>OY998246.1:4200168-5400168 GCA_963922005.1 Cornus suecica
TTAAGGCGCTGCCCATTAGCTTTAAAAACATTACCATTCTTTGGGTCCTCTATTTCAACAGCTCCAAAGGGAAAAACTCTTTTAATCACAAACGGACCTGACCATCTAGAACGAAGTTTCCCAGGAAAAATATGTAATCTAGAATTATACAAAAGAACTTTTTGTCCAGGTTCAAAATTCTTTCTCAAAATTTTTTTATCATGAAAAACTTTCATTCGTTCCTTGTAAATTCTAGAATTCTCATATGCTTCATTCCTTAATTCCTCTAACTCATTCAATTGAAGTTTTCTAACAGTACTAGCAGCATCTAAACCAAAATTAAATGTCTTGATAGCCCAGTATGCTTTATGTTCCAGTTCCACAGGCAAGTGACAAGCTTTTCCATAAATCAATCTATATGGAGACATACCAATCGGGGTTTTATAAGCTGTACGATAAGCCCAAAGTGCATCAGTTAGTCGCAAAGACCAATCTTTACGATTTGGGTTAACCGTCTTTTCTAAAATCTGTTTGATTTCCCGATTGGCAAGTTCAACTTGGCCACTTGTTTGTGGGTGATAAGGGGTAGCAACTTTATGAGTGACACCATATTTTACCATTAAGCTTCCAAATGGTCTATTACAAAAATGTTTCCCCCCATCACTGATAATGGCTCGAGGTATTCCATGTCTTGAAAAAATATTTTCTTTTAAAAATTTTAAAACAATTTTATGATCATTATGTCGACATGGAACAGCCTCAATCCATTTAGAAACATAGTCAATGCCTACCAAAATATATTGATATCCAAAAGAAATAGGAAATGGACCCATGAAATCAATGCCCCAACAATCAAATATTTCAATGACTAAAATTGGGTTTAGAGGCATCATATTCCTACGAGTTATTGTTCCTAACTTTTGACATCTTTCACAAGTTCGACAATAGGCATTTGTATCCTTGAAAAGAGAAGGCCAATAAAATCCAGATTGCAGAATTTTTAGAGCAGTTTTCTTAACAGAAAGTGGCCACCACATGCATCATTATGGCAAAAAGAAATCACATCATTTATTTCACAATCAGGTAGACATCTCCTCAATATTTGGTCAGGACAGTATTTAAACAAATAAGGATCATCCCAATAGAAATTTCGTACCTCCACGAGAAATTTTTTTCTATCTTGAGCAGTCCAGTTAGGTGGAAGTTTTCCTGTCACCAAAAAATTAACAATGTTAGCAAACCATGGTACTTCAGAAATAGCAAACAGTTGTTCATCCGGAAAATAATCATTAATTGGCATTTTATCCGGTAATTCATCAAAAACCAAACGAGATAAATGATCGGCAACAACATTTTCTACTCCCCTTTTTATCTTTAATGGTAATATCAAACTCTTGGAGTAGTAGGATCCACCTAATGAGTCGGGCTTTCGCATCCTTCTTGGTGAAAAGATACTTTAAAGCTGCATGGTCAGTGAAAATAGCAATAGGCGATCCAACAAGATAGGCACGAAATTTATCAAGAGCAAATACAACAGCAAGAAGTTCTTTTTCAGTTGTAGAATAATTCATTTGAGCACTATTTAGAGTCCTACTTGCATAGTGTATGACACAAGGTTTCTTGTCTATTTTTTGCCCTAAAACAGCCCCAACAGCATAATCACTAGCATCACACATGATTTCAAAAGGCAAATTCCAATTAGGGGGCTGCATAATTGGAGCAGAAGTAAGAGCTTCAATTAGTCTATCAAAAGCATCTTGACAAGCACTGGTCCATTCAAAAGGAACATCCTTGGATAAAAGATTACACAAAGGTCTAAATATAACGCTGAAATTCTTTATAAATCTCCTATAAAAACCAGCATGTCCCAAAAATGATTGAATGCCTTTTATGTTCTTTGGAATAGGTAAATTTGCAATCAAATCTATTTTAGCTCTATCAACTTCAATTCCCTTTAATGAAACAATGTGACCAAGAACAATTCCAGAAGAAACCATAAAATGACATTTTTCCCAATTTAAAACAAGATTTTTCTCTTGACAACGAATCAAAACTTTTTGCAAATTAGATAAGCAATTATCAAAAGAATCACCAAAAACAGAAATGTCATCCATAAACACTTCAAGATAATGCTCAATCATATCACTAAAAATGCTAATCATGCATCTCTGAAATGTAGCTGGAGCATTACATAAACCAAAAGGCATTCGGCGAAAAGCAAAAGTACCAAATGGACATGTAAAAGTGGTTTTTTCTTGATCTTCCATGGCAATTTCTATTTGATAATATCCTGAATACCCATCTAAAAAGCAATAAAATTCATGGCCAGCAACCCTTTCTAAAATTTGATCCATAAAAGGCAAGGGAAAATGATCTTTCCTAGTGATTGAATTTAGCTTCCTGTAGTCAATGCACATGCGGCCAACTAGAAGCTACCCTTGTAGGAACTAGTTCATTTTTATCATTCTTGACCACAGTAATGCCAGATTTCTTAGGGACAACTTGAGTAGGACTTACCCATTGACTATCCGATATGGGATAAATAATTCCAGCATCCCACAATTTTAAAACCTCATTTTTCACTACCTCTTTCATGTTTGGGTTCAACCTACGTTGTGCCTCTCTAGAAGGTTTAGCATTATCCTCTAAAAATATTTTATGAGTACAAACAAGAGGGCTAATACCTTTAACATCAGCAAGAGTCCAACCTATCGCAGTTTTATGCTTTCTTAATAAATCAAGAAGCTTACCTTGCTGCCCAGAATTTAATTCAGCTGAAATTACCACTGGAAAAGTGTTGTCAGGCCCCAAAAATGCATGTTTAAGACCTTTTGGTAGTGGCTTCAAGTCCACTTTTGGTACTTCAACGCTTGATGGTTTTGACCTAGCTTTGGGTGTTGGAAGATCTTCAAATTTTGGAATCCATCCATTTATTCCAAGTGCCTGCGAGGAATTAAATAGGGATTCAAGAAAAGAAATTTCAGAATTAATAAGGGCATTATCAGAAATTTCAGAATTATAAAAAAATTCAGAATTAATAGAAATTTCAGAATTCAGCAACAAAGCCTCTAGAGGGTCAGAAATTATATTCTCTTCAAATTCTTCTTGCAAAATAGTACCGATTGAATCTGCCATTTCGCATTCATCTGCATCATAGGGCTGCCTAACCACATTAAAAATGTTAATTTCCATTGTCATGTTGCCAAAACTCAAATTCATAACTCCACTTCTACAACTGATATTAGCATTGCATGTAGCTAGAAAAGGACGCCCTAAAATTACAGGAATATGATTTTCAGAGTGCAAAACAGGTGCTGTGTCCAAGACAATAAAATCAACAGGATAATAAAACTTGTCTACTTGTACCAACACATCTTCAATCATCCCTCTTGGGATCTTTACGGAACGATCCGCTAGTTGTAATCTCACCTTTGTCGGCTTAAGTTCAGCAAGACCAAGCTGCAAATATACTGAATATGGCAATAAGTTTACACTAGCTCCTAAATCAAGTAAAGCACTATGAATAAAATTTTCTCCAATAACACATGAAATGGTAGGACACCCAGGATCCTTGAATTTGGGAGGAATTTTATTTTCCAGCACTGAACTCACTTGAGCAGCTAAAAATGCAGTGCTCTTAACATTATGCTTTCTTTTATATGTGCACAAATCCTTTAAAAATTTAGCATATGCCGGAACTTGTTTGATAACATCCAACAATGGAATGTTGATCTTTACCTGCCTAAAAAGTTCTAAAATTTCAGAATTATTGTTCATCTTTTTAAGAGGCAGTAAAGCTTTGGGAAAGGGTGCTGGCAATGGGCATTTTTCAACATTTTCTCTATCTTTGGAATTATCATCTTTTTCACTACTCTTAGTGGTCTCAGTCCCATTTTTCACATGAGTGAAATCAATTATTTTACCACTTCTAAGAGTCATAGATTTATCATGCTCAACTGTTTCACAAACATTTACACATTTTGGATTTTTTCCTCAGTGTTAGCAGGGAACTTTCCTTTTTCATTCAAGGCCAAAGAATTAGTCAAATTAGTGATCTGAATTTTAATTTCTTTATTCTCCTCTATCAATTGACTAACAAGTGCTTCAATCTTTTGGTTTTGCTTTTGTTGCTCTTGAATAAATGTGTAAAGAGTGTCTCCTAATGATGGTTTAGGTGGGAAAACATTAGGTGCAGAAAATTTTTGGTTAGGGAAACTTACCTGTGGCTGTGAAGTGTCATTACTCCAGCGAAGATTTGGATGGTTTCTTGTTGCTGGGTTATATGTTTGAGAGAAAGGAGAATATTGCTTTTGATAGCTTCCCAAATTTGCACACTGTTCTTCATAAGCTCCCTTCATCACCTGCAAAGTTTCACAATTTTTAACAGAGTGGCCAATCTCAGAACAAACATCACAGACTTGGCTATGCTCAGAAACATTAGATTTTTCCATTTTTAAAGAGGCAAATTCTCTAGCCAAAGCCTCATATTTCACATTCAAATTATCTTCTTCTTTTAATTGATATATTCCTTTACTAACAGAAGATTTAGAACGGTCAGTGCTTTCAAATGGACTAGGAGCAGTCCACTGATGAGCTTTTTGGGAAATTTCCTCAAGAAACTCCAAAGCTTCATCAGGATCTTTTTCCATGAAAGTTCCATTACACATAGTCTCAACAAATTGTCGATCTCGAGGGAGAAGTCGCTCATAAAAATGGCTAGCTAGCCGCCAACTTTCAAAACCATGATGTGGGCACATGCTTAATAATTCTTTAAATCTCTCCCAAGTTTGATATAACGACTCATTTTCAGTTTGAGAGAAATTCTGAATTTTCTTTTTCAAGGCAATTGTTTTATGATTTGGAAAATACTTGTTAAAAAATGCCTCAGTCATTTCAGTCCATGAACCTATAGATCTGGCCCTCACTGAATATAACCAACTTTTAGCTTTGTCTTTCAAAGAAAATGGGAAAAATTTCAGTTTTATAAATTCCAAAGCATTTGGTTGATTATAAAAAGTGCCTATCGCTTCCTCAAATTCTCGAACATGCACATAAGGATTTTCAGATTCCATCCCATGAAAAGTAGGTAAAAGTTGAATCATTCCAGGCTTAAAATCATAGTTAGGCATGTTCAATGGAAATATAATGCATGAAGGGGTTGATGAACGAGTAGGATGCAAATAAGTTTGCAAAGTTCTCAAAACAGGCTGTCGGACTATGTCATGCTCATTATCCCCATGATCACTCATTTTTTCAAATGCAGCAGATGAACTAGAAGATACAAAAATATTTCCAATTTCAGATTTTTTTATAAATCTTCCTAAATGATCTCTACAACGCATATACTGGACAACTTATCAAACAATAAATACAAAAAATGACTAAATAAAATAAAAACGAAAATAGACAAATAATTAAACAAAGATGGATAGGAAACTCCCCTTTGAAAAAAAATCTGCGCTCTTTATCAAGCCACTCCCCGGCAACGGCGCCAAAAATTGCTTGCTCAACCCAAGTGCAGGTGTCGCGTAGCAGTATAACTCGAAGTATCGAGTGTCGAATCCACAGAGAGTGGTGTCAAGTTCGCAGAAAATTCCTAATTGCAGTAAAAACAACAATTTGTAATTAAGATAAATTTCAGAATTAGAGAAATACTAAGGTTTCGGGGTTCCACCTACAATAAATATATGTGATTTACTAATTTGGATATTTTAATTTGTTAACTCACTCAAGGTGAAGCTAGAAAGCTTCGAAAATGTTTATTTTGTAGCAACAGACAAGAGATTAATTTTGTCAAAGATCGTTCACAACCATAGAAGCTCTTTTTAATTCGTTTGAAAATAATCCAAGCATAATTTGTACCTACGGCTACAAACTATCAAGAACAATTTCTCTAAATCAGTTAACAATCTGTTAATATTCCTTAATACCAAAAGCATGGATGATTTTATTCTAACAATGGGAAAAGCATGACTGAACCCATGAATGATCTCAAACACCCATCAATTTCGTACATAAGAAAAATCAGCAATTAAATAGGAATAATCCACAACGAAAATCATTCATTTCTATCCAAAATTGAATCAAATCACATAGTTAAAGTAGGCTTCCCCCCTAACCTTAGTTAGGGTTTTAGCCTTGCATGATGAATAAATAAGAAAAGAAGAGTTTAAAAGGCTTCTCTCTCTTTGGACAATAGCCGAATAGCAGCTTCCTCTCCTTTCTTGCCTTATGCAGCAGCAGAGCCACCCCTTCTTTGTTCTCCTGCGCAATAACCCAGAGCCCCCTTCCTTCTTCAGCCGAGTCCCCCTTCAGTGCAACAACCACCAGTCTCTCTTTTCCTTCCTTTCTTCAGTCGCCAGTTCCTCTCCATTTATTCTGCTCCCACCCAGTTGCACTCTTCATTTCCTTTTTCAGACAAGTGTTGACACCTTTCTCCCTTTTCCCTTTATTCTTACTTTCTTTTATGCCTTTGTTCCCCACACCTCACACCTGCACATATACCTATATCTATATTCCCACACGCGGTTAAAGTACATATCTTGTATATATATAATATAGGAGCGTGACAAGTGCAGACATCTTTTACTTTTCTTTTCTTTTCTTTTTTTTTCTTTTTCTTCTTTTCTCTTTTGCAATGTCACGCTGGAGAACCTTTCTCCTTCATTCACATTTAAATTTTTTTTATATTTTCTTTTTCCTTTATTTTACAAAAAGTAACCAAAACATGCAAAATAAAAGAAACGAACATAATATTCTATCCCGAACTCAGATTGATGTGTTCTTTATACCGCTGCGATCGTGTCGATGAGATCTTCGAAACAAGACCAACTTTTGATATATTTCTTCGAAATTTTCTGAACGACCATACACCCGCCTCACATTGCTCAAGTCCAATTTAACGGCTTCGGGTGCCTATTTCGGAACAGATATTCAATTTCAAGAATTAGTTCACATATAGAATTAAAAATATATAACCGAACTCATTAACTCCCATAAAGTGTCCAAAATGTATAAAATGAACATAATAATCATGCACTTTAGGACAGTTATCAACCTTCAAAATGAGACACAACTTTATCCTTAACCTCATAAATGGAACTAGTTGTGGCACCATTGCTCAGAATAAGAAAATATTTTTTTTTCTTATTGCATTTGTTGTTGAAAATCTTCAGGAATAACCTTGTGTTTCTATCACCATCTTTTAGCTAATTTACCCTCAACTTTTTCTTGTACAACATTTCCTCAGCATTGGTTAAGTCAGAGTAGTGCTTGAGAAGTTGTTTTTCTTCATGTCTAAGAGCAACTTCTCTTGGATTTAGATCAAACTTGGTTTGACACATAGAAAGGGCATCCTTGGCACTAAAAACCCTTGCTGATATGTCACTGTAATTTCTGGAATTAAGAAGCTTTAGGTGACTTTTAAGCACCTTAAGCTTTTTTGTGACCTGGTACATTAAACAACCATTAATCTCTTGATTCCAGACATTTTGCACAACATCATTGAAGTTAGTATGTTCAGCAAGAAAATTAAAAAACTTGAATGGAAAGTTCTTCTTAGGCTTTGGATTGCCACATTTGACCACCAATGGGGAGTGGTCAGAGATACCATGAGGTAAGTTGTTGCAGTCAGATAGTGGAAAAAAAGAGGTCCAACAATCATTCACCAATGCTCTATCCAACTTTCTGGAAGTGTTGGAAATGCCTTCCCTTTTATTGGTCCAAGTAAAGAAGATGCCATAGAATATGAGATCAGAGAGCTCAGTCTCATGGATACAAGACTTGAAGTCCAAAATACCACTGTTCCAAGCCTTAGAGCCTCCAAAATTCTCATAAGGGTGAGAGATGACATTGAAGTCTCTCATAACAAGCCAAGGGGAAGAAGCAACACAAGGGGCTAAAGTGAAAAGTTGTCTCCAAAGAAGCTTCATCTGTGCTGCAGAGTTATAAGCATAAACAAAAGTAACAAAAATTAAAGTATGAGTGTCAAGGTCAATGGCACAAACATGAATATGTTGAGTAGAGTCAGAGCACTTTTAAACACTGATTCTATTGGGGTCATAGAGAATCCAAATTCTTCCAAGGGTAGAATAACAATAGTTGTGGTGAATGTTCCAGTTAGGGGCAATAGCATTATGAATAGCAAAGACGTTTCCTTGTTGGACTTTAGTTTCAAGAATGGCAACCATTTGAAGTTGTTCAGTAATAAACTTTTTAATTTCTTGTTGCTTGACAGAGGTGTTCAAGCCTCTGATATTCCATGATGCAACAATCATTGAAAAAGTGTGAGAGGGAGGAGACTAGTTAGCCTCAAAGCAGGAGCTGAGAGTGTTGAAATACCTTTTTTCTTTTTCTTCTTCTTTTTTTGACTTAACAGCAACAACACAAGGAGAGC
This sequence comes from Cornus suecica, assembly GCA_963922005.1. Taxonomy (NCBI): domain Eukaryota; kingdom Viridiplantae; phylum Streptophyta; class Magnoliopsida; order Cornales; family Cornaceae; genus Cornus; species Cornus suecica. The sequence goes on from OY998246.1 coordinate 4,208,543, forward strand.
TAGCAGAAGGCAAATCAGATGAGGAGGAGCATGCAGAGACCTCAGGGGAAACAGATGATGATGTGTCATGGCTTCTGGAGGGCTCATTGCATGGGAGAGCTAAAGTAGTTAAAGGACTAGTAGTCATGGTGGAACCTTTCCCTTTGTCTAAAAGAGAAGGAGGACAAGAATCATCAGAGTGTCCATCAATACCAAGAGCACTCACATGTGCCAGAACAGCAGGCTCATTACTAGGAGCACACACATGTGTCAATTTGTCAACAAACATGCCATTGACACCATCAATTAAGAGGCATTCAATTGAAGATGGCAAGAACAGCTCTTGATTGTCATTAGGAGGAGGTGCCATGTTCATTACCAGAGGGGGGGGGGGGGGGGGGGGAGATAATGGAAGAGGTTTTGTTTTACGAGACAGAACTAAAATCCATTCCTCAGAGGTTGAAGGAGGGGCACATTCCTCAGAGGTTGAAGGAGGGGCACTTGCAATGTGAGGATTCTGCAGAGCTGGTTCAGGTTGAGGGGTTGGGGTGGAAATGGTAGAGGATTCAAGAGGCTTGTGGGTGGTTATGGAGCATTTGTTTTCAAGGTGACCAAAGCATAAACATGAAGAGCAGACCTGGGGCTTCCATTGAAAATCAATCTTTATCACAACCAACTTTCAACCAAGTTTGAGAGTGAGAGATTCCTTGAAAGGCTTCGAGGCATCCACCTCAATGCAGACCCTTGCAAAGCTGATACGTTTCTTTGTTGTTGTTAGTTTATCAGCAAAAAGAGGCCTACTTATGCTTCCAGCAATGAAACTTAGACCTCTTCCGGTCCAAAACTCCAGAGGGATGTTATAAAGTTTCACCAATAGAGGGATGAGGTTGCATGATTCCTTGGAGAATTCAAGACCCTTATGCCATTTTTTCAAAATCAGTGGTCTTCCAGCAATTAAGCATGGTCCATTTGAAAGAGCATTGTGGCATGATTCATCATCAGAGAATTTAAAAATAAAAAACCTCTGTCATCAGCAAGAACATCAATGAGGCCTTTAGATCCCCACTTTTTCATGACATTTGAATAGACCATGGAAAAGGGCAATTTCTTCTAGATGAAATGGCCAACAATGCAACATTTCCAATCCTTTACTCCTTCATCAGCAAGGTCAATTGGAGGTTCAAGGATAATGGGGTGTTCACTGTGCGAGGGGTGATGGTGGGGGTAGATCTCAATTGTAATGTAGTAGTTGCTATTTGCCTTTGCTTGCTCAATCTTATCCCTTAACTCTGCAATGTCCTTTGCATTTTCAGAGGACAGAACAATACTGGGAGCTCCATTAGCAAGATGACTAGCTGAGATATCCATATGATGGTGGGACAAAATGTCAGAGAATAAGGAAAATAAAACAATAGAGGAGAGAAAGAAGAGTAGAAGACGAAGAAAAGTAGTAGTACAAGGAGGAGTTGAAGAAGCAAAAGAAAGAGAAGGTGGGTGGAAAAAAACTTAAGCTTAAAGTGGATCAGTGCATGTGGGAGGGGAGGATGGGAGGGGTTTGAGAGGCCATTGAAAAAAACTATAGTATATAACTTGGTTTGGTGACCAAGATGGCTTCACTTTCCATGGTGTTTCGGATTTGTCAGATAAATCTTTCAAGGATAAGGTCGAACAGGGTTGCTGCTGCAATTTGACAATGGACAGTTGCCTACTTTGACAACGAAGTGTTGTTGCGGCTAAGTCTGCTTGACGGTGATTGAGCCGCCGAAACTAAATCTGCCTGATGGTGAATTTGAGCGAATCATACTGGCACTCTTCTGAATCAACTCATCGGTCAATATGACCCCAGAAAACTTGCAAATTTTAGTAGATAGAGACATGATATTTCACCGAAAATTCACGGCAGCGGGCATGATATTTAGATTTCAGACTATGGGATTGGAACCGCGACCGGGATTGTACTTAAAATCCATAATCCAATAGTATTTATTTTGGGTGAGTTGGACAAAATATCTTACTAATACGAAACACATTGAAAGAAAATTTATGTAATCAAATTATACATTATTTGATGGATTTTGTCAAATGAGTAAAAAAAAAAAAAAAATTCATGCATGTAGTTTCATACTTCTATTACCTTTTTTATATATTTTTTTACTTGTTTGATGCAACGTGCAATTTGGAATTATTTAAAAAATAAAACCTCAAAATACATGCAACCCATGTATGACGTCGGATTGGAAGCAGATCGAAGCGTTTCTACTCAGGGAAAAACATGTATAAATAAATATATATATATACACACAACACTATCATGTACATATATTAATCCACCCAAACACACAAATTGAGAGCATCAGCCTACATTTGTTCTCGCCGAGCACTAATACCAGAAAGCTTGGTAGAAGATGGAACTTTAACAACTACCGAAAAAAAAAAAACAAGATAGATAGAACTTTAACCATATGATGATTTAACAATAAGACATAATATATATATATATATATATGTATAACACAAACAAACAAACAAACATATTTTCACAACCAAAAGAACAGGAACACTAATTTTCGTGGAGAAAAGATGCCAATCGCTTTCTCATATTTTTCGCAATCTTAGTCTCCGGATAGAGAATATAAAACCCATGCTCTCCTCTTTCCACTTCATAGAGCTCCACTTCTCCTCCCCACCCACATTCCCTCACTGCATCGACATAACAAATTCCTCTGTTTCTCGGAACATCTTTCTCGGCCACACACACCAGAACCCGAGAACACCCAAGCCCGGACAAGCTCGGTGCTCCAGGAGCAAACGGGTTAATCATCGGATTATCTATACCACCAACAGCTGATGGATACACAAATTTCCAAACCCGGCAGATCATGTTCTCTTGATGCCCTGTGCTCGACTCGGACCCTACTGGTTTCGATCCCCAGAAAAAAGGAAGACAAAGTAAAGCACCCAAAACTCTCACTTCACCATCCAAGTGTTCAGAACCTGCACGCATGGCTATGTTATGAGCAATGTTAGCACCTGTAGCATCACCACCTACGAAGATCCGATCGTAATCGCCATGGTCGATTAGCCATGGCTCTTTCCCCGTGTCGTCACCGGACTTGTGAGACGAAACCCATTTGAGAGCAGCCCAGGAATCTTCGTAAGCTGTGGGAAGGAGCTGTTCTGGGGCGGATCTGAATTCGACTGCCACTGCGAGGACTTTGGATTCGGAGACTAGGAGGTTTAGGTAACGGTGGGTGAAGAAAGAGAAGGCGGATTCGACTAGGAAGCCTCCGCCATGGAAGTAGACCAGAATGGGAAGTTTTTCGTGGCGGGTGTCCAGTTTTGGAAGGAAAAGGCGAGCTGAGACATCACCGGAGACGGAGATGTCTTTGGAGGAGACACCGGTGGCTGGGTCATCAAGTGTTGGAGGGACATATGGGGAACCTACGAGTCGCTCAACAGTGCCGTCTGTGTAGACTCGGACCAGTGGGAGGAACTCAGTGGCCACTTCCTTAGTGTTGGAAGCCATATCACACACACAATTACACACAGAGACACACACACACACAGAAGTCTGCCTATCTACCAAAGCAAAAGAATGGGGATGAGACTAGCAAATATTATTCCTAATCAAAGATTCCAAACAAACTGATTTTCTTTGAGCTTGTCCTATACTGCAGTTGTATCAGCTCTTCAGTTCATGACAACAGCTTCAGACAAGTTGCTAAACAAGAATAATCAAACCTCAGATGCAACAAAAGCTCTAACCTCATCAAATATTTTTATAGGCAACAGGTCACTGTTAGAGAAGATCATAGTATCTACCTTAGTATTTAATAATCAATATTATACATGGGTGGAGTATAATACCTAAGGCGTAGATTAAAGTCATCATGGCCAATCAACAACAGATCTTTTTGTTTTTCCAACTCAAACCCAGTGAAGAGGACTACCCCAGCAGAATCATTATCTAAATGATGCAAATATTGAACTACCAAAGAGAGTCGAGCAACACCACAAACCCTTTTTGTGTGTCTGTCTGTGTCTGTGTGTTTCGCAATGATTTTATAAATAAAGAAAAACAAGAGAAGAAAAATAGAGAGAACGTCAACGACTGACATAAAAATAACCAACACCGAAACTTCTGTGTTGAAAATATATAACTGCAGACTGTGGATAGGGTTGAAAATATCTCTATATATAACTGCAGACTGTGGATAGGGTTGAAAATATCTAAAATCAGATGCAAGTAGTTTTTTCACAGCAGCAAGGGATAATGGCCTTCATGCCCTGTACATCCCCAACCCAAAACAATATGGTTGAAGCAGTAATCAGTCTTCTATCTTAAAGGATTTTCAGAAACAACTATAACGGAACTAGCTACGAGGATTCCCTGTGAACCATCATATACCCTTCAAAAGAAACATCTCTAGTCATAGTGCAAGTAGCATTGACTCAACAATGCGGGACATATTATCACAACAATCAAACACCAACAATCCTACCGCAACTTGTGTACGAATATCTGAGATCCAACAAACAAATAACCAGCAAGGCAGAATCCCATACAAGCCTATCACAAACTCTCACACATATCCTTTCAAAACAAAAAAAAAAAAAAACAATAAATCTTACACATGTTAGGAAAATGCAGCAAGCAAAATGTATGACAAATCAATATGGAAGAGCTGCCTTGCAAATATCCAATCCAATTACAAATTTGGTACTACGAGTCTACGAGAACTAGACATTAGCAAATAGCAACTACTACATTACAAAGTCATCCTAACATGTTAGGGAACCACAATAGCCACGCCTTGAAAAGAACTGTCTTCGAAATTATGTCAGGATGACCAATCTCGATACTGAAATCAAACCCTTAACCAGCTACCAAGGACTCTACATACTTTACATAACCAACAAGTCAACTGTATTAAGATGACTCTTGCAGCACCTTCTGACATAAACTAAGCACCATGCAATTATCAAAGCACATTCCATGACAAGTCGTCTCACATTTTCTACCAAGAATTGATCTTCATTCCTGAGTATGCCGTAAACTTCATAAAAACTAGCAGATCGTGCACCTTATATAGGAATCCAGAAAATTCTAAGGCTCGGGAGGGGATCTTCTGACACCATTGAAATCTTGTCCTCTTATATAGGAATCCAAAAATTCTAGAAAAGTAACAGGAACGCAAACGAATTTTGCTATTTTTACTCCCATATTAACAAGCCCATAATAACCCTTTAATGATCAGTCAACCCCAAATATCCTCACCCAATCCTTACAAGCGGTGAAATAACAAATAAACAAATATGCTAGAAGGAGATACACCTGACCTGCCTAGCGACAAAAAAACATTAAGATTTGACTGTTCCAAGTCAAATAATTCTTCAGGGAGGAAAGGAAATTCAGATGATTCTCCAACTCGATGAAAACCATTGGTCAATATTGAATGGATAAATTAGAGTGTTACCCTAAGACAGACAAGAGCCTTTTAGCAATAAAATTTCATTTTAACCAAAAACGAAAACTATGAACAATCCATAAGAGGTTTGGCAGTTATGTTTTTTCAAAAAAAAAAATGTCTTCAGCAATGAAAACTAATATGTAGATCATTACCTCATTCGGCCATAATTCGCATGGTTAGAAACTACCGATTGGAGGTAGTTGGTGTAAGCTTTGAGAAGAAACTGCTTTTTCTGGGTTGGGGTTTTAAAATCTTAGGTACAAGTCTTGATACACAATAAGTACTTACAAAACAACAAAAAGATGTATGTTTCAGTTAATACCAGTATTTTGTTCCCATAATACAATTGATCACTAGACTATAGCAGTCACAATGAGTAAAAATTACAATATTGATGGTCATAGCAGCCAGCAATATCCAAGAATGTGTAACTACAGGAGGAACTCACAGTGTTTACAAGCAACAGAACTCTAGCATAAGAAGAGAATTTGGGTCCTTTGCTTGCTCTACAACAACAAGATCTACACCTTTTTTTGTACATTGGACTCCGTTAGAAATGAACAATCAAAGAGCAGCAATCTACAGCCGCAAGCTATATGGGTTAGACCTAGTAAGTGCTTTAACAAAGTAATTGCGGATCTCTGGTATTATGCGCTGGACCAGTTGAAAGTACCTGCAAAATTCCACGTGAATAAACTTTTAGCAAGCAATGTAAGCAAATTTGTAATCTACAGCCCACCTCACAATCAATATGAAGTTTTATTTCGTTTATCCTACTTCAATTACAGGAAAAAGGAAAGGACTTTATTTCATTTTTATCTTAAAGACAAACGACTGAGAAACACAATCCCAAAAATATATGGTAATAATGCAAGATGGTGATTCTTATGGTGTTTGACATGGCAAAAGTCAGGAGAAGGCCCTTTGTTTGTTCAATTTTGTGGTTTTTTTAAAAAAAAATATTTAGCTGGCTTTATCACTGTCATGAGAAATAGAGCAAATTATGGAATGCAAAATCCAAACGTCAATGATTACTTTGTCGTCTACCCAGCAATGCCTTAAAATAGCTGCTAATAACACATCTATCTTACTCCATCTGATTATCATGGAAGAGTACAACTTATATTTTCTTTGTTTTTTCCAAGAACCACTTTCCTATATTATCAGATTATATACATAGTATTTATAGTATCACTATAATAATAGTTATACAAACAAATCACTTGGTTCCCTAAGGAGGGGGTAATGGGCATTGTGAAGGCTGGCATAAATAAGAACCAGTATCATGTATGCACGGTACACATAGCATCACAGCAAGCAATATCAACTCAATTCAAGTGTTTTGACAACACAAATCACTCCAGCCCCAAGGCAATACGTGTATAGCGTAACATGGTCACAACATCTACATATTAAAGAAGCTACGATCACAATATCTACAAAACAGGGAAACTATGACCACTAATAACATTTTCATTCTTTTTTTTTCTTTTTTCTTTTTTCTTTTTCAAATGGAAAGAAAACGAGAGTGAGATAAGCTCCAGCACAGGTGAGTTAAAGATGGAGAACACACCCGGGTCTAGCACTCAGTTTATCAAAATGCTCCAAAATATACAGTATGCATGTGTGCCTCAATGACATAGCGTGGAAGGCTTCTGAAAGCTCATACATGCTTGAAACATTTTCCAACGATATATCCTGAATAGAACAGTGGAAGCATAATCAAACCAACATACATTTAAAAGGTATAAACGTACTTAATATATATCTATATATTCCACTTCTTAGCTCACCTGTGCAATGGTATATTCACAAAGACGCTTAAGTCCCTCCAAGAGATACTGGTCAGCAGCTCTGAGGAGATCTTGAGCAACATCCAATGTAACATCTACGGATCCAGTGTATATGAATCTGCAATAACCAAATGGCTATAAAATTACCTCTGCACATTGGACATATTTTAGTTAAACTGAAAATGTAAAGGCTATTCAACCTCATCATCAATTCAAAGACTTCCCATCTTATGTTTGGAATTTCTATGTCTCTTGCATCCTTCTCCTGCAATTCAGGTAACATAAGAATTTTACACCTTTTTCTACAAATAAATATGGACTTAATAGTAATTAAAATATATTCACCAAATAGTTTTAATACTGTGTATTAACAGTCATGTTTTTTTAATAGGACTCCCCAAGAAAAATAAAATACCGCAAACGCAAACTCCAAATACATCAGCCATAAAAGAATAAAAATAAGAACACATCTGATCTCAATGGTGAACAAGGGATCCTTTCAATCAAATAGTAGAATGCCCCCGTGTGTGCATGGGTGGGTGAGAAATATAGAGAGAGGTTGCTGCTGAAAACCTTCAGATGGATAGACTCACCCGATAACCACCGTCAAACATTGCACGGAAAGCATCTGAAGAAGCAAGTAGGCAAATTCTATGGGCATAGAAACGTTTACCTAAAAAAAGGAACATTGAAGTAATTCAGTAACAAAGAGGAAAAATGGGAGATAGCTTGTCCATGACTATTACTTATGTTATATACTTTTCATACATATAGGAGATTTACATAACAAAAAAGTGAAAGGCGAAATACACAACCTTCAACTAGAAAGATAACATCGGACAACGTAGCATTGTTTACAAATTGTTCCCCCAGATACACCTGCAATAATAAATTCTGTCATTATAGGCACCTGATTTATTGTCATATAAGTACAATCCAAGACACAGTGTAATGGTCAAAAACAAATGTAATCTTTAAGATATTTTTTATTCAAGTAAGCTGTAACAAAAATCAACCATTCAGGGGAGCAACGGACTAGACCTCCTATAGACAGCACCTAATGATAAAAACAATACTTCCACTTATTCAAAGAGAATGTTGTATAACACAAAATTCCAAACACTCAGCTATGTGGAGCCAATGTAAAGAGCTAGTCAAAGGGCCTAACAACTGGCATTGTTTAAAAAAAAACAGCTGTCCTCAAACCGACAGCATGTTTTCTCATGCTTGACAGTCCAAACAGCAATAACTGCATCAAGCAATGACCACTATGCTTTCTTAACCTTATGCATGCTAAACTGTTGAACCCACAAGAAATCATGACAGAATACACCAAAGAATAGTGTTTTTCTCAGGTATAATCGTATAAACCAGGAAGAAAAGATGAAGATCCTTCGGCTTCATTTGGATTGATGGATTTGGAAGGAAAAGAGAAGAAAAGAAATAGATGGATAGCAACTTCTATCATTGGTTTGCCATTGAGGAGAGAAAAGAAAGGATCCGGAAAAATTTGCAAAGATAGCTTATCCGTTCAAATCCTCATTTCCTAGAAATCTTTGTCTATAATATACTTCTACACTAATAACCAATAAAATATATATACAAGAAGAATGCCCACCTGTGGTGTTGGAGATGGAGGAGCCGCGTCGATAGGAGAGAGAGTCATGGCCTTATTTTCCAATTTAAAAAGAGCTACAGAACCATCAAGTTGCTGCTTCAGGCTCGTAGAACTAAGCAGGCCGAGAAGTAACTCCAGTCCTACACAAACATAATATATACAACAGCTTACTAATCAAATTCTGGCCAGATATAAAGGTAAGAAAATGACGTCATATGGTGAAATGGCATGCCATTGTTATCAATGAATATGGTTCTCTGATCTTCTGGGGAACAAAGATGGGCAAGAGCCAAAGCAACTCGTCTTTGAATAGACTTCTCTGATACACGCATCAAATATGACAAATGATTCAAAACCTACAAGACAGAAGATAAAGATTGTAAATTCCAGAATAAATACAAAAAGCAGTAGAAAAAAAAATCGTATCCGCATAACAGGTACTTGGCATGCTGCTAACAACCAAAGAAGAACATTGTAGGAAGTAAATACTCACTCGTCCATGAATTTTCTCCTCTAATCTTTTCAGGGTTTTGGCTACGCAATCTTTTGTTGCCTGCAAGTACAATTATCAATTCTCTATGGATAACTTCAGGTGCAAAAAAAAAACTCTGACCAGGAAACTCTTGAAAGCTAACACAACCACACTATGTACTCAAACATATAATAAGTACTGTGTCCACAAGCATATGATATCAATCTTCAACAAGCAGCACAATAATAAGTGCTGGTTTGAAATAAATGAAAAAAAAAACATACTTGAACAATGAATTCTCCATCCTGCAGCTTCTGAATACCTCCCACCTTGATAAAATCGGATACATTATCCTATAAAGGAGACAGCTAAATTCAGTGATTACAAAGATTTTAACAAAAAAACAAAAAATGTATCCAACTGACTAAAGATTAGTTGATACAACTTAGTTGACGCCCAACCTGTTAGAATATATGTTTCACATTTTATGATGACATATTTGAAGCCTTTTACGTACCCTTATTTCAATTTCATTTTTACTTTATGATGTTGGTTACCATTATAAAAGTTTCTTTGATTTTTTCAAGATTTATGAAGCCTGAAAAAATGCCCTGTTATTGTAGAAAGGGAAATATCTTAAGAGATGAACAAATTTGAAGGATATTTATTTCAGAAGAGCTTTGACGTCCTCCTTTTACTCTCCAGTCCCGCTTATCCTCTTCTTGATTCCATCCATACATTTTACACATGAAAGTCTCTGTTATGCCTTCCTATTCTCTAAATCCCCCTAATCTTCACTTGTGAAATGCAGCGTTGAAAGATATAATGAACCTCTGCCCTCTTCTCATCCTCTCTTTCTCATTAGACCTCTAGTTTTCTAAAGCTCTTTCTCACTTATTCTATAATATATATTATCTCCTGGCTTTCACCACTCTCTTATCTCCCACTTTTTTTTACTGAATCCCCAAAAACAAGGACATGGCAGCACCACAAACATCTATATCTTTAATATTTAGATATAATTCTCTGTAGAAAATATGTATCTATGTAGCATCGAATATTCAGCATGAAACTCTTTCACTCATTTTGAAGTAATACGGGAGCAAAAGGAACATAAAAAGGATAATTTTACCAAAGATTACATGATAAAATTGAAGTATCATAAACGCTTGCTATATATACCCAACCAGACATGTTGCACACACATCAATTACAAAATTTTATGTAACGGATGTTTTTAGTTCTAAACTTTTAAACAACCGAAAAAGTTGGGATAAGTGATGTAGCTTCCGCTTGCACACACATTTTTTGGTTGTTTAAAATTTTAGAACTAAAAACATCTGTTACATAAAATTGGATTAAATAACAGCAAGAACCTGAACCTAGTTAAAGCTCCTTGTAAATGCATCAAACTATACCTCATTATCTGCAAGGCCATAAAGAGCAAATGCAGCATTATGTTGCAGAGACCCATTTTTGGAATCGAGAAGCTTCAATAACGGAACCAAACCACCATTATGGGCAATGCCAGCTTGGTTATGTGTGTCCTGCACAACAGAAATTCTTTTCAAGCCAAAGAGAACAACTAGAACAATTTAACCAAGGGGCGAACACTTATCCCAAAAGTATAAGATAAATAGGCAAGATATGATAAAAATGAATCAAAATTATAAGAATGTACTACATAGAAATCATAATATATATATATATATATATATATATATATATATATACATACGTTTGGATCTCTTTGGTATATGACTTCAATTCAAATGAAACAATATACAGAGTAGTGTTCAACCACTCCCTGGTGAGCACAGATACACACACTTCTAATTGTAGCCTTAGGATCTAATCCGACATAAATCAGGGAATCAGACTTTGTTTCTACCATTTTAGGAAACTTGCCCATTTTTCACATTACTTTAGAATATCATTACGGTGAGATTACTGAAGTAGACACTTCATTAAAAGAAACAAAAGTCAAAGAATTAGGCTACAACTTAGCCCCACTCCTCACTGCCAGTTATTCGTGGATTCATCTTCCCTATTATTGTTTTAATCCTGGTAATTCTTATGTCTTTTCTTTTCCTTCGTTCTCTCAGCATCCAATCAAAACATAAACTGCCAGATTGATTTGAGTTATAATTATATGACGTATCAAGCAAAGAAAACTAATTCCATGAAAAATTCAACCTTTAAAAAAGTAATGGAATCTGTAAAAATTTTAAACGTCAATGAGGGCCAATCTTTCTAAACACTCATTCAAATCAGTCTTTCGCAATTACTAGCCATGGTTGAGGTCAGTTTTCTTAATTTCTATTTCCGTTGGATACCAGAAGAGCATAAACCATCAGACCCAAAAATAAATCCCATTTCAGTTTTCTCTTTTCTCATGCACCTAGGATCTATGATCGATTTAGTATAAATCATTTATGCATACAATGAGTTTTCAAAATTTAGTAAATATTAATTATTAAGCTTGTAGAAGTATGATAGGAAACTGGAAAAACAAAACTTATTACATATTGTTCTCTGATTAATTTTACTTCCTCTCAGTTGTAGAGACCGTCATGCTGCCAACACCTCTACCAGTACCTCTGTGAATTTGTATTGCTATCGGAGGGTTCAGCTGCGGGAGTCACTAGTTTATTGGAATCAACGGGAAGTAGTAGTGACCGGAAGGAGATCCAAATTCTTTAATTTTTGTTTCTGTTAACAACTTGTACAGTTATTTAATCCCACCTTAACGATATTTAATGATAATGGAAAGAATGAGCAAGTCTCCTAAATAGGAAAAACAAAGACTGATAAACTATTCTGCATCAGATTAGATCCTAAGGCTACAACTAATAGTTAGTATACCGCTAGCTGCTTTCCAGAGAGCAGTTGAACACCACTTTTTATATTTACATATGACCTGTTACTTAAGTGTTAAACTTCTTAATCTCCTCAATATTTTTAAAAAGAGTATTCATCTCCTAAATCAAATAAACTAATACCCCAAGTTTCTGAAGGAGTATGCAAATACATCCAATATATGGTGCAAAGCATATATGAAAATCTAGCAATTATAAGGAAGGAATACATCTGTCTTTCTGATTGTTATTTTGGGAAGGCACATCAAGAAACAAAAAACACTAACCTGTGCCAACCTCCCAAGTGCAAAGGCCGACATTTCTCTAAGCTGTACATCTGGGGATTGAAGCATCTCAATTAGAGGCAGGACAGCACCTCTTTGAACAATATGCACCTGTGATACTCTCTCCTTTTAAAATAAAAACCAGAAAAGACCAACTAACTAAAGAAAGAGGGACAAAATTAAAATGTTATTCAAGAAAGTCGAGAGGACAGAAGCAAAGAAGCAGCCTGCAACTTGTTCGTCTTAACAATTAACATGAAAATTCACTAGTTCAATTTAGCTTCCGAAAGGATCAAGGGGAAGGGAAAAGACGACTTAAATCAGACCAAGAAATTCCAACTGCCAGTGCTATCTCTAAGATGGAGGCTATGTTGAGTAACATTTACAAAGAGGAAGATCCATTTTCCAATAATGAAAACAAAAACAAAAAAATGAAAATGTGTCTTAATCTACCTTACAATCTGAATCAGTTGCAGCAAACTGTCCAAGCAACAAAGCTGCTTCCCTTTGGCTCTCAGAGCAGCAAGAACTGTCATCCAAAGCATAATTATGAGCAATGCAAACTTAGAACTCTTGGTGAGCAACAACAGCATCGTGGAACAAATGAAGAGGATACACTATCATGCTAAAAGAGAACCCACAAGGATGGAAAATTCTCGACACACAGTAATACCTCAGCAATCCTATAACAGGTTGCAAAGCCCCAGCAAGGAGAACTTCCTTCTTGATGTTTGGAGACGAGTGTACCAAATTTCCAATTACACCAACCTGAGGCGCATAAAAAGATCATATGAAGCTTCTAACAGAACTATCAACATCAAATTCCACACGTGCAAATTAAAATCATGTAAATCAGAAATTCTACCGCTTCATAATGTATAGCTGCATCCTCAGATCGGAGCATAAGAATCAGGGTAGGAAGAGCATTGCATTCAACAATCTGAATAGTCATAACAGCTCTATCAAAAATTGGAGGATAATCGTTCTACAGATAACATCATCTTTCTACAGTAGGTGTATCACCTGGTTCTTATTTTCATCGTTCTTGAATGCCAGAGTTCGCAACGCTCCAGCAGCTGCTCTTTGTACTTTTGGATCAAGGAATTCAAGCAACTCAACAAGAGGAGGAATTCCACCTTCCAATCTGAATATACAGGTCAGACGATTAGAAAATAAAATGGTGCTGAAGGTGCAAAGTGTAGTTAAATAATGAATAGCTAACTTCACCGGACACGGGTTTTAATGCTGCTATTCTCATGTGCAAGATTAGTAATTGCATCAGCTGCCCTCCGAATGACACTGCTGATGGCCCGAGAACTGGAACCATCCCGGTGCCTCTTTAATAAATCCACAAGATGTGGCAAGGCACCAGAGTCAACTATGAGTTCTTGATGCTCTGGCTGTAAACAGAAATGATAATACCAAAAGGTTAGCAACTATTTGTAGCGACTAATTAATCCATATGAGAGGGGCTGGGCAAAGTGGGGGGAAATTGCATCTAGTGCTTCATAGTCTTGAGATCACACAAGAGATATCAAACAAGGGCAGAATAAAGGAAAAATAAAAATAAATAAAGTTAAAGTAGTTGAAATATTCTGTATCGACAAGTTAGTCGACAGACAGTTAGAAGGAAGTACGGAAGCCATCTGGCTACTGCCAAATTGGATGCAATTTCTCACAATACCCTTCCCCTGAAGTAAGTGCCAAACACAACAAGGTTGAATTCCTCCTGATGGCCAAGAGGGCATCATTCAGCGGATTCTTACACTCAAAGGGAAAACATAGAGACAAAACCATAATTAAAATATCCACTCCTGCCACTGTAAGCACAATATCACAAGTGCCAAGCTCATGTAATCCTCCATATCGCAGGCTATTACATGGAAAAAAGCCTTAATTCTTCTTTTAACTTTCACAAGTAGCACAAACAAACACCAGTGAAGTCCTTGAATTGCAGGATCAGAACAAGTATATGAAATAAATGGCGAAGCAGTAGCTCTGATGCATTTCTTTCCATTTACGTGGTTTGTTTATGAATTGTACTTTACTACTAAACGTTAAAATAGTCTTTTCCCTTTCATTTCTGACATAATTTCTTCAATTGATTACTACCATATTTACTTTGTATAACATAGGAAGTTTCAACACTTATTCAGTTTTTCCTCAAAAGTTTCCTATTTTAAGTCTGATGACTCACTCTCAGACAAAATTGACCTTAGTTGCAGGTTCAAAGACTAAGCTAAACAACCTCTAACGTGTTACCATAACAACATCTCTCTGCATGAAAAACTGAATTCACTTCAGAAACGTTTAGATTCTGATGATAAACGATATTAACTGCACAATACTATAGGAATGATGGTATATAAACTTCTTTTCCATTCTTTTTTCAGAGAGCTTACCAGATAGCAAACATCACATATTTTTAATGTATTTTACGCATTATTATGAATCATTAAAGAGGAAATCTAATTTTAAAACAATGTCATGCAATGTACTACACTAATAATCATACAACTGCTCGTCGTTTCTTTCCAATAAAAGAATGCAAACTTCCTACCTGTTTACGAACCTGATGCGACTCTAGAAGCTTCAAATATTCACATTAAATATGGTTTTAACAGTATTCTATTAATTGCAACCAATAAAACATCTAAATTAAGAACTACATTAATGCACTGTTTTGTAGCAGAGAATTTTTCCTTTGAAATCGCTATAGGAGGAAGATAGCTGATTATAAGAACGCTTAGTCGAAAAATCAAACTATTTTCCTTCTATTTCAATTCCAAAGCTCCAATTCGATGCTTCCAAACACAGGATGTAAAGCACCATAAATGCAAGGCTTAATTATGCCGAAACTGAGCAATCAAGTTAGCAAAAATTAGAACGCAACACAATACATATATAAGTATATATATATATATATATATATAAACATAATTAAATTACCTTCACAGCAAGAAGGCCAAGAGTGAAGGCACTCCCTTTCTCAACCTCGTGCTCGAATGGCTTCGGAGCAGCGTCTCCTTCGCTCGGCGGTGCCGGAAGATGCTTTACCAGTGCCGGCACCGCACCACCGTCCACAATAATATTCACAACTTCCTCTGGCCGCAACACCACAAATCAACAACTACAACACCAAATTTCACACACAAACACACCATTTCTACACACACAGTATCTAATCTCCAACATACGCACATAGTTACACAGTAAAAATATATATGTATACATATATATATATATATATATATATATATATATATTAATTGAGTAATTGCTCTGGAATTACCGTTCTTGGCGAGCTCGGCGAGGACGTGAGTGGCGCGCTTGGCGGCGGCACGATCGGCTTCTTTCCAAGAGAAGGTGGTGTTGAGGATGTTAACCTGCGCACTGACCTCGCAGAGTAGCGCCTGGCGGGCGTCGCCGGAGAAGGAAGACGACGTCGAGCCGCCGTCGTCGAATTCCTCGTCCAACTTACGCTTTTGCCCCTTCTTTTCCGGTAAAATTTCTTTGTCTCGTCGCTTCTGAAACTCCATGGAAGAGAGGGTGAGAGAGGTTGATCAAGAAATGGAGGATTGGGTTTTTGAGTAGAATCCAGATCGAGGGGTATTTCGGGAAAAAAATAAAGTTTTCGTCTTTTTTCGTTTTTTTCGTTTTCATTTTTTTTTCTTTTTCTTTTTCTTTTGGTACCGTAATTAAAGCTAGTTGTACGAAAAATGGGCTAACATGCGCTCCCGCGGTGAGGAATATTAAAGAAATGGGCTAACGTGCGCGTGCTTGGTGTGGGGGGCGGGGAGAAGGTCTCACAATTTTTGTGAAGTTGATGGGGTCCACCCATCGTGCTTGCGACAATGAAACGTGGTCGGGTCCGGGTTGGTACGGACCGGTTACACTTCTTCTTCTTCTTTTTTTTAACTATATAATATCTACATTTTTTTCTCATTTAATTTTATTTCTCTAATTAATTAGTTATAAGAAACAATGTTTGTGCACTTCCTCATTTATCTTAGAATATATAAAAATATATATATTTTTTATGAAGAAATACCTCCTGATATCCAAAATAGGGATGTCTTTTGATGTAATCACATAATTATCTATCAATAAATTCTTTTTTACTATTGGAAAAAAAAATTATCTTAGAATATATAGAAATGTTTTTATAAGTTTTAAATACTTTCATGAGTATAAATTCATTTATTTTTTTAATTTTAAAAAATATAATTCATTTGTTTATAATGATACAACAAGTATTGAAAAGGTTCCTTCTTATACAAGTATAAATAGGCATTACCCACTTACAATTACAATAAAATTCAGATTCTCCCCCTTACTTTACTAAAGTAAGATCTTTGTAATTAGATTAGTTTTTATAATTTCAAACATTATACTTAATTAGTTCGATTGTGATGGACTTTAGAATGGTCCATAGTAGTTGTCTAATTACTATAAATTTCTACAAGATTAAAAAACAACATTATATTTCTACAAGATTAAAAGATAACATTAGTAGTCTCTCTCTGTGAGTCTTTCTTGTGGCAAATATAGACGGATTGAGTTTCTTTTTTGATCAATTTTTTTCTTCTGTTATTTGGAGTGATTGTTTAATGAACAATGAATTTGTATCAAATTATTAGATAGAATTGAGATAGTGAATGTTTTTTTGGTTACGTTTTAATTTTGGGTTTTTAGCGAAAACCCCCCCGGTTTGATCAAAGGTGCGAAAAAACTCTAATAATTTGATAATGTGCATATAAATCCAGTCTAATTCAAAAACGTTGCGACTTACCCCCAAAAACAACAAGTGCGTTGCACATGACTTTAAAACTATATGGAATCCCTAAAATGCCCCTTACCCCTTCTAACTATAAATCCACTTCTTTATTTCATTTCTCTCTCAATCAGCCATTTCTCATCTTCACAAACCCAAATTACATTCAATGTTCTCTCATTCATACTTTTTTCAATTATGATTATATTTCTCTATACAAATTTTTTTTCTTCATATATTGTCCTTTGTCATTGTCAGCTACAACCATTATAAATTTTCACCGAATTAAAAATATGTCTCCAACAATCTCAAATTTTCATTGAATTCAAAAATGTCATTACAACAAAGTTCAACATAATAAAAAGAACAGTCACTAATTAACCCAACAAAACAAATATTTCCCAAACAAGATCAATGTCTGTACTAATTACCAAAACATGCATTCAGTTCAACAACTTTCAACATACAAAACTACTAAAATACTATTTCATTACAAAATGTGACACCAAAAAGACACCCTAAGCATTGTCATCTTCAGTTTTCACAAATATCGGACCGATTGACTAATTCTTGTGTAGGTTGTATCTCATGCATTTCACTTCCATATGTTTCTCCCATTGTACCCTGCACCAGTTTACACTTATTAGAATTCGAGTGTTCAAATATTTAAAATAGAATAAAAGGTTAAACAATCAATGTTGGCTCACCTCATTCCCACCCCTATTTATGTTTGTCCTATGTCTTCCACTTGTAGTAGCTTCTTCATTTTGTACATAACTAGACCCACTACCATTAGAACCACATATATTACTCACAAACGTGATGCCCCTTTTTGGTAATGGGGATCTACCACATTTTCCTCTCTCCCTGGGTGGAGCCGGCTAATTCTTTCATATTCTTTTAGTGTGTCCAACTTGTAAACACTTTGTGCATCTCACCATGGCCCTCACTCTCTTGCCTTTACCTTTACCTGGTGTTTTAACCCTATTGATTTATGGCCTACCAAACATTGGAAGCACAACTGGTGGTAGAAGTGAACCCCTACTTGCCTTCACCATTTTTCTAAATGACAATGGCTTAATCAGTGGAGCATAGGCCCTCAAAAAAGTCTATTTGTAAGAGTAAGGATCCACATAATCTTCAACATTTTATCTCCTCAACACAATGCATGCAATTGCATGTACACATGGGATTCCTCTAACTTCCCATTTTCTACAACTGCATGTCTTTTTCCCTAAGTCAACAGTTTCATTTAAACCTCTACTGTCCACCTCAAACAGTAGATGGCCTGCTAGATGCACCTCACACTTCCTTGCTTTCAACTTGGTTTTCTCAATCTCTACTTCTAACTTTGGACATATTCTACCATCATGCATTTCCATCAAATTCCTTATAGTTTGAAATATGTTCATAAAATATCTCTTAATCATCTCAAACATATAGATGATTGGCTTCCTCCTTGCAAACTTCAAAGTCTCATTCCAACTCTCACACATGTTATTAGAATTCAAGTCACATTTTGAGTTGGTTGTGAAACCACTTCTGGACCACATATGATGAGGCACATTTTCTAGCCATTTATGAGCATCAGTGTTTATCCTTTTGATGGTATTCATGTGTTGTTCATCCTCCTCCTCAGTGCATGCATTGGCAGCTCCCCAAACCTCTGCCTTTAGCTCCAAAGAACCCCAACTCTTCCTAAAATTCTCATGCATATGCCTAGCACATAATCTATGATCACTGTTCTCACATAAGTTGTGCAAACAATCAATTAATCCCTACAATATAACATAAAATTGATTTACAAGTAACATTAATATAATTAAAAAAACTATTATTAATAAAAGTGGAACATAAATCTTATAATATACCTTCTGTCTGTTAGAAATAAAAGTCAGACCACTTGCAGGTCCCATAATCCTTATCAACTCATCCAAAAACCATTTCCATGTCACCTTATTTTTAGCCTCCACCACAGCACAAACAATTGGAAAGTAATTGTCATCACCATTTTTTCCAACTTTTTTTCCAAATGCACTTAACAATTGTCCTTTGTAAGGTGTCTTCAAGAAACAACCATCTAATCCTACAAATGTCTACAACCTTCTTTGAATCCCCTCCACATAGCATCAAGACATAAAAACATTATTTTGAACCTCTCATTCCCATTCTCATCAAAAACAGTATCAACATAGACAACACTTCCAGGGTTTGTTTTTTTCACAAGATCAACATACTCTTGCACTTTGCTAAACTGATCCTCATGATTTCCCTGTATTGTTTCCCTTGCTTTTTCCTTCATCCTATACAACTAATACCTATTAACACTAACTTCAAAGTCGTCATTTATAAAGTCCTTTACAAGACCATATTTCCACTCAGGATCAATTCTAAACTTGTTCAAGTATTTTTCAGCAAGTATGCTTGAGTTTGTTTGTCTATTTCTTTCAACTAGAGGCTAATTAGTATGTGTTGATGTGAATTTTTTAATTTGAAATCCCCCACTGGTTGTGCTCATAGATGCATGTATAGACCACCCACAATTCCTCACACAATATGTTGTTACCCTTGTTGATTCATTTTTCTTAAACCTAAAGTCATCTATTTCTAAGAACATGGTCCCTCAATGCCTTTCTAAAATCATTTACATAAAACAAACCTCATCCCAACTATTAATGGTTTTATACCCAAATCTCTGTTAATAAAAAACTTTTATAGTTTGCTCTCAACTTCATCATCTTTCTCATCAGTATTATGGACACTCCACAGTTCATCACTGGGTCCATACTCTAATCCCCCTCTATATTCTCAAATACACCCCAAGTGGCTTAAAGTGTCCTATCTATAGTCTCACCATCACTGTCTCCCTCACCACTTTCACTGACAACAGTGATACTATTCATATTATCATAGTCATCAACATCCATGTCACATATGTATTCTTTGTCCATTATTATAGACCTAAGTAAAACAATAAACAAAAATATATATATCAGCATACAATGACATATTATCAAACATTCAGTCAACTTTTAACAATGACATATTTATGCCTTTGATTGATTCAAAGTTCAACTTTTAAATATTCAACTATATGGCAGTTGGGTTCAAAACTAGAGCAACATTAAAGAAAAAAACACAAAGCAAAATTTAAAGAAAAAAAATGGAGCTAGATATTATAATTGTATATATATATATATATATAGATATATGTACTACTTATATATAATTGTATATAGCTATATATATATGTACTGCTCATATGTGTGTGTGTGTGTATATATGCATAGAACTATATATGAGAATTCAAATTTTACTTATTTCCTACTGAAGAACATAAAACCCTCAATTGAGCATATTATCAAACAAATATCCTCTATTACCACCAATCATCCACATATCATTACCCCGTACCAAAAATCAACAACAAAATTTAAATCACAAAAAATGATTTGTAGCAAGGTTTCTCTCCACTGGTAGAGAGACGAAAAATGGCGCTTCAAATCTAAGGTTTTTGATCTCTCAGTTGTAAAGGAAGAAATGAAGAGAAAATGTAAGGAAATTGGTATAAGTTAGGGCATTCCAAAACGAAGTAGTTTAGGACATGGACATTTCGGCAATTTCACTTTTTTTTGTTAAATAATTAGGGTTATTTTGAACTTATTACACATTCAGTCACCGAAATTAAAAAAATGGGGGTAAGTCGCATGTTTAGATAAGTATATGGGATATTTCCAAACAATAGGGGGTTATATGCACTGAATGGATAATAGTAGGGTTTTTTCGCACGCAACCCCCATGTATAAATAGAAAAAATTCTTTCTTACTATTGGAAAAAAAATTTATCTTAGAAATATTTTTGTAAGTTTTAAATGCTTTCATGAGTATAAATTCACTTATTTTTTTAAATTTAAAAAAATATAATTCACTTGTTTATAAGGGCACAACGAGTATTGAGAATGTTCATTCTTATACGAGAATAAATAGGCATTACCCACTTAAAATTACAATAAAATTCAAACTTTGGATTAATTTTTATAATTTCAAACATTATACTTAATTAGTTCGATTGTGATGGACTTTAGAATAGTCCATAGTAGTTTTCTTGCTATAAATTTCTACAAGATTAAAAGACAACATTAGTAGTCTCTCTTTGTGAGTCTTTCTTGTGGCAAATATAGACGGATTGAGTTTCTTTTTCGATCAAATTTTTTCTTTTTTATTTGGAATGATTGTTTAATGAACAATGAATTTGTATAAGATTATTAGATAGAATTGAGATAGTGAATATTTTTTGGGTTACGTTTTAGTTTTTACAGGGATTGATTGGGCCGTCGATGAATGGACCTGATGCATGCTGCTTTTTACATGGGCTCTTAGTTGATGGGCCGTTGCCCATGATTAGATGTCGTTCCTTTTACCTCTATAGGCCAATCTTGGGGCTTTATGGGCTGAGAAAATAAAATGGGGAGTAATATAGGACACGTGTCAAGTCATCGTTCCACTTCAGGTGGTCTTTTAAATATCAAAGTTAAATCAAACCACTGGAATTGATAAAACTGGAGCACATAATAATGGCTAGATGATTGTAATTTTATTTACTAAACCAAATACTTTTACTTTTTATCACTTAACTTTCTTAATTTTTATTTTTTTCAACAATACGCTTTTTCCCAAAATGATAAAATTCATTATCTCCGTTGATATTGTAGTAAATTAAAGAAGGAATTTAAATGAATTCCTTTTTCTTTTCTTTTTTATGAATTTTATGTCCATCTTTCTTCTTTAAATGATTTTAACTACGTGCCTAAATTATATTGGATGATATCAATAACTTAAAAATGTATAAAATGCAGACTCAAGTGAAAAAAATCATCACGATGATTCAAAGAGAACAATGTAAGGAAGAAAAATGCCTCCATGTTGGTCTTAACATGTAAGTTTATATAAATAACCAGAATTGATAATATTTTGAAAAGTCAATATTTTTTTTTTCTATTTTGCCCTTGATAGTGTAGTATAGTTGTGATTTTTAGTGGGACCCATTGCTTTTTGAAGTTAATGAAGAAGGATAATTTGAGAAAATATATAATAATATTGTATTGAGATTCGAAACTAGACAATTAATTTTGAACAAGTAAAATATATAAAATAAACAACTAAAAATGGACGGAGAGAATAAAAAAAATTGATATCAATTTTTTTCAAGGAAAAAAAAAATTAGTCACGTGTAAAAAAAACTTCATTGACTCAAATATTATCCATATTTAAAAGTATAAAGTACATGTATTAACATGATTAGTCTAACCAAAGAGCCATTACTCATCAAATGTATAATAAAAACAGTTTGACCTTATTTTATCAATCAAATATGGAACTAACTCTTCCATGAGACTACGTTTATGAATATTTATATTTGCCAAAAAAGGTATAGCATGAGAAATCATACGCAATCATCCCTTTTAACTTTTAAGTATATTAGTGTACTAAATTCCTATTTTTATAAAAGTACGGTTATTTTATTAGGTTAGAGTCGATGAAGTATAATAATGTCTATAGTAAATAGCTTAAAATCTCCCCTCAACTTTACTCTTTTTTTTTACTATATACCTCAATTCAATTTAGCCCCCTAAACTTTCATTTTTTTGCACCATTGACTTGCCCTCCAAACTTTTTATATTTCCATCTTGCATTTAACCCTCTTATAAGGTAAAGTGCAAAAAATCAATTTGCTCCAATTCTATTATAAAAGACTATCATACCCTTACTATTATATTTCTTAATTTTTTAAATTACAAAAATATTATTTATTTTAGTTAGAATATTAATTATACCATTTACCTTTAATGTATTAGACAAATATGCTCTCAAATGCTAAAAAAAATAAAATTATAAGTTCTAATTATTTTGTTTGTAAATCAATTAACTTATTATAAAATTTTAGTTTGATTTAAATCATAAAACTCATTATCCTAATTAATTTTTTTATGCCAAATGAAACTTTCTTTTCATAAATAAATAACAAATTACTTAATAATAAACATCTGTTAATTTTCTCATGTTATATATATATATAGGGATGACAACGAGTGCGGTTCTGGGCGGGTGTACCATGCCCAGCCCCAACAACCGTTTAAGTATACTTGAATTTCGTGTGTTTAAGTATATGATTTTGTTTAATTTTAAAGTGAAATATTCAAAAAATTTAGTTGTTAATGAGTACCTGCGGGCACCCAACGGTTTTAAAAAACCTATCGGGGACGTGGACGGGGACAAGGTGACTTCCCACCCCGTTTAGCTAGTTTTGGGCAGGGATGGGATGGAGATTTCTTAACGGTTGTTGGGGCGAGACATGGTATACCCGCCCAAAACCGCACCCATTGCCATCCCTATATATATAATTATATATATATATATAACATGAGAAAATTAACATATGTTTATTATTAAGTAATTTGTGATTTATTTATGAATATATTTTTATGAAAATAAAGTTTCATTTGACATAAAAAAAATTAATTAGGATAATGAGTTTTATGATTTAAATCAAACTAAAATTTAATAACAAGTTAATTGATTTACAAATAAAATAATTAAAACTTATATATTTTTTTTAGCATTTGAGAGTATATTTAGTCTAATACATTAAATGTAAATAGTAGAATTAATATTCTAAGTAAAAGAAATAATATTTTTGTAATTTAAAGAATTATGAAATATAATAGTAAGGGTATGATAGTTTAGGGGGTTAAATTTAGTTAAGGAGGGTATAGTAGGGAAAAAGAGTAATATAATAAGGACAATGCTTGGGTCCTCATCAGTGATGACCAACTTGGTCCTCATCCCTTATTTGGACTAATAGAATTAAGACACTTGACATATATTAATTAAAAAATAGAAATGGGTATTACCCATTATATATGGTATTCAACCCGGATTTGAATTTTTTTTCTTTCTCTTATTCACTTTAAAAAATATAAAATTAATGGGCAGTTTAATGTCATATATATATGCATGTACACTTTCCTTAAACACAAATAAGAAAAAAATCACAATCTACGAATATTATTCGATATTGTGATGAGTATTTCTCCATATTTCGTAAAATCTAAAAATATATAAATGAATTGGATACAAAATATTATGAACACAAATAAGAAAAAATAAAAATAAAGTGATTGAAGTATAGAAATTTGGAAAAAAAAGTCAGAAATCTCGTGTGTAAAGTGCCGCTCACCACATCAAATTGATAATATTACAGAAACATAAAAGATTTTATCATCTTTTGGATTCAATTGTAATATACATAGCATATATATATATATATCAATCTATATATAAATAAAAGTGTACACGCATATATCAATCTATATATACAAATAAGTGTATACGTATATGTAGACTTTAAACTGTCCATGAGAATATATATTTTTTAAGTGAATAAGAGAAAAAAGAATAATTCAAATCCGAATTGAATTTTATAAATAATGAATAATATTTATTTATGTTTTTTTACATATTTTAATTATATTAGTCCAAATAAGAGGTGAAGAACAAAATCGCCTTTTGTTTTTGAATGCCATACTTTCAAACCAACAAAATAGCAAATCATAAACAAGTGCAATAATATATATATATATATAGAATTCTCCTAAAAGAGCTACTTAATGCATTAAATATACCTAACACGCCAACCATAGCAGCCAAAGCTGCCGTCCCTGACCTGCGTTTCCCGCGTCCGTCTCATATTCTTTCCTCTTCACTAACTCCACCTCTCTCTCTATATCTATCCATATATATAAAAGGATATATCTACATGCATATATGTGTACTGTTTTGTTCACACCTCTATTCTATTCGTTGCTTGCATGTTTAATCAACGACTGATTCAACTCCACTACCTCCGACCCCATCAATTCTCATTTTCATTCCCTTCTTGGAACCATTTCTTCAACTCCATTTCCTCTACTCTGACCCCACAAAACCCACTTTTTCTCTCTAAAACCCCTCCCTTTCTCTCTCTTATGTAATACCTCCACCATGTCCTTTCTCTCTCTACTCTCTCTCCTCCTCTTCTCTCTCCTCTTCCTCACAAATTCCCAATCTCAACCCCCCAAAGGTAACAAACATCACTCTAAACCCTAATTTCGTATCTCTGTTTTTATATACATGTGTGTGTGATTGTGACTGTGCGTGTTTGAATTGCCAGGTGTGCTTATTAATTGCGGCGCCACCGTCTCTACCGTGATCGACGGCCGCGAATGGCTTCCGGACGTCGGTTTCGTCTCGGCGGGGACATCCAAATCCCTAGCGACTCCAGTGCTCGTTCCGACTCTGTCCACCGTCCGATCATTTCCTCTGAGCGGCAATGTTCGCCGGAAATTCTGCTACACAGTGCCGGCGTATCGCTCCGGAAGGTATCTGATTCGGACGACGTACTTCTACGGCGGGATCAACGGCGGAGATTCGCCGCCGGTGTTCGATCAGATCGTGGATGGGACGGTTTGGAGTGCGGTGAATACGACGGAGGATTATTTGCAGGGGAACGCGTCGTACTACGAGGGGGTTTTCGTCGCCGCGGGAAAGACGATGAGTGTGTGCGTTGCCGCGAATGAGTATACTGATTCGGACCCCTTCATATCGGCGTTGGAGTTTGTGCTTTTGGGTGGTTCAGTATATAATTCGACTGATTTTGGTAAATATGGTTTGAGATTGGTTGCTAGACACAGTTTTGGCTACAATGGACCCAGTATCAGGTCACTCCTTCATTCCTTACATAATATATATATATTGTTATATTGTTATATTTGTTCTATCATTGCTGTTCTCTTATACAGAGATCAACCAATTTCCCCAAATTTGATCGATGCTAGGATTGAAATTATAGAAAATTAAAGAGAGGAAATATATTAATATAGGTAGTAAGAATGAAGACACAAGTCACACAACACATGGAGAAAGTGAATGCTAGTGATGAAGAAGTCCATACACACACATTGTATTCTATAGTAGAAAAGTTTCAAGTTTGATTGATTAATGTTAGGATTTGACCTTTTATAATTGTATAATCAATGGGTACTGCTTTTATTGTTTAAGAAGTAAATTGGGATACATTAATTTAGGAGGTAAAAATGCCACTAATGAAGAAGTAAACTTGTATACACATAGAGTTATATAATAGAGGATTTCAGTTTCCATTTCGATTTTGTCGCAGTACTTGTATGTTCTGGTACCAAGAGAGCAAAATACTTTGAAAATGTACAGTTGTACCTCAGCTGTGACACAAACCTGTGATAAGTGGCAAGTCCTTGACATTGAGAAGAGAATATTGTGTTGTAAATACCCAGGTTGTTCTTATAGGCTGTAGCTAAATGGGTTTCATTCTGCTAATAATCTTGTAAATGAAGTTGTTTTTGCTGTTCAAATTGGCTGATTATAAATATTTTGAAACACCAGATATCCTGATGATCTATATGATCGCCTTTGGGAGCCATTTGTAGAAGACAACAATACCATGGCAAGGGCAACTAATTCTTCTGCTTATGTATCTGGTTTCTGGAATCTCCCCCCATTGAAGATATTTCAGACAGAATTGACAACTAGTGAACCAAGACCTTTGGTGTTGCAGTGGCCTCCGACTTCTCTACCAAATTCGACATACTGCATTGCTCTTTACTTTGCTGATGATCATGGTTCATCTTCAGGGAGCTCAAGAGTATTTAACATAACTATAAATAAAGACTTATATTACGTTGATCTCAATGTGGATTCATATGGTGTTGTTGTTTTTGCAACTGCGTGGCCTCTTTCTGGCCTTACGAAGATAACTTTGAGTCCTGTGTCTGGATCGAGCATTGGTCCTTTGATCAATGCTGGGGAAGTTTTCAATGTGGTGCTCCTTGGAGGAAGAACTCTTACACGAGATGGTATGTTTACTGAAAACTATGTTCTCACTGAAGAAAATCTGTGCCTTTTCCTAGAAAATCCCCGTCTTACTCTTAGGATCCTCTAACTGTATATAGGGCCACATCGTAGATGAGCCAGTCTGATCAAGGGATAAAATACATGTATATTGGTACATAAAGCCAGTGGGTGGGGGGTGGCATAGTAAAGTTGTTATCAGCCGAGAATGGCTTAATATCATTCCTCTGATTAAACTGAATGAGACAGTATACTGGACGCTGAGTAATAGGCAATAGCTCACTCTTGTAGTAGTCAAACAAGTTAGTATTCATACGTTAGCACATTTTGTTCTGCAATCAACAGCCTATTAAAAAGGGAGCTTGTATTGAGTCAGGAAAAGGTGCAAGGTTTCTGTTGTCTCCTGCCATGCCCTGTTTTGGGGGTTTTCATGTTTTCTTCCTCGTCAGTGAATCAATCCCTTTTCTATATTGCAACCTGTAAGCGATTTGATTTTTTTTTCCCCAGTAATTGCGTTGGAAAAAGTGAAGAATAGTTTCCGGAATCCTCCAATTGATTGGAATGGTGATCCTTGTTCTCCCCGGGAGTACCCATGGACTGGAGTTACATGCTCTGAAGGACCTCATATACGTGTGATTGCCTTGTGAGTTCAGCCTCATGATAACAAATAGTTGTTGACGAAGCTTAATTGCATACTGCTTTTACTCCTTTTTCTTTACCTCAATAATGAGTTAATTTTTGGTTGTTAACAGGAACCTTACAAGCATGGGTATTTCAGGATTTCTTTCACCTAGTATTGCCAATTTGACCGCTTTAGCTGACATGTATGTTCGCATTTATCCTTTTGCTTGGTGAATTATATATTTCGGGTGTAAGAATCTGTTTATTGACAATATCATGCGAATGACAGCTGGCTTGGAAACAACAGCTTGTCAGGATCTATTCCTGATCTCAGTTCATTAAAGATGTTAAAGACGGTGTAAGTTATAAGTTCTCTCTTCCTGTTATGGTTGATTGTTGTGCTCAACACAGAAACATATGACTGCTTTATTCAGTGCATCCTATTAGCCTAGTTGTAGTAACTTTAGAACTTCTAGATGCTGCATGAAATATGATATTCTTCGTCTCTAATCTTCATTCTATTACCCGGTTTGCACCGTAGGCATTTGGAGGATAATCAGCTTACTGGAGAGATTCCCCCGTTACTTGGAAACATTGACGGCTTGCATGAACTGTAAGTTCTATTCTCATAAGCCAATTTACAAACTTTTTGACCGGCATTTCTATCATCATATGCTTGCAAATGTTATGATTCTACTAGCTGATCGGTTATGTAGCAATTTATAAGGTTTCATTGCTGCCGCTTGCCCTAAATGCTTATTACTTCTGCTTTATAACAACAGTACAGAAATCATAAGATGATGGTTCTAGTTGTAAGGCTATATAAGACCTTTCTTTGGTATGTTATATATGCCCCAATTTTGATATTTGGAAGCCCTGAAATTATAGTAGTTTTAGAGATTGGAAAGTTGACTCGGTAACATTAAAATTCTTACAATGAATATCAGCAGTTCTCGGGTTCTCATTCAAATCATTCGTCTAGTTTGAACGTCACTAAAAACAACTTCTATGTTTGAAGTCCTGAAGAAGTTTTGTATATAGAATATTGAACTCATGCTTGCGCCGATGCTTTATCCTACGAAGCTCTCTAAGAGCTTCCACACAGCACTTGTTTCTGTTTGTCTGGTGCTTATTACCTGCTTCCTATACCTCTGTTATTGTCTCAGTAGTGGAATTGAACATACATACTGCTATGTTTTGTAATGGAGTGCTGGCTAGCAAGCTTAAAACAGTCTAATTCAAGAGAGTTGAAATGTTTTAGTATCTCTATGTGGAAATTAAGGAGACTTCTTTTTGCAGGTATTAAGGGGGTCACCCTTTTGTTATAGATTTACCTTGAAATAAGACTTGGGTCATTATTGACGTTCAATCATGAAGTATTTCTTATATTATCTATATACCTTTTCTATTTCAAAGTTTAGATTGCTTGCTCAATGTATACATTGTGGTTACACCTTTTTTTTTTTTTTTTTTTTTTTGTTTCCTTTTCTTGGTTGGATACTTACCAACACCAAGTAGTTCATCTTTATTGAAGACCAAAAATCTTTCCGTTAATTACAATGGTACTAACACTGCAGCAAAATAACGTAACTTTCCTTCTTTTTTTTACTGCGTTTTCTCCTTTTTTTATATATTTTTAATTTAGAGTAGCTTACAAACTTAGCAACTTATTGTTTTTTTGCATACCTGACATACTTACCTTTGACTTTCAGCTTCTTGCAAGATAATAATCTGACCGGTCAAGTTCCAAATAACCTTGAGACAAAACCTGGACTAAACCTTAAGTAAGCAAAATATATATGTTCATAATTTATTTTATGCCATTGATTTTAGGCATTAATTAATTTTTTTACCCCCAATTCTAGGATATCTCCTGGGAACCAATTTTTGTCACCTCCACCTTCTTGAGTTAAGCAATTCACAAACTGAAAGGTAAATATGACAGCTGAATTTGATGAGAACCTGGATGACAATATTTTTATATACATTTATTACACGACGATTCGAGATGACAAATACTATTTCTGCAGTTTTCGTAACAACGTACAGGCTTTTCTTCTCAGCTGTTTTACTTAAAACATGATACTTGAAATTGGTATCTATACAAAGTTATTCTTTCTTTCTTATCAAATGAAATTGTATGTTTTCAAATTACATGTCAGTGGTTGTCCACATATAGTCATTCCTTAATTTTCATTGTCATTATATTTTCTGATGTATCGTATCTCTTTGTAATTTACCTATGAAATATGATACTGATGGATTTTGTAGATGAATGATGGTTCCATTCTTTCCTATATATGATAGCAAATGCAGCGATGACTGATTTATCTTCTTTTGCTACTGGCAGTATACTTTATGTCCAATGTTTGGTTTTTATTGGCTATTGGGAATTTTGATACTATGTCTCAAATGTTGTCTTATTTGTATAAAGCATGCTTTTGTCTATTAACTAGTGTTAGTTTTTTTCCTTTGGCTAAGTGACTACTGTTAATATTTCTTTGTCTCTTTTTCATCCTTTGTGGAATTTTTAGAAAAATGTGACAGTAGTATCTTCTGGTTCTATACCCTCCTCTTACGAGCCCCCTTTTTACCATTATCTCAATGATCACTCGAATGGTCTCAATGATCACTCGTGGGCATAATCCATTGGTAGGGGGAAATTAAACTAATGACAGATAATGCAATGTAGACGGGAAATAAAATGCATGCATCTGGCATCTATTGTAGTTATTATCATATCTTGTTTCTTCATAGTGTTCACTTTAGAATTTTGATCCAGTTATCTCTACTCCTTATCATCATATCTTGTTCATTCATAGTGTTCACTTTAGAATTTTGATCCAGCTATCTCTACTACTTCTAACGGTGTCAATAACCTGTGCATAGTACCATTTGTCCTGGACGATAAAGCATCTTTAGTGACTCCGATCTTTCATTCCTCGTCAAAGTTAGATATTTGGAAGGACTGGAACTGTTTGGTCAGCGTCACCGTATCCCCTGTAATACATCCTAGTTGATGAGACCTGTGTAAGTTACCTGATCACTAGGCAATTATAATGCCAAAAGCAATACAACACTTTCAGTTGTAAATCTTTTGATCATCTAATTGGTTTTCCCTGATTGACGATGTGAATTCTACTCCGGATCAGTTGAATCAGAGTCGCCAGATCGAGTCCCCGTTTACTAATTCCTCTCGAGAAAAGCTAGAAAAAATGACTGGAGATGATACAAGTAGAACTAGATGAACAATTTGTTAATAGCATCCAATAAAAATTAAAGAACATTTACATTGTAATTCATTACATCCATTACAAGCAACATTCCCCTAGACATAAAATCTAAGTAAAAAAATTAGAAAAATTGAATAGGAACAAGAAGATGGGCATAGTTGAGGAATCCTACATATCGAAACAACAAACGGTTACCACTTTCGCTCACCTCTCCAGTCTTCCTTTCCTAAGGGAAAACAGAGGTGGTAGGCCACTGCTCTTCCCTTGTGTACAAATGGGCACATTAACAACCGGCCTTATTCTTATACTGGCTGATCTTGTCCTCTCCAACCCTTTTTTTATCCTCTTGACATGCTTCTCTATCGTCCCCGATCCTTCCTTGCCTTCATCAATGGGAGCCAAATTGGCAAGTGAGCTCCTCGAGGAAGATGATGAGGAGGAGGAAGAAGAGGATGGTGACAAAGAAGAAGCGCGCTGTTTCTTTAACCTCAGTAACTCTTTCCATAGCACAGTGCATTTAGGCGGCCTAGGAGATGGATCCTCATCCATAAACCAACTCACCTTGCTCCCTTCTTTCACCTCTTCCTCTTCCACTCTAATTTCAGCATGTTCTGTTTTAATACTGATATTGTTGAGTTTCTCGGAATGTTGTATCTCCCAGAAAGGAAGTAGCTTTCCTTCGAAAAATAGCTCATCAGCAGTTATCATGTTTTGGCTAGTCATATTGCTCGAGAGAAACTCGAAATCTGCATTACGTGTTTTCTCTCCCTCTTTTTCACGATCATTTTGAGTCTTAGACCCTGGGCTTATGGAGATGAAGTTATTATCATCTAGGAAGTCGGCGGAGAAAGAAATCCGGGGACTTGAAGTTGGCTCAATAGGTCTGGAGGTTGCCTGAACAGTTTCTAGAGAAACCATTTTGGCTAAGTTGTCTCTAGATACAGGGGGAGAGTTGATGGTGTAGAGTTGGCTATTGAGGTGTACTTGAAGTTTGAACATATGAATGAGCCTAGCGTGCTTTATAAAGTGAATGAGATGCTTTAATGTCCCCTTGAGCTTTCAATCATCTTTTTTGTTATTGCTGGTAAAGTTTGGATGGTGAGATTATAAAAACCTAGTGGTCTGGTGAAGCCGAAACAAGTGAGCTAAGGTTTGTGTAGGATATGGGAACAGCACATGGACACCTTGGGAACTAAAAGACAAAAGGTTTCTACCATGAGTTTGGATGCGATTCCTAGTGTTTCACTGTTCTTTGTGTCTTGGACTAGTCTTTCTTATGGTTAAAAAACTAAAAATTTGAGGAAGTTGCAAAGTTCAGGTTGTTACTGAGTGTAACTACCTACACTGCATTCCCAAGCTTGAACCCCTTTCCTCCTCGTATCGTTGGCTAGAAGGTCCTTGGTAGGTTGTGGTATATAATATAGATGGATCGAGGCTGTGGCGTATACACTAATTGCTAGAGTCAACGACCTAAAGTGGGTTGCCTTGTTTCCTTTAGGTTCTAACCAATGAAAACAACTTGGTTTACATTTCTGAAAATAGATAACTGATTTTATAAAATAATAGTAGGCTGTTCTCTGACAACAGACCCTTTTAAGCAGACTTTTTGTACATTTTTATTTTATTTTCAAAGTTACAAACCAAGTACATCCTACATTATTTGAAAGTTTTACTAGGAAGCATTCCACTGTGCAGGAGACATTTCTTTTCTGTTTTATAGTTTTTGTACACATATATGTATATATATATATGTTGGGAGAGGATTGATGAAGAGAAGAATTTCATAATATGATAGAGTTATCTTTTAGGCTAGTGGGGTAATAGATTATTAAATCTGGATTAGTCAAAGAGAGAGAGCTTTGGTAGTTTGACCCTCTTAGCTTACAGTGATCATTATAACATGGGAGGAGTCCTAAGCATGTGGTCACATGAGCCTAATCTCTTGCCATGTTACATCCCTTCCCCCAACTAGATCTCAGATCATAAATAATTACATCTAGTGACCAGAATACCCCTTGAAACAGTTTGCTTTTTTGCTGGTTTATCTGCTATTTTCCCACCTGGGATGGGTTCTTTCAGTACTTAGAAAAAGTCCTACCAGTGGTTGATATCATGTTTGATTCTTGAAAACAGACAGCTAATCAACATAGGGTAAATCTCCTTGGAAGTATATATTGCCTGTGATTAAATTAATTATAAACACAAATTTTGTTTGTCAGTTCAATCAATCGCAATATCAATGGTTACAGGCTACCTTACAGGAACAAGTGACTAGACAAACTTTGCACATGGTATACAATTTTACTACCTGGGAAGTTTCCTTCTGATTTGTACATTGTTTCTATACAGATCAAAGTTCACAGATCGGTAGATTTTTGTGCCACTAAATTATTAACTGTGGCATACAAATTTAGACAATACAATTTTGATTGTGGTTATAGTAGCAGTATCAAAATTATGGTATCAGTGTTAAATGCAAAGTAATAGTGATAGACAATGATATCTATGTTTGTAGATGCCAAAAAATGCACAACACAATAATAGAATGTTTTATTCATATTTTTCTTTCCTATATACATTCCCCTTTTGGACCTTGAGCCCATTAGGGCAACATTCTCTTACACATCAGTATTTTTGTCCTTTTGCCACGTCACTAACTTACTCTTCAAGTTTATTCTAGAACATTTCGGTTGATGGGCCTTTATAGTGGGCTTTTCATTCAGGCTTCGGTCATCCACAATGGGCCCTCCGGTTCGTGGGCTAAAGGCTTGGTGGGCCTGAAGAATCCCACATGTACACAGACTCCTTTTGGTTTTGGGTTTTCAAATGCTTAAGGTATATAATCAAGAGTAACATGTGGTAGGTAGATACATCTCCTCTATCAGGTGACGTGGCAAGGTCATTAAATGAGGGTAGTTGTCCTCATCATTTGATTTTGAAATACACGGTCATTGTGGTCTTGATTTTCGCAAGAGTGGCTGAGAAGACGGCTCGGTACTCCGTTTAGCGCGAAAGTGGGGCGGTTGGTCTCCTTCAGTAACTCTTATATATGTCCTCCATTTATACTTTTGCAAACTTCTTACTTCGTTATTTTGTCCTCACAGTAAAGGTTTTTCTTTGCAAATTATCTTATTCGCAAACATCTTCATCGGAAACTGCAATTGCTTCTCGAAGAACTCAGAGATTTTCATCGGAGACTTGCCGAAATCCTGTTTTGAGTGTAAGTTCTTTCCTTCTTCCAGAGATGTCTGATAGTGATGATACCCAATTGGGTAGCGATCGTGTTCCTTCCATTGTTGATTTTGATGCTTCTCTCAGTTCCCCATCAGTTGAAGTGATTAGGATAGTTAGATCCAGTCCTCTGGAGGTCACCCAACGTATCAGTGTCGGTAGGGTTCCTGTTGTTACTGGTCCAGTTGAGGGTCGGGTTGTTAGGGGATCTGGAGTACAAATCACTGCTGACCCCTTGATGGCTGAAAAAGGGTAGATGAAGTCCTGAAAAAGCTTGAAGTCCCTAATGGGGTAGTTGTCAGGCACTACCCCAAGGATATGGATTTTAGGATCAGTGAAGGGGTTAGGGATGACCAGATCCTACTTTCCTCTTATCATCTACATATCCTCCGATTTCCAATTCACCCTTTCTTCCTGCTCACCTTGTCTACCTTAGGTCTGGGCCTACTTCAGGTTAGGCCAAACTTCTTTAGAATATTGGCTATGGTCTTGCTGCTCAATCAGGATCTGGGTCTGGACTTGGGCCTGGCCGAGGTCTTGTTTTCTTATAAGCTGCAGGATCAAAAGGATTGTAAGGGGCGTTTCAATATTTTTCCCTATCAGGGGAGAAAGATGTGTGATGGAGTTGTAAAATCTAATAAGGGTTGGAAAGAGAATGATCTTGGTGAGCGGGAATTGGAGACATCCCGATGCACGCTTCCCGATCCCCAAAAATTTTATCCAGCACCTGCTCCCTTCCTTCAAACCTTATCATTCAGGGCATGTTTCTGTGAGGTGTGTGATGACAAGTTGGGGATGTACGCTTTAGATTTTTTGAAGGCTCCCGCTAACCAAAAAACCCCATCTTATATTATATCTCGTTTTGACCTCCTAAAGTCCAAAGTTTGGGGTAAACCTTTAAAGATATGTCCTGACTTCCTAACATATGATGCTTTGTAGGAAATATCATATAAATGAGTAGACATCATGCTGGAAATTTCTCAACCTAGCCTCAAGGGTAAACGAAAGAGGGCATTGGGCAACCCTGCCACTCCTGCCATCCATTCGGGAACCGCATCCCCTTCTGTAAGTGAGGTTCCTCCACCACCCTTTTTACGTGATCCTCCATTCATTCCCCCTCCCCCTCCTTCTGGGGAGGAAGGTGTCTCTGCCCCCACTCCTCCTACTCTCCCTTCCTTGGTGGAGAATCTTGCTGACCCATCCCGGTCTGCTGGTGATGGTGCTTCCGTATCAGCTGGAGGAGGGGGGTTACATTGCCATCCTCGTCTGTGCAGGGCATCACTCGACCCCGACAGGAGAATGACCAGGGTGGCCGTTCAGTTCGGCCCCGATTAACAACGACAACTTCTCCCAGTGTGCAAATGGAAACGACAACTTCTCCTAGTGAGCAAATGGAAACCGAAGCTGCAGCTGAGAAACCGGTTCCTTGGAATCCGAGAATAAGGCTTTCGGGTGGCGGGTTTTTGGTCGTTGGGAGTGAGACCATCAATGATGACGTTGCTCTTTGGGAGATGAGTCTTCAGATCTGGACCCCAGCTGACCGAAAGGCTATCCGGAGGGTGGAGATGAGTGAGTTGACCCTGATTGGGCCTGATATGGCAATGAAGGTGGTTTGTATGCAACTTGACTTCATCTTCCATTTGATTTCTTTTTGATTTGTCTGCTGATTGTGTAACACTTGTGTTCATGTGGCAGATGTTTTACCTGATCCAAACTTATAATTCAAAGCTTGAGGGAGATAGTAGGGCCCTCCGGTAATCAGCAGAGTACCTGAGGTTGAAAGATGAGGGCAGGAAAAAGACGGCTGCCTTGTTGGTGACTGCCAATTAGAAGTTGGAGGCTCAAACCGTGCGGGTT
Source organism: Cornus suecica (assembly GCA_963922005.1). Classification (NCBI taxonomy): domain Eukaryota; kingdom Viridiplantae; phylum Streptophyta; class Magnoliopsida; order Cornales; family Cornaceae; genus Cornus; species Cornus suecica. The sequence goes on from OY998246.1 coordinate 4,244,655, forward strand.
ATAGCCTTTGAGCAGCGACTTCGGGAGGTTGACCAGAAGCTCAAGGAGATGGAAGAAGCTTAGCAGGCCCTATTGGTACAAAACCGGGAACTGGTGATCGAGAATGAGGGCCTGGAGGCTTCAAAGGAGAAACTTATGGAGGAGAAGGTTGAGACTGAGAACCTTCTGGCAGTGGAGAGGTCCAGGGTGAAGATGTGTCATCGGGGTGGCAACTAGATGTACAAACGTTTCTGTGATACCTCTAACTACCAGACTGGGTTCGACTGGCGGACTTGCTACCAGGACTTCCAAAAACCCGCTGAAGAAAGGGACTTTATCTCAGTGGAGGAACTCGATGAGTCTCTCGGCATTGCTCCGCCTTATAAGGATCCGGAAGCAGGTCCTGATGACCTCATCTTCTGTGAGTTCTTGACTAAACCTCTTCCTGGGTCTGAATTGGCTCTGGTTCCTTATTCCACTCTTCAACCCGATCTCTCTCGAACAGATTTAAGCTCTCAAGGAAAGCCCGTTACCAGGGCCAGTGACAGGATTTAAGAGTTTGGACCTGAATTTAGATACCAGGGGCAGAAGACTTATTTTTTCTTCTCTGTTTTTTGTATGTTTTTAGAACCTTTGTACTTGTAATCCTTAGCCACCAGGGCTTCATTTTTAATGGAAAGTTTTTACGTTTAAATGACTGGATTCATAGATGATTCACTTTTATTTTCAGTGATAATATTTGGTTCTTTTTTGTGGATCAGTGTTCTGTCTTCGAGCTCTTGAGGCCATGTGAGAGACATGACAACACTTAGTTTATTTTTGTAAAACTTTGACCACTTATTGATCGGGTGTTGTGTCTTCGGGCTCTTGAGGCCATGCGAGAGACATGACAATACTTGATTTATTTTTGCAATTTCGATAACTTGTGGATCAGTGTTGTGTCTTCGGGCTCTTGAGGCCATGCGAGAGACATGACAACACTTGGATAATTTTTGTAAAACTTTGATCACTTATGGATCGGTGTTGTGTCTTCGGGCTCTTGAGGCCATGCGAGAGACATGACAACGTTTAGTTTAATTTTTCTTTAGAATTTTGATCACCTGTGGATCAGTGTTGTGCCTTCGGGCTCTTGAGGCCATGCGAGAGACATGACGACACTTAGTTTATTCTTGTGAAACCTCGATCACTTGTGGATCGGTGTTGTTCCTTCCGGCTCTTGAGGCCATGCGAGAGACATGACAATATTTAGTTTATTTTTGTAAAAACTTGATCACTTATGGATCAGTGTTGTGTCTTAGGGCTCTTGAGGCCATGCGAGAGACATGACAACACTTAGTTTATTTTTGCATCAGTAATCATCCGTAAGCTATCTTTAGCAAGAAAAGATAATTTTACTGATGTTAACTCAACTGATCTGGCATTGAAGCCTTTTTACAAAAGCGAACAAGGCAAGGTAAAAATCGAATTGGCCCGTTACGGGTAGTACCTCTTTAGGAGGGAGGCGTTCTGGGAATTCGGCTACATTTTACCGTCCTCGTTTCTGCGGACACGATCTGCTCCGTGCCCGATAACTTCGGTGATGGTGTACGGGCCTTCCCAAGGCTCCTTAAGCTTGCCTACGATTCCAATTTTTTGCCTAAGGACCATGTCCCCGACCTGGAACTCTCTTCTTCTAACTTTTTGATTAAAATGGTTTCGGACACGCTGTTGGTAGGCTGCCAACTTGATTCCTTCCGCGTTTCTTCTTTCATCCAGCAGATCAAGGTCGTGAGCCAGGTGTTGGTTATTAAGGCCATCTTCCCAGGCTTGGCTCCTAAGGGTTGGAACTTTGACTTTTGTGGGAATAAAGCCTCAGCGCCATATGCCATGGCGAAGGGTGTTTCCCCGGTGGGTTGCCTGGGTGTCGTTCTGTACGACCAAAGCACTTCGGGCAGTTTTTCTAGCCATGCTCCTTTGGCCTCTTCGAGATTTTTTGCGAGTGTCAAATATGGTTCGATTTGTCCTTTCGGCTTGCTCGTTCCCTTGTGGGTACCCGACCGAAGAAGTATTCTGACTGATGCCATGCTCGGCGAAGAATATGCCCTTACCTTCTGGTTGTCCAAGTTCGTTCCATTGTCCATCATAATTGTTCTCGGTAGCCCGAATCAACAAATTATGTGGCTCTAGATGAATTTGATGATATGACTGCTTTTAATTGTTGGATAAGCTTCGACTTCTACCCATTTCGTGAAGTAGTCAGTGGCCAGAAGGACATAGGACGTTGATCATATTACCTTCGGGAGCGGACCCACAATATTTATTCCTCATCGGGCAAAGGGGTGGGGGACCACTGTTGGGTGTAGGAATTCTGGTGGCCGATGGATATCATCTCCATGCATTTGGCACGCTTTTCACCTTCATACATAGTCCTCGGCATCTCGTGACAGATAAGGCCAGAAGTATCATTGGGAGAGTATTTTGTGAGCCAGAGATCTTCCTCCAAAGTGGTTCCCGCATGACCCGCTGTGGATCTCCTCTATTACTGCCCTTGCATCAGAGGGAGTTACACATTTTAAATACGGACCTGAGAATGATTTCTGATTAAGATGCCCTCTTATGATTGAGTATCGGGCTGATTTCATCTGGATCTTTCGAGCTTTTGTTTTATTCTCTGGGAGGGCCCCGTGCCTGAGTAATATGTCATGGGATCTATCCAGCTTGGTTCCCAAAGGATGAGCATTACAATCTCGGGCTCCTGGATGCTTGGTCTGGCTAGGAAATCTACCAACACAACCCGGGTTAGATCTTCATCAGCTGAGGAAGCCTGCCCGGCAAGGTGGTCAGCCACAGTGTTCTCATTTCTCGGGATCTGGGTGAAAGTTATTTTTCAAAAATGCTCTGTTTCTTTTAATACGAGTGCCCAATAAGACTCCATTTTTGCATCATTTGCCTCGTATTCTTCTTTGATTTGCCGAATGACTAACTGGGAGTCACTGTGCACTGCTAAGATCTGGATCTGGAGGCTTTTGGCTAACCTTAAATCGGATATGATTGCTTCATATTTGGCCTCGTTATTGGTGGCTGAGAACTGCATTCGCACTGACATATGGAGATGGGTACCATCGGGTGTCTGGATTTCGAGGCCAACCCCTGACCCATTTGAACTGGATGACCCATCTACAAACAACTTCCAAGTATCTGGCTTGTGCTGCTGATCAGTCTCCTCAATTTCCTCCTCGAGTAAGAAGTCAGACATTGCTTGACCCTTGATGGAGACCCGGGGTACGTAAGTTATATCATATATGCCTAATTCAATGGCCTACTTTGAAATTCTGCTAGAAAGTCAAGTTTAAACATAATGACCCGGATAGGAGTGGAGGTCGGGACAATGATTGGATGTGCCTCAAAGTAATGCCTGAGTTTCTGTTTTGCATTTATCAGTGACAATACCAGTTTTTCTTGCCTGCTGTATCGGGTTTCAGCATTTGCCAATGATTTGCTTATGTAGAAAACAGGCATCTGCAAGCTCTCATCCTCCCTGATGAGGGCTACACTGGTTGAAACGGAGGAGGTTGCCAGATAAAGATACAATACGTCATCGGGTTTCAGTGTGGTAAGGATTGGGGGCTTGGCCATGTACTCCTTCAATCTTGCGAGGGCCATGGATTGCTCTGGACCCCAGACCTCACATTTCCTTGCCTTAATTGCCTGAAAGAATGGTCTGCATCGATTGGTAAGTCTTGAGATGAATCTGCTAAGGGCAACCACTCTTCCAATCAGGACTTGAACATCCTTATAAGTCTGGGGTTCCTTCATTTCCATCAGGGCTTTGACTTGTGCCGGGCTAGCCTGAATTTCGGTCCGGTCCACAATGTGTCCCAGGAACTGTCCAGATGACACGCTGAAGGAATATTTCTCCGGGTTGAGTTTCATTCCATGTCTCCTGAGGGTATCAAACACTTGTTGCAGATGTCCCAAATGGTCCCTTTTTGCCCTGTTTTTTACTACAGTGTCATCGATATAAACTTCGATCACAGTGCCCATCATCCCTTTAAAGATCTTATTTACCAATCTCTGAAAAGTAGCACTTGCATTTTTCAATCCGAAAGGCATAACTCTAAAACAGGTAGTACATGTTTCGGTGATAAAAGATGTTTTTTCCTCGTCGATCGGGTGATAAAGGATGTTTTTTCCTCATAGCCAGCGATAACATCCATCATCTGATCAATTTTTGGCAAGGGAAAACTATCCTTCGGGCATGCCTTATTCAAGTCAGTAAAATTAACACTAACTCTCCACTTACCATTCTTCTTCTAGACAACTACGACGTTAGCAAGCCAATCGGGGTACTTCACTTCCCTGATGAACCTGGCCTGGAGCAATCGGGATACCTCTTCTGCTACGATTTGGTTCCTTTGGGCTCATATGTGCCTCTATTTCTGCTTGATTGGCCTTACATTAGGGTCAACATGTAGGGAGTGCTGGTAGACAGCGGGATCAATACCGGGCATATCAGTGTGTCCCAAAGCGAAGACATCGGAGTTGTTCTGCAAAAACTGGGTCATTTCTTTTAATTCATGATCAGTAAGGTTTGTACCTGCATATGTGGCTCTTTCGGGCTCATTGGGTATTATGGATACAGGCTGTAAAGGTTAGACCACGATCGGGATATCCGAATCCCCGTCCTTTAATTGTTATTTGTGATCTGGACCCCGATCTTCGGTGAGGATCTCCTTCAGGCTTTTCTCTTTTCTGATCTCTTTTAGGGTAACGGCATAACATTATTTTGCAGTCACCTGATCTCCTTTGATGTCAATGACATCAAACCCGTTCGGGCCTATGCACCTTATCATCTGATGTAGGGGTTGAAGGTACCCCCTGCATCCTGTGGATCCATTTCCTTCCCATGAGCAAATTGTAGGACGGTTTCACATCCACTATCACAAAAGTTTCCAGCAGGGTCCTTTGAGCAATAGATACCGATAGTTGGACTTCCCCGATGGGTTCAACTTGTTTCCCGTCGAATCCAACAATAGGACTTTGGGAGGTCACAACTTCGCTTGGATTGATTTCAAGCTTCTCGAAGGCCCATTTGGTGATGATGTTTGCACTGCTCCCTGGATCAATCATGACTCGCTTAACGAGGTAGTTGGCTACCATCAATGTAACAGCCAGTGGGTCATTGTGCGGGGTCTGGATGTTTTTAAGGTCTGTTGTAGAAAAAACAATCTGAGTTTTCCCCTGTCCCGTGGAGGACTTCCTTCATTTCGTTGATTTTCCTCATTTTTCGGGCTCGACGCAGCTAGCTTCGGCTAGCTCCTTAGAGGTAGGCCCCCCGAGAATCATATTGATGATTCTGACTGGCTGCGCGACTACTGGATTTCGGGGGGCGTTGGGTGTTTGTTGATCGGTCCTCGGTCTGTCCCTCTAGATGTAATCCTGGAGCTCACCTTGAAATATCATTGCCTCCACTTGGCGCCTGAGATTTTGGCACTCGTTGGTAAGGTGCCCGAAATCGTTGTGGAAGGCACAATGCTTTGACTTATCCCTTTTATCCAAAGGCTGCCTAATCGGTGGTGGTGGTTGGAAGATTCATCTGGCTTTGGTCTCTTGGTAAAGTTTGCCAAGGGTGACCCTCAGGGGAGTCACTTTCTCTTCGAACCTGGGACGCTTCACTGGGTTCGGGGCCGAAGGACCCGTAGTACTGGGGCACTTTCGATCGGCTGCTGGTTCTTTTGATCGGGCTTCAATACTGACCAGGGTTGTCCTCTTCTGTCTGATGGCTTCTTCCTCTTTTATTCTCAAATACCCTTGGGCCCTGGAGTTTAGCTCCTCGATGCCCGATGGTGGGCGCTTCACCAGAGACTGATGGAACTTAGTCCCGGGAATCAGGGCCATTCGAAAGGCTTCGACGGCAGAGTGGTGGTCACAATTGTCGATGGAAGAAGACTCAACGTTGAATCGGACTAGGAAGCTCTTTAGGGATTATCCCTTCTCCTGGATCATCGTGAAGAGGCAGGATATAGTTTTTTTTTGTCTCTTGTTCCCGTAATACTGGGCGACAAAGAGCTTTGTAAGTTGTTGCCAACTATCGATTGATCCAGGTGGTTACTTTCTGAACCACAGTAGAGCTGCATCGACAAGACTTATGGGAAATACTTTACAAAGCAAGGCCTCATTCTCGGCATACATGGTCATTTTCTGATGAATCTGGTAAATGTGTTCCTCAGGATCCTTAGTGCTATCATAAGGGGTAAACCGGGGCATGACAAAGTTCTTTGGGAAGGGCTCTCAGGTTATTCCAGGAGTGAACGACGACTGGATCAACTTAGTGGAAGCTTGAATGGCCAGATCGTCGGTAGACTGTGTCCTGATATCCCTCAGGACCTTCCTCTGGAACTCGGCCATCACCTGCTGGAGTTTCTGTAGGGTCAAGGCCTCATCAATGATGGGGGTCTTGCCTAAGCGGTGAGAGGATTCAGTATGCTCATCTGCCCCGACACCATCCTCCTGGTCCTGAGAACGAATGGGTGCCGCTGGGGGAGCAGGTGGAAGAGCCATCTTCGCCATAAGCTCTGCGTTCCGCTTCTCCAGAGCTTGGCTCCGTTCCTCGGCGGCTAACAGGCATCGCAGGATCTGTTCAATGGTCTGAGAACCATCTGCTTGGCTATCTCTGGTGGTCAAAGCATCCGTTTGAGAACGGGTTACCGGCATGATTGCTCGTAAGGCGAAAGAATAAGATAATCACATATATAGAAGGTCTAGATGAAAAGAAAACAAGCTCAACTATAGAGATGGGAAGATGATCACAGATCTGGAAGGCAAAGATGAATCACAGATCCAGAATCAATAGAGTTTTTCACAGACGGCACCAATGTGTAAATGTCAAAAAATGCATAACGCAAGAATAAAATGTTTTATTCAAATTTTTATTTCCTTATATACATTCCCTTTTTGGGCCTTGAGCCCATTAGGGTAACATTCTCTTACACATCAATATTTTTGTCATTTTGCCACGTCACTAGCTTACTCTTCAAGTTTATTCTAGAACATTTCGGTTGATGTGCCTTTATAGTAGACTTTTCATTCGGGCTTCGGTCATCCATGATGGGCCCTCCGATTTGTGGGCTAAAGGCTTGGTGAGCCTGAAGAATCCCACGTGTACAAAGTTAAATGCAGAGTATCAGTAATACATACTCTCGGTTATACACAATAATATCTACCATTTTGAAATGCATTACGAACAGGACATGTAAATTATGTCTTTTATGAGGTTATTTGAAAGAAGAGGGTGAAGTGAGTAATGTGCACGGTTTAAGAGGAGCATTTGACCCGTGAAAAACTCAAAATTCAAAAGCAAGCATTATTTTAGTCTAAGGGGAGGTAGAGAGGACCAGTCTATAGTAGTGCATATATATTAGAGAGTGGGTTGAGAGCCTGGTTATGCAAAGCCTGGCTGTTAAATAGATGCTATATGCTATATATATATATATATGCCTTTTAATGCTTCATTACTCTTTCCCTGCATAGCTGTTGTTATTAATGTGACAGAGAGATGCTTTGACGTTGACTCTCAATGGAGCTTTGGCTCAATAGCTCTCTCATAGCATACTATGAAATTGAAGGAATAATGGTGTGAACTTATTGTGTAACAGTGACCTTATAATTTATCATCGGCACTATACTTCTTTCATCAGTAACTCCATAATATACAATCGGCACTGTAATTCTTTCATTCCACATGCATCAGACAGTAACCAAAAAACTAAAAGGGAATTAGGCTTAATGTCTTTGGAATGTGTTGACATTGTTATGTGACGTTTTAGGGCGACGAAATTTTAATACCTCATCCTCAAACTATCGAAAGATTCGAAACTTAGGTTGTAGGTTCTGTTACTGGTATGATGTTTTAGGATAAATTATATTTTGATACTCTCGAGATATGATATATTGACATCCGCACTCTTGTTATTTGGATAATTATAATTTCGTCCCCTTTAGTTCATATGCGTTCAATTATGATGACCGGAGCGGTGAATTGACTTATCTACTCATGATATTTTTCATGTTTTTGCATCTAATTAAGGATATTATAAATATTTAATTTTTGAAAAAATGATGACGTAAGCGTTGATTGAGTAATTATAATTTATCATATATTTTATTGGTAGGTGTACTTACTAGTTCTTAATTCAGGCTCCCAGGAATCACTACTCATATTTATTTAATCACATTCATAATCTGATTTTTGTAGACCAAGAGCCGCGAATATCAAAAAGTTATTTTCTTTATTTGGAATCTAGCGGTACTAGCCCCTTACTCTCAGATAAGAGGTTAGGGTTCAAGCTTCTAGGCAAGGTATATAAGTAAATACTTACCTTTATTTTTATTTTTTAAAAAAATAAATAAATCTCCAATATACTTGTGTTGTGTGTTTTTTATGTGGTAGATTAGTAGAATATAGTGGCTATGGTGGAAGGTAATTTAAATAAAGCTGGATTTAAATTATTCTAATTGATAGCTACTCCTTGGCTTCTTCATATTAACAGCTAATGTAGTAGTATATTGCTTCAGCCACACAATATGTCTAGAATGCCAATAGCACATGGTGAGTCTGTCTCATATAATTGGGATGACTTTATCATTCAACTACATTGTGCTGTCACAACTTCTTCACGCAAAGGGCATCCAAATTTAACTTCAAAAACAGATTTTTGAAATTGTTCCGTTGTTCATCATAAATGGCGCACATGATAGATTCTCGAGAGCTTCATTGAAGTTAATAAAAAAAACGACATACATACATATATATATATATATATATATGTACGTTGTGAAGTCAATAATTTGAAATTCAAATAATGATTGTAACGTGACAGAAGGGGATCATTTATGAAGTTTCCAAGTAGTACACTGACTTAAATAACTAACATGCACTGTTTCAGACCATAACAGATGCATAGTTGCTATCACCAATCAAACAAAAACCAAACTCAAACACAAACAATGAATCTCACATTCCGAGAGACACACAAAAACACACTATAGATCTGAAAAAGCATCAAAACTATAAGAGAATCCAAATGAATACTCAATTATAACATCACATGCAACTCTATAACTACTAAATTAAATTAAACATTTTCATCAGTACTAGCTACCATCAGATCCACAAACAAGACACCAACCCCCAACCCGAATTTTCTCGGTGATTACCTGGTTCATGTAAAAAGAAATGCTACACATATCAATACAAAAAGAGATTGGATATCACCATTTTGTTTCCTATAATTGGGATATCTAGGATTTTTGTCCAGACTAATTCACCGGACTCCGTGCAAAAAAACTTTTTCACACGAATCAGGTAAAATTCAGGCTATGTTCATGATCTCAACAAATTATTTGCACCTAATAAAAATTTAATATAAGAACTAATAATTTCAAATTCTGAATGCCACCAATGTTAGTCACTAAATATGATTAAAATTTAATTACTAACTATACCCTTAGTCTCAATCATTGAGTTCTTGCAATGTGCTATTGCTCCTTGAATTGCACTATGCAACTCCTCCATAGATGAATTGTCCACGTGGCTCACACCTCTCGCCGGGACCCCATTCCGGCAAGTAGTAATGCCGGACCGGCTCGGCGACGACCGCATCGACGAAGGGCAGCTCGAAATACAACTCCTTTTTCTTCTAGGGTACCTCAAATTCCCGGAAAATGAGTGAGAAAGACTCCCATTCTCATCCTTAGCCCCACTATGCATAGATATATCTATATCTTTCATATATGTATAGGTTGTTATTGGCATCGTTGTGGTAGTGGTTGATCCAAGCTTGTTTTGGTTCTTCTGTGATAATTTTTCATACAGTGGCTTCACTTTTTTGAAGTACTTGCATATCACTTCTTTAGCCGTTACACTCATGCGCTTCACGGATGACCCTGATAAGGTATCCAGGTCGTGGGTTTGAGTTTTGGGTTCCTTGCGGAACACGGAAGAGAATTTCGAGAATGCAGAGAAGTATTTATTGCTTTTCTTGTGGTGGTGGTGGTGGTGGTTGATGCGGCGGAGGAGTTCGTCTTCGTCGGTGGCGGAGACGGAGCTGGGGCGGGAGGAGTCGATGAGGTCACCGGAGAAGGAGGAGCGGGAGTCATTGGAGGAGCTGCCGGTGGAGTGGCGGGAAGCGGTGGTGGTGGTGGTGGTGGTGGCGGTAGTGGCGGAGGAGGTGGAGGAGGAGGTGCGGAGGAGGAGGGTGCGGACCATGGTGAGGCGGGGGGAGAGGTGGAGGGGGAGAAGCTGCCCCTTGTAGAAGAGCTCGTCGGCGGGGCAGAGGGCGGTGGAGGATTTTCGCGGGGAAAGAGAGATGGTGAATTCGAAGTCGGAGGAGGAAGATGAGAGAGAATGGGTTGGAGATGACGGGAGAGTGTGAGATCTTGGGCGACTATTTTTCTCTGATCTCCTCCCCATTTTTTTTAGTTTTTTTGGTTTTGGTTCTACATGAGAGAAATGGAAGAGAGGTTAAGGAAGGTGAACGATATATATAGATATATGCACAAACACACGTATATGTGTGTGTGTATATATAGTATATATAGAGAGAGGAGACTCTAGTAAAAAGAGATCCAGGAAGAGAGGGAGAGTGGGGTGTAGCCTTATAGTGTAAATTGTTACAATGTTTGAGAGTGGGGCCAATTCAAAATTTGAATGCTATATCTTAATATAGTGAAAAATATTTTGTTACCGCTTATATCCTTGAAATGTCTAGCATTTATTATTCATTTATTTCACCTTTTTTTTACATCATTTAAAATCTTGGTATGGACCATCTTTTATCATTATATATGGTTGAAAATTGCTTTTCAAAATTGACCTTAATTTTAGTAATTGATACATCGGTTTTGTCCAATTGAAAACTGGTATTTACTTCAGAAAGCCTCATAAGTAACACTTTACATTAATTAGACACCTCATTCACCTCTCAAAATGGCCATTAGGGACCACCTGATCCAGATCACACAGTGGTTCGATTCATAAGTTGATAGTATTATTTTATTCTTCTTTCCTAGATTTGTACATATAATATAGTAACAAACTTAATCTATAGATCATGTGAATATGGTTGTGATTTTGAAATTAAATTAAGAACATCAATGGTTAATTATGTGCATTGTATTCCATATATACACGTGAATTGTATAATGCACTGCTTCATCAGTCTATCACAATCCACCCACATGCACGACAATGGTTATAAATGATTAACACAGCTAATTTACAGTTTACTTCGATCCAACTATATATATACACATATATCTAATCTAATTAGACTCTTTTAGTCTGGTCTCCTTTTATCCTTTTCATCTCCTGAAAGGATATATATATCTATTAGCCACTTTAAATGAAAACTTTTGTTTCATGAGATTATATGTTTATTAACCACTTTAATGCAAACTTTTATCATTATATTCAACAATGCGCTACTTTATTCACGATATCTTTTATTAAATCGCCATCAACACAAATTAGATGATTAGATGCAAATGTTCAAATCTTCCGGAATAGCACACTATGGCACATGATGAGTAACTAATTAAATCTGGATTGATTCTCAAATCCCATCTTCTTAACTAATATAAGTGTAAAGTGCATTAAACCCCAAGTACTATTTTCTCTCTCGACTAATTTTCCTGAACTATATTTTTTACACAAATTTTTTTAAATTATCCAAACATTTACAAATCACTTCATTTCGTTATAACACCGTTAGTTAAATTAGGATAATTTGCACTCAAATCCCCTGAGGTTTCGGTCAATTGCACTCGCCCCCTGAGATTTTATTTTTCTTGCAATGACACCCCCTGAAGGGGTGAAGATCCTATGAAGCCCTTGCTTTAGTGTAAAAGACATGTTAGCTAAATTAATGGGCCAAACAACCCTTGTGTCTTAAGCTCAATTTGAAAAACTTTTCAAGTACTTTGGATACAGTGATTTTTGAAATATTATCACATTTCTTTAAATTATTTTTTTTAAATTGTCATTTTTGTAATATAGGCCCCAAAATTTATCATTTTTTAATTTTTCCCTAAAACTAATATTGTGACCTTTTACATTAAATAATAATAATACACTTTATTTATGATTTTTTATTTTTATTTTAGAAGGTGATACATGTATAAAATATTTGTGAGCTCATATAATTTAATTTATTTTTTAAATAAATAATATACAACTCCTACAATTTAAACAAGTAGTAATACATTTTAATTATAGTTTTTTGTTGTATTGTAAGAGGTGATAAATGTATAAAAATATTACAAATGGTTTATAATTTATTATTCTTTGTTTAAAATTAATTTAAGCCCTTACACTGTAAAATAATAACAAACTTTACTTATTGTAATTTTTTATATTTTTATAAAAATATGACAAATGGTTTATTATTTATTAATATTTTTTGTAAAGTTAATTTAAGCCCTTACACTTTAAACAATGTTAAACTTTACTTATTATAATTTTTTATTATAATTTTTTATATTGTAAAAGGTGATAATGAATCGAAATATTAAACAGTCCTTGTGTTTTTATTAGTAGTATATAGATAGATAAATATACAGATTTCTGTATTTTAAGTTATATTATTTTTCTTTGCCGAAATATATTTATCTTATATTTTTACTCTATATCTTATGAAATATTTATTAGAGTTACATTTCAATTAATGTATATTAATTAATTAATTTTTTTTTTTAAATATGAAAATATTTATAACCCCTTGTCGTATATCTTTACTCTATATCTTTTGAAATATTCATTAGAGTTACACTTCAAGTAATGCATATTAATTAATTATTATTATTTTTTAAAATTATTGAAATATTTTCAACCCCTTTTCTTTTACTCTATATCATTTTGACATACTCCTTAGAGTTGTACTTCAACTAATACATATTAATTCATTAATTTTTATTTTGAAAAAAATGTTTGGAAATATTTTCAACCTCTCACATTTTAAAATAGTTGTTATAGATATATATACATTATAGGGTTTTCATCTTAGGGCATGGAGGTAATTTCACCACCTAGATATTTGTCTCATGAAATAAGGGAGACAACACAAGGGCATTCCGGTCATTTCTCCCCTTCAGGGGGTGTCATTGCAAGGAAAATAAAATCTTAGGGGGCGAGTGCAATTTACCAAAACCTAAGGGGATCTGAGTATAAATTATTCTAATTTAACTAACGATATTATAACGGAATGTAGTGAATTGTAAAAGTTGAAATAATTTAGGGAGTTTTGTGTAAAAAAATTAGTTCAGCTAGGTTAGTCTAGGGGGTTAATGCACTTTACCCTTAATTATAATGACAATTCAAGTGTTGGGAAACTCGAACGTGATCACGTGAGAAAGTAGCAGCAAGATTAAGATAATTGCATTTCCCAAAAAAGTTCTCTCTCTATATAACTATACATACATGAGTAATTGAGTATAATACTCGCTCTGCCCTATTTTAAGTGTTCATTTGTAGAATCTAATTTTTTAAGTAAATGATTTTTAGTATTTTTTATTAGTGGGATCCATGATGATGTAATGATTTGTAATGTAAGCTTTTATTATTTTAATGCATGAAAGTTAAATTGGTAAATTGATAATATAAAATATTTTGACTTTTCAAAGTTGAACACCCATTTTGGAAATGACAAAAACATGAAAGTGAACACTTAAATTGGGACGGAGGGAGTATATGTTTTGAAGAAAAATATACGGAGACGCAACATTTATTCAGTTAAGTGCATTTGATAAGAAAATTGATAATCACTTAATACATTAAATGTCACTTAAAATGAGAGAAAACTTTAATTGACAGGGTCACCACTCACGACTGAAGACTGAAAATTTACAAAAATATAAAAAAATATAATTTTTTTAAGCAGTACTTGAAACCTTCCGTTCTTAAAATTAAGATATTAAAAATTTTAATTTTATTAAAGAGCACCTAAGTAGTTGTCGTTGATTGTCACGAGATTGCTAACCTCTCAATATATTCCATAAGAATTTTCATAAACCCCTACAAATACAGTATATATATATATATATATATATATATAAATATATTTGTTGCTATGTATATACATCATAATGAATAAGTAACTGTTTTGATTTGGAGGAACTGAAGGCTCATCGTAGGGAACGATTTGGAATTCCAAACTTGTCAATGGAAATTACAGAAAGAAAGCCATGATGTACAAAGCATAGAACACGGATCCGGATGGTCTCCCTTTCTTCCATTTGTCCATTTATGACGTGGCGCCTATGTGATATGTTTTGTGGGTTCCATCCGATCAAACTTTTGGTCGGATTGAGGGCGGTGGGATTAAATGGAGGAAAATATAATTTTTTGTGTTTTGTTAGAGGGAAAGGAAGAAAGAAGTGGAGAGAGAAAAAATGATAATTATCTTATTATATTTAAAATAATTTTTTATCCTTTATAATAATTTTTTTTAGGGTCAGGTGTGAAAATTTTCCTATAGTATACATATAGTGTATATAAACTCATGTGATTCTTTGACACCTTATTATTCGAAAATATATGCATTTTGCCTTCATTGTGACATGAATTGTCTGAAATACCCTTAAAATAAGTTATTTTTTAAAAAAAATAAAATAAAATGAAAAAAAATAGAAAATATATTTTAAAAAATAATCAAAAAAATAATTACATTTTTTTTCTAAAATATTAAAATTATTTTGAAAAACATATAAGACTCTTTTTAAAAAACTTTTTATTTATATTTATATAACATTTTGATTAAATTTTTTAATAAAGTTTATTTTTTTTAAAAATATATATATAATAAAATTACAAAAACAAAAAATATATTTAAGAAAATAATCAACAGAATAATTACATTTTTTTTTTCAAAAATAGTAAAATTATTTTGAAAACAAATAAGACTATTTTTTAAAAACTTTTTATTTATATTTATATATCATTTTGATTAATTAATCCATTTTTTTTATAAATATATATATATAATAAAATTACAAAAACAAAAATAAATAACTGAAATAAGTAACAATATTTCAGTTTATTATATAAACAAAAATATAATTAATTCAATATTTTATTTATTATATTTTTATTATAGATTATTTATTATTTTTATTAGATTAGAAGGGGTATTATAGGAATTTCATAATGTTTTGGGGGTAAGTTGCACATTTTTGAAACATATATATTGGATTTATACACACATTTTGTAACATTTGGGGATTTTTTGCACCTAATATCAAACTACAGGAATTTTTTCACAAATAACCCTTTTAAATATATATAAATTATACAACACCTAATGAGAATATATTTGTAAAATTAATATAAAAATCATGGTTTCCTTCCTTTCAACCAAATAAGAAACATATGTCGATTCATTCATCCTCTCTATTATCCTTTCAACCCAATCAAACAAAAAGTGAGAAGAACACAATATTTTCCCTAAGAATGTTTCATTCATTCCTCCCCCTCTCCCTTTCATCCGTTTATCCGTCCCTTTAACTAAAAGAACCATATGGTTTTGTATAAAAGGAAAAAGGGATAATTACACAAACCTCCTCCAAATTATAACATAATTGCACGCGATTCCCCTAACGTTTCAATAATATCAAAAACCTTCCTTAATTGCACATCTGTTGTAACATTTGACACCTTTTGTTCAAAGTCAACGTTGAAAATTTACTTTATCGGTTAATAAAGGCATATCATGGACCAAACTCCTTATTTTATCCTTGTTATCCTTGCAATTAGAGTTGAACATTTTTTTTACATTCAAAATTACTAGAATATCTCAACTTCTTTTGCCAAATTCCCCTCATATGTATTCTATGTAAACTTATTTGAGTGGGTTGCTTATACCTACTCTCTAAAGATTGCTCATTCTCTCTCTACAAGTCTTCTGTTATGACTTGGTAAAAATAAGGGGTGTATATGAAATGATAGATGCTGATACACATAATTTCCGCCAATATATTTGAGGGTAAGGTAGTAAATTTATCATCCTCTAGAAGATTTTTTAAATATCTTTAAAGATAGAAGAGTATATACGTCACTTCACTATTATTTCTTGTCGGACCAATATTCTGATGATACGAAGGGAGGTTTCTGGTATTATTGAAATGTTAGGGAAATCATTTGCAATTATGCCTTAGTTCGGGAAATGTTTGTGTGATTATCTAAAAAAATACATATAAATTTAGCTATTATTGTAAAAAAAAAAAAAAAAAAAAAAAATTTGTGGTTTTGCAAAATTTTCAAATTGCCCCTAGCCTATCAACTAATCCCTTGAAATTTTCAATTTGATCAATCCATCCTTGAACGTGAATTGCGTGATTTTTCCGGGCCTCCTGAACATGAATTGGCGTGTAATGTTCCTATTTTTTTATTCTTTGAGTTTTCATTTCTGTTTGCTAAGTCTCAGACTTATTAAATTTATTTATTTGTTGTCATTGTTGTTGGGATGTTGTAACTGAATTAGTAAAAGAACAATGCTTGGGTCTTCACCAGTGAGAACTAAGTTGTTTCTCACCCCTTACTTGGACCAATAATATTAAGACACATGTTCAATGTTAATTAAAAATTAATAATGGATATTACCCACTATCATGGGTTAAACTCGGATCTAAAATATTTGTTCTTTTTCCTTATTCTTTTTTCCTCTCTTCATCAATAGACCCATCAAAAATCCTACACCGCTGAAATCTATGGATCAACTAAACAAAGAACTCAAATGTATCTATATGAATATCCTGATTTTGAACAATATAGTAAGAACAATATTATTAACATTGAAAACATGTTTTTATTCGCTTCCATTGTTGTACTGATAATTGCCTATTTCATCGATGAGCTAATCTCCTTGACCTGTCAATCTTCGTTATTGTCAATTTCTTTGCCTCCATTGTTGTTTTTCTATTACTTCATTTCACTACAATACCACAGTTGAGGTACCATTGTTTCATACCTCATTTCTACTTTTAGAAAACATGTTTTTATTCGACTTTTTTTTTTCACTATTTATTCATATTTGCTTGTCGTTTCCTCTCGATTCGTAGCCAATATATATATATATATATATATGTGTATATATATGTGTATATATATATGTGTATATATATGTATATAGATGTGTGTGTATCAATTTGGCTTCCGTTCACTAGCTTTGTTTGTTATTAATGTTTGGTTTCTGATTTTATTTTTTTGTTAGGGAAATGGTAGATAGTCATGATCTTTTTTATTGTTATTATTATCATTGTTATTTTGCCTCTTTCAGTTTATAACATTTATGTTCGTTCCGAAAAATAATAATTATCATCAGCCGAATAGCAGGACCGATAATAATCATGATTTTCGTGGGATTCTGAAAAATAATAATCATCGGCCGAATAGTAGGGCCGATAGTATTTTTCGTATCCGTAAGGTGCAGGCGTGCCAGAACCGGTGACGAAGTTCAACCGATTCAAAAGGAACGAATTTTCGTCTCTTTTGAACATGTGGAATAGAATGAGACGATTTACGAGAGAGAACTCAACTCTCGTGAAGGGTTTTGATTGCCTCAGCAAAGAAGACTTTTGGGTAACCAAAAGAAATTGCGAAAGGAATTGAAATATACTGATATTGAAGGAAAACAAATAAATGACTAGGAATGTAAATTTGCAGAAAGTAAATTTGGTATTGAAAGAAAGCAAATAAATGACTAAAATAAAATATAATGAAAAACTATCATTGTAGGAGGGACAATTTGTATTTGGTCGTGAACTTCTGTAACAGAGGTATACGTACATTATTTATAGCCTAAAACTAACCTAAAGATAATCTAGAAATAACTAAATAAATAAATAAATAAAAGATAAAACAACCTAAATTTTAATCATATGTAAACACTTTCACCAACTAAACTATATCTCTTTTCAAAAGTGTCTAATACTCCACAAACTTTGTAATCTTCTAGTCTTAATCAACTTCATGATATGACCCATTTTCAACCCATTTTCTAACCCATTTTTTGCAGCCCATTTTCGCAGTCCAATTTCAGCCCAGTTTTCGGCCCAATTTCAGCCCAGTTTATGCCCAAAAAACGGCCTAGTTTTGGCCTAAATCCAGCCCGAAAAAACAGCCCAGTTTTTGGCCAATTTCAGCCCGAAAAATAGCCAAATTTTCGGCCTAGTTTTGGTCCGCTTCCGTTGCCATGTGTTGACTCATTTAAGGGTGTCAACAATTTACTATGAATTTTTAGTTGTAGCAGTGTAGGGTTTTTGATGGGTCTGTTGTTGAAAAGAGGAAAAAAGGAAAATGAAAAAGAAAAAATATTTTAGATCCGGTTTTAACCCACCCATAATAATAGGTAATACCCATTATTAATTTTTAATTAACATTAAATATATGTCTTAATATTATTGGTTCAAGTAAGGGATGATGACTCAAGCATTGTCCTTAGTAAAATTGGAATGTTCAGGGCTAGTGTTGTATTCCTTATTTCCTTGACCTTGGCAGGATGTGTTAATGAATGGTTTCACTACCGCAGAATGGGATATGTTTTTTGGGGATAAAACTACGACTTTGTAATATAGTCGATACCACAAGCGTATTCTAAATTTTTTTTATGTGCAGTGTTCTTTGCTTCCCTTTTATAAAATAAACATATCATTTTTAGTTATATTTAACTCGCATTGTGGATTTTTCGTCTTTTAAGGAAGAGCAAATTGAGGAATTGGAATCCTATTTTTGGTTGCCAAATCAATTTGATTTTCTTGTTTTATTTTGTTATTGTAGTTTTATATATATATATAAATTTTTAAGCTCGAGCAAATTGGATATAAAATTTTAGGTTTTAAATTGTGAAATTTGATTTGGATTTAGTAAAAATGGAGCTATTAGACAATTTTTTTTGGACCTATAGTAAAATAATTTTTATTTATTTTAAACAAATGAGACCCTAAATTGTGTAATTATATGAGTCTTTGAATTGGGTTGACAGCCTAATTAATTTTTTTTAAGGACTATAAAAGTATTATATTTTTTTTCCAAAAAATATATATATATTCCCTCCGGAGGCCCTTCCAAAAACACAATATATATATTCCCCCTCCCCCTCTTCTCCGAAGCAAGAGTACTAAATGAAAACTAGCAAAAAATAGTAATAAATATGCATTTTTAGATCTTTTACTCGAACCAAAAACACATAGACTAATTAAACATGAAAAAAATATAATCAATATCAAATCATTTATATTACTTCTAATTGAAAACAATATTGCAACAACAAATCATATAGGTGTATATATATATATATATATATATATATATATGTTCCATTGTTGAAATGCTTGTACTAGAGAATCTCTAGTCTAATTTGGTGTGACATGCCATTCTCAATGGGATTGGTGGATCTGAGAATTCCCCGGTGGATATTTTCTCAAAAACAAAGTGATTTGCTGCTTCAGTGTAGTGAATACCATCCCAAATTACTCGAGATGAGGGGCGTCCACACGAACCGATATATATTTGACTGCCATTAACATTGATTGTATCTCCACAACCTCCCACATTGCTGTAGTTATACTTCCCGCCATAACCGCAACAAATCACATGAGGATTATCAAACCCTGCAAATTATAAACACACATAAATATATATATAACACATTCATATATATATATATATATGTGTGTGTTTATACCCAACTAACTTGTGCTCGTATATTGAATTCTTGTAACAACTATGTCTATATTGAGTTTCTATTGTGTGACGTACCATATTTTTGTGGTTCCGCAAAAAATGAGTACTTGATCGAGTAAACATCTACATATGTGATTGAAGCTAAAGGAAGGTCGTTTCTGAGTTGTACAATGACCTTCTTCAACTTGTAGTTAAAATACTTAGCTAGCGCGTTGTAAGGTATCGCGCAGCCAGCACTGTCCATTTCATCTGTCGGAAATTTTGTCCAGATTTTAGTAAGGCAGCCGATTGGTCCAGTGTTGTGGATCCAAAATGATCTACCTCCCAAGTTGTATATATTCTGCACCATATATATAACAATGTCATAATTATAATAATTTCAATGATTTTGTTATGCTTTTTTTTTTTTTTTTTTTCTTTTCTGTGTGTGTGTTTTTTCTTGTTCTCCTAAGATAATCAAAACTAATCTATATCATACCTTGATGGTAGTAGAGAAATTGTTGACTATGTATGGGACAGTATCAATAATTTCTTCTATGGTTTTATCTCCAAGATATCTATTAAGATCATTCTGACCCATATCAAATGTAAATAAACCTTTTCGAAAAAATTCCTCCTCCGGCATTAAATCCTTGTATATCCCTCCTACAGGACAAAGTTAAATTTTTGGTTATATACTTGAGAAGGGAAATTGTAGCATATATATATATATGTATAAATATACAAATACTAATGTTGGGCATTTTGTTTTCAGTTGTGAATGTAGATATATTAATGGAATATCGATGTGCGATATAATTACTTACCTCTTTTCTTTATAATTTGTGATCTATTCATGAATTGAGCGTAATGTCGATATTGTACATCTAAGTAGAAAGGATTGAACGCGGGTTTAGTGACGGTTGATCCTGCAGATGCAAAATTCGCGCCATGGCTGAAGTTGGCCCCCAATGAATTGAGATAAGCACTGAGAAATGGGAGGCCAAAACTTGTTGCTGCATGATAGAGTTAGCAAAATGGAGAAAAAATGAGTTTGACTCACCAATGACCTTTAAAATCACATTTTTCTTTGGACAATAATTGGGTGACCAAGTTGGTCCTTCTCTTTTAGTTGGACCAATAATTTTAAGACACATGACTGATATTACTTTAAAAATAGGATAATACTTAGGTTCTATTTCATGAGGACCAAGTTCGTCTTCACCGTTAATGTGATATAATACAAATTGGACACGTGGTCAAAAAAAATTTTAAAAGGAAGTTAGACATAAAATCCATAAATACACAAATCTAGGTCAAATCCTTTTGAAAATTTTTTTGGTCACGTGTTCAACTTGTATTGGACCACATCAACAGGGAGGACAAACTTGATCATCAACGCTGATGTGGTCCAATACAAATTAGACACGTGGTCAAAATCTTTTTTAAAGAAAATTAGACATAAAATCCATAAATACACAAATCTAGGTCAATTCATTTTTAAAAAGATTTTGGTCACATGTCCAACTTGTATTGGACCATATCAGCAAAGAGGACGAACTTGGTTTTCATGGAGCACGATCTAAGTATTGTCCTAAAAAATATAGATAAATATTACTCATTATTTTATGAGTTTTAACCCGAATATGAAACATAATATTTTTTCTTTTCTTTTTCTCCATTCTTCATCGTGGACAACCTCAATCACAAACCTGACTTCGAATTTTGAACTTGGGAGTTGGGTCCATGAACCATTACCCAGTAAAGTGGCCAATTGTAATGGACTTTGAAATAAATCAAATAGCATATAAAGATATATAATAACATTATATACTACTCATCTTAATAACATTAGATTAAGGAGATAGGCGTGTGTAGGGGTGACAAAGAAATCAGCCCCGTCCCGCCCTGTTTAGCTAACCGGGATGGGTATGGGGCAAAAAATAATTCCCTGATTATAATCGGGGCGGGTTCGGGGCCCTGATTATAATCGGGGCGGGGTGCCCCGAACCCGCCCCGATTAGTTATATATATTTATCTATATATATGAATAAACATGTATTGACAAGTTGTTTATTATGTTTTTGAAATCTTTGATTTTGATTTCATATAGATTTATTGTTTGATTTTGATCTCTTATAGTTAGGTTTGATTTTGAGATTTTATTGTTATTTGGGGAAAAAATAATACGTAATCTGGACGGGGCGGGTCGTTGCCGGGTACAGGGCGGGGCGGGGCGGGAAAATAAAAAATTATTTGGGGACAGGGCGGGGAAAAATAATCGGGTTCGGGGACAGGGCAAGTGATACCCGCCCCGACCCGCCCCATTGCCATCCCTAGGCGTGTGTGGTGAAATAGTCTGAAGTCTCTTTTTATTTCTTACTTGATCTCTGATCTTCTGCAATAAAACTCATCACCACTCCGCAATTCTTCTCGCTCTCCCGAACAAAGGTAGAATTTCGTTTACAAATACACACACACACACACACACACACATATATATATATATATATATATATATATTGAAATGATATATAATGTTGGACATTCAAGGAATGGCGAAGGTGATATGTGTCACGATTAGCAAATTCGCACATTGATATCATTGATTTCAGTCCGCAATCGCCAGATTTAGGGTTCTTATTAATTAGATCTCAAATTTTCTTTGTATTTTTTTGAACAATTTTAGGTTTGAGATGGAGGTAGGGTTTGTGATGGAGAGGAAAAAAAACAAATACTTCAGACCTGGTTAAAACCCATAAAATAGTGGATAATATCCATCTATATTTTTTAAACAATATTAGCCACATGTCTTAAAATTATTTGTCCAAGTAAGAGGGGAGGATCCAAGTATTATCATTTTTCTTATATTTATGAATTAATAATTACTTTTTGTATGCATTAATTTACGTTGAATCATGACTAAACAAATTGAAAAAACAAAAAATGTAGGTTTGATTTGAAGGTGGATTTAGCTACTAGCTACAAATATATACCAATGAAATCGATAATGAGACGTCCGTCTGAGTATCTCCCAGCTGGCATATTAAAGTAGGTTACTCCATTAGGTGGCTTGGGCCAGCCAAAAGCTGCAGCATTTCCACCTGTGTCAGAATTCGAGTCACCAAAGTTAAAAATGGCGGGAAAATCACAGGATTTTGTGGCAGACACAAGGTTGTGGACAATGGCATAGGGGAGAGCAAATATGAAAAAACAAGAGAATAAAATGGGAGACATTGAAGTCATTCTTGTAATAGAACAGAGAAGAAGGAAGATGATGTCCTGGGGACTGAAAGTTTGGGATATATATATATAGTGTGTGACAACAACAGTTTGGTTGCTATTTAGGGGCTGTCCACATTTCTATCACTTGCCAAGTCATTTGTAGTTATTACTAACTAATTTATCACTTGCTAATCCGTTATTAACTAAATTATCACTAACTAATATATCCCATCCTAATTCACTTGTAGTAGAAATTTATCCCTTGTTAATCTATCACTAACTAAATTATCACTTGCTAATTCAGTTGGGAAAAAAATTCCCTTTTTCACTGTTTTTTTCTTCTTCCATTTTTATGTTTCAAGTTTTACTTGATGTTTATGTGGCTTTTGAAAATTTGGGACCCAAGGAAGAAAAGTGAGTGGGCCAGAAGGCCCAGAACAAGAGCTTTCTATATATATATATATGGGATGCAGCCATGTATCGATCGGTCACAGTCGCAGACTCGGTTACGGTATAATGAATCAGACACATAAATTGGGATTATGTAAGGAAATTAGTTATCACAATCATAATTTTTTGGGTTAATTTCACTTACACTTCATTATGTTTGTTTTTACTTCAATCACATCTAGGGCTGCAAATGAACCGAGCCTTTCGTGAGCAGGTTCGGGTTCGGCTCGTTAAGAGCTCGGCTCGTGCTCGTTCGTTTAGTAAACGAGCCGAGCCTGAGCACAATTTTTAGGCTCGTTTAGTAAACGAGCCGAGCTTGAACATTACTAAGCTCGGCTCGTCAAGCTCGTGAACAGGCTCGTCTAAGTTAAATAGTAAAATTATATTATATTTAACAAAAGAAAGTGTTCAAATTGAACAAATTATGAAGATTATTGTGAAAAGATTATAGAAATTAGGCGGTCATAACATAAAATTCATTCATAAAAATTATACTAGTGAAAATATATTAAAACAAATATGCAACAACTCAATCCAAACAACTATTAGGAAGATTAATATATGTTGCACTGAAATGAGTTGTTCGTGAACAAGCTCGGGCTCGGCTCGTTAAATCTAGCGTTCGGCTCGGGCTCGTTCGTTAAGCAAATGAGCCGAGCTTGAACACATTTTCTAGGCTCGTTTAGTAAATGAACCGAGCTTGAACATTCCAAAGCTCGGCTCGGCTCGGCTCGTTTGCAGCCCTAATCACATCCCCTCAGATTTGAGAATATTTATTTACATCCCCTTATGCTATGAAATGTCTAAAACACCCCTAAATCAATTTAATTACAGAATAATTAAACATGATTCCAAACAAGATTAAATTCATATTCAAACAACTTCATCTTCAAACTCATCCTCTGATCACAACCCCACACCCCACCCCGCTGCTGCCTGCCTCCGCCACCCCACACCCGCCACCATTCTCACTGCCACTTCATTTTCTCCATCCCAAACCCTTCAAAATGTAGACCCTCTACACTCAGAGCCAACCTCACCCTCTTCCACCTCATCTTCGACCAAGATTAATTCGCCATGACTTCACCGATCGACCGGTAACCACCACCGCCCCTCCACCATCTCAACCGAACACCAAACCACATCACCACCACCCATCTGCCGTCACTCCTCAACTCCAAAATCTTCAATTTCAACCAATACCCATTTAAATTCCATCAAATGTAGAAAAATTATATATATATATACTTATGTATACACATATATATTTATCTGGGTTTTGAAACTTATATATATGTATGGAAAATTTTGATACTTATATATATGTGTATGTGTATGGATATATACTTATATATCTATCAAGGTTTTGAAGAGAAAATTATTTTTCCCTACTATATCACCTTATAATTTTCAACTTTTTATATATTATTCACTTTTTTTTTCTTACTTTCACTAAACCATCATAATTATATGGGTAAATTGCTTAAAACCCCCTCAAGTTTACTCTCTTTCTCTATTATACCCCCTCAACTAATTATACCCCCCTAAACTTTCATTTTCTTGCACCATGGACTTGCTCTCAAATTTTTTTACCCTTTTACCCTCCAAACTTTTTGTATTTCCACATTACCTTTAATCTTATACTTACTATTATATTTCTTAATTCTTTAAATTACAAAAATATTATTTCTTCTAGTTAGAATATTAATTATGTCACTTACCTTTAATATATTAGACTAAATATACTCTCAAATGTTAGTTAGTTTTTTATAAGCTCTAATTATTTTATTTGAAAATCAATTAACTTGGTATTAAATTTTAGTTTGATTTAAATCATAAAACTCAATCCTAATTAATATATTCATAAATCAATCACAATTTATGAAAAAAATATATTTATTTCGAACAATCTATATATATATTGGAAAATGATATATATTTCGGAATATATATATAATTCGTCAAAAATATATATTATGTTCCAAAATATGATTTTTTTCAAAAAATAATTTTTATTGAGAAAAATATATTTTATTTTCAAAAATATGAATTTTTTCTGAAAAATAATTTTTTTGAGAAAAATATATATTATGTTCCAAAATATGATTTTGAGTCATAATACCTAAACTACCATCAATAGTATAGGAGGGTTTAGTGAAATCAAACCTTCAAAAAAAATATTTTTCAAAAAAATATGTATATTTTGGAATATATATATATATATATATATATATATATATATATGATTCGTCAAAAGTATATATTTTTTGAATTGTTTTAAAAAATATGAATTTTTTCTGAAAAATATACATTATTTTCTAAAATATAAAAAATATATATTTCGGAAAAAAATTATATTATTTTAGGAAAAAAATCATATTTTGGAAAATAATATATATTTTTCTCAAAAACATTATTTTTTGGAAAAAATTCATATTTTTTTAAAACAATTCGAAAAATATATATTTTTGAGGAATTATATATATATATTCCAAAATATATATCATTTTCCAATAAAACTTAATTTGATTTAAATCATAAAACTCATTATCCTAATTAATTAAATTTTTTTTGCCAAATGAAACTTTCTTTTCATAAAAATATATTCATAAATTGTGATTTATTTATGAATATATTAATTAGGATTGAGTTTTATGATTTAAATCAAACTAAAATTTAATAACAAGTTAATTGATTTACAAAAAAAATAATTAAAACTTACAAAAAAAAAATTAACATTTGAGAGTATATTTAGTCTAATACATTAAAGGTAAATGGCATAATTAATATTCTAACTAAAAGAAATAATATTTTTGTAATTTAAAGAATTAAGAAATATAATAGTAAGGATAGGATTAAAGGTAAGGTGGAAATACAAAATGTTTGGAGGGTAAAAGCGTAAAAACGTTTGAGGGCAAGCCCATGGTGCAACCTTTTATGAAATTTTAGGGGGTTCTAAGCTCATTTCATAGTTGAGGGGGTATAGTAGGGAAAGAGAGTAAACTTGAGGGGGTTTAAGCAATTTACCCTAATTATATATACTTCATTCTAATAATCAATACATATATACACACCAATATAGTATATTAGGCCCTGTTTGGTAGGTGGTTTGGTATTGCATTTTATGAAACCAAACCGTGTTTGGTTGCATTGGTGCCAAATTTTTGGTTAGACCAAGTAAGACCAAATCAGACCAAAATGACCTCATTTCAGACAAAAAAAAAGGTGGTTCCTGGTGGTCCGGTCTGGTCTTATTAATAAAATATATTTATAAATAATTAAAAATGAATAAATAATAATAATAAATTAATAATACTAATAATAATAATAATAAAAGACCAGACCGCTTACCAAACAGACTTTTCCAGATCAGATTAGACCAGACCAGACCGAACCGGACCAGACCAGACCAGACCAGAAAGACCGCCTACCAAACATGGCCTTAGTTTCAATAAATATTTCACAAATATATGTACATTTAAATTATTTATAAGTGTTTATCTTTGATTTTTTTTTTCTTAACCTTTTTGTCATTGTATATTTGTTCATTTTTTTTATATCTAATAAATACATCATTGAGGGGGTCAAATTGATAAAAAAAAAAAACTCAATCCTTGTTTTCAAACACAACCTAGATAACATTAAGAGGTAGTTTAGGTATTAAACTAAATTTTCAGGATGATGTCATGCTCAGGGGGTGTAAATGATGATTATTTCAAAAAATAAGGGGTGTAAATAAAGATTCTCAAATTTGGGAAAATATGATTAAAGTAAAAGTAAACTTGAAAGAATGTAAATGAAATTAACCCTTATTTTTTTCGTTCTCCCACAAATGATCCAAAATGCATAGATACACATTTATACTTTTATGGGTTAATAGCAAAAAAAAACCCTCAACTATACCCTCTCTCTAACTAAACCCCCTGGTGTGCACTAAGCCTTCCTGGACTATACTTTTCGTGCTGAAAACCCCCCCAAACTATAGTTTTTCCTGCAAAGTTATAACACCGTTAAGTGAAATTACACTGGGATCCCCTGAAGTTCCTGTTAATTTCGCTCGCGCCCTGAAATTTTATTTTCCTTGCAACGATACCCCCTTAAAGGGGTGAAATGACCGGAATGCCCTTGTTTTGTCTCCCCTATTTCATGAAATAAATATCTAGGTGGTGAAATTACCTCCATGCCCCAAGATTAGAACTTTATAATATTTGGGGATATTTCCAAATATTTTTTTCAAAATAAAAGTTAAAGAAAAGAGGTTGGAAATATTTCAAAACTTTTAAATAATAATAATAACTAATTAATATGCATTACTTGAAGTGTAACTCTAATGAATATTTCAAAAGATATAGAGTAAGGAGTTATAAATGTTTTCATATTTTTTATAAAAAAAAAAATTTAATTAATATATATTAATTAAAATGTAACTCTAATGGATATTTCATAAAATATGGAGTAAAGATATAAGACAAATATATTTCGGCAAACAACAAGTGTTAACCCTTTAAAATAAGATTGTCAAGAACTTGTAACCCCTGGATTCATTTTAAATTGAATGGTCTAATTTTTCGAATATTTATCAAGATGGAAATTGCAGGTTGATCATTTATTTCTTAGTTTTCATTCAAAATTTTATTTTTGAATGGGTTTTTTTCTTGTAAGTATTATTATTATTAGTTACATAGCTGTTTTTCATCAAGCAACAAGCCACAATCATTATAGAGAATCTCATATGGCCAAATTTTGTTCAAAATATTTTCCTTAAATGAAGTTGGAGCCTTACTAGAAGCAGTGTGTGACATAGAAATTCAAGTGAGTGACAAACTTGTTACCTTAAAGTTTCAATGTATATATGCGGTCGTAAAAAATTAGTTCTTAGAAGTGAGTAATTATTAGGTTGAAGATTTGGAATAAGAAGTCACAAAATTTGTTCTTAACGATTAACACTTGTTGTTTGCCGAAATATATTTGTCTTATATCTTTACTCCATATTTTATGAAATATCCATTAGAGTTACATTTTAATTAATGTATATTAATTAATTAATATTTTTTTAAAAATATGAAAATATTTATAACCCCTTACTCTATATCTTTTGAAATATTCATTAGAGTTACACTTCAAGTAATGCATATTAATTAGTTATTATTATTATTTAAAAGTTTTGAAATATTTTCAACATCTTTTCTTTAACTTTTATTTTGAAAAAAATATTTGGAAATATCCCCAAATATTATAGGGTTCTAATCTTGGGGCATGGAGGTAATTTCACCACCTAGATATTTATCTCATGAAATAGGGGAGACAAAACAAGGGCATTCTGGTCATTTCACCCCTTCAAGGGGGTGTCATTGCAAGGAAAATAAAATTTCAGGCGCGAACAAAATTAACAGGAATTTCAGGGGATCCCAGTGCAATTTCAATTAACGGTGTTATAACTGTGCAGGAAAAACTATAGTTTGGGGGGTTTCAGCACAAAAAATAGTTCAGGGGGGTTTAGTAAGAGAGAGGGTATAGTTTAGGGGGGTGTTTTGCTATTAATCCTATTTTTATTGTATACATATATTTATATAAATGAGAGTTTGAAAATTACTTATTCATTATAAACCTTATTAACTCCCATTTATTGAAAGAGTATCCCTCTCTGTCAGCACCTGGGATCTGTTTGGCCTTAGTCTCCCCCCTCCCCCCTAATTTTTCGTGTAGTATATTATTAAGTTATTCCCTAAATATGCTGATGAAAGTTGTACAGACTACAGAGGTGTAGATACATATATAAATATACATGATAATATTTTCTTGACCTTATTGTGGTTGGGACCTTGTGGATAAAAAAAATATTTGACATCACTCTTAAGCGTCATTATTGCAATGTGAAACATCAATTTAGAATCTTGCATACTTTTTCTTTTTTGAATTTAACCATTTGTGGTCGGGTACTTATTCACTTCTCAAAATATATTGCAACATACATGTAGATCCTAAAATCTGCAATTCCTATATTTATACTTTCAGTTTCTATTTTACGTTCCAAATGCCATGAATTTACAAGTTGCTTTTGCCATTTTTATTGTTTTCTGGTTCTGAATAGAACAGCACACTGGAAGGGCATATATATATGTACACAATAAAAATATATAAATAGTTGGGGAGTTGGGGCATATAACATTACTCTTTAAATATATTCTTTAGACAAAGTTATGTTTGAAAATTTAAAAGCTAATTTTATTCCCTAATAATAACAAATGAGATTATTTTTATATTTTATAGTTTTGTTAAAAATTGAAGAGAGGTAATGTATGGAATTTTAACATGAAGGAGATGATTTGATTATAATGAGAGTTTTATTAAAAAAAATTGAAGTATGACTAGGGATGGGAATATGGTCAGGCGGGAATCGCATCCCCATCTCCATCCCCGTTTAGTTTTGTCATCCTCATACCCGCCCCAAATTTGATTAGTAAATGGAGCAGGGCAATTTTTCATTTTTTAAAAATAAAATTCTTATGCAAATGATAATAATATTTAATTTTTAATTGAAACTTTTAACTTGCTATTATTGTACAAGTATCAAAGTAATACATGTTTTTTATGTAGTTGATATGAGATTAAAACGAGAATAGTTAAGAGGTAAAGAGATTAGAATTTAGTATGATGTGAGTGTAAAAAAATTAAATTAAAAGGATAGGGTTTATTTGTGGATGTATATATATTTATATAGGTACACAAGAGTAATATATATAAATTAATAAGAGTAAGTATGTAATTTTACTATGTATGTGGGGTGAGTGTTGTCGCTGAAATTTTTGCTAGTGGAAGAATGCGGGCGTGCCAGATTCCCGAAAGAATTGATGATGGTAGAAGGACAACGAGTATTTTTTTTAGAGTGTGACCAAGCGATTGTGTAGGAGAAGAAATATGAAACTCCTAGCTGAGTTTTTTTATATCTTAATGAAAAGGACTTTAAGTGTCAATGTTGCAAAAGTGAAAATGGAATTGAAAGTGCTAGTTGGCAGAAAGTTAAGTGCTAGAAGATAGTAAACTGGAAGAAAAGTAGTTAACAAAAATGTATTTAAGCTAGAAGAAAAGTAACTAGCAGAAAGTAAAGTGTTGCTAGAATTTAAGTGCTGAAAGATACGTAAATGGCATAATTGAAAGTGCACAAAGTAAATTACATGAATTTAAAGTGCATGAAAGTAAATGAATTGAAAAGATATGACTTGTATTATAATTACGGGAATTGAAATACAAGAAATTGAAAAGACATGGTAGAGTAAATGACAATTTAAGGAAATTGCATTGTTGAGAGTTTGTGTTCTTGGGGGGTGGGCAACATTGGTTTAGTTTCTGCCACGCGTCCTTATAACCACCCATTACTTTGTCAAGTTGCCCAGATTTCTACAATGTGTCCTAGCGGTTACAACTTCTGCCATGATTTCTGCCACGTGTCTAGCAATTATAACTACTAGATCTGCCATGTGTCCTAGCAATTTGTAGATACAAAATTTGCACAACACAAAAGATGTCTTTCTCATTACTTTTCATTGAATTATATACATTTTCCCAATGGGCCTTTGGCCCATTAGGGCAACATTTTCAACTTTACATGATATCTTACTTTACACGTCAGCTATGTAGATCCTATATCATGCCATTGCCTTGAGCTACAAGTATCTTCTAGAACCTTCGAGTTCCTTCCAAAAATGCTCTTCGGGTCGGGGCAACAATGGATATGATGGTCGGGTCATGATACTTCTCGGACCATGGGGGTGATGTATCGGTCGGGTTATGATGCGGGCACAATGGTCGGGTCATAATCTCGGGTCTTTCTTGACTTGATCCGGTCAGGATGGACTTTTCCATGGGTCGGGAAAACTTACATGTACACAGGCCCTCTTTCATCTCATGGGCCTGCATTCAATGGGCCCATTAGGTGGAAGAATCTTAAGGCCCATCGAAAAGTCCTCGGAGTTGGTGCGCGGGACGCGTGGCGGAAGATGAGGAGAAGCATGCCGGATGACGCGGGACACATTAAATGCTACAGCTGTCGCCATCATTACAATTTTGAATTTGCGGCTAGGACGGCATAGATTTGCGTGAGATGGGCCGGGTCATGTCGATCCGATACCCTGACCCGGGTAGACGAAAAGTCATACCTATCTATATAATCCGCATACGCCACACTTGCATCACTTTTGAATTTGTTCTCCTTTCGTTTATTTTCTTTCTGCAATACTCAAGCATTATTAGCAAACACAAACCCACTTTCGAACCTATAAAATCCCCAGATTGCCTCATCAATTCCTGTGGATTTTAACGATCTTGGTTGAGTTTTACACTGCGCGGAGTGTTTTGATCCTTGTTGCGAAGAGTTTGACCGGGCGCACACATCCCTGCTCGTTGGTGCAGTTGCCGGTTTCTGTAAATCGTTTAGCCGGAGAAGAGTACAAGGGGAGACAGCCGGAATCTTCACCTTTTTGTAAGTTGTTCTTCTCAATTTTCTACCTTTCGTCAAGTATGTCCGAGAGTGATGATACCAGGTCGGTTAGCGACTTGCAAGTGGCAGACACTGACCTGACCGTTACTGATCCCGAAATCTCGGTGAGCACCCCCTCGGTAGAGATTACTCGGGTCACTAGGTCTAGTCCCCCGGAAGTCAATCAGGAAGCGGGGGATCGGGCTGTAGAGGATGATGTCGAGATGGGTTAAGATGCTGAGGAGGAGGAGAACTTCTGTACTGACCCTCTCCCAGCCAAATATAGGAAAGACGCTCAACTTAGGAGTCTCAGGATCCCTGAAGGGGTTGAGGTTAGGCACTACCCTCGGGACAAGGATTTTAGGATCGGGGAAGGTCTGAAGGACGGGGAGATACTGCTTTCCTCATTCCACCTGGCTATACTAAAGTTTCCCATTCATCCTTTCTTCCTCCTGACATTGGCCACTTTGGGTTTGGCCCCCCTTCAAGTCGGTCCCAATTTTTATAGGATCCTAGCCATGATCTTGTTCATTAATAAGGAATTGAACCTAGACTTAGGTTTAGCCGAGCTTCTGCTCTCTTATAAACTTCAAGAACAAAAGGATAATAGGGGTCGGTACAACTTGACTTCGTATGTCAAGAGGAAGTTGTGTGACAACGTCCCGACATCCAACAAGGGATGGAAAGAGAGGATGATAATAATGAGTGGTCAGTGCAGGCATCCCGATGCTATGAACATCCCTGTCAACTATGTTTTCCAGCCAACCCGACTTCCTGAGTTTAAGAGTTTTCATACCCGAGCCTCTTGCCACTGCGAAATGTGCAACGATAAGTTGGGTACGCAAGTGATAGATTTCCTGAAGGCTCCTCGTGAGAAAAGGGGTGTCGGGTATATAAGGACTCGATTTGAACTGTTGCGTGCTAAAGTGTGGAGTCAGGATTTAATGGATAACCAGAATTGCCTGACTGGATCTGTATTTCAGGAGTTTGCATCGGGAGAATCAGCATCGAGGATCGCCTCGGGTTCTGCTGCGATTACGTCAGGGTCAAGGAAATTGAAGTCCAAGTCATCAGGAACTAAAAAGCTCAAGAGAAAAATGTCTGGGGATCAACGGAAAAGGAAGGCGGTTAGCTTGCCCCAACTTTCGATCAAGAGGGCCAGAAGGGTTGATATTGGCTCTACATCTTTCATTTGTGGGGTTGATATCCCTCCAGTCTCCGAAAATCCCGATGTCCCGCCAGTTAGTGAGAATCCAGCAAGCAGTCAACCGGCAGGATCCACCGGAGGGCCTGCTGGCACGCCCCCCCTCCTATTCCGGCAGAGCGTCATCCCGTCACACCCCCACCTCCGCCTACTGATGGTCCGCAAATTGGTGCATCGAATGCGGCCGAGGTCGGGGATGGTCGTGCCCTGGTTCCGAGCTTGGGATGTGTGAGTCAGAGTCCTCCTCGGGCAGATCATTCAGTCAGACCCAGCTCTAGCCGAAGCGTTGCACTGGGTGTTCCTTCCTCAGTATCGGATGCCCGGGACTTAGGCTCTGATGACGAGGACCAGGATCGATCCCGACCTTCCAAGCTGCGTACTTCCATTTCTAAAAATGTCAAGAAATAGGATAATAGAGAGATCGAGAAAGCTACTGAGAGTGGGAGACACGTTCCCCATGGCCCCCGATTCAAGCTGGATACTCGAAGGGGTCATCCATATCTGGCGGTGACGGACCAGACGATCGGGAACCCTGAAGCTCTGCGAGAGATGGCCCTGGGGGTATGGACCCCGGCTGATAGGTTGGCCATGGGGCGGTATGATAGGATGAGCCTTGCTCTGGACGGGCCCGAGCTTGCAATGAAGGTAATAATTTCTCTACACTCGTGTATTTGGCTTCTATTTCGCCCCTTATCTTTTGTGCTAACATTCTTGCTTTCAGATGCTTCACGCTACACAGGCGTATAATTGTAAGCTTGAGGATGATGCCCGGGTCATTAACGCCCTAAATCGGGATGTTCAGGTCCACAAAGCTGGGTGCGCCAAGGCTTTGGAACAGGTCAAGAAGGCCAATGAGAAGATTCAGTCCTTGACATACCGGGTCGTCGCAGCAGAGGAAGGGCTCGCATCTGCCAAGGCGGCAACCTTAGAACTTGCAGCTGCCAAGGCAACGATTTCCGACCTTGAGGGTAAGGCTCGGGAGGCTGAACAGATGGCTAATCGAGAAGTCTAGGCTCGGGAAGCCCTAACTCTTCAAGTGCAGGCCCTGACCGAAGAAATTGAGAAGTTAAAGACTTCGGGGCTGCAGTTGCTTGAGGAGAAGGTCGAGGTTGAGAATGCATTAGGCGTGGAGAGATCTCGGGTAGAGATGTGTCACAAGGGAGGTAACTAGATGATCTCTCGTTTTGTGCTGACAAGCAAGTACCGTTACGAGCAGGGCTGGCGGGAATGCATAACTGAGCTTCAAAAGCCTGAGGGGGACAGATACATCCCGACCATAGAAGATCTTGATCTCAGCATAGGAGTGGGGCCTCCGTATGATGATCCCGAGGCGGAACCTGAGGACTTGGCATTTGGTGAGTTCCTTCAGGGTCCCTTGCCCGTTCCGCCTTGTCATTGCGGCATGGATGAGCCTCAAGGACAATCCCTCGAGAACCAAGCCTCAGGTGGCAATGAGGACCCTCCGGTGGAAGAATAGGGCTCTTCCTTTAGACTTTTGCTTTTTATTTTGTTTGCAACAACTTTATCAAAGCTTTACTGTATCAGCCTTGGCCACTGGGGCCCTTTTAATATAAGTGAATTCACTTATTTAAACTTTGTTGGAAATATGTATGATCCAATGCTTCATTAATATTAATAAAAATTGGGATTTTGAATTGTAACTTGGTAGGACTACTGATGCCATCATACAATAATAGTCGGGCACCTTAGGTCCGCTGGTAAGTCTGTGAAGATCCCTCGGGCGCTTTGGGCCTATTGAGGGGATTCAACACTTAGGTTTTCAGATAAAACCCGACCACATGTGGGTCTGTGAAGATCTCTCGGGCGCTTTGGGCCCATGGAGAGGATTCAACACTTAGGTTTTCAGATAAAACCCGACCACAGGTGGGTCTGTGAAGATCTCTCGGGCGCTTTGGGCCCATGGAGAGAATTCAACACTTAGGTTTTCAGATAAAACCCGACCACTGGTGGGTTTGTGAAGATCTCTCGGGCGCTTTGGGCCCATGGAGAGGATTCAACACTTAGGTTTTCAGATAAAACCCGACCACTGGTGGGTCTGTGAAGATCTCTCGGGCGCTTTGGGCCCATGGAGAGATTCAACACTTAGGTTTTCAGATAAAACCCGACCACTGGTGGGTCTGTGAAGATCTCTCGGGCGCTTTGGGCCCATGGAGAGGATTCAACACTTAGGTTTTCAGATAAAACCCGACCACTGGTGGGTCTGTGAAGATCCCTCGGGCGCTTTGGGCCCATGGAGAGATTCAACACTTAGGTTTTTAAATTTATATAATCATGGAGACGGTTTAGGTACGCTTAGATATGATCGGGAAGAAATTGAATTTCTATTGTAATCTTTCGGGCTCTAGTGGCCTTTCTTTACAGTAATTGAAATAGAGTATCCCTAGGGATAATACCTCTTGAGTCGGGATGCATTCTGTGTGTTAGGCTCCCTTCGATTATCAAAGTTTCTGAGTAGTCGATAAGCCCCGCGCCCAACTACCTCAGTGACGGTGTAGGGTCCCTCCCATGGCTCTTGGAGTTTGCCCACGTGTCCAATTTTTTGTCTGACGACCATGTCACCAACTTGGAATCCCCTCCTCTTTACTCTTTTATTGAAGTGATTCCTGACCCGTTGTTGGTAAGCTGTCAGCCTTATCCCGGCGATTTCTCTTTTTTCTTCTAGTAGGTCAAGCTCGTGAGACAAGCGTTGATTATTTGTTTTCTCTTCCCAGGCCAGTGATCTCAGCGTCGGGACGGCATACTCCGTCGGGATCACAACTTCCGCCCCATATGCCATGGCGAAAGGTGTTTCACCGGTCGGTTGTCAGGGAGTGCTTCTATACGACCATAGTACCTCTGGCAACTTGTCCAACCATGCTCCTTTGGCCTTCTCGAGTTTCTTCGCTAGAGTGTTGAAGATGGAACGATTGGTCCTTTCCGCCTGTCCATTGGCTTGCGGGTACCCTACAGAGGAGGTGTTTTGATTGATTCCGTGCTGGGCCAGAAACGACCTGACCGGTTCGCAGTCTAGGTTGGTGCCATTGTCCATCATGATGGTCCGAGGTACCCCGGACCTGCAGATGATGTGATTCCATATGAACTTGACTACGTGGCTCCCCTTTATGGAAGGATAAGCCTCGGCCTCAACCCATTTGGTGAAATAGTCGGTGGCGAGAAGTACATGGGTATTCTTCCGGATGGCTTTTGGAAGTGGTTCGACTATATCCATTCCCCATCGGGCGAAAGGGTGTGGAACGATTGTCGGATTCAAGAATTCCGGGTGCTGCAGTATAGCGTCACCGTGCATCTGACAGGCTTTGCATCTGCGCACATATTCCTCCGAATCTCGGGACAAATAGGGCCAAAAATAACCCTGGGACAGGATTTTATGGGCAAGCGACCGGGCACCCGAATGATTTCCACAAGCTCCAGCATGTATCTCTTGCATTACTGTCTCTGCCTCGGAAGGAGTTACGCACCGCAGATATGGACCCGAGAAAGATTTCTGTAGAGCTGGCCCTGGATGATCGAGTACCGGGCTGACTTCATTCTAATTTTCCTTGCCTCTGCCTTATCAGTCGGCAGAGTCCCGAGACTTAGATAGTCGATTATAGGATCCATCCAGCTTGGTTCTCGGGGAACTAGACATATCAATTCATCGGGCTTTATGATGCTTGGTGTAGTGATGAAGTCGGTCAGGACTACTCGAGTCATGTCCTCACCAGCTGCGAATGCCTGATTCGCCAAGTGATCAGCGGAGGTGTTTTCTTCCCGAGGGATTTGGCTGAATGTTAACTTTTGAAAACCTTCTGATTCTTTGAGCACCATCGCTTTGTAAGATTCCATTTTCGGATCCCTTGTCTCGTATTCGCCGGTTATTTGCCTGACAATTAGCTGGGAGTCACTGTACACGGATAGGGATTGAATTTGAAGGCTCTTGGCTAATCTTAGTCCCAAT
This sequence comes from Cornus suecica, assembly GCA_963922005.1. Classification (NCBI taxonomy): domain Eukaryota; kingdom Viridiplantae; phylum Streptophyta; class Magnoliopsida; order Cornales; family Cornaceae; genus Cornus; species Cornus suecica. Next base: position 4,281,637 of record OY998246.1, read on the forward strand.
ATAATTGCCTCGTATTCTGCCTCGTTGTTGGTGGCTGAGAATTGCAATTGCGTCGAGGCTTGTAGCTTAGTTTCGTCAGGAGTATGGATTTCCAGCCCGACGCCTGCTCCATTGGCGCACACTAAACCGTCCACGAATAACTTCCACGTTTCCAACTCAACGGGCTGATCGACCTCCTCGGTTTCCCCTTCCAAGAGGAAGTCGGCCACGGCCTGTCCTTTGATCGAGACTCTGGGTACGTAAGTTATGTCATAAATTCCCAGTTTAATGGCCCATTTGGAAATTCTTCCGGAAAGATCGGGCTTTGCCATAAGTACACGAATGGGAGTGGCAGTGGGGACAATGATATGATGAGCTTCGAAGTAATGTCTGAGACGTCGTTTGACATTGATCAGGGATAAGACCAACTTTTCCTGTTTGTTGTACCGTGTCTCGGGATCGGCAAGTGCCTTACTGGTGTAGAAGATGGGCATCTGGAGGTTCCTGTCCTCTCTGATGAGCACGACGCTAGTTGAAACTGATGATACTGCCAAATACAAGAGCAGGACATCATCGGGCTCGGGTGTTGCAAGAATGGGAGGCTTGAGCATGTACTCCTTCAATCGGGACAAGGCTTTAGTTTGCTCGGGTCCCCACACTTCTCCCTTCCTTGCCTTGATCGCCTGGAAGATGGGTCGGCAACGGTCGGTCAGCCTTGCAATGAATCGGCTTAATGCCACGACCCTTCCGGTCAAGATTTGAACTTCTTTGTGTGTGGATGGCTCTTTCGTTTCGAGCAGAGCCTTCACTTGGGTCGGACTGACTTGTATGCCCGACCGATCAACTATGTGTCCTAGGAATTGTCCCGATGACACCCCGAAGGAGCATTTGGCTGGATTGAGCTTCATCCCGTGTTTCCTCAGGGTATCAAACACCTTACGGAGATGTCCCAAGTGGTCAGTCTTATTTCTGCTCTTGACAACCGTGTCGTCAATGTAAGCCTCGACCACTGTGCCCATCATCCCTTTAAATATCCTGTTCACCAGTCTTTGAAAGGTGGCTCCTGCATTTTTTAGTCTGAAAGGCATAACTCTAAAGCAATAGGTACCTGTTTCCGTAATGAAGGAGGTCTTTTCCTCATCCCCTGGGTCCATCGGGATTTGGTTGTAACCCGAGTAAGCATCCAGGAAGGTTAATCTCTCGTAGCCTGCAGTAACATCGACCATTTGATCTATTTTGGGCAGGGGGAAACTGTTTTTCGGGCAGGCTTTGTTTAAGTCGGTGAAGTCGACGCAGACTCGCCATTTCCCGTTCTTTTTCTGTACAACAACCACATTGGACAACCACTCGGGATAATGGACCTCTCTGATGAATCCGGCTTCCAGCAACTTTGATACCTCGTCGGCTATGATTTGGTTCCTTTGGCCCCCCATTCGCCTCTGTTTTTATCGAACGGGTCGAATATTTGGATCGACATGTAATGTGTGTCGGGCTATGGAGGGGTCGATGCCGGGCATATCAGTATGCTCCCACGCGAAGACGTCATGATTGTCCTGTAAGAATGTTGTCAGTTCATTCAATTCACAAGTGGTGAGGCTTGTACCTACGTAGGTGACCTTGTTGGGCCTTACAGACACCGGCTGCAGAAGCTCTGCCACGATCGGGGGGCCCGACTCCCCGTCTTGTAGTTGCTATTTGGACTCCAGGTCCTGATTGTCTTCTCGGGATCTCTTTCGATCGGGTTTGTCCTTCATTTCTTTGATGGTGACGGCGTAGCATTGCTTGGCCGCCACTTGATCCCCTTTGATGTCGATTATGTCGTACCCATTTAGACCGACGCACCTCATCATTTGGTGGAGAGTTGACGGTACCCCCTGCATTCTGTGTATCCATCCCCTTCCCATAAGAAGATTGTATGGGGGCTTCACGTCCACCACCACGAAAGTTTCGGACAGAGTTCTCTGGGCCGCCGTCACAGGTAACCTGACCTCCCCGAGAGGCTCGACTTGTTTTCCATCGAACCCGGCGATTGGGTTTCGAGATGTCACGATGTCACTCGGATTGATCTCCAATTTATCAAAAGCCGCTGCTTCCCAGGTCAACCATGACCCTCTTCACAAGACATCCCGAGACCATCAGAGTGATGACTAGCGGGTCCTCGTGCGGGACTTAGATGTCCCGGAGGTCCTCCTGGGAGAAGAGTATCTGAGATTGCCCCGTTCGGTGGTGGACCTCGTTTATCCCAGATATCCTGGCGATTTGATGTGCTCTTCGCATCTGCGTGCGTCTCGATCCTTCGCTGCTTTGTGGGTCGGGACCCCATGGATCATATTGATGATCCTGACCGGGTGAGCAGGACCCTGATTCCGTTGGTTATACTGTGCTGGTGGGTTGGCCCTTGGACCATCCCTCTGGATATAATCCTTCAGTTCCCCTCGGGCTATCATTCCTTCCACCTGGCGTCTCAGGTTTCGGCAATCGTTGGTCGTGTGGCCAAAATCAGCATGGAGGGCGCAATGCTTGGATCTATCCCTTTGGTCAAGGGGTTGCCTGATTGGGGGAGGAGTTTGGAAGATTCCTCGAGCTTTGTTTTCCTGGAAAAGCTTGGCAAGCGTTACTTTCAATGGAGTAATCTTATCTTCAAGCTTTGCACGTCTGTCGGGTTGAGGGGGAAACTGAGATGAAGAGTGGCTCGGTGGATTCGAGCGTTTGCGATTCATATCCTGTCGGGATTTGTCTAACGCTTTATCCTTTGATTTGACTTCCACACTGACCAGTGCTGCTCTCCTCTATCGGGTTGCTTCTTCCTCTTCGATCCTCAAATGGCCTTGCGCCCTAGAATTGAGTTCTCCTATTCCCGAGGGAGGTCGCTTCACAAGTGATTGGTGAAACTTGGTCCCCGGGATGAGAGCCATCCTGAAGGCCTCCACGGCAGAGTGCTGGTCGCAGTTGTCGATGGAGGATGACTCGACATTGAATCGGGACAGGAAGCTCTTTAGGGATTCTCCTTTTTCCTGAGTCATGGTGAAGAGGCTCGAGATGGTCTTCTTTTGCCTCTTGTTCCCGAAATACTGCGCCACAAAGAGGTCAGACAATTACTGCCAGCTGCCAATGGATCTTGGCGGTTGCTTTCTGAACCAGAGGAGCGGTGCATCGATAAGACTGGTCGGGAATACTTTGCATAACAGGGCTTCGTTCTCGGCGTACATCGTCATCTTCTGGTGGATCTGGTAGATATGCTCCTCGGGATCCTTCGTTCCGTCGTAAGGAGTGAATCTGGGCATGACGAACTTCCTTGGGAAGGGTTCCCGGGTGATCTCTACACTGAAGGGCGACTGAACCGAGTCGGCAGAGGCTCTAAGGGCCTGGTCATCGGTGGATCTGGCTCTCAGATCATTCATGACTTTCTTCTGAAATTCTGCCATCATCTCTTGGAGCTTCTGCGACGTTAGAGGTTCGTCGGTAACTGGAGTATCGCCGGTTACCGGGGCCTTGCCTGGTCGGTGAGATGTTTCACCATGCTCTTCTCGTGGTTCGGCCTCTCCATGAGTCTGTGATTGATCGGGAACTATCTGTGGGATAGTTGTCTGATTCAATCCTGCAAGGAGTTCCTCACTCCTCATTTCCGCCGCCAGGCTCCTTGCCTCGGCGGCCTGGCTGCGTTTCTCAGCTTCCACAAGCTGCTGTAGGAGATTTTCAATCGTTGGTGGGGCGCTCGGTTGTCCGGTGCCGGGAATCAGTGCTTCCGAATGGGATCTGGTTACCGGCATCGTTATATCTGAATAGGGAAGATGGTATGGAAGGTGTATCTGGGTTTCACTCAGCTTTTTTGGAGGTAGGAAGATGGTCGGTGATCTGACCTAGTTTCCCACAGACGGCGCCATTGTGTAGATACAAAATTTACACAACACAAAAGATGCCTTTCTCATTACTTTTCATTGAATTATATACATTTTCCCAATGGGCCTTTGGCCCATTAGGGCAACATTTTCAACTTTACATGATATCTTACTTTACACGTCAGCTATGTAGATCCTATATCATGCCATTGCCTTGAGCTACAAGTATCTTCTAGAACCTTCGAGTTCCTTCCAAAAATGCTCTTCGGGTCGGGGCAACAATGGATATGATGGTCGGGTCATGATACTTCTCGGACCATGGGGGTGATGTATCGGTCGGGTTATGATGCGGGCACAATGGTCGGGTCATAATCTCGGGTCTTTCTTGACTTGATCCGGTCAGGATGGACTTTTCAATGGGTCGGGAAAACTCACATGTACACAATTACAACTGTCAGCGACCACTTCTGCCATGATTTCGGCCACGTGCCCGGCGGTTACAACTACCAGATCTGCCATGTGTCCTAGTGGTTACAACTGCCAACGACCACTTTCTTTGTCACTGCAATGTATTGGCAGTTCCTTCTACCAGTTGATTTATTCCACCATGTGATTTGTTTATTCCAAATGTGTTACATGTAGCCCTATGATAGGATGCCACGTGGCTGAGATTTTTTGGGTATCAATAGTGAGGCAATATAATCTCGATGGGGCGGGATGACCCTCCCCCATATTTTTCCCCTCCCCTACCCACCTTCATTTATTTTTAATCCGCTTAAATCTGGACAGTTCCCCACCAAGGCTGATATTTTTGCCATCAAAGTTTGAGTGAGGTTTTTGTGATAATTGATAAATATGACTTTTAGTAATTTTAATGAGAATTTTAACGAAATATTTAATAGTATACAAGATAAAATAATTCCTGTGGGAGTTTATGATCAAAGTCTTACAATAATTGCGTAGATTGGACACCACAACCGCTTAAAGGTTGTAACCACTCCAAGAAAAATAAAATAAAGGGTAAATCCCATCTAGACCCCAATGTTTGTGCATTTTTCACCTAGACCACCTCCCCTTTTCATATTCTCACCCAGACCCCCTAGTACTATTTACATTGAAATGATATTTTTGCCCCTAGCAATAAATAACACTTAGACCCTCTGAGATTTGTGCATATCCCACTTAGACCCCCTAACACATTTTTTAAATATATATTTTATATTTCATACCTAATTGTTTTTATATTTTACCAAAAATGAAAAACAATTAAATAATTTATTTTTTCCCAATCAATACATCAGATATTTTTTTTGTTTATAGTAAAATATAAAACAATTTTTTTTTCAAATAAAAAATGTATCTAATTGGTAGCTCAAAATATTTTTTTATATTTCGAATTTTTTTTTATAAATAATTTACCCTAATTGGTAGTTTGGAAAAAAAACTCGGCATTAATTAATTATTTTTATTTATAGTAAAATATAAAAAATATCTAATTGGTAGTTCAAAATATTTTTTTATATTTCGGACTTAATATTTTTTTAAATTTTACACTAAACTAATTTTTTTTTCCCAACCACTACATTAATTTTTTTTTTGTTTATAGTAAAATATAAAAAATATACGTATATATATATACAATTATCTATAAAATATAAAAAATATACGTATATATATATATATACATATATACAATTATCTATATATATAGTTATATATACATACATATATAAGGGCAAAATGATCCAAAATATTCAATTTTTAACAAATTTGACGCTCAACTGACGGAGGGGGTCTGGATAAAACAACAAGCCAAACCTCAGGAGGTCTGAGTGGGAATATGAAAAAGGGAGGGGTCTAGGTGGGAAATGCGCAAACCTTAGGGGTCTAGGTGGGATTTACCATAAAATAGGGAAAATTACACAAACTACTCCTGAACTATGACATAATTGCACACGGTACCCCTTGCGTTTCAATAATATCATAAATTATCCTTAAAACCACCTCCGTTGTAACACTTAGCCCCTTCCGTTAAAAGTCAACGACGGAAAATATGAATTTTGGTCAATAAAGCCTATTTTTGGAATGAACTTCCAATTTTGCCCTTATATATGCATGTTCCAATTTAACCATAACTTTTTTTACCAAATTGCCCTCACAATTTCATTTAAAAAAATATTAAATATTTTTTTTGTGAAAAATACATATTATGTTCCAAAATATAAATTTTTTTTGCGAAAAAGTATATATTATGTTCCAAAATATGATTTTTTTTCGAAAAATATTTTTTTTTTGCAAAAATTATATATTATGTTCCAAAATATGAATTTTTCGGATTTTTTTTTTATATTTTGGAACATAATAAATATTTTTTTGCAAAAAACTATTTTTCAGAAAAAAAATCATATTTTGGAACATAATATTTATTTTTCGCAAAACAAATTCATATTTTGGAACATAATATATATTTTTCACAAAAAAAATATTTTTCGTAAAAAAATCATATTTTGGAACATAATATATATATTTTTCGCAAAAAAATTATTTTTCGGAAAAAATCATATTTATATTTGTTTTGTGAAAAATATATATTATGTTCCAAAATATGAATTTGTTTTGCAAAAAATTATATATTATGTTCCAAAATATAAATTTTTTTTTCGAAAAATAATTTTTTTGCGAAAAATATATATTATGTTCCAAAATATGATTTTTTTTCTGAAAAATATTTTTTTGCAAAAAAATATTTATTATGTTCCAAAATATATTATGTTCCAAAATATAAAAAAAAATTCCGAAAAATTCATATTTTGGAACATAATATATAATTTTTGCAAAAAAAATATTTTTCGGAAAAAATTCATATTTTGGAACATAATATGTATTTTTCACAAAAAAAATATTTTTATATTTTTTTAAATGAAATTGTGAGGGCAATTTGGTAAAAAAAAGTTAGGGTTAAATTGGAACATGCATATATAAGGGCAAAATTGGAAGTTCACTCCAAAAATAGGCTTTATTGACCAAAATTCATATTTTCCGTCGTTGACTTTTAACGGAAGGGGGTAAGTGTTACAACGGAAGTGGTTTTAAGAGTAGTTTATGATATTATTGAAACGTAAGGGGTACCGTGTGCAAGTATGTCATAATTCAGGGGTAGTTTGTATAATTTTCCCAATAAAATAAGGCCAAGGCCTGGCGCAGTGCGCGCATCCTATAAACCCTCGTGGTTTGGTTTGTAAGAAAATGAGTTCGGATTAGGTCACGTCACCGAACAACAGAGAACCGAATTTTGTAAAACAAAGTCCACGTATCTGTATCTGTATCTGTATCTGTATCTGTATCTGTATATATATATAAAGCATATACGTATAGATATACTAATTAAATACCATCACGCCTTCTATTTTATCCGCCTTTCTCTTTTTACACCGTCATCTCTCTTTTTCTTCCTCAAAATCAAAACCCTAATCACAAGCAAGCAATCGTCTTTCAATCTCATAGTTATATATACACATATACATATCGCAACCACGACACGGAATCATCAGACCTGATTCTCTCTGCTAGGTAATTTTTGCTATAATTATCGTCGTTTATTATGTCAATGATCGAGTTAATTTGATTATCTTTTCGTCTCTTTTTCCATTGTTTCTGTTAGGGTTTGACTAGGTATGCATTATGTTTTCAGAATCGAGGTTATGAAGATCTAAATATGATTTATTTTTTGTGAGTTCATTGTTTCACTTATGTGGTATAATTTAACTTTTTCCTTTTGTTAATTGTTGTTATGTGAATTGCAGGTGAATGATCTCTTTGATTGCAATTACAACTTCATTCTAGGTTTTGAGTTGGGAAAATTTGCAGAGTTAAGAAAATTTTAGTATTAAAGTGACTGAGGAATGTGTTTTTTTGATATGATTATGAAAATTGATTTACAAGTTATAGTTAGAGGCAGGTGGTCGCTAATTTTCAGAGAAGCATGAGAGTTATTAGATATAGCATTGAATGGAATTGTTATTTGGGATATAGTGCACTTTTAGGTTGGCCCTTTTGGTATAATTCAATGCTTTTTATTGACATCTTAAGACTCTAAGAACTAGTTTTTCTTTGGCTCTTGGCTGTCATTGTATCTGGTCAAATATAGTACTCCCTCCATTCCAAAATAAGTATCGTGAATGCAAATAATGCATCGTGCTCTTGGAAATTTACTAACTTTTCCCTTCAAGTTTGAATATGAATATATTATAGTTTGAGATTTTTTAAGACTTCACGAACATAAATGGAAAAGATGTGAAATTCTTCCAAAGTGGACAGGATCATGATCAGGATTATTATGTGAGGGACCCTTTTTTTTTCTGTACATCTGAAATTATCCACACTCTAATTTTTATTGTTTATCAACAATTATGGAAATCATTGTTGTTGGTGCTGTTATAGTTAGCAGCATTAGTGTTTGTTTGGACAACGGTAGGAGTTAATCCTTTAATACCAACCTTCCCTTTTCATCGGCTGCAAAGTGTCAAGAGTGAGAGGAATTCTAAAGTCGGGCAAGTAACTTAAATGTATGAGACACGATTCAATGAGGTAGGAGTCATACACATAGCATGTGTGATTTGTTCCTCTACAGGATATCAACATTAACTTCTTAAAGCAAACACTTTTTTTTTTCCCGGATTCTTAAGCTTATTTCTTTCCTTTGGTAATTCAGCAGCAACGATGGCATTCAGGCGGAATCACCATTCACAAGGTGCCACTTTCAACGGTGACCACAGGAAATATTTCTGCAGAAACCTCTCCTCCTCGAACACCTCCATGACCACTAACAACAATAGTAGCCATCAGTTGAGGAATAATGCCAATTCCCATAATTTAACTGGGAAGTTTGGGGATGATTATTACAATACTAGTCATGGTAAGCTTGATATGGGGCCTTCTGCTAAAAGGAGAAAGTTTACAGCTCCTTCCTCGGATGATAGAGGGGGACATTTGATACCACGCAGAACATGTGATGGTGCCCTTTCAACCTACAACAGCAATTCAGTCCTTTGTGCTCCTAAAAAATCAGATGCCGTTGCTTATACTTCTACCACTGGGAAACGTGACCGCGTGAAGTTTGAGTATGATGGTGTGCCCTTTATGTCGAAGGATGAGATCGAGAGCTGCTCTCCATCAAGGAAAGATGGTATTGACGCTTTTTCTGAAAGGCACATGCGGTACTCATATTGCAGTTACCTTCAGAATTTGGGATTGCGGCTGGAGTTGTAAGCTCTTTTCTCTTTCATTTATAAAGTTGTGTTCTCTACAATCTCAGGCTTGGTTGTAGATATGCAAGTGTATTTCAAAACCTTTTTTGCTTTTAAGTATATTAGTAAGTCTATGAATCCTAATCTTCTTTTTGGAATTGTTGCCAGGCCGCAAACCACTATAGGCACTGCCATGGTTCTTTGCCATCGCTTCTTTGTTCGAAGGTCTCATGCTAGTCATGATAGATATGTGAGTTTCTTATCGTTCTGTCTTGAAGTTCTGAAAAATCCATGCTTGTATGAATATCTTTACGAAATACTTTGTGAAGTACGTTTAAGTTGTATGACTTGTATCTATATACAATGTTCCATGTGTAATGGGTGTAAGTATTGTTTCTCTGGAATAGGAGGATGTGACCAATCTTCCTAAATGTAAGATAGATGCCTCAGTTTGTTTTGCAGCTCTCACTGCTATTCTATACATGTATAACAAGCAAACAATGTGGAAAATATTTTTGTTATATTTTTACTGAATTTTAGTAATCTGGTGCCATGGATTGTACTTCGTTACCTGTAAAGTTGAGATGATAAAATCTGGAATATTGACACTAAATATGTTACATCACTAAGCCTGCAGCTCAAGTGGTATCTCCTCCTCCCATGTCGCTCAGTCCTAGTAGGGGTAGTAGTGGATGTGGTGATTGTATGAGTAGCTTATTGAAAATAAAAACCATAATGCCATGTTACCTGGTTGCAGTCTGCCTTTTTTTGCCTATCTGCTCCTGTATTTGTTGAATTTATTTTCTGCCTCTTGCTGTGAAGGTTAATAATTACTTATATATATTTGTGTTGCAGTTGGTCGCTACTGCTGCACTTTTCTTGGCTGCAAAGTCTGAGGAGACACTGAGCCCTCTAAACAATGTATTGAATGCGTCATGTGAAATTTTCCAGAGCCCCTTACATATGCTCCCTGCTGTAAGTATTCTTGGAACTTTCTCTATACCCCTTCCCCCTTCCTGTTTCCAATAAAGAGGATACAAGAGAAGGAAAATTGTACCAATAATGCTTAGAATCAGTTATCAATGTGACACTAATTTTATTGCTATTTTTGTAAAATGTCCTTTACATGCTTTTAACAATGTGGCTTACATATTGAACAGAACTGGTTCGAGCAGTATCGAGAACGGGTGATTGAGGCTGAACAAATGATATTGACAACCTTAAATTTTGAGCTTAACGTGCAACATCCATATGTGCCGCTTACATCCATTCTTAACAAGTTAGGCTATTCACAATCACTTCTGGTGAATGTCGCACTGAACTTGGTCAGTGAAGGGTAAGTTCTACCATTTCAGTACTTTCATGATGTTTGTTGTTATGGATCTCATTTCCTTGCGATTACAAGTGCAGAATCTAGTGTATTCTGGAGCTTACCTCATTGTGTACAAAGAAATTTTTGGTTTGTACATGACCATTACCTTGCTCCCACTTCTGTCATTATTTGAATCTGCTGCAACTTATTTCCTTATCCATGCAAGGTCTGCTTAATGTTTGCATATTTCCTCTTGTGCTTATGATTATCAGCCTCCTTTGATGGATGTTGAATGTTGGTGTTTGAATTCCTGTGGATATGTAGATTTGTTCATGCCAAGAGACTATCTGAAATGGAGGAGAATTGGATTTCATTTTTTTTTTTCCTTTCTGGATTTTGAACTGCTTGTTACTTGTGTGAATGTTACTGTTCTATTCTCTCCATAAATTGTGCTATATCCTTCTGGCATGGATATTGATTATTTTGGATTGGCATACAATTGCAGGGTCTATACGAGATTAGCATGCTCGCCTATTTGATATTCTTAGCTGGCGGATTGATATGCTGTTCATGGAAAGTTTTGTTTTACATCTGAAGTTGAACTACCGATGTGTTATGCATGCCTTTTCCATGCATATATCTATCTTGATTAATAAAGAATGACCGCAGAAGCTCCTGGACCAGTTTTGACATTTCACGGTTACATTATTATACTATGATATAATGAGATAATTCCTGTCACACTTTTCGTTCACAGGATATCTCTGCCTATAGTCTTGGTGTTCATACCAAGTAATCTATAGGATTGAGAAGGCAAATATATCAAGAATCTGTTGAGTTTTATCCACTTCATTCATATGTAAGAAGTGGGATATGGCCAGATATTCATTGAAACTTTTTGGAAGAGCAAGCTTAAAGATTTGAGTAGGAAGAACATGGTAGGGAAGATGGGGCTTTATGTGTTAGCTTTTGTAACCACCTATTCTTCTATTATTGCTGGAGATTGATAGCATTCCTCTCAGACAACTGATGTTCATTGCTCTATCATCGTCATCCTCTTCAATGTCCATCATAACCACCATTGCAACGGCTCTAGTGCCGATTGCGGGCCCAGCAACAATCACTTCATAGCTGTTAGAATTCCATCATCTCATCAGATTGCTTCATTCCCAGTGTCATTGCAATTAACCATCACGAGTGTCTTAACTTTTGGGAGTCCTTGTTCTTTTTCCTATGGGATAGCTGTCTCCCACTTGCCGCACCCATCATATACACTCTATATTCCCTTTCAGATTCTCTCTCACTTGCAAAGGTTACATGGAAGGTATAACCGAGAGATGGAGACTTTCTTGTCTGAACGTTATAACAGTCGTTAGTGGTGGACATTGCATGGGATGGGCTTACTTTTGGCTTCCTGGGGATGACCCGAGGAGAGAGTTGATTGGTTTCTTCACACACAAGCACGCACAAGTACACACAAATATACACTCACTTATATATATATATATATATATATATATATATATATGTATATGCCTATTAAGGTACAAGTGGCGGCGGATGCCCCCACTAAAATTTATATTATTTACACTGTTCACACACATATATATATATATAAAATTATACCTATGCCCCCAATAAAACTATGAGATTTTTACATATGCCCCCCATAGAATTATATAAAAAAAGGTTATGCCCCCACTAAATTTTTTTCCTAGATCCGTCACTGTATATGCTAATAAATTTATTTTGGACGGACATTTAAAATCTTTACCTACAATTTAGTGTATCCGTTTTTTACCATTCATAAGTAAAATTTGCTAATCGTGGATAAAGTTTTGCACCTTGTGGCCCCTGCAAAAAAAAAAATTCACTCCTTTTCATTGCTATTTCACTAGAGCTAAATTCAACCTTTTTTTCTTCTGGGTGAAGAACATGGTATTCTATATTACTGAATAATTGTAAGCACTTATTTGGCAAAGGAATAACAAGCACCTATAGTGAAGGCATCTTGCTGTTTTACTCTTGGCAGCTGAGATTTATGTTTGTGGCACCTAACCATGTACTAGTATAAGGGCAAAACGACCTCAATGAGGTGGAATTGCTTAATAGAAGTTGTATAATTTAATTTGGTCTTTTCAAAATTATGGTCACAGTTTGAGGATCTACCAGTGTTTTGGCTGTTATTATAGTTTTCTCAAACACATGTGTGGGTGTGGGTGTGTGTTCGTGTGTGTTCCATATTATGAATTTATGTTATTAGTCAATTAAATTAGTTATTGGGGATTTGGGCATCATTCCAAAGACTTTTTTGGTCATACCTTAGCAAGAAATCATGCATGTCCTCAAAAAGTCTACTCAGGTTTAAGCAGAAGACACTCCCACTTGCTATGAGAGGTTTGCTTCCTTGCAACACGTGTTGCTTATTCCTGTTTGCCTTTTCATTTGAATTGTGTAAGTTGTGGAATCATAATTTCCCTGCTGCAGAATTCGGCCTGCAAGTTGATGTTTTGTCTAGATGGTATAACATGTTTGCTATAATTTGGGATTCTTATTAGCAATACTGCAGAGGATTCATGGAAAAAAAATTCACCTGGGTAGCTATTTGTGGTTGGTAAGGGAAAATTGCCTTTGCTTGCTTTTCTTACTTGAAACTTGATTTTTATGGTTTTGTCAATATAAAGGTACCCTTGGAGTTTAAATGCTCATGTTAGTTGATCCTTCTTTCTGAAGATTTTGAAGCCTGATGTTTTGTTAATGTGGCAATATTTTTATGCTGTCAAGACAATGTTTGATTTAATGGTTTGTTTTTCTATTGGAATTAATATCTCAGCTAACTCTGTACAATGATGGTTTTTTGTTGAGCCTATGCCTGACGGATATTATTTTGCAGGCTTCGGAGCTCACTGTGGCTTCAGTTCAAGCCGCATGAGATTGCTGCTGGAGCTGCATTCCTTGCTGCCAAATTGTTAAAGATAGACCTGACTTCATACCAAGGAATCTGGCAAGAGTTTCAGACGCCACCGGCTATACTTCAAGGTATTTTATAAGCTCTCTGTTTATCTTTTATCCTTGTTAATTAATTTTTGTACGATTAATTCTTCTCAGTTAAGCAACTTATTTCATCTCCTCTTTCTTTCGTGTGACAGTTTTTCATTCCCTTTCTTTTCTATTTTTGGCACGTATGCTTAACAGTTTTAATGTGATTTTTTGAACCAGATGTAGCACAACAGTTGATGGAGCTCTTTTAAAAGTACAAAAGATGACTAGAGTCGGTTCAACAGGGCATACACGGTTAGTTTCGTGCATATATATATATATTATCTGTCATTTAAGTCTACGTTTATCATCCAAGTGGTTGATGTAAAGTGTACGAACTCTTTGAGGAGAGAATAGCTTCGACCCTTTGCCCTACACTGTGTAGCAGTAGTCAGTGGAGCTTTAGTTTCAACAATCTTTGTTCTTGGTTTTATGGCATTTAAAAATGTCCTATTTGTGTTTGGCTGCTTCTGTTATTGGTATGCAGGAACGATGGCTCGCGTTGTGAAGCTGAATTTTAGAATCCTATTCTATAATTTATTTGATTTATTGAATGTAAAATGGATGTCACCGAATATTTTGAACAGGGTGATGCATGTATGGGAGAGGATGGGGCAAATTTTTTTCGGGTCTTACTCTTGATCTACTTTTGTATACGGGCTTTTTACTCCTTCCCCTTTGTTGGCAGTGGTGGTGCTTTCGTGTAGTTCTTCGTGGTCCTAAATGTTATTTTTGCTTGATTTAGATCAAGTCGGTCAGAATCGGAAGTTTAGGTAGAATCGTTTTTGGTTCATAGAATCGGAATCATAAAATCGTAAAATTCTACCTAAACGTATTAATATTAAATATTAAAGATTTAATTTAAAAGTTTAAATCATATTAGAATTTTCAAAATTTTCTAATACATTGGGGCTTTAAATGTATTTTCATAAATTTAAATTATATATTGAGATATTGGACTAAATCATTAGTAATAAGTTTATGAAAAAATCCTACATAATCTTACAATCTTAATGATATATCTATAATCTTACACTGTCAACTCACGTGCACACATATATATCTCTAATGAGATATCCTCCTTAGATGGATTTTCTAAGGGTGTGCAGTTGAACGGAAAATGTTTGGACTTCATATTCGGGTTGTCAATAGGTAAACCCGTTCACTAATTATCAGTTATTGGTTGGTATGTATGTAAATGAAATTGAGATGTAATTAAACTAATTTATAACCAGTCATGTGCAGCAACCTTCTATTTTTGTATCTCTAATGATAGTAATCAGACATTAAACCATTTAAATGAACAAATTCATTTTTTTGTTATGAAAAAAAGTTCAGGTCACGACTTATCAATTTATCATTAAAGGATTTATTATCAACACGGATAACCCAATAGAATATTAACACGTTTTTCTAAAATTTAAAGTGTATTATAAAATTAATTATCCTCACTCTCTCACGCACACATCTCTCTCTCTATCCAAACTCGGTCCCCCCCTCCCTTTCCCTTTCCCTCCAATTAAACACTGACATGTGTATTAATTTTTTTCCTTTCCCTCCAATTAAACACCGACATGTGTATTATAAAATTAATTATTCTCGCTCTCTCACGCACACATCTCTCTATCCGAACTCGGTCCCCCCCCCCCCTCCCCACTCCTTTTCCCTCTAATTAAACAGTTACATGTGTATTATAAAATTAATTATCCTCACTCTCTCATGCACACATCTATCTCTCTATCCGAACTCGGTCCCCCCCCCCCCCCACTTTCCCTCCAATTAAACACTGACATGTGTATTATAAAATTAATTATCCTCACTCTCTCACGCACACATCTCTCTCTATCCAAACTCGGTCCCCACCCCTAGCCCAAACAAATATTATTTTATTCCAAAATAATTTGTTAATACCAAAGCTTCATTCTTCTATTCACATCTTCATATCCCAAAAAAATTCACATCTTCATTCTTCCATTTGTTAATATATATATATATATATATATATATATTCAAAATAATTTCAAAATATTTATTTTTTCCCGAAATTATTTTTTTTTCCCAGAAATATATTTTTTTTCGAAAATTTTATAATTTTCCGGGAATATTTTTTTCAAAATATTTATTTCCGGAAATATATATATATATGAAATAAAAATTTCTCATATGAATTTTTTCTTCATTTGCTTTTGATAATATGAAATAAAAAATAAAAAACATCATAATATTTTAAACCTACTATAATCTAATATCACAAATAATTCACTATCAATAAAATAAATAAATAAAATTATCATCCTTTTATAAGAAATGTTTTTTTGGAAAAATATAAATTTCTGGAAAACAAATATAAAACATATGTAAAAAAAAATTGAAAGAAAAATATTTCTGGGAAAAAAAATAAATATTTAGAAATATATATATATATTTTAGAAAAAAAAATATTTCAAAAAAAATATTTCAGGAAAATTATAAAATTTTTGAAAAAAAATATATTTCTAGGAAAAAAAATAATTTTGGGATAAAATAAATATTTTGAAAATATATATATATATTAACAAATGGAAGAATGAAGATGTGAATTTTTTTTTTGGGTACTTTATGTAATTTTTTTGGGATATGAAGATGTGAATGGAAGAATGAAGTTTTGGTATTAACAAATTATTTTGGAATAAAATAATTTTTGTTTGGAATAGAAAGAGGGGGGACCGGTTCGGATAGAGAGAGAGAGAGGTGTGCGTGAGAGAGTGAGGATAATTAATTTTATAATACACATGTTAGTATTTAATTGGAGGGAAGTAGGAGTTCCTTCATACTTGGTAATATTGTCTAATAATTATTAAGTCATATAGTATAAAAATATATATTTTCAACATTTTAAAAATATATGACAAGTACATAATTTCTTCTAAAAAGATAAGAAAATATTATAATATATACACGTGTGTGTGTATATATATCTCAAATGAAAATAAATTGGTATACTTTTGGAGCCAAAATAATAAATTAGCCTTATTTTTGGAACTTACTACTCACATATTCATATGGTACACACATATATATACTTGGGTCCTTCCCGCGGAGAATAAAGTTGGTTTTCCCTCTTACTTGATTAAATAAAATTATGACATATGGCTGAAATTAATTAAACAATATAAATTGGGTATTATCATTATTGTATGAATTTTAATAAAATACGGAAATTTCCTTTTTTGTTTCTTTTAGTCCACTCTTCTTTTCACCCTTCCAAATTGTATAGTAATTGATATGTCAAAAATGTTCATCAATGCAATATTTCGAATGCCTTCAAATATGGTCTTTCAAAATTGACCAAGTTATGCAAACAAAAATAAAATAAATAAAAATGAAAATCTTATTTTTTTTTCGGTAAATAAAATAAAAATCTCATTTCGTGAAGTCTAAAGTGGTTTTATTGATTGTTTGTGGTTTCTAAAGTGTTCAATTATGATCCAGGTTCTCAGGTCCTTGGCTCATCTATGAAAATTTCTGGGTCCTTTGTTGGAAGGGTTTCCAACTCTTGTTTTTGGCTTTGTTTCTCTGGGCTTGTTGAGCTTATTAACTTGCGTGCCTTGGTTGGCTTTTAGCCTCTTTTTTTTTTCTCGTTGTATTCTTTCTCCTGTTTCTTGTTAATAACATGGAATTATAAAAATAAAAAAATTAACACTTGCTAATAGATATTATGAATTTCCAACAGCTTTAAATAAAATATATGTTGAAAGAATGGAAAAGTAATTTCATTGACAACAAAAGTTTGTGTCAATACATGAATGTTTTTAAGAATATAAATTGATATGTTTTCTAGTATATAATTATATAATCGATTTGAAAAGTGAAAAATCAAGTACAAAAAAGAATCAAAAAAGGGAAATTTCTGACTTGGTAACAATCCGTAACATAATGAATAATAACCATTTATATTATTCTTTAATTAATTCCAGACACGATTCCAGCCACATGTCGTAATTTTATTGGACCAAGTAAGAGGGGAGGACCAACTTCATCCTCCCCGGGGAGGACTCAAGTATTGTCCATATATATATATATTAAATATTTGTTGGGATTCATGGAATAATTACACAAACATTCCCTGAACTAAGACATAATTGCATGCAATTCCCCTAATATTTTAATAAAATCAGGAACCTCCCTTAGTATCATCGGAATATTGATCCGTCAAGAAATAATAGTGAAATGACGTATATAGTCTCCTATCTTTAGAGACATTTAGAGAATATTCTAGAGGATAATGAATTTATTATCTTGCTCTCAAATATATTGACCAAAAATTATATGTCCCAACAATTGTCATTTCATATGCGCCTCATGGTTTGCAAAAACGGTTTCGGTTGGTGTATCAGTTTCAGTATTGGTGTAACGAAATCGGGTCAAATTTAAAATTACGTAACGATTTCGGATATCGCAATCGTGAATTTTTGAAAAACTTGCACATGGTGGCCAAAATGTATTGATATGGTACTTCTGACAACACAACTAAAGTTTGATTATTTTTTGATAACTTTAAGTGAATTTTATTTATTTTTTAAAGACATTTAGTAGACGTAATGATTTATTAATGAATTTAAAGGTGTCGTTGATATTCTTATGAGACTATTCCATAGTATTAATTTAAACAAATAAATATTCAAATCATAAAAGATGTATTTTACTTTCAAATTAATACAAAATAATTAGAATAAGTACATGGTTCACCACCAAAATGAATTACGCGGTGGATCTTAGGGTTCGTGAGAGGATTGTCAATTTTAAGTTGTATCTTCATTGGATATTTGATTCATCATTAACAGACAATCTAGTAAAATGTTTTTATTTTTATTTTTTTGCTTTTACTTTTGTCCTTAAATCCCTTCAATGCACAACATTCACAGTTTTTTGAAAGAGATTCCAAAAAAGTTTTTATATTTTTTATTTCAGGTGTGAATTATATTAAATTCAAGAGTATTTTATTATTGTGTAATTAATTAGAAAATTACAATTTGATTCTTTTTTTTTTTTCAAAATCCAATACGAAAAGTTTAGAACCGGTCGAAATCGGTTGGAATCGACTGTTTCGATGAGTATCGACCTATTCGAGTGTGTGAACCGGAACCGACCGATATACCGGTCTGAACCGGTAACGGCGGCCCAAGAAACCGATCGGTTCCGGTTCGTAACGGTCGATATTTCATATTATGATACATCCCTTATCTTTTCGAAGTCATGATAGAAGACTTGTAAAAAGAGAATAAGTGATTTTGAGAGAGATAGAGAGTAGGTATAAACAACCATTCAAATGAGTTTATATAAGATACATATGAGTACAATTTGATAAAAGAAGTTGTGATATTCTAGTAATTTTGAATGCAAAAATAAGAGTTCAAATGTAATTGCAAGGATAACAAGGGTAAAATAAGAAGTTTGATCCATAATATGCTATTATTGACCAGTTGAATTTGAACAAAATGGGTTAAATGTTACAACAAAAAATGCAATCAAGAGAGGTTTTTGATATTATTGAAACATTAGGAAAATTGTGTGCAATTATGCCATAGTTTGGGGAAGTTTGTGTAATTCTCCCATATTTGTTTTGGTTTGTTTTTTTGCTAAGATACTTAGATGCGTTTGTGTGTCTGTTTGTGTGTGTGGGACAGTGCATTGCTTTACCATGAGAGTGTGGTTAAAAGGGTGATTAGGAATTGCAGTGTTTGAAAATGCTAAAATTGGGAGGTTAGTGCCGGCGATTTATGCCAAAACTACCTCAAGACTCCAAACATTCCGGTGTTTTGCTTAAGAAGATGATATTAACATCAAATGTCAACGTCTCCTCCGGCGAAGATTCAATGGATTCAACAGCCCAACGCCGCCTCCGAGCAGTTCACGGCCACCTCATCTCCACTGCCGCCAATCAACATCCTCTGCTCCAAATCAACCATACCACTGCCGAGTTCTTTATTGGTACTCTATAACTCTCTCTCTCACTATATATATATAGATATATATAAGTATGAATAGTTATACAAGTCTGATTTTCTGTTTATCTAATGCAGTATAGAAGCTTTATCTAACTTATGCGTTGTTATGATAAGATGGGTCCTTCACCTTTTGAATCTTCAAATTGTTTTCTTTCTGTGGGGTTAGTAGTCTATTATTATGCCTAGACAATTCATGGAAAAGATTTGTGAGACTTCTAGCAAAGTTTTGAGTTAGTGTTCTTGTTTGTTTTTGTTTTTTCCCCCTTCTTCTCGAAAATCAATCCTTGGCATCAATTTATAAAGCAAACACTTGCATTCGTTTCACTACAGTTGACATATCTTGTGCAAAATTTTACTAACAGATCTAATAATGAGAGGGCGTTTCTTGAGATTACGAGCCAAATTATAGGAGTATGCAGTGAAATGAATGGCGAATGTATTCATAGTGTGATTAAATCAAACTTCAGGAAATGTCATTATTATTAATACATACATATATATATATATATAAATATTTATTTCTGAACCTAAATTGTGACACTTAAGAGGAGATCAGGAATCTTCAAGATAAAAGAGTTGTGTCATATCTTAAATCTCATTCTTGCTGTTGGAGACATAGGTTTTATTGGTTCATTCAAAAGTATTATATGATTCATTGTATGTGTTGACTAAAATAAAATGGAATACAAGTACTGTTGAAGCATTTGACACCATGAGAAGACTAAAGGCTAATGTTAGGACGAATTCTTTTAGAAAGTAGCAAGCGAAGATGGTGTTGCAGTAGGGATGTATTACATACCTCGGACTTACCCGTTGCTGTAGTTTATGTTCCCATTTGTCTTAACTAATCGATATGGGTCAATTCTAGTTTTGTGTCTAGTGCTTTTAGCTGTTTATCATCCTCAAATTTATTTCACGTATTTACATTATCAATGCTGGTCTCGAATTTTGAGCAGAGAAGGGGTACAGTGTTGTACTTCCAGAGAAATTGCAAACAGGGAAGTGGAATGTACACAGGTTCGAATTATCTGTTTAATTTTGATTAGCTGAGCCTCACCCCAAAGCCAGTTGCTAATCTATGAGTATTTTCATTTCAGATCTGCACGGGCTCCTTTAAAGCTTTTAACTGGATTCCCTGATCATCCTGGAATTGGTACCTTGCACGATAATTTTGTGTGAGCATCCCTCCTTTGACTAGGTTGAAAACGCCTTGGTTCCATTTTGATCACTGATATGTTTTGTGTACGATATTTTTCCACCTCTCTATCTGAAGAATTCACCAAGTTATTTCTGATTCACTTTGTTAACATAGGCACTCGGTAGAGACGTTTCGAGATTATAGATATTTGGGTACGCGAATTCGCGCAGATGGAACGGTGGGAGAGTAAGTTCGCATGCAAATTAGACTTGGAATTTCTATTTCTAGCTTCCTTGTTCACTTTTTATTTCTACACTTTAAGGTACCAATGGATGACGTATGGGGAAGCAGCTACTGCTCGAACTGGAGTTGGTTCTGGTCTAGTATATCACGGGATACCGAAGGCAAGTTGTTGAATAGAATATGCTTTTGAATATGATTGTACTCTTTTTGGCTTGACCATCAGGAGATTTGAATTTGGTATCGTTTCCTGTATATGCCTCCTTTGATGTTCATTCATAATACCTGCATCTATTGTCTGCTATACGTGTGATTTCCCCTTTGGTTGATGTTAGTACAGGGAGCTTGTGTTGGACTATTTTATCAACAGACCGGAATGGCTAATAGTCGATAATGCGTGCTCTGCATATTCATACATATCGGTTCCTTTATATGACACTCTTGGTCTGTCACTGGTTGTTCAGTAAAACACTCTTTGTTCAACTTGGCCAGATCCTTCTGTAAATAGTGTCCTTTCGTGTTTCCTTTGCAGGTCCAGATGCTGTGAAATATATTGTGAATCATGCTGTTGTACAAGCTTTATTCTGTGTGCCGCAAACATTGAATATTGTGAGTCCGTCTATATGTGCTGTTCATTAAGCTTGTCATGTCAGCAGAGGATAGTCTTTATCATTGAAGTTTGTCTTAAATAGAGGATCGGAATTTAGCTATAAAATATCCATGCAGATGCTACCTTGCTAACCACAGAAATGAGGCAAATTCGGAACTTGAATTTTAGTTTTTTCTGAAGTCCTGTAAAAATCTTGTAATTTACAATATTTAGCAAATTCCAGTGAATTTTAGTTTATTCTGAAGTCCTGTAAAAATCTTGTTATTTTTTTTTATCACTGATCAGAATTAAATAGATATAGCCAACAATTGGAAGATGCATCTGAGAGCTTAATTTGGCAAAGCCTTCTTACTTTTAGTGTCATGATGCATGTCTTATCATCTCACTCGGAATTTGCAGCTGCTGAGCTTCTTGTCCGAGATTCCTTCTCTTCGTCTCTTTGTGGTATGTTAAGTGAATTGCACAAAAAACGGTTCATCTGTTTTCCATAAAATTGTTTTAATATGATTTACTACTACATAGGTGGTTGGAGGGGTAGATAGTCAGATGCCGTCGCTTGCATTGACAACTGGAGTTGAGGTTGTATCATACTCCAAACTACTTAGTCAGGTGATTACATGTTTCTCTCTCTAAAGGTTTCCATGGGAGGTTTTTTGCGGCAATGCTCTGGTGATGTTTTAAAGTATAAAAGATGGTCGCCTGTGAGGAATGTATGTATGGAATTTAATTACTGCATAGAAGTTATAAATTTTGGCTATTTAGTATTTATATGCACTTGTCTGTTGCAGATATAGTAAATGTGTCGGTATATATTTTGTTTGATAGATCATCTTTTAGCACAGATTGGTGCTGTAAGGATTATTACAGGAATTGCAATCCATGATACAGAATTTATGAGATAATGCATGTCCTAGAAAGCTGCATGGTTCATTTGTGCATAACTATTCAGTTTTCAGTTCATAATCTTGGTGGCTGATTCAATACAAGTTGTTTTCTCCATGATCGATTTCTGTTAATTTTCTTGTACCAGAGTGGCACTTCAATTTATTTAAGGGATTTGAATTTTTATAAACTTATACCTTTATGTAAGAAAGACAATGTTGAAAACATAATAGTTATGCTTTTTTAGAGGTATTGATTTCAAATCCTTTAATATATTTAATGATGATGTGAAAATTTACTTGAATTTTTGTTCTACTTAATATAATTTAATTGCTCTAAATTACTGGATTGTTTTTTTAGGGCTGCAATAGCGTTCAGCCATTCTGCCCACCAAAACCTGATGATATTGCCACAATTTGCTATACAAGCGGTACAACTGGGACACCAAAGGTATTACTTTAAGTGGTACAATCTGATGATACTGCTTTTCTTTTCTCCTCCTTTTTTGATTTGCAAAATATCTTTCTATTCTTGAAGCTCAGTTAATATTTTGTCTGCGAAATTAGAAAAAAGGGTATGTAGAAACCTGAAGATATTGCTATCTTTTGTTTATTTATGTATTTCTTGGGATAAGTAAGACATACGGACAAAATTCCAGGTGGGACAAATGATATGTTTCTGACCTTGAAAATTGATTATTTGGCTGTTATGGTAATTGAATGGAGTGTTTTCCTTTGTCATTATGGATAGGGAGCTGTATTGACCCATGGAAACTTGATTGCAAATGTTGCTGGGGTATTCCTTACTGTCAAATTCTATCCATCTGATGTGTAAGTATCAATAATTTAGTCTACTATTATTGGTGCACTGTGAGTTTTTGTTTTACGTTTCCTATATTCTCTCCTATTTTGGCAGTTTCATATCATATCTTCCTTTGGCGCACATTTATGAACGGGCTAACCAGGTGACGATGGCACATTTTGGAGTTGCAGTTGGATTTTATCAGGGAGTATGATCTTTCAACTCCACATTTTCCTTTTACTTTCCGATTCTAATTTTTGAAGGGTATTGTTTTCATCACCTCCAATCACAACGTAGTCTAGCCAACATAATTTGCTGAGAAATGGCTTTAAGACCTAAGATTTTAAATTTAAAGTTTGTGAGGGAATAACAATATGTGCCCATTCACAGAACCCCGGAAATTGGACAGGAGTTAAAACAGACCGAATGTCGATGTCTCTCAAAATCAAAATAAGATTCATGTGGTGAAAGTAACATGGGAACCAAGGAAATCTTTGCCAAGTAAAGCCTGGACCCATCTGAACCCTCTAGACACGCCAAACCTTTCCCAAAATGCATCTTGCACAGTCCAAAGCTCAATATCCCACTCTACAGCCAAAACAAAAATTACAAAGAAAGGAAAGAAAAAGAATCCCTACAGTTCAAAACGATAGGACAAATATAATTTAAAGATAATTAATCTCCTAGAAAAAATTTACCCAAGTAATTTCCTAAATAATTTCATTGGCCCTTGAGTATTGATTTCCTCTATTTTTTTTCAAATGGACATACCATTTGTTAAATTAAAAATAACTGAAAGAACTTGGATTTGACAACTGTCTTCAGTTTTTCACATCAGTTGGGATGTGTTGCTCTTCAATGATTGTGCTTTCTATGACGGTATCTGCTTATCTTGATGTGCTACATTAGGAGAAAAAGGGTGAATCATATGAATTAAGGATTTACCATAAAGTGTCCTCCTAGAACATTTTCTCTTTGAGCCTTACATGCTGTTTTGATCTTTTTATGTAGGACAATTTGAAATTACTGGATGATATGGCTGCTCTAAGACCCACTATTTTTTGCAGTGTTCCACGATTGTACAATCGAATATATGCTGGGTAAAACTTATTATCCTCTATTTATTCATGTAATTGCAATTAAAGTTGCCAACAATTCAATCAGATTCTTCCATTGCTGCAGTGTATTGAATACTATTAAGAGATCTGGTGTCCTGAGAGAAAGGCTATTTAATGCTGCCTACAATGCTAAGAAGCAAGCAATATTGAGTGGTAATGTATATGATTGACTGGATTGCTATTGCACTCTAGGGTATGAGGTCCTTTCATGAGATTCTCAGGTATATGTTAATTTAGATAATCAACTGAACTGATATATGCTTAAAAATTCCTATATTTTGATTTTTACTAGTATGTGTTACAGTTTTTAAGTTTCTATTTTTACTATATTTAATATGTATTTCTATGATTCAAGTGCTTTTGCTTAGATTTGTTCCTTATGTTTTAACTTGCACTTCGGCTTCAGGAGATCTTGGCGCCCTAGTGAACCTTCAGCCTTTAATAAGTATGCTCCAAAGTATGATCAAGTTATATGATGTGCCCATGCAGAAACTTCTTGTTTGTTTTTCATACATATTTGCTTTAATTTTTGTATGGTAGAAAATGGGAAAAAAAAATTGTTTTCTTTTTGTTGTTGTTTCAGTTAGGAAAACTTGACTTTGTGTAGTTGAATTTATTAGATCAATAACACAATCACATGTAGAATACTTCGTGTTGTAAATTGAGTTGTTATAAACATGTAAAGACTATCCGCTTATGTTGGTTATCCATTGGTGTTTACCTGTTGAATAAGTTTGTTCATATAACTACAGTTCCAAATCTGATTCAGCACTCTTTTTAGGTGTCCTTTTTCCAAATTCTCCTGGACGTGTCAGTTTCTTTAATCTAAACAAGAACGGAAAAGAAAATTTTGCACGAGTTTAATGTTTCTTAGATTTTTTACCTTCAGTTGCCTGTTACTGTTTCAGGCAAGAATCCATCTTCAATGTGGGACAAACTGGTGTTCAATAAAATAAAGGCAATGCTTGGAGGGCGGGTTCGTTATATAAGATCAGGTGCCTCACCATTGTCTCCTGATGTCATGGACTTCTTGAGGGTGTAAGATTTTGGGTTCTCTTGGCATACATGTCCACCCGTGTATTTCATTATTTGTGTTTACGGCCAATTTTCTCAGTCATCCAAAAATAAATTGTTCTCTTTTAGTTCCTTTTAATCAATTTGCTAACAAGTTGAGATTACTTCACAGGTGCTTTGGTTGTCAAGTTGTAGAAGGATATGGAATGACTGAGAGCGCATGTGTCATAAGCATTATGGATGAGGGTGACAACCTATCTGGTCATGTGGGCTCTCCTAATCCTGCTTGTGGTATGTTATTCACTTGATTGTAAGAATTTTTAGTTATTATCTAGTTAAGCTGTTTTAGAGTTGCAGTTTGTCATGAGCATCAGTTCAAATAGATGCTGCTTTGTGCTGAATTTTGACATAGTTTAAGTTAACCATGTTTCTTTTGTTTTCATGTATCACCAAATTCTCGACCAGCTACATAAAAATGATTGCAATGTTTTTCTTTATCAAACAGAGACATGGTTTGTGCTGTGTTTCCAACATGCCTAGTTGAACTGAACATAGCAAGCGTAATTGATGATTTGAGTGCTACAGAAATATACATAAAACTCTCTTATGTTCCTTTTGTAACATTACTGCTTCAAAACCAGTGTGCTGACTCACTCTATGTTGAACTGGAGCATTATAATATCTTAAACAAGAAAAAAAAACATTTCATAATATGCATAATTAGCAATGACCCAAGAGGGTCTCGGGTTTGGGAATATGTCAACTTGAAAGAGACCCACCAACACAGATCTAGGTCCATGTAACATAGGTAAGCGATAAACACTGTAACAAAATTTATGGTGTATTGTGGGTGACTTGATGTCTTCAAGTCTTTATCGTCTGAAGAAACCATTACATAGTGCCCCACCCTCATGACGTGGAAGGAAATTGTGGAGATAGACCTCACTTTTTTTATTTTTTTATTTCTGGCATACAAGGATTGCTTCCTACACTCAGACCCGTGTTAGCACACTTGTCAACTCGAGCTTATATCATTACACCAAGCAATAAACCCTGAGCACATCAAGTGAATATATGGAATTTACTCGTTTTAAGTGTAGATCTATATGTGACTCATTTGTTTGTGAAGATGGTTATGAGTTGATAGAAATGGGTTTCTTAATGCAGGATTCATATTCTCTTTGTAACATTTCTTACTTCTGAGGTTTACTTTTCCTGTCTTAGAGATAAAGCTTGTGGATGTTCCTGAAATGAACTACACATCTGAGGACAAGCCCTATCCGCGTGGAGAAATTTGTGTAAGGGGCCCTATTGTATTCCAAGGTTACCATAAAGATCAAGTGCAGACGTACTCACCTTCACTTTCTGTTTCCATGCCTAAATTAGAATTTGAGTTTGCAAAAGTTGAACTCCTCTAATGCTCTAAGCAAATTGGGCAGGAGAGAAGTAATTGATGAAGATGGATGGCTTCATACAGGAGACATAGGTTTGTGGTTCTCTGGAGGTCGTCTAAAAATAATTGATAGGTAAGATCAATTCATGATGTTCATAATGACATGCCTCACGGGTGTCTTTAAAGTAAAACAAAACGATATTATAGTGGTCTCGTTTGCATTTTAGGCTCTCCACTTTTGACGAGATACTTCTACCATATGTGGGTAGGCCACATTTTATAATTTTCCATTTCTTTGTTGACACAACTTTCTTCTCTGCTGCAGCTACTTATGCAAAACAGATCCATGGTATTCTAGATTAATTGAGCTTGTAACATGCTAACTACAGTTTAGGCGTATATACAAAAAGGTTTAAATTGAATTGTAGTCAAAATTGTGTGATATTTATTACAGGAAGAAGAACATTTTTAAGTTGGCACAGGGAGAGTATATAGCCCCAGAGAAAATCGAGAATGTGTATGCTAAATGCAAATTTATCGCACAGTGCTTTATATATGGTAAGACCTTAGTCTGCATGTTTTTAATGTATGTGGGTGACTAGGTGGGTGACTGCTGTTTTTTTTTTTTTGTTGCAGGTGACAGCTTAAAGTCTTCTTTGGTAGCTGTGATCTCAGTAGACCAGGATGTGTTGAAATCTTGGGCTACCACTGAAGGCATTAAGGTGATTTCTTCACTTATGTATCAAACAAGATACCGATATTATTCATAGCTGTGAACTTTGTGAAGTTGGTATGTGCTGTCGATCGATTGCATTTAAGTGGTGTCCCTGCCTTACCTTTTAAAATCCTTCAAAAGTAACAATCATGCTGGTGCGACAGCCGTAGTTCAAATCTTCTCCGTCTTATAAAAATACAAAAAAATACAACACAGGCATATATTACTTGTTTGTTCTGCGTGTATAAGTCCTCGGTCTTCCAATCTTCCTGCAAATTGGACCATTTAACTTGTGCAGTCAAACTTCGCGACTAGAGAAATTTCTCTGTAGGATATAAATTATCCATCAGGATGCTCAAACAATGTTCCATACCGTCTTCCCAAAACAAAAGATGGTTGAGTTTTACCTTACATTATATTCTTCCATTTTCTTATGTTCATCACAACATATTGGTGTGATGTATGGTGGTGTTAATACGTTCATTCGTTTCTTAGTATTTGATGGAATCATACATGCAACTGCAGTATGAAGATCTCGGACAATTGTGCAATGATGCAAAACTTAAGGCTGCTGTCTTGACTGACATGGATGTCATTGGGAGGGAAGCTCAGGTGCTCTACTTCATTTATAAATTCACTTCAGCCCTTATGTTCTAATCACTCCTATTATCTTCATCATTTTTATTGTATTATCATTTTTTCTCTGAACGGTTCATATTCGATTCTTTTCCTTTATATATATATATATATATATATATATATGGGCGTACTTCACTGCAGCTGAGGGGTTTTGAATTTGCAAAAGCTGTAACTTTGGTACTTGAACCATTCACATTGGAGAATGGTCTGCTCAGTCCAACATTTAAGGTAAGTGTCAGTTTGAAAATTCATGAAACAAAATATAACTGATGTAACTGATTGACCAGTGAGGATCTGATGGACTAAATCTCATCTGGTAGCAAACGGGTCCCATTGATGTGGGCTCGACTCCCACTGATATTGGCCCGACATATCACCAGATGGGATCTGGTCCGTAAAAAATCTGGGAATGACAGACTCAAACTGTGTGTTGTTCTGCTCTTACAGATCAAGAGACCTCAAGCAAAGGCATATTTTGCCAAAGCAATTGCTGACATGTACGCGGAACTTTCATCGTCTGACCCCTCTCCCCAGAGCATGATGTGAAATACAGAAGATAGAGGATTCAAACCTAGCATTTTTATGTTCATTTGTTGAGTTGGTCTGGTCCTCATTGTGATGGTAATTGTTTTCCAAAAGGAAACAACAAGAATTAGTAAAAGGAAAACATGAACACTGAACATGCTGAATTGAGGCTGTGACACTGATGTGGTATCTTATACTATCATTTGTTACATTGCAACACCATTAAATGAATAATCACATTAAAAGTTGCATTTTTTTTTTAAAGTGTTGCTGCATCTCAATTTTTAAATGTGAAGGTGAAGTGATGGAGAATTGGACAAGGCCTGCGACCTTGAAGCCACATGACCCATGTTTATTATTGGAGACGTGGGAAAGAGAGATGACTTAGGATATTTTAAATATTAGGGATATTTTAATATTTTAGGGTTATTTTAGTACTTTTACTTTTAGAATTATTTGTTATTTTAATTATATTAGTTATTATTTTTATATAGGGTTTGAGTTGTCTATAAAAGACTTTAATGTAACAGACGTCATTAGATTTTGGTGAATATTGATTATTTCTCTCTTGTGACTTATCTTCTTCTTTCTTTTCTTCTTGTTCTTTCTCTTCTCACCCCAAACTCTAACTCGTTTCTCTCTATGTCTTCTATTTCTTATCTATCTATTTGTTCTCTCTTTCTCTTCTATTTCTTCTATCGTGTTTTGTATCAATTGGTATTAGAGCTTTCTTCTATCGTGTTTTGCATCAATTGGTATCAGAGTTTTCTTCTATCTGTACGCCACACTTGTGTAGAGTATTTTAGACAATTTTGCTATTCAATACTGCATGGGTTTTTCGGCGGCCAATTTAGTAACTTCAAATAATTATTAAGTCATATAGTAGAAAAATTATATTTTCAACATTTTAAAAATTTATGACAAGTACATAATTTCTTCTAAAAAGAAAAGAAAATATTATAATATTTACACGTGTGTGTGTGTATATATATATATATATATCTCAAATGAAAAAAAAGTGGTATACTTTTGGAGCCAAAATAAAAAATTAGTCTTATTTTTGGAACTTACGATCATGGTTCGCCGTAACAGCCGTTACATAATGATTTTTCACGTTATCGTTATCGTTATCGTTACGGGCTGTTACGACCCCGTTTTCCGATTCCCACACCCGTTACGGTGGCCGTTACGGTGTTACTCCGATTTTCGCCGGTTCCGAAAATACCGTAACGGTTAACACAAATGAATTTTTTCAAAAATTTGGGTTAAAAAGTTTTATGTTATGTATATGATATGATAAATGTTACTCTATTATTAAATTATTGTAAAGTAAAGAATTTTTTTTTAATTTAATAATATCATAACAAGTATATCATAAACATTCAAATAATGACGACACCATTAAATTTATTAATAACTCATTTTTTATATTAAAATTATTTAAAAAATTAAATAAAATTCACTTAAATCTACCAAAAAATCATCTTTATTCATTCATTCATTCATGTTGCCAAAAGTATCCAATTAGAACATTTTGGGTGAGATGTGCAAGATTTTAAAAAATTCACGATTGCGATAACCGAGTCCCGTTACGTAATTCCGATACTGACCCGAGTTCATTACACCGATACCTTTACCGTTACAGTGACCGATACCGTTACGGCGAACCATGCTTACGACTCACAGATTCATACAGTACACACACACATATATATATTAAATATTTGTTGGGATTCATGGGATAATTACACAAACATCTCCTAAACTAAGGCATAATTGCATGAGGTTCCCCTAATATTTTAATAATATCAGGAAACTCAGTATCATCGGAATATTGGTCCGACAAGAAATAATAGTAAAATGACATATATATCCTCATATCTTTAGAGATATTTAGAGAATATTCCAGAGGATAATGAATTTACTACCTTGTCCTCAAATATATTAATCGGAAAATATATGTCCCAATAACTGTCATTTCATATGCGCCTCATGGTTCGCAAAAACGGTTTTGGTTGGTGTATTAGTTTCGGTATTGGTGTAATGGAATCGAGTCAGATTCAGGGTTACGTAACGGTTTCGGCTATCGCAATCGTGAATTTGTGAAAAACTTGCACATGGTGGCCAAAATGTACTGATATGGTACTTCTGACAGCACAACTAAAGTTTGATTATTTTTTGATAATTTTAAGTGAATTTTATTTATTTTTTAAAGACATTTAGTACACGAAATAATTTATTAATGAATTTAAAGGTGTCGTTAATCTTTTTATGAAATTATTCCATAGTATTAATTTAAACAAATAAATATTCAAATCATAAAAGATGTATTTTACTTCCAAAATAATACAAAATAATTAGAATAAGTACATGGTTCACCACCAAAATGAATTACGCAGTGGATCTTCGGCTTCATGAGAGGATTGCCAATTTTGAGCTGTATCTTCATTGGATATTTGATTCATCATTAATAGACCATCTAGTAAAATGTTTTTTTTTTCTTTTACTTTTGTCCTTAAAATACTTCAATGCACAACATTCACAGTTTTTTTAAATAGATTCCAAAAAAGTTTTTTTATTTTTTTATTTTAGGTGTGGATTATATTAAATTCAAGAGTGTTTTATTATTGTGTAATTTAATTAGAAAATTACAATCTGATTCATTTTTTTTTCAAAATCCGATACGAAAAGTTTAGAACCGGTCGGAATTGGTTGGAACCGGCGTTACGACCTCAGAACCGGTTGTTTCGATGAGTATCGACCGGTTCTGGTGAGTGAACTAGAACCGACCGATATACCGGTTTGAACCGGTAACGGCGGCCCAAGAAACAGTTACAAATCAGCTTGTTTAGGTTCGTAACGGTCGATATTTCATACTATGATGCACCCCTTATTTTTTCGAAGTTATGATAGAAGGCTTGTAAAGAGAGAATGAGTGATTTTTAGAGAGAGAGTAGATATAAACAATCATTCAAATGAGTTTATTTAGGATACATATGAGTAGACTTGTTAATGGATCGGATTCGGATCGGATCAGTTAAATCCAAATTCAATTTGTTAAGAAATTGGATTATCGAATTCGGATCATAATCGGGTTATCGAATTTTATTTTCAATCCATATCCGGTTAATATCGGATTCAGATCATAATCGGATTATTGACAGATCTATTGATAAGGATGACAAAAACTCTCAATCTGCGATCCGAATATGATAATTCGACGGATTTTTACTTAGTTAATTCATATTCGAATTTCTTCATTATATGATATCTGATCCGATTAACTAATTAAAAAAATACAAAAATCAATAAATACTGAAACACTAAAATTATTCACACTTTTAATAATTATATTTATGATCAATCATTATTAACAAATAATAAAATAATTAACAACTAAAATTTAAATACATGTATAATATTAAATATATACACATTAAAATATCAAATATATTTATAAATATATTATATATCGGATCAGGTTATTATCAGATCGGATTGACATAGATCCAAATCCAATTTGTTAAGAAATCGGATTATCGGATTCGATTCCTAATCGGATTATCGAATTTTATTTTCAATCCATATTCGGCTAATCGGATCGAATTCGGATCAAAATTCAATCCAATGACAGGTTTACATATGAGTACAATTTGATAAAAAAAGTTGAGATATTCTAGTAATTTTGAATGCAAAAATAAGGGTTCAAATGTAATTGCAAGGATAACAAGGGTAAAATAAGAAGTTTGATCCATAATATGCCATTATTGACCAGTTGAATTTGAACAAAATGGGTTAAATGTTACAACGGAGGTCCAATCAAGAGAGGTTTTTGATATTATTGAAACATTAGAGAAATCTTGTGCAATTATGCTATAGTTTGGAGGAAGTTTGTGTAATTATCCCATATTTGTTTTGGTTTATTTTTTTGCTAAGCATAACACCGGTATGTTTGGAGTCTCGGGGTAGTTTGGCATAAATCGCCGGCACTAACCTCCCAATTTTAGCATTTTCAAACACTGCAATCCCTAATCACCCTTTTAACCACACTCTCATGGTAAAGCAATGCACTGTCCCACACACACATACGCATCTAAATCTCTAAGAAGATGATATTAACATCAAATGTCAACGTCTCCTCCGGCGAAGATTCAATGGATTCAACAGCCCAACGCCGCCTCCGAGCAGTTCACGGCCACCTCATCTCCACTGCCGCCAATCAACATCCTCTGCTCCAAACCAACCATACCACTGCCGAGTTCTTTATTGGTACTCTATAACTCTCTCTCTCTCTCTCACTATATATATATCTATATATCTATCTATATAAGTATGTATAGTTATACAAGTCTGATTTTCTGTTTATCTAATGCAGTATAGAAGCTTTATCTACCTTATGTGTTGTTATGATAAGATGGGTCCTTCACCTTTTGAATCTTCAATTTGTTTTCTTTCTGTGGGGTTAGTAGTCTATTCTTATGCCTTGACAATTCATGGAAAAGATTTGTGAGACTTCTAGCAAAGTTTTGAGTTAGTGTTCTTGTTTGTTTTTGTTTTTTCCCCCTTCTCGAAAATCAATCCTTCAATTTATAAAGCAAGCACTTGCATTCGTTTCACTACAGTTGACATATCTTGTGCAAAATTTTACTAACAGATCTAATAATGAGAGGGCGTTTCTTGAGATTACGAGCCAAATTATAGGAGTATGCAGTGAAATGAATGGCGAATGTATTCATAGTGTGATTAAATCAAACTTCAGGAAATGTCATTATTATTAATACATACATATATATATATATATATATATATATATAAATATTTATTTCTGAACCTAAATTGTGACACTTAAGAGGAGATCAGGAATCTTCAAGATAAAAGAGTTGTGTCATATCTTAAATCTCATTCTTGCTGTCGGAGACATAGGTTTTACTGGTTCATTCAAAAGTATGATATGATTCATTGTATGTGTTGACTAAAATAAAATGGAATACAAGTACTGTTGAAGCATTTGACACCATGAGAAGACTAAAGGCTAATGTTAGGACAAATTCTTTTAGAAAGTAGCAAGCAAAGATGGTGTTGCAGTAGGGATGTATTACATACCTCGGACTTACCCGTTGCTGTAGTTTATGTTCCCATTTGTCTTAACTAATCGATATGGGTCAATTCTAGTTTTGTGTCTAGTGCTTTTAGCTTTTTATCATCATCAAATTTATTTCACGTATTTATATTATCAATGCTGGTCTCGAATTCTGAGCAGAGAAGGGGTACAGTGTTTTACTTCCAGAGAAATTGCAAACGGGGAAGTGGAATGTACACAGGTTCGAATTATCTGTTTAATTTTTATTAGCTGAGCCTCACCCCAAAGCCAGTTGCTAATCTATGAGTATTTTCATTTCAGATCTGCACGGGCTCCTTTAAAGCTTTTAACTGGATACCCTGATCATCCTGGTATTGGTACCTTGCACGATAATTTTGTGTGAGCATCCCTCCTTTGACTTGGTTGAAAACGCCTTGGTTCCATTTTGATCACTGATTTGTTTTGTGTACGATATTTTTCTACCTCTCTATCTGAGGAATTCACCAAGTTATTTCTGATTCACTTTGTTAACATAGGCACTCGGTAGAGACGTTTCGAGATTATAGATATTTGGGTACGCGAATTCGTGCAGATGGAACGGATGGAGAGTAAGTTCGCATGCAAATTAGACTTGGAATTTCTATTTCTAGCTTCCTTGTTCACTTTTTATTTCTACACTTTAAGGTACCAATGGATGACGTATGGGGAAGCAGCTACTGCTCGAACTGGAGTTGGTTCTGGTCTAGTATATCACGGGATACCGAAGGCAAGTTGTTGAATAGAATATGCTTTTGAATATGATTGTATTCTTTTTGGCTTGACCATCAGGAGATTTGAATTTGGTATCATTTCCTGTATATGCCTCCTTTGATGTTCATTCATAATTCCTGCATCTATTGTCTGCTATACGTGTGATTTCCCCTTTGGTTGATGTTAGTACAGGGAGCTTGTGTTGGACTGTATTTTATCAACAGACCGGAATGGCTAATAGTCGATCATGCGTGCTCTGCATATTCATACATATCGGTTCCTTTATATGACACTCTTGGTCTGTCACTGGTTGTTCAGTAAAACACTCTTTGTTCAACTTGGCCAGATCCATCTGTAAATAGTGTCCTTTCGCGTTTCCTTTGCAGGTCCAGATGCTGTGAAATATATTGTGAATCATGCTGTTGTACAAGCTTTATTTTGTGTGCCGCAAACATTGAATATTGTGAGTTCTTCTATATGTGCTGTTCATTAAGCTTGTCATGTCAGCAGAGGATAGTCTTTATCATTGAAGTTTGTCTTAAATAGAGGATCGGAATTTAGCTATAAAATATCCATGCAGATACTACATTGCTAATCACAGAAATGAGGCAAATTTGAAACTTTGTGTGGAACTTTAAAATCTAGTATACGTAAATCTTGTACTGTACAACCCAGAAAAAAAATTAAAAAATCTTGTTATTTACAATATTTAGGGCCCGTTTGGGAACTTGGTTTTGGTCTTGGTCTTGTGATTTTGGTTTTGGTGGTCTTGGGTGGTTTTAGGTAAATCTAAAACCTATATATAATGTTTGTTAAGGAGTTGGTCTTGGTCTTGGTATAATTATATATATATATACTAATATGTATTTAAAATATATAAATATGAAAAATATATATATAAAATTGGAAAAAAATATTAA
Organism: Cornus suecica; assembly: GCA_963922005.1. NCBI lineage: Eukaryota > Viridiplantae > Streptophyta > Magnoliopsida > Cornales > Cornaceae > Cornus > Cornus suecica. The sequence goes on from OY998246.1 coordinate 4,316,864, forward strand.
AATGAAAAAATATATATAATTAAAAAATATTTAAAATTCCCGAAAACATTTGACATTTTTATTTTTTTTTATTCCAAAATATATATATATAATCGAAAAAAATATTTTAAAATGTGAAAATTATATATAAAATTCAAATAATATATCTTAAATTCGAAAAAATATATATAATTCAAAAAAAATATAAAATTCTGAATAATTTTATTATATACTGAAAAAATTTAACAATTTAGAAAAAAAGGGATATAAAATGGGGAAAAATAAATTTTTTCTGAAAAATAATTTTTTTCCGAAAAAAGCAAATTCCAGTGAATTTTAGTTTTTTCTGAAGTCCTGTATGTGGATGTTATTTATTTATTTTTTATCACTGATCAGAATTAAGTAGATATAGCCAACGATTGGAAGATGCATCTGGGAGCTTAATTTGGCAAAGCCTTCTTACTTTTAGTGTCATGATGCACGTCTTATCATCTCACTCGGAATTTGCAGCTGCTGAGCTTCTTGTCTGAGATTCCTTCTCTACGTCTCATTGTGGTATGTTAAGTGAATTGCACAAAAAATGGTTCATCTGTTTTCCATAAAATTGTTTTAATATGATTTACTATTACATAGGTGGTTGGAGGGGTAGATAGTCAGATGCCATCGCTTGCATCGACAACTGGAGTTGAGGTTGTATCATACTCCAAACTACTTAGTCAGGTGATTACATGTTTCTCTCTCGAAAGTTTTCCATGGGAGGTTTTTTGTGGCAATGCTCTGGTGATGTTTTAAAGTATAAAAGATGGTCGTCTGTGAGGAATGTATGTATGGAATTTAATTACTGCATAGAAGTTATAAATTTTGGCTATTTAGTATTTATATGCACTTGTCTGTTGCAGAAATAGTAAATGTGTCGGTATATATTTTGTTTGATAGATCATCTTTTAGCACAGATTGGTGCTGTAAGGATTATTACAGGAATTGCAATTCATGATACAGAATTTATGAGATAATGCATGTCCTAGAAAGCTGCATGGTTCATTTGTGCATAATTATTCAGTTTTCAGTTCATAATCTTGGTGGCTGATTCAATACAAGTTGTTTTCTCCATGATCGATTTCTGTTAATTTTCTTGTACCAGAGTGGTACTTCAATTTATTGAAGGGATTTGAATTTTTATAAACTTATACCTTTATGTAAGAAAGACAATGTTGAAAACATAATAGTTATGCTTTTTTAGAGGTATTGATTTCAAATCCTTTAATATATTTAATGATGATGTGAAAATTTACTTGAATTTTTGTTCTACTTAAATATAATTTAATTGCTCTAAATTACTGGATTGTTTTTTTAGGGCTGCAATAGCATTCAGCCATTCTGCCCACCAAAACCTGATGATATTGCCACAATTTGCTATACAAGCGGTACAACTGGGACACCAAAGGTATTACTTTAAGTGGTACAATCTGATGATACTGCTTTTCTTTTCTCCTCTTTTTTTGATTTGCAAAATATCTTTCTAATCCTGAAGCTCGGTTAATATTTTGTCTTCGAAATTTGAAAAAAGGTTATGTAGAAACATGAAGATATTGCTATCTTTTGTTTATTTATTTATTTCTTGGGATAAGTAAGACATACGCACAAAATTCCAGGTGGGACAAATGATATGTTTCTGACCTTGAAAATTGATTATTTTGCTGCTATGGTAATTGAATGGAGTGTGTTCCTTTGTCATTATGGTTAGGGAGCTGTAGTGACCCATGGAAACTTGATTGCAAATGTTGCTGGGGTATTCCTTACTGTCAAATTCTATCCATCTGATGTGTAAGTATCAATAATAAAGTCTACTATTATTGGTGCACTGTGAGTTTTTGTTTTACGTTTCCTATATTCTCTCCTATTTTGGCAGTTTCATATCATATCTTCCTTTGGCGCACATTTATGAACGGGCTAACCAGGTGACGATGGCACATTTTGGAGTTGCAGTTGGATTTTATCAGGGAGTATGATCTTTCAACTCCACATTTTCCTTTTACTTTCCGATTCTAATTTTTTAAGGGTATTATTTTCATCACCCCCAATCACAACGTAGTCTAGCCAACATAATTTGCTGAGAAATGGCTTTAAGACCTAAGATTTTAAATTTAAAGTTTGTGAGGGAATAACAATATGTGCCCATTCACAGAACCCCGGAAATTGGACAGGAGTTAAAACAGACCGAATGTCGATGTCTCTCAAAATCAAAATATGATTCATGTGGTGAAAGTAACATGGGAACCAAGGAAATCTTTGCCAAGTAAAGCCTGGACCCATCTGAACCCTCTAGACACGCCAAACCTTTCCCAAAATGCATCTTGCACAGTCCAAAGCTCAATATCCCACTCTACAGCCAAAACAAAAATTACAAAGAAAGGAAAGAAAAAGAATCCCTACAGTTCAAAACGATAGGACAAATATAATTTAAAGATAATTAATCTCCTAGAAAAAATTTACCCAAGTAATTTCCGAAATAATTTCATTGGCCCTTGAGTATTGATTTCCTCTATTTTTTTTCAAATAGACATACCATTTGTTAAATTAAAAATAACTGAAAGAACTTGGATTTGACAACTGTCTTCAGTTTTTCACATCAGTTGGGATGTGTTGCTCTTCAATGATTGTGCTTTCTATGACGGTATCTGCTTATCTTGATGTGCTACATTAGGAGAAAAAGGGTGAATCATATGAATTAAGGATTTACCATAAAGTGTCCTCCTAGAACATTTTCCCTTTGAGCCTTACATGCTGTTTTGACCTTTGTATGTAGGACAATTTGAAATTACTGGATGATATGGCTGCTCTAAGACCCACTATTTTTTGCAGTGTTCCACGATTCTACAATCGAATATATGCTGGGTAAAACTTATTATCCTCTATTTATTCATGTAATTGCATTTAAAGTTGCCAACAATTCAATCAGATTCCTCCATTGCTGCAGTGTATTGAATACTATTGAGAGATCTGGTGTCCTGAGAGAAAGGCTATTTAATGCTGCCTACAATGCTAAGAAGCAAGCAATATTGAGTGGTAATGTATATGATTGACTGGATTGCTATTGCACTCTAGGGTATGAGGTCCTTTCATGAGATTCTCAGGTGTATGTTAATTTAGATAATCAACTGAACTGATATATGCTTAAAAATTCCTATATTTTGATTTTTACTAGTATGTGTTACAGTTTTTAAGTTTCTATTTTTACTATATTTAATATGTATTTCTATGATTCAAGTGCTTTTGCTTAGATTTGTTCCTTATGTTTTAACTTGCACTTCGGCTTCAGGAGATCTTGGCGCCCTAGTGAACCTTCAGCCTTTAATAAGTATGCTCCAAAGTATGATCAAGTTATATGATGTGCCCATGCAGAAACTTCTTGTTTGTTTTTCATATATATTTGCTTTAATTTTTGTATGGTAGAAAATGGGAAAAAAAAATCGTTTTTTTTGTTGTTGTTGTTTCAGTTAGGAAAACTTGACTTTGTGTAGTTGAATTTGTTAAATTAATAACACAATCACATGTAGAATACTTCATGTTGTAAATTGAGTTGTTATAAACATGTAAAGACTGTTCGCTTGTGTTGGTTATCCATTGGTGTTTACCTGTTGAATAAGTTTGTTCGTATAACTACAGTTCCAAATCTGATTCATCATTCTTTTTAGGTGTCCTTTTTCCAAATTCTCCTGGACGTGTCAGTTTCTTTAATCTAAACAAGAACGGAAAAGAAAATTTTGCACGAGTTTAATGTTTCTTAGATTTTTTACCTTCAGTTGCCTGTTACTGTTTCAGGCAAGAATCCATCTTCAATGTGGGACAAACTGGTGTTCAATAAAATAAAGGCAATGCTTGGAGGGCGGGTTCGTTATATAATTTCAGGTGCCTCACCATTGTCTCCTGATGTCATGGACTTCTTGAGGGTGTAAGTTTTTGGGTTCTCTTGGCATACATGTCCACCCGTGTATTTCATTATTTGCGTTTACGGCCAATTTTCTCAGTCATCCAAAAATAAATTGTTCTGTTTTAGTTCCTTTTAATCAATTTGCTAACAAGTTGAGATTACTTCACAGGTGCTTTGGTTGTCAAGTTGTAGAAGGATATGGAATGACTGAGAGCGCTTGTGTCATAAGCGTTATGGATGAGGGTGACAACCTATCTGGTCATGTGGGCTCTCCTAATCCTGCTTGTGGTATGTTATTCACTTGATTGTAAGAATTTTTAGTTATTATCTGGTTAAGCTGTTTTAGAGTTGCAGTTTGTCATGAGCATCAGTTCAAATAGATGCTGCTTTGTGCTGAATTTTGACATAGTTTAAGTTAACCATGTTTCGTTTGTTTTCATGTATCACCAAATTCTCGACCAGCTACATAAAAATGATTGCAATGTTTTTCTTTATCAAACAGAGACATTGAGCTGTCTGTTTTTCTTTATCAAACAGAGACATGGTTTGTGCTGTGTTTCCAACATGCCTAGTTGAACTGCACATAGCAAGCGTAATTGATGATTTGAGTGCTACAGAAATATACATAAAACTCTCTTATGTTCCTTTTGTTACATTACTGCTTCAAAACCAGTGTGCTGACTCACTCTATGTTGAACTGGAGCATTATAATATCTTAAACAAGAAAAAAAAACATTTCATAATATGCATAATTAGCAATGACCCAAGAGGGTCTCGGGTTTGGGAATATGTCAACTTGAAAGAGACCCACCAACACAGATCTAGGTCCATGTAACATAGGTAAGCGATAAAACTGTAACAAAATTTATGGTGTATTGTGGGTGACTTGATGTCTTCAAGTCTTTATCGTCTTAAGAAACCATTACATAGTGCCCCACCCTCATGACGTGGAAGGAAATTGTGGAGATAGACCTCACTTTTTTTATTTTTTTATTTCTGGCATACAAAGATTGCTTCCTACACTCAGACCCGTGTTAGCACACTTGTCAACTCGAGCTTATATCATTACACCAAGCAATAAACCCTGAGCACATCAAGTGAATATATGGAATTTACTCGTTTTAAGTGTAGATCTATATGTGACTCATTTGTTTGTGAAGATGGTTATGAGTTGATCGAAATGGGTTTCTTAATGCAGGATTCATATTCTCTTTGTAACATTTCTTACTTCTGTGGTTTACTTTTCCTGTCTTAGAGATAAAGCTTGTGGATGTTCCTGAAATGAACTACACATCTGAGGACAAGCCCTATCCACGTGGAGAAATCTGTGTAAGGGGCCCTATTGTATTCCAAGGTTACCATAAAGATCAAGTGCAGACGTACTCACCTTCGCTTTCTGTTTCCATGCCTAAATTAGAATTTGAGTTTGCAAAATTTGAACTCCTCTAATGCTCTAAGCAAATTGGGCAGGAGAGAAGTAATTGATGAAGATGGATGGCTTCATACAGGAGACATAGGTTTGTGGTTCTCTGGAGGTCGTCTAAAAATAATTGATAGGTAAGATCAATTCATGATGTTCATAATGACATGCCTCACGGGTGTCTTTAAAGTAAAACAAAACGAGATTATAGTGGTCTCGTTTGCATTTTAGGCTCTCCTCTTTTGATGAGGTACTTCTACCATATGTGGGTAGGCCACGTTTTATAATTTTCCATTTCTTTGTTGACACAACTTTCTTCTCTGCTGCAGCTACTTATGCAAAACAGATCCATGGTATTCTAGATTAATTGAGCTTGTAACATGCTAACTACAGTTTAGGCGTATATACAAAAAGGTTTAAATTGAATTGTAGTCAAAATTGTGTGATATTTATTACAGGAAGAAGAACATTTTTAAGTTGGCACAGGGAGAGTATATAGCCCCAGAGAAAATCGAGAATGTGTATGCTAAATGCAAATTTATCGCACAGTGCTTTATATATGGTAAGACCTTAGTCTGCATGTTTTTAATGTATGTGGGTGACTAGGTGGGTGACTGCTGTTTTTTTTTTTTTTTGTTGCAGGTGACAGCTTAAAGTCTTCTTTGGTAGCTGTGATCTCAGTAGACCAGGATGTGTTGAAATCTTGGGCTACCACTGAAGGCATTAAGGTGATTTCTTCACTTATGTATCAAACAAGATACCGATATTATTCATAGCTGTGAACTTTGTGAAGTTGGTATGTGCTGTCGATCGATTGCATTTAAGTGGTGTCCCTGCCTTACCTTTTAAAATCATTCAAAAGTAACAATCATGCTGGTGCGACAGCCATAGTTCAAATCTTCTCCGTCTTCCAAAAATACAAAAAAATACAACACAGACATATAGTACTTGTTTGTTCTGTGTGTATAAGTCCTCGTGCAAATTGGACCATTTAACTTGTGAAGTCAACTTCACGATTAGAGAAATTTCTCTGTAGGATATAAATTATCCATCAGGATGCTCAAACAATGTTCCAAACCGTCTTCCCAAAACAAAAGATGGTTGGGTTTTACCTTACATTATATTCTTCTATTTTCTTATGTTCGTCACAACATATTGCTGTGATGTATGGTGGTGTTAATACGTTCATTCGTTTCTTAGTATTTGATGGAATTATACATGCAACTGCAGTATGAAGATCTCGGACAATTGTGCAATGATGCAAGAGTTAAGGCTGCTGTCTTGACTGACATGGATGTCATTGGGAGGGAAGCTCAGGTGCTCTACTTCATTTATAAATTCACTTCAGCCCTTATGTTCTAATCACTCCTATTCTCTTCATCATTTTTATTGTATTATCATTTTTTCTCTGAACGGTTCATATTCGATTCTTTTCCTTTACACATACATATATATATATGGGTGTACTTCACTGCAGCTGAGGGGTTTTGAATTTGCAAAAGCTGTAACTTTGGTACTTGAACCATTCACATTGGAGAATGGTCTGCTCACTCCAACATTTAAGGTAAGTGTCAGTTTGAAAATTCATGAAACAAAATATAACTGATGTAACTGATTGACCAGTGAGGATCTGATGGACTAGATCTCATCTGGTGCTATGTTGAGCATGGACCAGAATCCATCTGGTAGCAAACGGGTCCCATTGATGTGGGCTCGACTCCCACTGATATTGGCCCGACATATCACCAGATGGGATCTGGTCCGTAAAAAATCTGGGAATGACAGACTCAAACTGTGTGTTGTTCTGCTCTTACAGATCAAGAGACCTCAAGCAAAGGCATATTTTGCCAAAGCAATTGCTGACATGTACGCGGAACTTTCATCGTCTGACCCCTCTCCCCAGAGCATGATGTGAAATACAGAAGATAGAGGATTCAAACCTAGCATTTTTATGTTCATTTGTTGAGTTGGTCTGGTCCTCATTGTGATGGTAATTGTTTTCCAAAAGGAAACAACAAGAATTAGTAAAAGGAAAACATGAACACTGAACATGCTGAATTGAGGCTGTGACACTGATGTGGTATCTTATACTATCATTTGTTACATTGCAACACCATAAATGAATAACCACATTAAAAGTTGCATTTCTTTTAAAGTGTTGCTGCATCTCAATTTTTAAATGTGAAGGTAAAGTGATGGAGAATTGGGTAAGACCTGCGACCTTGAATCCCACATGACCCATGTTTATTATTGGAGACATGGGAAAGAGAGATGACTTAGGATATTTTAAATATTATGGATATTTTAATACTTTAGGATTATTTTAGTACTTTTCCTTTTAGAATTATTTGTTATTTTAATTATATTAGTTATTATTTTTATATAGGGTTTGAGTTGCCTATAAAAGACTTTGATGTAATAGCCATCATTAGTTTTAGGTGAATATTGATTATTTCGTCTATCTGTGACTTCTCTTCTTCTTTCTTTTTTTCTTGTTCTTTCTCTTCTCACCCCAAACTCTAACTCGTTTCTCTCTCTGGCTTCTATATCTTATCTATCTATCTATCTCTTCTCTCTTTCTCATCTTTCTCTTCTATTTCTTGTATTGGGTTTTGCATCAATTGGTATCAGAGCTTTCTTTTATCGTGTTTTGCATCAATTGGTATCAGACCTTTCTTTCATCATGCTCTACATCAATTTGGTATCAGAGTGAAAGATCCTAGTTAGAAAAGAAACAACTCTCATTGCAAACCCTAACCCTAACCCTAGCAGTCAGAGCGAAAGATCCAAGTGGTTAACAAACAACTCTAATAATAAACCCTAACCCTAGCCACCCTAATCCTTGTCGCCACACATAAACCCAAACCAGCCACAAATCCTGTGTCATGAAATTGATTGCAGCCCCTGCACATAAGCGAACATAAATCTGCAACCCAAATACCAAACCCAAACCTAAAACAGCCCCACAAACTACTCACCATACAGAACCCTAGAACCCCCCTAAAATCAGAATTGTGATTCGTGATTACCAATCTGAAATCCCGCACCAGAATCCTACTCGTTCACCCAAACAAACCCTAGCCCAACTCACCATAGCCAAATACCAATGACAAGGATCAACCCCAATCCAAGTCGACATTTACTTCAAGTTCTTTGTCCTCCTCAATAATTCATTGGCGTAAACAGTTACCACCATATTCCTCTTCATCGGTAGAGTGTTGTTTACCAAGCCTTGTGCATCACTTTTACGGGAATCTTCAGCGAACTTAATTCGAATCTTTCAGTTTAGTCGCTGCCATAGCTACTGTAGTTCTGCACAAATTGATAGAAAGCTGATTTAGCCCATACCATCACTGAATTAATTTTGTAGAAGGCTTTATTCAGCCCGCCCAGCAGATAGCCCACATATCCTCGGGAAAAAAAAATAGATTCCTTTTTTCGTTTTCTACTTTCAACACTTGGGAGCGCTCTTTGGACTTTGGTTAAGGTACACTTTCTTTACTTCAAAGTTGTGTTAGTATCTTTATCAATTTTATTAGCTTAGAAATTGTAAAAGATCCTAACTAAAGTCCATTTAAGTTTGTGATTGTTACTTTTGAAAAAATAAATAAATCGTTTCTCCCCATTGCATTATTGTAGCATAATCAATTTTATTAGCTTAGAATTTCTAATTGTGCATTGTTCTAGTTTATGTTTTATTTACTTAATTCAGTTTGAGTTCTATATCGGCATATTCCTCAACCATGTCATTTTCTCAAAATCCTAGGACAAGTTTTAATGATCACCATGATTTTTCAATCGACCATTGTCGTGGTCTTTTCCGTGGACCGCCCTATTCTCAGACCTTTATGCAAAGGGGTTTTAACTCTAAAAAAAGGCAAATCAGAGTTGTCAAACCATATCAAGTTCCTAAATGTCGATATCCACATGAGTATGACCAATATGATAATAGATCATTTTCAGACCGTAGCGAAACTTAAAGGGAAGACGAGATATGCAATAAGAACATGATGTGCATCCCATCTATCCTAGTGGAAAAAGAAAATTGGGCAAACTATGAAATATTCCGTACATGTCTTAGATTGGAAAAAAGAGTTTACAAAATAATTATAAATAGAGAAAGCTCAATAAATGCAGTGTCCAAATCATGTGTTGCTAGACTGAAACTTAAACCTAAACCTCACCCACAACCATATAAGTAGCTTGGATCGATGAAACATTCGTGTCTGTCACAGAAAAGTGTTTAGTTCCTATCCATATGGGAGATTATTTAGATAATATCTGGTGTGATGTTTTACCATTAACTATAACCCATGTGATACTTGGCCGCATTTGGATTTACAACGTAGGTGCTACCTATAATAGCCAAGATAACACTTATGTTTTCAAATATGATGGTAAAAATATCATACTAAACCGTATTAAGTGACTAGGAACATGAAGGAATTTGCCAACACTCCAAGCCAATGATAACAAAACAAAAATGGCAATTTTAAAAAAATAATTTAAAGAAAAGTGATATTAATTTAAAAAATCATTGTATCCAAAGTACTTGAAAAGTTTTTCAAATTGAGCTTAAGACACAAGGGTTGTTGTGATGTCCCACATCGCCCGGGTAGAGGTCTGGGGATGTGCTTATATGTGCAGTGTTGTCTCCAATTGGTATGAGGCCTTTTGGGAGGAGCCCAAGAGCAAAACCGTGCGGGCTAAGCCCAGAGCGGACAATATCATACCAAGTGTTGGAGCGGGTGTTACAATTGGTATCAGAGCCAGAGCCCGACCGGAATTAAGTGTGAGAGCATGGACATCACCCGTGGGTCGCCAGCGAGGACGCTGGGTCTCAAGTGGGGTGATTGTGACGTCCCACATCGCCCGGGTAGAGGTCCGGGGATGTGCTTATATGTGCAGTGTTGTCTCCAATTGGTATGAGGCCTTTTGGGAGGAGCCCAAGAGCAAAACCATGCGGGTTGGGCCCAAAGCGGACAATATTATATCAAGTGTTGGAGCGGGGTGTTATAATTGTGATGTCCCACATCGTCCGGGTAGAGGTCTGAGGATGTACTTATATGTGCAGTGTTGTCTCCAATTGGTATGAAGCCTTTTGGGAGGAGCCCAATAACAAAACTTTGCGGGTTGGGCCCAAAGCGGACAATATTATACCAAGTGTTGGAGCGGGGTGTTACAATTGGTATCAGAGCCAGAGCTCAGCCGGAATTAAGTGAGGGAGCATGCACATCACCTGTGGGTCGCTAGCGAGGACGCTGGGTCCCAAGGGGGGTGATTGTGATGTCCCACATCGCTCGGGTAGAGGTTTGGGGATGTGATTATATGTGCAGTGTTGTCTCCAATTGATATGAGACCTTTTGGGAGGAGCCCAAGAGCAAAACCGTGCGGGCTAAGCCCAGAGCGGACAATATCATACCAAGTGTTGGATCGGGGTGTTACAGTTGTTTGGTCCATTAATTTAGCCAACATGTCTTTTATACTAAAGCAATGACACAAGATTCATTTCATGGGGTCTTCACCCCTTTAGGGGTTGTCATTGCAAGAAAAATGAAATCTCAGGGGGAGAGTGCAATTGACCGAAACCTTAGGGGATCTGAGTGCAAATTATCCTAATTTAACTAACGGTATTATAACAGAATGGAGTGGATTGTAAAAGTTCGGATAGTTTAGGGGAGTTTTGTGTAAAAAGTGTAGTTTAGGGGGTTAGTTGAGAGAGATAAAATAGTCCAGGGGGGTTTAATGCACTTTATCCATTTTTTTATACTACCTTTGTCTCATATTGGTTGTCCACTATTATAACTTTACTTGCCTCAAAATACTTGTCCAGTTCGAATTCCAATATAATTTAACCTTCCATTTTCCCCAACTACCATTTTTCCACTAACTTTAAACAAATATCTGATCCTATCATAATACTATATCATTAAGAGCAAAATTGAAAATTGCACACTAGTCAATCCAAATCAATAAAATGTTAAAAAGTCCAAATTGGATAACTATCGTGGAGGAAGGGAGTAACAAACTTCATCTAATTATATTTTTATTAACTTTATCTAAATATATACTGTATTAATGTTTTTAAAAAAATGTAGATTTGTATATTGAGTGCGGTGTCACATACCAATTTAGTCAATAATTAATAGAGTTGTATTAATGCTTCCAAGAGCCTTAAATCATTGATTTTAGATCTTGTGTTGGATTGACTTTTAGAGTTTCTGAATTTTGAAAGATGGAAGATTATTTTGAAGAAGTTAGAGAATATTAATTTTTGAAAACAACTTTTACTTTTACTTTTTTTTTTATTTTTATGTAAAACCAGAAATAAAAATGATGCCAAACAATACCTTAAAGTTCCAAATCCAACACAAATCATGATGCTAATTTTCACGTACACATCCGATCCTATCCTATTTGTGACTTTGTCAAATGTAACTTTAATATAGGGAAAAAAATGTAAGTTTAATATCTCCATTTCGTTGCCAAAGTTTTTATTCATTTGATATAGTAGTATATAAGTGAAAGTGTGAATTATATTTATTAAAATCTTATCATATAAATAGATATAATTATTTACTTATAATACTTAGGCCCTGTTTGGATTGACTTTTCAAACGTTACTTTTGACTTCCTGAAACAAAAAGTTATTTTGAATGGTGTTTGAATTTTTTTTCAAAAGATCTTTCGAGCCTTGGAAGAGAGTTTTAAAGAAGCTGTGGGTACCAGTTTCTTAAAACAGCTTCTACTTATCTTTTTCTCCTACAGAAAGCCAGAAACAAAAATTATACCAAACATGGCCTTAAACCTAAATAATTTTCATTCATTTCGTGGATAAAATTTTTATCCATATGATGGAGTAGTATATGAGTGAAAGTGTGAGTCCTATTTATTAAGATCTTATCATACAAATTATATTTTAAATGAGAATCAGTTAAGATTTTCTCCTTCAGAAGAACCCACCAATATCCAACAACCTAATCCACTATATTATCCAAACTTTAATCCGAATTAAAGGCATGCCAAATTAGTAAAAAGTTTTCTTATAAAGATGGTCATTATATATATCCTTATCCTTCTTTTGAAATATTTTGTAACCCACATTAATAGGTGGAGAGCAAGGGAGACAGAACCACTAGTACTCTTTCTCTCAGTCTCTCTTCTCTGTGCTCCTCTTCCCTTCTATATTTTTCTTAGCAACATCTCTCTCTATATATACATAATTATTTTTGAATTTTGTTAAGAAAAAACAAAGATGGGGAAATCAGATAGTCCCGTCTTGTTCGATTCGAAGATCACATTCTATGTGGTAGCTTGTTGGATTCTTGCTGCCTTTGGAGGCCTAATGTTTGGTTATGATATTGGTATTTCGGGTAAGTATCTATATCTATATCTATATATATATATGTTTTAATCACAAATGATTTCTCACAACTATATAGGGTTTGTTTGAAATGCGGTCTGTTTTTTGCGTTATGTTTTAGTCACCACAAATCTGACATGTGTGACGTTTTTAGTTTAATTGGAATCTATTTTAAATTTGACCCAAATTTTTTGACTAGCCACTCTCATAATAAATCGATTTTTTTTTTCTTGCAAACGTTCTCACTATTTGTGTCATGTCACTTGGTAGAAACAAACCACACCAATCATGTTCCAATAAAAAAAAAAAGGGATTTTGTATAAAAAAACAACAAAACGCATACCAAACGGCCTTAGATACGGTTAGATGAATCATATGATCATATGTTCCTCTTACAAAATATATATTAATATTTTTTTTAAAAAAATGTGTTGGCTTTAGGGGGAGTGAGTGCCATGGATGATTTCTTGATCAAATTTTTCCCCAAAGTCCATGAAAGAAAGCTCCATGCAAAGGAAGACAATTACTGCAAATACGACGATCAATTGCTCCAACTTTTCACATCTTCTCTCTACTTGGCTGCATTAGTGGCTAGCTTTGGTGCATCAAAGGCCTGTACCATACTTGGTCGAAAACCAACCATTTTGGTTGCATCAACCTTTTTCTTGGCGGGTGCGGTGTTTAGTGCAGCAGCTCAAGCTAAATGGATGCTGATTGTTGGCAGGATTCTTTTTGGCATTGGAGTTGGATTTGGCAATGAGGTATACATGCATATATATATATATATATATATATATATTTGTGATACATAATCCCATATTTGGTGCAAATGGGTCAATTCCTCCTATTATTATGGGGTGGCGTAATCTTGACTTTGATTTTAGTCTAAAGTTTGAAATTAGAATCATTTTGACTGATTTGATGAGAAGAAACATTAATACTCATAATAATGTCATGATAAGTAAGAGTAATATTTTTTGGCAAAAGATTTTTCCTTTTTGGAAATCAAAATAAAACATTTAGGACAAATTAGTGCTCACTGGGCAATTCCTAAAATTTTGAGAGTCATTAAGATAAAATTTATAGTTCTCATGTAATTTGTTAAACATTAAATGTGAATAAAAATTTAGGATTTTATTTGACATTAAATATAGATTGAACTATCTAATTTATTCTCAAGCTCTATAATAATTATAAATTTCAAAATTTCGGTGCCCCTCTAAGTTTTGGGTAGGGTCGCCCTCGGTGCCCACAAGTCATTGAATGTATTTTTTCACAAAATAAATGTCTCAGGGTGATCTAACATCCAACAATTGACAAGAGAAAGAAGTCATGATGCCAAAAATATTTCTAGTCACAAAATATACTTCTATAAAAAGTTTAAAATCTCTTATAATAACATATGATCTAACAAAATTACTTTTCGTAATCATCATTTTATGCATACCAAATTTGGGATTATATTTACTCAATTATAGATATACTCATTAATGTTTCTTCTTAAACCCTATGCTTCCAAAAAAAAAAAAAAAAATTGCAGGCAGTTCCTGTGTTCTTGTCAGAGATTGCACCAGTCCAACACCGCGGCGCTGTGAACATTCTCTTCCAACTCTTCGTAACAATCGGAATTTTGATAGCCAATCTTGTAAATTACGGCACTTCAAAGGTCCATCCAAATGGCTGGAGGTTCTCTCTAGGCCTAGCAGTTGTTCCCGCCATTGTCCTATTTATAGGCTCGTTGATAATCATGGAAACCCCAACCAGCTTAGTCGAGCGCGGGAAAGAAGTGAAGGGCAAAGCAGCTCTCAAAAAGATCAGAGGCGTGGACAATGTAGATGCCGAATATGAGCAGATTTTAATGGCTTGTGTCCAAGCGAAACAAGTTAAGCATCCATTCAAGGAGCTGATGAATCGGGAGAGCAGGCCGCCTTTGGTGATTGGGATCATGATCCAAGTGTTCCAGCAGTTCACGGGGATCAATGCTATTATGTTTTATGCGCCGGTTTTGTTTCAGACGGTAGGGTTCAAGAATGATGCTTCGCTGTTGTCGTCTGTCATCACGGGGCTTGTCAATGTTGGCAGCACTTTCGTGTCGATTTATGCGGTTGATAAGGTTGGGAGGAGGAAGTTGCTTCTCCAGGCTTGTTGCCAGATGCTCATATGTCAGGTACGTATATATCTCTTGATTCTCGGATTTCAGTCCAGATGATATGATTCATGTGAGTGTTAAACTTTAATATTTAATACGTGAAAAAAAAAATTTAAAAAAATAATTAAACTTTACGATTGTGAGTGCAAAATAGTATCCTTAAGTTGTTAGAGAGTGCGTAACTTCAAATTTTTATTTTTTTTAACTGTATTTACATGGGTTGATTCCTAATGTAGGTGGCTATTGGATCAATTCTACACGTTCACTTGAAAGCCACAGGCTCAACCCTAGACAAAGGGCTAGCCGCATTTGTGGTGGTGCTAGTGTGCTTGTATGTGATGTCCTTTGCATGGTCATGGGGACCCCTAGGATGGTTGATCCCTAGTGAGACATTCCCGGTGGAGACGAGAACAGCAGGGTTCGCGTTTGCGGTTAGCACCAACATGCTGTTCACATTCCTCATTGCTCAGGCATTCTTGTCCATGCTTTGCCACATGAAAGCCTTCATATTCTTCTTCTTCTCGGCTTGGATTTTCGTCATGGGATTGTTCGTGGTGTTCCTGTTGCCCGAAACAAAGGGCGTCCCCATCGATGTCATGAACGAGAGGGTGTGGAAGCAGCATCCAGTGTGGAAGAAGTTCATGGATTGATAGAGGTCGAGAATTTGAGGCATCCATTTATATAATGCATGCCTAGATAGAAATTTGTTAGAAATGTCATTTTTTTTTTTTTTTAAAAAAAAACTATTTACTATTTGTTTAGTGGTTGTAATTTTTTTTCCCTGTTTCCACAGGAATGTTAGGTTAGAGAAGTATAAATATACTTCTGCTGAAAATTTTCTCTAGACAGAAAATTCAATAATTGTTAGGGGACTATGTTGTTGCCTTCGTTTTCATCTATTTTCTAGTTTCTTTAGTATCGGTTTTGGGTTGTAGATACTAGATAGTGAACAGAACAGACAGACTAACAAGTATAAGTCATTGCACTAATTTTTTTATAATACACCTTAGTTGTGAGAAAATAATAATAATAATGTGATAGGATGATTTAATAAAGTCAATTGCTTGAGAAAATTACTTTCCCATCCGTGATGAGACATAAGAAATAAAAAAAAAAACTAGGAGTGTCTCAAATGGGACCATTTCCAAATACTTGCGCCTAAAAATTTGATTAGGCAATGTCTTCAGGGACTTATTGTTTCTTCTTTATTTAATTTATTTTCCCACGTGAAAGTAATTTAATTCACTCATCTAAAAACTAAGATCATAAAAATGAAAACGGGCACGAGCAATCATTTTGATCAGCATATTCTAACAACCAAAATTTCAACTCTCTTTTTTGAAGTGGAATTATAAACTCTGAACAACTAATCCAATGATTATGCGGCCTCTTGTTTGTCCCCTTAATTGGTCTCCTTTTACACTTCATAAATCATTTTCTGTGCGAGATTTAATCGATCGAATTTTTTTATTTGATCAATCGAATTCCGCTGATAAGATAGTATGGGATCCGATCGATAAAATGATTAGATTTGGTAGGTTGAAACTCTCACCGAGAGTGGTCCAATAAAAGTGTATAAGAAGAGGATCAGGATTATGGGCACAATGCCATGCCTTTGGTCCCTAATCGTAGGGTGTCATGGCATGGTTATGTTACTCCGCATGCTTCTTCTATATGACTTAAAACAACTAGTAAAAGGCTCATACCCAAGTACTTGCGCGTATTCTATACATAAAATTAGAATTCACATTGTATGGGTGTAGCTCCAAGGGTAATGATTATAAACACTGTCAGTAAAAGAGGGTCTTGTAATGCTTTTTGGTTAAATTTCTGACTTCACAATATATATTCTAAGTTTAATACTCTATGTATATATATAAAATAAGAAAATACTTGAAATAACAAAAAAAGTATTAGACTATTGTAGAACTAAGTAGAAAATGGCCAATTGTAGAAGATTGTTGGAGAATGAAGAGTTATGAATACTCAAAGAAATATCTATAAATATGTAAAAGTTATTATAAGAAACCCATTACCCACACAAACATTTTACATTTTTTTCATCCCCTTCATTTATGGAATTAATTAGTTTAAGAATTAACTTACGAAATTAACTGTCTTACCGAAAAACTTAATGAAAATTTAAAAACAAGTTACACTTTCATCGATAATGTTTTTTCCGGTGATATGTAGTCAGATTCAAATATGGCGAGATATTATTATAAAATAGGATTATTATCATAAAAGCCCCAACACTATCACATTTGTATCGAACAACCTACCACTATCATATTGCCTCCTAATATTTATAGTAGGCGATATGATTTGATCTATGATTATATTTATACACGGTATGAAAAAATAGGATGATATCTTTATATTAAATATAATGAAAATGATTATAGAAATAATTTGTCTATTTCCAAGTCTTTTTGGTGATAATCGAATTCAGAAAGATACGGAGGTAAAAAAATGATTAGTTTGGAGGGATAAAACTATTTATTTAGTATTCGAATGGCTTATAAACACCTACTAAAATTGTCTCTGGTAAATGTAGAAGATAATGGTAGGAAATGACAAAAAAATACATATATGAGGTATATAATACTTTTGGTTTTTAATCTCTAACTTCACATGTATATATATATATATATATATATATATATATATATATATATACATGTATTGATTTATTTATTTCATTAACATAAAATACTATAAACAACAAAGAAGTATAGACTATGGCACAGTCATTATTATAACATATTTGAGGAACTGAGTAGAAAATGGTAACTTGAAGAAGATTGTTGAAGAATGGAGGGTTTATTAACTAAAGAAATCGGTATAAGTTTATATATATTAATTAGGAAAACCTGCCCAAATTTACCTTTAATTCATTTATTTTCCAAAATGAGGGAAATAAATTTCACACTTGATATCATTTATCTATATATCAACATCCTGAACTAATAACTCCCTACGAACTAAGATGAATTATTAGAAATTTTATTTTATGTTAATTACCATGTATCCTACTAAAATTAACTAACATATTTTGGCACCCTTTTGACATTTAATCCCTACAAGGTGTATAATATTTTAATTTTTTTTATGAAATTATGTAAATTTTTTATTTTCAGTATATGTTATATTGAATATTGTTGTTTCATATTACACTCGATCATGTAACATGTTAACAGTATATATAGAAGCAGGCACAGACCTCTGTGGTGGCGAGTGGGGACAACCGCTCCCTTTGGAATTTTTTTTGTGTGTGTTTATTATCCTTAAATTTTGAATAATTATGATTATGCTCTTACTAAAATTTTTAAAAAATATTCCAAGACCCCACAAAATTTAGAATTATAATAATTTTGCCCCACTAACCTAAATCTCTAAGTCCGTGCCTATGTAGAAGTATCAAAATTTTGTTCTTAATGTGTTGATTGAAGAGGCATGTATGAGTCAAAAATGAAAATATGAATACTAGGCAACAACATCAACCATTAAAGGTCTTGAACATCATCATCCACAACAAACAAACGCATATGGTAATAAATATAAACTGGAGATTGATTTCAAGCGTTTAGACGAACATCTTTGTTTTCATGAACAGAACACATTTCCAAATACAAAGCTTCAAAACAAAGAGAGTGAGTACAACTTTATTGACACACAACACAATACTGTATACACACACATCAGGCACCAACCTCTCGATCGACTCAGACTTAATCCATGAATTTCCTCCAGACTGGATGCTGCTTCCACACCCTCTCATTCATGGCGTCGATGGAGACACCCTTGGTCTCGGGCAAGAGGAAGAGCACGAACAATCCCATGATCAAAATCCAAGCCGAGAAGAAGAAGAAAATGAAGGCTTTCATGTGGCAAAGCATGGACAAGAATGCCTGAGCAATGATGAAAGTGAACAACATATTGGTGCTGACTGCGAATGCAAATCCTGCGGTTCTTGTCTCGAGAGGGAAGGTCTCACTGGGGATCAACCAACCTAGAGGTCCCCATGACCACGCAAAGGCCGCCACATACAAGCACACTAGCACCACCACAAGCACAGCCATGTTTTTGTCTAGGGTTGAGCCTGTTGCTTTCAAGTGAACATACAAAATACTTCCAATTGCCACCTGCATTTTGTTCAAAGATTTTGGTTGGACGTTTATTTTTTTGTTTTGAAAAACTCAATTATAAAAATATTTGTTTTCAAATAATTATGTTTTCTTGTTCTTATTAGGAAACAATTAATCTTCTGCTTTTTAAATTATTTGGATTAGTGTCGGTTTATGATTTTATTGACAAAATAACTATTACAACCTAGACTTTAATAAATTAAACTGTTAGAGATGGTGTAACTTAAAACTGAATAAAAAAAAAAATGTACGTACCTGGCATATAAGCATCTGGCAGGCAGCTTGAAGGAGCAATTTTCGGCGTCCAAGCTTATCGACAGAGTAGATGGAGACGAAAGTGGCGCCCACATTGACAAGACCAGTGATGACGGCGGACAACAAGGAAGCATCGTTCTTGAATCCCATGGTTTGGAAGAGAACAGGAGCATAGAACATAATGGCATTGATTCCGGTGAACTGCTGGAACACTTGGAGCATGATACCAATGATCATAGGGGGCATGCTGGTTTTCTTCATGAGGCTCCTGAATGGATGCTTCACTAGTTTCGCTTGCTCACACGCCTCGACAATTTGTTCGAATTCGGCATCAACATCCTCAACACCTCTGATCTTCTTCAATGCTGCTTTACCGTTGTGATCCTTCCCGCGCTCTACCAAGCTGGTGGGGGTTTCTGTGATCACCAGCCCACCGAAAAATAGTATCAGAGCAGGAATTCCAGCGGCCCCTAGAGAAACCCTCCACCCGTGGGGATGCATCGTTGACGTGGCGTAGTTCACAAGACTTGCAATGAGGATTCCTATTGTTATAAGGAGTTGGAAGAGGATGTTCACAGCACCGCGATGTTGGACTGGTGCAATCTCTGACAAGAACACTGGAACAGCCTGCAACATTCAATAATAAGATTATTTATATATTTGCATATGGGTATTGATATTTGTGCCTACTTTGTTGGACCTAGAAGGATTTTGATATATACCTCATTGCCAAAACCGACACCGACACCGAAAAGGATCCTCCCAACAATGAGCATCCATTTAGCTTGAGCTAACGCACTCAGAACGGCTCCGGCCAAGAAAAAGGCTGAAGCAAGTAGGATTGTGGGTTTGCGACCCAACACATTGCAGGCCTTTGATGCACCGAAGCTGGACACCAGGGCGGCGAGGTAGAGGGAAGAGGTGAAAAGCTGGAGCAATTGATCATCATATTTGCAGTAATTGTCTTCCTTTGCTTTAAGCTTTCTTTCATGGATTTTTGGGAAAAACTTGATCAAGAAATCGTCCATGCCAGTCACTCCCCCTTGAATCATGAAAAAGCAACAATAAGTTCAACATATACATATGTAACATATATATATATATATATATTCATACTATTATCTAGAAATTTATTTCAAGACGTGGAGCATTGCTCATATATATATATATATATATATTCGTGTATCATATCTCATCTCCTATATACACACATATCAGGCAATCTTGCATGCCTTCTGAATTAGTATCTGTTCATGCAAATTTGTGACGAAATCCAAAATTTCTTGTAACGATATATCTGTCTTTCTTCACTTTTCTATTTATACATTTCAATGTCATATAGGAAATTATATTTTTATGACTAAAGTAAAAGATAATAGCCAAGTTTTGGTCACAGAAACCTAAGCTGTTAGGTTTGGATCATTTCAAAATACCTGTAGGCATATAATAGGCCATCTTGCATGCATTCTTGATAAGATACATCAATATATATATGTATTAGATATGTGTGTGTTTATATTAATGCCATAACCAGAATTAAATCATACCAGAAATTCCAATGTCATAACCAAACATGAGGCCTCCAAAGGCCGCAACAATCCAACATGTGAACACATAGCCGGTCATTTTGGAATTGAACTTCTCCATGCTTGCCATCTTTGCAAAATCTCGAAAATGTATCGAACAAACAAAAGTTTTTGCAAAGACAACAAGAGGGAAGAAGAGGACGTCGCGCTCTTCTCCGCCCTGTTGTTGGAGGGTTTGGTTATGGAGGAGGAGGAGAAGAAGGATGGCCTCAATGGTAATGCGAGCATGAGTATAGGGAATTGGTATTTGTAGACATTTCTTATTCTATTTTTGGCACAGTACATAGTTGACAAAATGTACGTACAAGATTGATTTTATCCAAAATACTGGTATTTAAAGTAAGTGTGTGTAAGAACACTAGTTTGTGCTGGCAGTGTTTGCTATTTAAATGTGATGGTTAATTCTGGATTATATTTTTTTATTTTTAGAAAATTATCACCATCACATATATATCCTATTTTTGTAAGTTCATGCGAATGGAGAGAATTATCTATAAATTTCTACCAATAGTCAACGGGTTTGTGTGTATATATATATATATATATGTATAGATCAAGATATATATGCCACCATGTATGCATGGATGCTACACTAGTACTCATGATCTTGCTGTAAAGTTGATGCAGAAGAGTGAAAACGTAGAAAAATGCTTCTTTTCGATTTCTATTACCTGTGTTTAAAATAAAATAAAATGAAGTTCTATTTACCATTCAATATCATGAGAAGTGTTATACAAAGTTTGACTAGTATATATAATGGCTTCATCCCCATTGCTCTAGAGTACCACATTTTCCTACCATAGGAAATTAGTCAGCTATTTGCATGGTGACCAACTTGGATACCGATATGACATGAAACAGCTAGGCAGTATGAAAAATTATTGCAAAATTTCACTATATATATAGATATTTCAATGTAAATTATGATCAATTAAATTTAGTTTGCCACTACATTGAAAAAATTCTAATGTCAAACTAAATCAATGCCTGAATTACTAACAGAACATACAATTAATATATATAACAGCAGTACATATATATATAGTGAACATGTTTCGCCATTGTAGTATCGTTTCAGTTACAATCGTGGTGCGTAACATATTCGGTGAATATTAGTATTAAAATTGTTTCAGTTACAATCGTGGTGCGTAACATATTCGGTGAATATTAATATTAAAATTAAGTATCGAACTAGTATCAGTGGTGTAATAATATTGACACTTACCAACCGAATCATGATGGTCTCAACCCATGGGCGGAGCCATGTACAAGCTAGGGGGGCCATGACCCTCCCAAACTTTTTAGAAAATTTACTTAATAGTCCACAATAATGTATATATTATAAATATGATTCTAAAAATTATATATGGCCCCTTCTAAAATTTTCAAAATTTCTTGAAAATCCCATAAAAATACATATTTTTTACACACGAACTCAAACAAAATTGCATATGCCCCTCCTAAAATTTTCAAAAATTCCTTCAAGAGCCCATAAAAATATATAATTTATAAATAAATTGATACAACATTGCATATGGCCCCTCCCAAAACTTTTTCCTGGCTCCGCCCTTGGCTCAACCCTTAACCTTTCATGTTGAATGTAATTCATGTATGAAACTGCAACTACCCAAGCCAAATGGTTGGTGCAAGATGGCACTGATCGAGCTACATTCTTCCAAATTTAGACGAAAGGCTAAGACAACGAAATAACTTTAGATCATTTTTTAAATTTGCCATTAGGCCTGTATGAAACAAAATGGATGCGCACTTGTAACCAAACTCTCCATCACAAAGAAAGTGACATCTAATCTGATACAATTATTGAAATAATTCCCCCCAAAAAAAATGGAGCATAAACTTCCAATTGTTTAAGCAAAAATAGAAGCAAGAACTGCCATAGCGAATCCGAGCTTAGCAAGTGGACCCTTGAAAGCAGAGGATGGAGCAGCAGCAGCAGCGCTAGGAGAAGGCACGGGTACATGAGTGGCAGAAGGATTATTGGACAATGCGGAAGGCGTTGGCGCCTTTGAAGAGGCGCTGACGCGAGGCACGTTGATGTCGACCTTCTGTCCAGCTTGGCAGTGCCCGGGGACGCCACAGAGGAAGTAGTGGTGACCACGGGCACTGATGGTGATCGAGTCATTGCCCGTGGTGTGGGTAGCAATAGGGGCCGTTGCATTACATGCCCTGTACTCGACGTGTGAGACTTGCATCACATTGTGGAACTGTGGGCTGTACTCAAATCCTGATGCATCAACCACAATATAAGCCACCATCATTTCAGTATATATATATATTTTTAGGTAGTTGAATGCACGCACTCCCCGCATTTCAGTATATCTTGTTGAACATACTTTTATACATATACAGACTTTTACACACATAAAAGACTTGGCTAACATAATTTATAACATTATGAGTCCAATTTCCTTTAACTTCCTGGCTGCAAATTTATTTATTTTTTGGATTTTTTCGACCGACATATTTTAAGTGGCTCAAAACAAGAGCATAGATGTCGGAATAGTGGCCTAGAGACACACAACCCAATAATTTTAGGAACAAAGGTGGTTGGAGAAAAATTGCAAGAATATTTAGCTTCTTCTGCTAACACCTCCACTAACTCAAACTTTAATTCGCGAAATAAAAACCCCACTAAATAATCAAGTTTAATTTTTTTTCAACAAGAGAGGGCTAGTGAATGCTCGAATCTGTTATAACGTTATATAATATATTGTCCCATTCCACACAACCAAAAGGGGACAGTTTAATTAATGAGAGTGAATTATAGCGATGAAATCCCAATAAATAAAGGACATGATTGGTGCCCACAAAATTAAACACTACTATAAAAAGCAAGAAATGTCCACAAATTTAAACACTATAAAAGCAAGAAAGGGACATGTATTTGATTGAGCTAGCATTGTAGTTGGCAAGGAAAAATCTGAACTAACATTCCATGTACTGCATATCAATGTACTACATTTGCAGTGCAATTATAGTCTGCAACTTGAAATATATATATATATATATATATATGGCAAAACCAATACCACTAGTTCACTTGAGCATTTTATCGGGAGGTCGCCTCATGCTATGGTTCACATAGAAGCAGAGCCAAGGTAAGATGGGACATATTAGAGAGTTTGCTGACTTTATGTAAAATGGATCACTTCTTTAATTGACCTTCGAGTCCCATTTGTGATGCAAACTAATGCATCCCAATAACAGCGAATAATGAACCATTAATTAGTGTACGTTATATAGGCATTATATATATATATGGTAAATATTAAAATTTGTGATGTTGGGATGACCGTAAGATTTAATGGAAACAAGTCCTCCAATAGGCACCGCTATTCATATACAGGATTCAGGGGGGAAATCTAGCACTACACACAAATACATATAATACAGTTTTAGCATTTTACCATAGAAAGTTGTTTTGGAATTTACAATAATTGTATTCCTCTATTCTGTAAAGTTTCTTTATTCTTATATGGTTTGTTCTCTATCACACTGACACAGCAATGGATGGACAAGTACTGCAATTCAAACAAAACTGGATTTTTTTAGGGATAATTATACAAACCTCCCCAGAATTATGGCATAATTGAAAGTGGTTTTCCTAATATTTTAATAATATCACAAATCCCCCTTAATTTTAACTCCGGTATCTCATTTACCCCCTTCTGCCTAAAGTCAATGCCAAAAAATTGCTTTATTGGTCAAAAAAAAAAATCAAACCAAATTTTCTATTTTATTCTTACTATTTGTGCAATTACATTATTACCCTTTCATTTGCTTTGAATACTTTAAATTTGGTTGACCGTTTTGCCCTCATTCCTATTTTATAATAACCCACTTGAGAAGGTAGTGAATATTAACTTTCTTTCTCTCTAAAAAAACTCATTATCTCTCTATCATTTGTGGAAGCATTATTCAATGATTAAAGGCAAAAAGCTTCAATTTGAGGGTTAGATAGTAAATTCATCTATCTTCTAGAAGATTATCTAAATATCTCAAAATACAAGAGGGTATATACGTCATTTCACAACTATTTCTTGCCGGATCAATATACCGATTATATTAAGAGGGGGTTTGTGATATTATTAAAACATTAGTGGAATCGTTTGTAATTATTCCTTTTTATTATATATATATATATTTTTTGTGTGTGTAGTGTTGAAGTAATGATGGACGTCACCATAAATTGTGAATGATGATGAATTGGGTGGGAATGTAATTAGGGTGTGAGACAATACAACATTTCGGGGCAATGGGAGTGGAGGTCCACTTAATCATGAAACTCAGGCAAAAGGAGCCAATGGGTGTTTGCCAGGTGGCAGAATTAGATCTATGTGTCATTATGCTGTCCCAAACAAAAAAAAGGGTTACTTTTCCAATAAGCCAAAGGCAGGTCACACATGAACATAAGACCACCCAAACATATAAACAAACAAGTATACAGTGTAACAGAGACCATGCTTTTTCTTGAAGAGGGGGGGGAATATTAGATTAGGGAAAGTGGATTTATTTCTTGTCTGGTATATAAATTGAGGGAAGACAATGAAATTTCTGCTAAAACAAAATTGTCTCCGATCCCATAACATTTAAATGTTTTTATACAAATTTAACATGACCATGATTTGATTTTTTTAGTTTTTTTATTTTTTTTTTCTTTTTTTTAATTTGTGATGGTTTATGATGTTGACATGGATGGGAGAGGAAGATCTGTGGGGTTTAAGAGATATTGGATCGCAATTTTATGATACTGCAGGGCTTTCATGTATAATTTGAATTTTCAAAAAAAATTACTGAAAAAATATAAAAAAATTAAAAGGGTTTCTTCTCTTCATACCCTAGGCAAGTTCATTTTACTACAATTTGATCAGTTTCACTCCCAACAATAACAATTTCGATAGTTTTTTTAATCTGCCAAAACTGATTGAAGGGAATTATCAGTTATGCTGTGGATTGATATTAACATGTCCCACTATAGGGTTTCTTTTCATTGTTGCCCCAAACCATTCTTAACCTTCCTTAGCCTATAAATTATTGCTTACTTTTTTAACTTTTTTCCTAAAAAATTGTTTTAACTTTGTATATGTACACATTCTTCCATTTTTTCTTCTCAGCAACCAAATGAAATATAAGGAAAAAATCCAGTTAAAGAGCAAGTAGAATTGATTATGCCAACGCAATGATCCAATTACCCCCAAAAATGCAAATGCACACATAAATTTGTAAATTAATCAAAGAAATTTACCCATCACCAAAAAAAAAAAATGCTCAAGACTTGATATGTATATATATATATATATATATATATAGTATATATGTAGATGAACTTACGAATGATATCTCCAAGTTGAAAGGACTTAATAGCAGCCCAGGTCTTGTAGTCAACATTGCCAATGGTGGTCCAACCAGCAGAGTCTCCTACCTTGTACACAGCTCCAATGGACACCTGCAGGGCACCAAACAGAGCCAACACCACAACCACAAATCTCTTCTCCACACCCAAAGCCATTGCTTATCTCCAAGCCCTTTGAAGATAACTTTTTATTTTTCAATTTTGAAGAGAATTTGAAAGGTCTTTTGTCCAATAGAGACTAAGCTGGGATGTAGAGAATTTGAAGGGTCTCCTCTGTCTGTGCCACTTTATAAGTATTTGAACTCAGCAATGATTTGGAGGCTTTCATTTTTGAAGGGAGAGCATGTTTTGTTTTTTTATAATGACTGTCTCTTTGTGTGAAATGACAGTTGTGGTCCTCTTTTAATCCAAATCTTTTTTTCTCCTTTCTCTTGTAACAGAACAAATGCATCACTTTAAAAAAAAGGTACACATTTTCTCTACTAATCCACGAAACCGGTGTAAGGCGATCTCCCATACGAATCTGGTAAGGCTCGAACTAAGTAGATTGTGCCCTAACGAATCATTTGCATATAGTACAAATCGAACATGAGACCTTATACTTTTTGAGACACCAAGTGTCTGTTTGGGAATTGGTTTTGGTGTCATTTTTATGATTTTGGATTCAAAAATGTAACTCACTCCATGTTTAGCAATGTTGGTTTTGGGTCTACAGTGTCAAATCATGTGGCACCAAAACCAGAATTTTGGAACCATCTCAATACATTGTTTATCTTGGTTTTGTTACTATTCACAACTCATAACTAGACCTGTCAATGGATTGGATTTTGATCCGAATCCGATCCGATTAGTCGGATTTGAATTGCAAAAAAAATCCGATAACCCGAATATGATCCGAATCCGATAATTCGATTCCTTAACAAATTGGATTTGGATTAGCCTAATCCGATCCGATAATAATCCGATCCGATAAAATATACATATATATATTTATATATATGTGTATATATTTAATATTGTACATGTATATAAATGTTAGTTGTTAATTATTTTATTATTTATTAATAATGATTGATCATAAATACAATTATTAAAAGTGTGAATAATTTTAGTGTTTCAGTATTTATTGATTTTTGTATTTTTTTAATTAAATATTCGGATCAGATATTCTATAATGAAGAAATTCGAATATGAATTAATTAAGTAAAAATCTGTCGAATTATCGGATTCGGATCGCGGATTGGGAGTTTTTGTCATCCTTATCAATAGACTTATCAATAATCCGATTATGATCCGAATCCGATCCGAATCCGATTTTAACCGGATATGGATTGAAAATAAAATCCGATAACCCGATTAGGATCCGAATCCGATAATCCGATTTCTTAACAAATTGGATTTGGATTTAACTGATCCGATCCGAATCTGATCCATTGACAGGTCTACTCATAACCATCAAAATAAAACTAATCTACAACCCCAAATTCATTATTGGTGTACCATTCAATTCTCAACAAAAGTCAACATTGTCATACTTGTCATTTTAATAAATAATAAACAAAAATAATAATTAATAAAGTTTTAGTAATTAATAATAAATAAATAAAAATTGTGTAAAATAATAAATAAATAAAAATTGAGTAATAAATATTTTAAAATAATAAATAAAGTAAAACCAAATAAATAATAAATAATAAATAGTTAAATATTAAATAAATTTGAATAAAAAAATAAATAGTTAAATATAAATATATATATTTAATTAAAATTTTAATTTAATTAATAGAATATAATTTATAATTAATTAATAAATAATAAATAAATATTGAGTAATAAATATTTAAAAATAATAAATAAAGTCCATTCAAAAAATAATAATAAATAAAGTAAAACCAAATAAATAAATAAAAAATATTATGAATAAATAATTAATAATAAATTAATAAATATTGAGTAATAAATATTTAAAAATAATAAATTGGTAAAAAAACATTGAAATTTCAAATAGAAAAAGATATATATTTACAAATAATATATATATATTTTATTTTTTAAAACATATATATTTACAAAATGTTATTATAAATAAATAAAATATCAAATTATTCCAAGTTACCAAATATGATTTGGTTTCAGAATTTCAGCTTATACCAACTCTACCAAATATGGTTTGGTTTTTCAGCTTTACTTTTTCTCACACCAAAACCATTTGCACCAAACATGGTTTCAGTTCAGAATAAAACCACATCAAACCCAACCCAACCCAAACCAAAACCAAAAACCAACACCGCACCGGTTGCCAAACAGACACCAAGTCTCAAGTCTTTTCCAACTAGGCCAACCCGCTCGGGTTTAAAGTACACATTTTTCCTTGAACACATTTGAATTTTTTAGATAAATTATTTTTATTTAATACTTTTCTTCTAGGTTTTCAAGAAAAAAAAATTGAAATCTCACTGTGTTTCTTTTTTCTTTTTTTTAGGAAGAATAAACTCACCAACTAGCCACTTTGAACTCTGGAGAATTTTCTAAATTTCAGTTACGTGAAGATCAACGAAGTCCAAATATTTTTTCCTTTTAGTAACATTCAAACTAAGAATGCCCAAATTCAAAGTAATAAAGAATTGGAGATTTGGAACTTTTTTAGGTTTTAAAATAGGGTAAGAGTTTCACAAGAAGCATATTGGGCATTGTATAATACAACTTAAGTTGATGTCTTATTTTCCATTTCTTCTCACCCTAGAGACATAGTTAAGATCAAAGATTTAAAAGTGTGATGTTGCTTAGTGATCCATTAAAACAAATAATAATAACAATAATAATAATAATAATAGTGAAAATTAAAGAAGAGGGTATGTACTATGGTGGTTGTATCAGATCATCCAATCTGTTTGGAGAACTTGCAAGGAAAGAATGTTGTGTCTGTTGGTTGGTAGTAGCATCCAATGGTCTGTCTTCAAAGATAGAGAATTGGAGCTAGAGTACCATGATGGTTGATGACATTTTGCCCACTAGCTGCTATTATTTGATTTTTCTGTTTTAGCCTATTGCTTTATACATGGGATATGTATGTAGTTGTTATACATGCTTTCATATATTCCTTTTCAATGCTTCAAATATGTAGACCTAGGTTAAGATGTAGAAAACAAGAAACAACACTAACTAGCCATGGTTTGTCGTAACGGCCGTTACGTAACGGTTTTGTAGATTACCGTTATCGTTACGGGCCTTTACGGCCCCTTTATCCGATTCCCACACCTATAACGGCTGTTATGGGCCGTTACGGTTACGGTTACGGTGGCCGAAACCCCGATTATCACCGGTTCCGAAAATACCGTTACGGTTAGCACAATTGAAGTTTTTCAAAAATTTGAGTTAAAATTTTTTTTGTTATGTATATGATATGATAAATGTTACTCCATTATTAAATTATTGAAAAGTAAAGAAAAATAAAAAAAAATTTGATTTGAACCCGACTTGGATAAAAGAGTTAAGGCAATAAATCAAGTAGGAGGAACCAAAGACACAATGATCATCGAAGTGATGGTTCTTCTTCAATGATGCGTAACTTTGGTAAATTTTCGTTGGGACAGTCACCAAGCTCACAGTATGGATTTTTGTATGGTACAAGTCAAAGCTATTATCCGCCACAACCATATGGATTTTTTCATGCAGAGGAATACCCCATTGTGCCTCCTCAACCTCAAATGTCTTATGGATATTATGGACAAATGCAGAGCATCAGTACAAATCAGTCTAGTAATTCATTGGGATATGCTCAGGGTCAAAATCATCCTTATCAGTTACAAAGAGAAGATGGTCTACTAATGATGAATCAAATGTCCACTGAAGATACAGCTCAAAAATGACAATTTTTTCATGAACCCCAACCAAAGCAACAAGATCCACCACGAAATTCATTTTGGTGGTGAACCATGTATCTTTTTTAAAATTATTTTACATTGATGGAAATAAATTATATCTTTTGTGATTTCAATTTTTTATTTATTTAAATTTAAATTTAATTTAATAATATCATAACAAGTATATCATAAACATTGAAATAACGACGACACCATTAGATTTATTAATAACTCATTTTTTTATATTAAAATTCTTTAAAAAATTAAATAAAATTCACTTAAATCTACCAAAAAATCATTTTTATTCATTCATGTTGCCAAAAGTAT
This sequence comes from Cornus suecica, assembly GCA_963922005.1. Lineage (NCBI taxonomy): Eukaryota > Viridiplantae > Streptophyta > Magnoliopsida > Cornales > Cornaceae > Cornus > Cornus suecica. The sequence goes on from OY998246.1 coordinate 4,347,259, forward strand.
TCAATTAGAACATTTTGGGTAAGATGTACAAGATTTAAAAAAATTCACGATTGCGATAACCAAGTCCCGTTACGTAACCCCGATACTGACCCGAGTCTGTTACACCGATACCGTTACGGCAAACCATGTTGGTGGCATAGTTTGCGGTAGGTATCGTCTCATACGTCGCCGGATTTCTAATGTCCTTTTAGAATGTTATGATACCGTTACACAACACCGATACTCATTCAATGCTTACTTTTAAGATCGCGACCAAAACTAATACCATGCATTGGTGCTCAATTTTGATGGTGCATGTTATCACAAGACATTTCTAGTAAAATTTCTTTCCATCATGCTTAACTTAAACTAGTGTTGTCAGTTGAGCCTTTTATTAGGACCAATATGGTTGGTATATCATATATGGTGAATAGACCAAATTATTACTGCTAAGAGAGACTTCTAGATTAAAAGGCAACATTCAAGTATGGTGAAACAATATATGTCAGATGTACACTGTCCATCAACATCTTTAACAACAACCAAAACAATCAAAATCAAAATTCAGGTTCACTTTCATCCATGAACATCTTCCACTTTTCTCTGTGTCCTTCCCAGTACTGGCAACTTCTCCATGTTCATCGTCATCCATGAACCTCTTCCAGTACCAATGTCGCTTCCACACGCGCTCAGTCATCTCCTCAATCGGTATGTTCTTAGTCTCGGGAAGCAGAAACATCACGAAGAAAGACATGATGAGAACCCAACCCGAGAAGAACAAGAAAATGCCATACTTGAAATGGCACAGCATTGACAAGAATGCTTGTGCTATGACAAAGGTGAAGACCAAGTTGACACACACTGTTACGCTCTGCCCAGCCGAGCGCGTCTCTAGAGGGAACGTCTCGCTTGGAATGAGCCACCCTAGTGGCCCATAAGACCAGGCAAATGAAGCCACATATGTGCACACCAGAACAACCACCATGACTGCAAAGCCTTTGCTGAGGTTGTCCGAGTGGTCTTTGACCTTGAGTCCAAGTATAATGGCAATCGCCATTTGTGAAATGAACATTTGGACGCCCGCTTGGAGTAGGAGCATGCGACGCCCTACTTTGTCCACGGAATAGATGGATACAAGGGTCGATAGCACATTGACAGCTCCGGTTATCACGGCTGAGTAAAGCGACGCGTCGCTTCCAAAGCCTAATGTGTTGAACAAGACCGGTGCGTAGAACATGATTGCGTTGATGCCAGTGAATTGCTGGAAGATCTGTTTTAACATTGCAATAGAACGAAAAGAAAGTTATTGGTCGAGAATATAATGTGTAAAATAAAAGAAAGACAGTAAATTATCACATAAAATTCTGATAATAAAAGATTTTTAATCTACAATAAGAACTGTTGTTATATAGTAGATCTCCTAGATAGAAAAATCAACTTTTTTGTGCAATAGTGACGGAGAGTGGATACATATTTATGATTGAGACGACTTGTAATAAATAAATAAAAAGAAAAAGAAGAATTCATGTGATCGACTCTATTCATATAGTGTTCGAGAGGGAACTAACCTGCAACGCTACTGCAATGATGAGTGGAGGACGGTTCCTCCTCATGAGGAGATTCCTGAAGGGGTGTTTGACTTCTTTAGCGATACGACTGGCTTCAACGAGCTCCAAGAACTCTGGTTCGATATTGTCAGTGCCTCGGATCCTTCTGAGCACCGATTTTCCATCCTCCAAGCGACCGCGCTCGATCAGGCTGTTGGGGGTGTCCACCACCAGGAGGGCTCCCACTGTTAGGAGGAGTGCAGGAATACCAGCCAACCCCAATGACAGCCTCCAACCCCATCCTCCTTTGATCCTTTAATTGCAATGAATTCAGAAATGATGATCAGCCAATAAATCAAAAGGAAGTAATTTAATTGAAATGATTAATTTTATTTTTTTTAAAAGTTTTTTTTTTTCAACCACATTGAATTGATTTTAGAGACCTATTTGAGAGGTTGAGAAATATTACCGAATCATATCTTAATAGTTTGATCTTTTGGAGAAAAGGGCGAGGATAGGTCTTGAGAAGCTTTTGAGTCCTGATTTTTTATTTCTTAATTTTTATTTTTACATTAGCCTCTGTGCTTTGATTACAAAACAAGCACTTTTGAGTATTAGAGATAAAACACTCCGATTCATTTAAATAAAGAAATAGCCTCTCTATAAATGAAAGTAAAACTGTGTACATCTTACAAACTCCATAATACCGAGAGTCTCGTGCACTAAATTAACCTTTTTTAAAATAAATATCTTCTAAGATTCTTTCATCCATATATTTTATTTATTCTATATGAATCCTAAAATTAAATATCTAAAATTGGGAAGTTGAGAGTTCAAATTTGAGATGAGATATGATGTGTCTTGGATAGGGATGGCAATGGGGCGGGTCGGGGCGGGTATCATATTCCCCATCCCCGAACCCGGTTTAATTTCCCCGCCCCGTCCCCGATTTTTTTTTTTTTATTTTCCGCCCCGCCCCGCCCTGCGGCCCAGTTATCCCCGCCCCGCCCCGCAGCCATGGAACTCTCCATGAACTCGGCCTGGACCTCCATGTTGATGAATTGGCGCTCGAACTGGTTCATGGTCTCCGACATCTTCTGGAGGTTTCCGGTGGCGAGGGTGGACTCGAGGGACTTGACGATGGAGCCCACGGATTTGCCGATGGTGGTCATCTTGGCCTGGGTGTCGAGGCGGGCGACGACGGCGTCGAGGCGGGAGGAGAGGCGGATTGAGTTCTCGGCGTAGATGCGAGCGTCGTCCATGTTCCCCTTCTCCATGGCTTTCTTCACCTTCAGTTTCTCGGATTTCTCCTCTTTCTCGCACTTTCTGGCCTGGCATTGGAGGCTCTTGGAGGTGAACTTCAGCTCCATGATCTGGTTCATCAATTTCTCTGCGTTCCCCATGATTTCTCTAGGAATTTTCAATCTAGGGTTTACTGTGTGTTTGTGTGTGTGTGTGTGAGAGAGAGAGAGAGAGTTCGGGGATGTAATTTGATGTATGATTGTAGTAAGACATGAGATATATATATATATATATGGGCTATGTTTGTAATATGTCAAATATATAAAGTTAGTTTAGTAAATAATCAATTAAGCGGGGCGGGGCGGGGCGGGTTTTGGGCGGGGTGGGGGTGACCCATGCCCGCCCCGTTTATAATCGGATAATTTTTTTTGCCCCATACCCGCCCCGATTAGTTTAACGGGGCGGGGCGGGGCGGGTCCCCGTTAGGGCTGTTTTTTTTTCCATCCCTAGTCTTGGAGTTGTGTCCCCTATATGAATAAAAGTAAACATTAGGGTGTCTCTATCCTCATTTACTGGACTATTTGTGTTTAATAATCCACAGACTTAGGTCATCATTCAATTAGTCGTCATATTTTTCAATTTGTGGACCAGACAATAATGACTTTGTTGCATTAAAGGTGAAATTTTAATGTAAGGATAGGTTTGGATACGTACCAAAGATTCAAAAGAAACACTCGTGATTAAATAACTTGAACTAAAAAACTGCTCTAATTGGTGACACTGCCGTCCGCGAGTACGTGTATAACTAATCTTACTAATACGAAAATCAAATTATATTATACTCTACTTGTGGACTATATTTTTCGATTTTATTAAAAAAATAATAATAATATTCGAATGTTGACAGAAAAAAATTAAATTAAATTAAATCAAATGAAGTACAAGGAATTGATTGAAATAGAGAAAATGAACTTACTTTGCTGTACCGTAATTGACAAGATTGGCAAAAAGAATTCCGATGGTGACATTAAGCTGGAACAATATGTTGAGTCCACCACGTATTCTTGTGGGTGCTATCTCTGATAGGAACAGTGGAACAGCCTGAAATTCATGCAATTATATACATTAATGTAACACATCAAATAAAAATTAGAATTTAATAGGTGTCAATTGGTTGTAACTGAAAATATCTATAGTTGTGTTAAAGTTGAACAACCTTTAGGTTTTGGGTACTGTAGAACTTAAACACTATACCCTTAAAAAAAAATCATCAAAAAATAAAGAAGATGGCGGTTCTTCCATTTCCTTCTTCTCTCCTATGCGATTCTTTGATTGTGTGTGCTTTCAATGGAACAGGTGGTTTTGGAGTTGGGGTTGGGAGGGTTAGGGTTTCGATAATTGGAGTGTGCGATGATGGCGGCGAATCCACGGCCACTTCAGGCGAGGCCGTATGAGGATAGCATGGCGATACAGGTCATAGATAACGGCGGCGGCGACGACGACGACGGAGAGTACGAAGATGGCGGTGGAGATGATGGTTTGGACGGTGGTGTTGGTGGTGATGATGGTCGTGTGAGTTTGGTGAACGCTTCGGAGCTTCGGAGCACCAGGGAGGTGGAGGTGGGGGTAGGGGTGTGGCGGCGGTTCGGAGCAGGACTAGTGACCTCACTCTTGCTTTCAAAGGAGAGGTTTATGTGTTCCCTGTTGTTACGCCCCAGAAGATGCGGTTTTGCTCTATGTGATTGTTTTCTGGTTCTATTTGGTTTATTGAATTGTTTTCATATCAGAGAACTGGTGAAGTCAATTTTATTTTTGCATTACGTTTTGAATTAGTGAAAGGATCACCAAATTGTTGAGTAGATATTTTCTAGTTCGAAAAATGTTATGGTAAACACAGCGAAAATCAACAACAAATCATGAAACAAAGTAGTACCATGGATTGGTTGATCTATGGCTTTTAATTGGGTCAGACAATGAATTTGCTAATTTGTACCATTTACTTTATGTATTGGGTTTACTTTAGTGTTTTAATTGAACTCCAGTTGGGGAGTAGATCTTAAAATGAACAATTGAAGTAAAACACAATGTCTTTTTTCTTCAACCTATCAGAATTTTCTGCGAGGACTCAAGTTCAATATGCTTTGGTGTCAAGATGGAATGCATACAATATTTGATTTTTTCCTTTATTTGGTTGTCTCTCACATGTGTCTTCTCAACTTATTGTGTCATTGGTCAGTACTTTGTTACTCTCATTAATTGCATCTGATTTGGAGTACGTTTATTTTGACTTGATGCTGTTGATACTCTACTTAAGGGTGCAGGCCGCGCTCTTGCTTTTTTGGGAGGGTGTGAAATTCCAACTGGTGTACCTACTCGTGATGTTCCTTTTGGGCCCAATAACAGGGTAATTCTGAAGTGGAAAATAATATATTAATTAACTTGCATTTTTTGCACTTCTGATCTTCGTTTCTCTGAATTACTTCCATTAGGGTGTGGATGATGCCCCAAAGCGCTCAAATCTTTCCCGGAGAATTGCTTCCCTGGTTAGGTTTCGTCAAAAACGTAAGGAGAGATGCTTTGACAAGAAAATCAGGTACACAGTGCGAAAAGAGGTTGCTCAAAGGTAGGATAAATATATAGCATATGTTGTAGTCTACATAATGCTTTTTTAATCTGGCTATATGAGATTGTCTAGGATGTTATTGCACATTTATGTTCAATCTCTTTGGAAGATGCAAGTTAGATATGTGGGATCAGTGAGGTTGTATTTATCATATACCGGAATGTTGATATTCTTATTAATTCCAGGTGAACAGTTGGAAGTTCATTGGTCAGGTTATTAAGTGGGCTAATTTTAAACTATTTTGCCTACTTTCATTGTTAAGAAGTGTAACATACAGTCGGATCACCTAGGATGCTTTTTTTTTTTTTGGCATACATCTCTTCTTTTTTACTTATCTCTAATTTTACGATACTCCGAAATTTAGTAGCAGCTTCCGTTATTGCGATACTTCACAAATTCACTACACTCAAATTATGGATAACACACTTGTTTTCTTAGCTTCATTGCGTTGTTCCAGTAATACCAAGTCTGCAACAACTGAACTAACCAGTTCTTTCGTCACTATAAAGTTTTTTGTCAATATAGGGTTTATATATATATATTTTCTGGTCATGAAGAAGGGTCTACATATTTGTTGTGGGCATTTTGGTCAAATGAAATTGAAATTAACTAATTTTGGACATGTTATATACTCTAAGGAAAGGGTACCCTGTAATAAGAAGGTGTGCAATGGTGAAATTGAGAATGCCAACATTTAAGCATAAGTAGAGGTATTATCAATAGAAAAGAGCAGAGCACCATGAGCCCTCACTTACAGTCATTCTTGTAGAATTTATCTGAATTTTGAAACAAAAGTTAATTATGATAGAGGTTGAGTTGTTCTGAGCTATTATTTTATGCATGTATTATTCTATTAGGATGCACCGTAAGAATGGTCAGTTTGCATCATTGAAAGGAGGTCCAGGGTCTTCTAGTTGGGATTCTGCAAAGAGTGTCCTTCAAGGAGATGGCACACCTTGTCAAGAAATTTTAAGGTTGCTTCTTTCATGGTTTTGGAAAGAGAGTTTGTATGTCTTAGTCCCGCTTTCTATAGGACATCTTACTTATATTTTGTCTATGTTGCTTTGTTCTGCAACATTCCAGTGTTCGAAGATGTCAACATTGTGGCGTGAGTGAGAATTCTACTCCTGCTATGCGTAGTGGACCAGCTGGACTAAGGACACTCTGCAATGCTTGTGGGCTTATGTGGGCAAACAAGGTTAGTATAATCTTCACCTCCCCCCTTTTTTTGGGCTATAATTAAGGTTCGCATAATATTCATTTCCGGATGCTATTTATTTTCTTTTTGTGTGTGTGCGTGTGTTTTCCTAGAGTTATGAACACTTGTATTTAATAATAATCTGAATTCATTGTGTAGAGGACCTGCATGTGTATGGGGGATTCGTGAATCTAGTTAAATGTTAGGGGATTTTTGAACAGAATGCTTGTATGTAATCTTGATACACTTGGAGCTGGTTTATTGGCCTTGATGTTCAGGCTGGGAGGGTGTGGTTTTCTGGGTAGCTAAAAGCCTAAAACTCTAGTTAAGATGATATTGCCCCTCTGTCCCCCCAACCCTAACCCCCAAAAACAGGAGAAAAAAAGAAAAGAATACATCCGTCTGTAGGTTCAGTTCCCATATTGTCTGCTCTTTTCTTAAGGATAATGGAGAAGGGCAAAAAATTATATGGAATCTTCTTAGGTCTGTTTGATCGCATGATTCACAAAGACCTGTTTTGATAATGTTACGCCTATGAGGGGTACAATGAATGCAGTTCGCGATACAATAGCTGACTTAATTTGGACTGAACGATAGATGTTTTATTTATCTCATTTTGAATAACTGTTTAGGTGTATGTGTTATGGTTTTTCTATCTTTAATTTGGATGACTGTAATAACTTATATTATCTAAGTTCTTGATAACTGTAATAGCTAATATTTATGTCAAGTTCTATTGTTTTCTAACTTATTATTGCTACTTTTGTGATTTCAAAATAGAAATGTATCAGGATTTGGGGCACGGCCCTCCATGTTGTTGTGGCATGGGTCCTATGATTCTTTATCGGGCTGGGACAATACAAAACGAGGGACGCTACTTTTATAGATGTCCAAAATAGAAGGTATGATTTCTAATACGGAGGGATTAACAAAATAGTTGATTCGAAGTAATTATAATTATTTTATATGTTTTGAAATTGTAGAAACACCGTAATAGTTTTATATGGTTGGATGATGTCCCCGCGGGATTTCAAGGAATTAGACAGCAAGAGAACAATGATTTGGACAACGTAGTTGCTGTTATTCAACATGAACAGTATCGGCAAAAGTACATTATATATGGTGGTTGTATTTGTCTAAGTTGTTTGTTCTTTCTTATGTATTTTATCGTACTTCTTATGGTTATTGTTATTGTAATTGACTAATGATATTTCATTTACTCGTTTTTTATTCGGCCATGTAATAAATATATTCAGATATGGGTATATACTGAATGATTGAAAAATATTATTGAATTTTCATCTCCATAATGGGATATGTTGGAGGATAATGTCTTGGATATGTCTTGTAATATTGGATGTCTTATGATAATTCTTGCAATCAGGTAGAAAAAAAAAATTTGGACTTGTCATTTTTATGGGAAGGTGTTGCCGAAATTTTTTCATTTTCAAAAGTGTTCATGATGAACAATACCAACTTGTCATAAAAGATATTTGGTAAAGAAGTGTCTTTCAATTGCCAAAGATTTGTCATCATTAATTTTTGTATTTTGAAAAAACAAAAAATATATATTTGAAGTCACCAAACGTGTTTTTCTACTTATGTTCTCTGAAATTCAGAATAAACAGACTTTGCCAAACATGTTTTTCTGTTTCTGTTATAAAAAACAGGACTATGTCAAACAAGTTTTTCTGTTTCTGTTATGAAAAATAGGGCTCTGTCAAACGTGTTTATTGATTTTAAATTTTTCAATCTCGACCCAAAAAACATCCCTACCAAACATACTTATGTTTTTGGATGAATAAACAAGAATTTTTATTTTTTTCAACACAAACACAAACACAACTCTACCAAACATGCCCTGAATGTTTAGTAAGTGATGACTCATAACTAATTTAATGTCCTCACCAAAAAAAAAAAAAATGGATAAGATATATATATATATATATATATACTTTCACTTTAAGTTTATGATTTTATTCTTTTCATGATAAAAACATGTTAAATTCAACTTTTTATCTAAGATGATGAAAAGATCAGATTACTGGAGTGGAAAGTACCGAAATGACCACGTTAAAGAATAAAAAGTAAAGATTTTCAAAATGAAGAATGATTCTAAAGCAAAAACACCACAAGATTCGTAGTCCCTTTAATTAATTGTTGAGGTAAATAGAGTATGCAAAAGCAAAGTGTCAATGCCTTTTCTATAAAGGAATGTGATTTGAATGACTTATCTAGAAAAAAACAAGCACATAAACTCTTGTCCACAACTTTATTCTTATCCTATTTTTATTCCCCATCAAGAATTTCCATCACAACATCAAAATCTGAAATACGTTTAAATCCAGACCAGAAAAAAAGTGAATAATATGTATGTGACATGTGTGTGTGAATATATAATTTATTGTGTATATATATTTGAAAAATCATTTTTACAATGATATTATAGAGGCATGACACTTGCCAAATAAACTGACTTAGGTGACAGAGTTTTGGAAGAAAATAAAGGAAAAACAAAAATAAAACCTCAATTTGTATGAAAGTTTTAGAGAGAAATTAAATTGAGTCTCAAAATATTTCAATAATTACTCTATCCCAAATATCTTTAAAAAATTTAGAACAATTTCTTATTTGTATTATTCTTTTATTTTTAGGATACCTATTATATTGTTAGTTAAGTTGTTAGGATATTTTATAAGAGCCCCACCTATCTTTTCACTTTTCTCCTCGCACCTTCCAGACCCAACAGTCACAGTCCATGTTTGGACTATAGTGGCAATTATTTAATTTTCACCATATCATCAAACCTAATATATAATGATCCATTTTTCTGGTCCATCAGTACACCCTCAAGTAAAATTACAGAAATACCCTTTATGCCCCTTATTATAGATAGCAACTCTTGATAAAAATTATGAAATGTTTGATTAAATTAAAGTAATTAACTAACCTGATTAGCAAAACCAACTCCACAACCAAGCAAAATTCTGCCAGCAATGAGCATAGCAAGATCCTGAGCTGCAGCATTCAACACCACTCCGAAGATGAAGAAAATTCCCGCGATCAACATGGTGGGCTTCCGGCCTAGACTCCTCGTCGTGTAGGAGGCGAAGAAGGTCGCCGTTAAACCGGCTAAATATAGCGATGACGTGAATAATTGTAGTCCTTGATTATCATATTTGCAGTAATTACTGTCCAGTTCTGTCTCTTGAGTCCTTCGGTAAACCACCGGGAAAAACTTTTTCAAGAAATCGGGCATCGCAGTAACTCCACCTGTATTTTTAATTAAAAATCATATAATTAATGAATTATATTTTAGTTCAACAAATGATGGCCAGAGTTTTGGTGTCAATCTTATCGAAATCTTTCTCAGAATTTTTTTATATTTGCAATTAAAAAATTGGTTTTTTCTCTTTTTTAAATTTAATCAAGACAACTGGTGATGATGAAAGTCAAGATTTCATTCGATACATGTGCATATATTTAATGAGGAATCTTAATAAGACAAGAGAAATAAACTATACTTCACATTTTTTAAGAAAAAAAATAATAATAATAATACCCTTGATTATAGTAATAATCGTCACTAAAGATATTAAAAAACAATGACCCAAATATCCTCATGTCAATAATTATTATGGAACACCAAATTAATCCGGAATTAAATAATACATAGGGTTCTGTCTTATATTGCGTTATAAATATTACAAATTTTAAATTTAATATCGATATAAATCATATATTTCGAGAGTCACAGATTCAGAAATAAAACCATAAGATATCATTTGTTTGAAACTTTTTATCACTCATAAAAATTATACACAGATTTTAAAGCCTAAAAAATCTACATCCATATATATATAATATATGAATAATTTCATTAGTGAATGAATAATACTGGTAAAAAAATATTGTATGTACAGATCGAGTAACAGAAAATCATTCAGACACTTATTTTATGTATAGATATACACATATATGTGTAATACAAAACCTGAAACGCCAACGTCGTAGCCGAACATGAGGCCACCGGTGGCAGCCATAATGCAGGAGATGATTACAATCGGAGTGATCTTAGCCTCGAACTGGGTCCCACCTGCCGTGGCCGCAAATCCTCCGCCAGCCATGACCCTAATATAGATCAAGAACTATATATATATATATACTTATATAGATAGATAGATATATAATTTCTGAGTATATATTTTGTTAGGAAGAAGAAGAAGAGACAGAGTTTAAATGAGCAATGAAAATAAATTTATCCAAAATGGATGGGTTTATATAGACAGAGATGGGCCATAAATGAGCACGAGCCACATTATTGCAAGTGCAGATGATAGTAATGGTCAGTAAGTCAACTGACAGTAGCTTTCACGTGTACAGTTGGTCCTTCGTTCCTAATTGACGGCTAACTAGTCTAGGCTCTAGCCAATCCAATAACGTCTCTCTCTATATACACAAACATATATTATGTGTGTGTATATATATATATATATTTACAATTATAAAAGTATAAGCATTTTTTAATATGTTTGTATATTTTTACTACTTTTAGAATTATAAAACATTAAATAACTTCTTATTTAATTGTTTTAATAATTAAATTTAAGTTTATATTTTATCATTTACTGTAAATTATTAATACCTCAAAAACATTTGACTTTTCTAATTTCTCTTATTTAATGGTTAGAATGATTAAAATTTTAAATAAATATATTTAAAAAGTTTAAAATTATCTTTCATATAATCTTTTACTTTATATTATTTTATATTTTTAATTATAATTATCTAAATTTATATTTATTACAATATAAATTACAAATAATTAAATTATCACACGGTCGCATGTATTTTATATTAGTATATACATATGTGTGTGTAATTTACGTGTGGGAACTCCAAGATTTAGCTGTGTGTGAATTGAAGTTGCCAAAATCGTTTGGTTCTATTATACTAAAAACCAAATGAACCCAAGTTATACGACTGTGACTTTTGCTAGCAGACTGAAATTCAAGTCAGCTATTTGTTACAAAAAAATGGAAAAAATAGATGCAACGAATCAATCAGTCAATTTCATTACATTTGAATAATTATCTCAACTGGTGATTCATGTGAATATATTCAATTAGGGATGGCAACTGATGTACTGATGGGCGGGATATCCACCATGTTCTCTTAATCATTAAGAAATTTTCATTCAATCATCGTTCAAAATCCGTTAAAAGGGTTGAGATGTCACCCGATCCTAACATCTTCCCCGTACCTTACCCGTCAAATTTTTTAAAATGATTAAGTGTTCATAAGTATCCGTTAACAATTAAAATTTTCAAATATATCACATTAAAATTTATAAAATTATATACTTAAAATACGAAATTCAATAATATAAAAACTAAATAAATCACCAAATTATCCAACAATCAAAATTACAATACATTCTACCAAAAATAACAACAATAAAAAAATTTGTTCAATATTAGGTTCATTTCAATCTAAACACCAACAAAAATAGAATTTAGAATTACTGAGTTACAATTATTATTTTATATATATATATATATATATATATATTATAATATATCTAAACGGGACAGGATGGAGACTCCTAAAATCATCCCTGCCCCCGTTTATGTACGTATTTTTTTCTCCAACCACATCCCCACTCATATAGTATAAACGGAATACTCAACATCTGCGTGACGGGCAAATTATCATCCTATATTCAAGGGTCATAATTTTAATTTCACAATTGAACCTACTTCATTCACTAGTTTCGACCCTTGTCAGATGCTCCTTATCAGATGCTCATGGGTTGCTGGTTTAGTATCAATGACCAAATAATATCGAAGAATTTGAAGAGTAAAATGAAAATAAAAGAATAAACTCAAAAAAAATCATTTTAATTTTCTTATTATTTTGTAATAAAACTTCACTCCTTGTACTCTATCGAACGTACTTTCTAAAACTTTTGCTTAAGATAAAAATTGGTAGTTGACCCAAAAAATGATACTCCCTCAGTCTCATAATAATTGTTCAATTTGAATTTTTTAATATTTTATTGATTTACGTTGACTAATGTACAATTTTTAATTTTGCCCTTAATGATATAGTATTATGGTGGGTCCAGTATTTGTTTAAAGTTAGTGGAAGAATGGTAGTTGAGGAAAGTGAGAAGTTAAATTGTATTAGAATTCGAACTGGACAAGTATTTTGGGATAAGTAAAATTATAATAGTGAACAACTAATATGAGACAGAGGTAATATCAAAGTGTGTCAAATACAAATACACCTACTATTTAGTATGTTCATCTAAATTCATGTAATTTTTTTAGTGACAAAAATATCTCTTTGAGTTTCTTTTTATACAATTTGCCACACTTGAATGGGAAGATAATTTCTCTCTCTCCCTCTATATTTTATTTTTTATTTTTTATTTTATTTTTGTATGTCATGAAAGGTGAACAAATAACATGAAATAAAATACATAAAAGTTTCTTCTTCATATACATGGTTCGCCGTAACAGCCGTTACGTAACGGATTTTCAGGTTACCGTTACCGTTACGGCCCCGTTATCCGATTCCCACACCCGTAACAGCCGTTACGATCGCTACGAAGGCCGTAACGGCCGTTACGCTGGCCGAAACCCCAATTCTCACGATTCCAAAAATACCGTAACGGTTAACACAATTGAAGTTTTTCAAAAATTTGAGTTAAAAATTTTTTTTTTTATGTATATGATATGATAAATGTTACTCCATTATTTAAATATTGAAAATTAAAAAAAAAATTGATTTGAATCCGACTTGGATAAAAGAGTTAAGACAATGAATCAAGTAGGAGGAACCAAAAACACAATGATCATCAAAGTGATGGTTCTTCTTCAATGATGCGTATCTTTGGTGAATTTTCGTTGGGACAGTCACCAAACTTACAATATGGATTTTTGTATGGTACAAGTCAAAGCTATTATCCGCCACAACCATATGGATTATTTCATGCAGAGGAATACCCCATTGTGTCTCCTCAACCTCAAATGTCTTATGGATATTACGGACAAAGGCATAACATCAGTACAAATCAGTCTAGTAATTCTTTGGGATATGCTGATCAGGGTCAAAATCATCCTTATCAGTTACAAAGAGAAAATGGTCTACTAATGATGAATCAAATGTCCATTGAAGATACAGCTCAAAAATGACAATCTTTTCATGAACCCCAACCAGAGCAACAAGATCCACCACGAAATTTATTTTGGTGGTGAACCATGTATCTTTTTTAAAATTATTTTACATTATTGGAAATAAATTATATCTTTTGTGATTTCAATTTTTTATTTATTTAAATTTAAATTTAATTAATAATATCATAACAAGTATATCATAAACATTGAAATAACGACAACACCATTAGATTTAGTAATAACTCATTTTTTTATATTAAAATTCTTTAAAAAATTAAATAAAATTTACTTAAATCTACAAAAAAAATATTTTTATTTATTCATGTTGCCAAAAGTATTCAATTAGAACATTTTGGGTAAGATGTGCAAGATTTTAAAAAATTCACGATTGCGATAATCGAATCCCGTTACGTATCTCCGATACTGACCCGTTACACCGATATTATTACCATTACAATGACTGATACCGTTACGGTAAACCATGTTCATATATGATGGTAATTCTTCTTGGTTTAAGCTTTAAAACAATTTTAAAAAGAGATCCACTCAAATATATATATATATATAGGTATAACTACGAATTTATTTCCATTCAAAAAAAAAAACTACGAATTTATTTTTATACGTCTACAATACTTATAAAATAGAGTTTTCCTCTTTTATTAAATATATTTGCATTAACTCTGTTGTTTTTAGGGATAACTTCATTTACACCCCCTGAGGTTTGTCCTATCATCATTTTGACCCCCTCAGGTTTGCATATCTTCATTTACACCCCTCATGGGGTGAAATATCTAAAATACCCTTATACCAAACACCCCTTAAATCAATTTAATCCCTAAATCAATTTAAACCCTAAACCAAACACCTCTTTAGAATCAATCAAACCCTCAAACCAAACACCCCAATATTTATTCAATTTTTATTCTCTCTCTCTCTCTAACTCTCAGACACACACACACACACACACGCACACACACACACACATATATATATATATACACACACATATATATATAGATCTATACACACACATATATAGATCTATACATATATATATATATAGACCCATCGGGGGCGGCGGGAGGAGGCGGCGCCGACGGGGAGGCAGTGGTGGGAGGGGGCGGCGCCGAAAGGGAGGCGGTGGGAGGGGGTCGGTCGGCGACTATATATATATATATATATATATATATATATATATGTGTGTGTGTGTGTATATATATATATAGATATCTATCTATATATGTGTGTATATATATATGTGTGTGTGTGTGTGTGTGTGTGTGTGTGTGTGTGTGTGCGGTGTGTGCGTATGAGAGAGGAGAGAATTAATTTTTTTTTTAATTTTATATTTATTTTCGAATTTAGTTTTTTTTTTTTGAAATTTAATATATATATATTTGAATTTTATATTTATTTTCAAATTTTATATTTTTTTTGAAATTTATAATTATTTTCGAAATTTAATATATATTATTAGAATTTTATATGGTTTTTTTTAATTTTATATATTTGTCTTGAATTTAATATGTTTTTAAAAAAAAAATTAAAAATTTATATATATTTTTTATTTTATATTTATTTTCGATTTTATAATTTTTTTTGAAGTTTAATATATTTTTTTGAATTTTATATGTTTTTTTTTAAAATTTTATATATTTGTTTCAAATTTTTATGTTTTTTGTGATTTTTATATTTATTTTTGAAATTTAATATGTTTTTTTGAAAAAAAAATAATTTCAAAATTTATATATGTTTTTTAATTTTATATTTATTTTCGAATTTATAATATTTTTTAAATTTTAATATATATTTTTTCAAATTTTATATATATTTTGAAATTTTAATACAAATTAAATTATTAAATGATGGGAGGGGGTCTAATTGATAAAAACACTATCCTTGTTTCCAAAAAGAATAAGGATAAGACATTGAGGGTAGTTTAGGAATTTAAAAAAAAATTCAGGCTGATGTCATCGTTCAGGGGGTCTAAGTGATGAGAATATTGAAAAGTAAGGGATGTAAATGAAGATATGCAAACTTGAGGGGGTCCAAATAAAAATAAAACAAACCTCAAAGGGTGTAAATGAAGTTATCCCTTGTTTTCAGTATTGTCTTTTAGAGGCTATAAAGGTAAGGAGACTTTCTATATATATCCCTTCCATTAAATGAGATTACATTATATGTATTATCTCTTTTTATATTTTTTAATTATTTGATAATAAATATATATATATATAATGTATTGATATGAAACACACAGGAATGTTTTCCATTTCATTAAATGTGTTGACTCTTTTAATATCCAATGGTGAAAAATAAAAGGATATATTGTGCTAACACTCCCTGGGATTTCGGTCAATTTCACTTAGTGTTTGTTTGGTAGACGGTGTGGAGTTGGTTTTTGGTTTTGGTTTGGTTGGAGTTGGTGTGGTTTTATTTTGGTTCAAACCATGTTTGGTGCAGATGGTTTTGGTGTGAGAAAAAGTGATGCTGAAAAACCAAACCATGTTTGGTAGAGTTGGTATGGGTTGAAATTCTAAATATTAATATAAATATATTAATATATTTTAAAATATATTAATATTATAATATTAATATATTAATATATGAGTTTCACATTTTATTTATTAATAAATATTAATATATATTAATATTAATATATTAATATATGGGTTTCACATTTTATTTATTAAAATATATTAATATTAATATTTTTTAATATATTAATATTATAATATATTAATATATTTAATTTTTCGAAATATTTAATTTTTCATAAATATTTAATTTTTCAGAATATTTAATTTTTCGAAATTTATTAATATCAAAAATGAATTTGCTACAGTGTTAGTACCAAAACCAAAACCATGAACCATAAAAAATGATGGTTCCAAATTTTGGCTCATTCCTTCACAAAAGTTGCACTATGGAATTGCTACGGTGTCTACTCCAAATTTCCACCATTTGCCAAACATGGAGTGGAGCAAAATTTTCAAACCAAACCCAAAATTTTGGCTCCACTCCATTTGTCAAACATGCACTTAGATGTTGGTCAAGGGGAGTATAGTCCCAACGCCCCCCGATGTTTGCATTTTGTTGCACTGATATTTCTTGGAGGCATAAAATGACTTTGTGTTCTCAATTATTCTAATTTGCTTGCAAAATATCCAAATTACCTCTTGATTAAAATCAACATCTCACCCAACTACACCACCCTTATTAACAAAAATCTACAATAAATAAATAATACATACAATATATAAATACAATTTTATTTTTAAAACAAAATTCAAAAATATATAAAATGTAAAATCTATTTAAAAAATAAATTTAACCACTAAAAGTATTTCATCAATAATAAAATTTTAAAATTGATACAGCAGAGGATGGAGCAATGCTAGAACAAGGCGCGGGTACATGAGTGATAGAAGGATTGACAATGCGGAAGGCATTGGCGCTGGCGCGAGGCACGCTGATGTCGACCTTCTGTCCAGCTTAGCAGTGCCCGGGAACGCCACAGAGAAAGTAGTGGTGACCCCGGGCAGTGATAGTGATCGAGTCAATGCCCGTGGTGTGGGTAGCAATAGGGGCTGTTGCATTACATGCCCTGTACTCGACGTGTGAGACTTGCATCACATTGTGGAACTGTGGGCTGTACTCAAATCCTGATGCATCAACCACAATATAAGGCACCATCATTTCAGTATATATATATATATATATATATATGTATTTTAGGTAATTCGATACACACACTTCCCGCATTTCAATATATTTTGTTCAACATACTTTTATGCATATATAGACTTACACACATATATATATATATAAGACTTGGCTAACATAATTTATAATATTATGAGTCTAATTTCCTTAACTTCCTGATTGCATTTTTTTTCCTTTTTTTGGATTTTTTAGACAGACATGTTTTAAGTGGCTCAAAAAAAGAGTATAGATATAGGAAATAGTGGCCTAGAGACAAACACAAAGCAATAAGTTTAGGAACATAGGTGGATGGAGAAAAATTGCAAGAATATTTAGAGTCTACTAACACCTCCACTAACTCCAACTTTAGTTTGCAAAACAAAATATTTGTAACATAAAAACCCCACCAAATAATCACTCTTAATTTTTTTCAACAAGAGAGAGCTAGTGAATGCTCGAATCTGTTATAATGTTATATAATATATTGTCCCATTCCACACAACCAAATGGGGACAGTTTAATTAATGAGGGTGAATTATAGCGATGGAATCCCAATAAATAAAGGACATGATTGGTGCCCACAAAATTAAACACTACAATAAAAAGCAAGAAATATCCACAAATTTAAACACTATATATAGATGCAGAAAAATACACAATAATAATTGAATTCAAAAATTGAATCCTTTATTCTGTCTTTAACCATGTATTTATACACAATTAGGGAAATGTGTCAAGCTCATTTACCAAGTTTATCAATTTCTTAAATCATGGGATTTGATAAACCCTTTTCTTTTTTGGACTCCCTTTTCCATAAATAGGACAACTCCCTGACTTATGGATCACTCATCTTCTAGAGGATTCTATGGGTCTGTTATTTCTTCGGCCCATCAGTCTTGCGGCCCATCTATCCTATGGCCCATCTATATTGGGCCATGTAATGATGTAATTTCTGACTATTACACAGGTCCCTGAGGTTATGGGCCTATTATTCACATCATAGCCCATGACCGAAATCATATACACTCATATATATATTAATATTTTTTATGGGAAATGATGGTGGTGAGTTGGCATGCATTTAATTGCATTTCAAAATAAGAGGCCATAACTTCCTTAAACTTTGCACCATGACGGCTCATCGTGCAACGTGTGACCTTCGGGTTTCGTGCAGTCCTTTAGCAATTAGCATGCTCTTTTCCTTCTATAAAACTCATCCTTTACAATTTGATTTCTTCATTCTCTTCATTTACAATTTTTCGCTCATGCCTTTCTCTCTCAATTTTTGCTCCTGGAAATCATCCCTCCTTCATTCTTGCACTCTTTCCTATCGGTCGTTTAAGAAACTTCATCAGAACAGAAGTCCACTTCTACCCGAAGCTCATCTTGCCTCTTCATTATTAGCCGAGTAAGTCGGATAGTACTCATCTCTTTTCAATTTTCACCTTTGCCCCCCATCTGTCTCTTCTATCTTTCTTGGAACTATGTCTGACAACGATGATACCAGGTCAGTAGAGGAGGTCGTTTTGTCCTCTGCAACTGACACCGACCCAACCAGTAGTGATAGCCCTCCTTCTACCCGTCAAGAGACCCCTGTCCAAAAAATAGTTCCCCAAAATGCCGACCTTCCGGGTTCGTCAGCGAATCTGGGAACACCTGCTTCAAGGGGTTCTCACGATAATGAGGAGTCTGTGGACCCCAAGCCTTCTGAACACTTTGTAGTTGCCCCTTTTAAGAAAACCCGGCCTGAGGTAGATGTAAAACATCTTCGAGCTAAGACCCATGTGCCTGAGGATGTCGATGTGGCCCCTTACCCGGGCTATTTAGATTTCTCTAAAAGTGAGGGACTCCAACCCGGTAACATTCTGCTATCGGCAGTTCACCTTAAGGTTATAAGATTTCCCCTTCACCCTTTCTTCCATTACGTGTTTTTTATGTTAGGTTTACACCCATTTCAACTAAACCCGAACAACCTTAGGATTCTGTCCATGCTCCTATTATACAATAAGGATCTGGACCTTAACCTAGGTTTTGCCAAATTGTTTATTTGTTATTTTTTCCAAAAAGCCAGAGAAAGTAAGGGTAGATACAACCTCTTTCCCTTCTATGGTCGGGGTTTATGTTCTGGTATGGAGAAGTCAGATAAATGGTGGAAAGAGAGGATGGTAGTTGTTAGCGGTAATTGGTTTTACCCGTTCTCTCTGACATTCCCGATCCCCCATACCTTTGGTGTTATTCGCTTGCCTGTTTACCGTCCCCTCCACAAAGCCTCCTATTTTTGCGAGTTCTGTGATTTACATCGGGGGGAGTACGCATACAGGTTTCTAGGTTATGAGGATAGAGAAATTCCCTTGTCCCTCAGAAAAGAACGGATAACCCTTCTGAAGGCCAAGATCTGGAGCAATGTCCGATCTGCCACTACTCTTCTTACTCATACCAATCTGGAGATGATTTCTAACTTGGGAGCTGTTGTTGACAGGATGGATTTACCCGTCAAATCCCTTTCTGCCAGACGCACTCAGGTTTCTAATGGGGTCAACCTGGTTGACGTTGTACCACTCTCGACGGCACCCCCGGTGCCTCCAGTTCCTCTGCCTGCACAAAGTCCAGTCGATCCACCTCAGCCTCCTCTTGCAAATCCTCCAATTACGAGGACCCGATCTGGCACAGGTGGTGGATCGGTCAATAAAAGACCTAGGACCCAAGCTACTGATGCCTCGACGAGCGAAACTCCTCAGGCTCAAGATGCCCCATGTACTTCTATTCCCTGGGAACCAAAGTTTCTCCTACCCGATGGGACTCCAGTCTGTGCCAATCATCTCACCTCTGCCAGCCAGAAGCTCTACGGCTTATGGCGAAGGGGATTTGGACTCCGGCCGATAGGGCTGCTCAGTTGAAAATCTCCAAGACTGAGCTTCTGAAAAAGAGCTCCACAATGGTCATGGAGGTTGGTAATTCGTTTTTATTTTGTACCTTGGTTCATTATATTTTCTTCATTATGTACTAACATGCCCTTTTTTCCTCTTTTTATGTAGACTCTTTATGGGATCCAGGCCTACAATAATGTTGTGGAGTCTGATGTTTGGGAAATGGCCAAGATGCAGGCCCAACTCCAGCAAAATAACGAGCATCGGGTTGCTCTGGTCAAAGAGGCGGATGGACTTCGCCAGATCGTCTCTGAGCATAAAAGCCTTCTGGAGATCGAAAAGGCTGAAAAAAGGGCTTTAGCTGTCGAAAAGATAGCTTTAGCCGCTGAGCTTGTAGAGGTGAGGCAACCTTCCAGAAGATAGCTGCCGAAAAGGTGGAGTCAGATAATCTTCTGGCTCTTGAGTGGTCCAAGGTAGAGGTGTGCCATTTGGGGGGTCTGGACATGCACAGCCAGTACACCACCATCTGCGATGTTCGAACGATCAAAGCATGGCAAGAAAGGCATGAAATGGAGCACATTCCCTTGGTAGATCGGGAGTTCAAGACTGCTGAGGAGTTTGATGCTTTCATGGGAGTGTCTCTTCCTTACAAGGACCCACTGAATTCTGAAAATGAGAAGCGATTTGCTGCTATTTTGAAGGGAGAAGACTATCATCCTCCTGAGTAGAATAGGATTTTAAGTTCTTTGTACTTACCATTTTCAGAAGAGTGTTTTTGTAATTTTTCTTTTTTTTAATGAAAAAGAATTTTCCCAGCTCAGTGTTTATTTTGTTCTTGTTGTTTTAGTAAAATTTCTTGTAATATTTAGTCTTCGGGCATCTGGTCCCTGAGACTTTTTTTTTTTCTTGTCCTCTAGTTAGTTCATATTAGGTTTGAACTTTAACACTTGAGAAAATTTTCAATTGAATACGAAACCTTCGGGCATATGGCCCCTTTAGACTTATTTTTGTCCTTTGGTTAGTTCAAATCAGGTTTGAACTCAACACTTAGGAATATTTCAATTAAACATGGAGCCTTCGGGCATATGGCCCCTGAGGCTTGTTTTTGCCCTCTGGTTAGTTCAAATCAGGTTTGAACTCAACACTTAAGAAAATTTTCAATTAAACATGGATCCTTCGGGCATATGGCCCCTGAGGCTTGTTTTTGCCATCTGGTTAATTCAAATCAGGTTTGAACTCAACACTTACGAATATTTCAATTTAAACATGGAGCCTTCGGGCATATGGCCCCTGAGGCTTATTTTTGCCCTCTGGTTAGTTCAAATCAGGTTTGAACTCAACACTTAAGAATTTTTCCATCAAATATGAAGCCTTCGTATGAATATGAGTATAGAAATAAATTGTATCTTTATTCAAAAGAAATTGAGTATTACGAGGCAGAAGTGCCGAACATCGGGCACAAATGCTTTATTATAATCAGAAAAAGGTGTCATATGCAAGACACAGTTTTATTTTACTATTTTAACAAGAAAAAGAAACTACCTAAGGATAATACCTCTTCAACTGATAAGCGTTCTGAAAGTTGGGCTCGATGCGGCCTGTCTCTTTCTTTCGTACCCGATAAGCACCGCATCCGATGACCTCAATTATTGTGTAAGGTCCTTCTCATGTCTCCCGTAATTTGCCAAAAATCTCAATCTTTCTTCTGAGTACCATATCGCCTATCTGAAACTCTTTTCTCTTGACTTTCTGATTAAACCGTGCCCTGACTTGTTGCTGATAGGCAGTCATCCTTATCCCGGTAACTTCTCTTCTTTCTTCTAGTAGGTCTAAATCATGGGCTAGGTGCTGATTGTTTGGACCTTCCTCTCAGGCTTGACTTCTTAAAGTAGGTACTCTCAACTCAGTCGGGATATCGGCTTCGGCCCCATAAGCCATGGCGAAAGGGATCTCTCTTATTGGTTGCCTTGGAGTAGTCTGATAGGACCATAACACCTTGGGCAATTTCTCCAACCAGGCCCCTTTTGCCTCTTCAAGCTTTTTCCTGAGTGTATCAAAAATTGTTTTGTTTGTCCTTTCAGCCTGCCCATTTCCCTGTGGATAGCCAACAGAAGAAGTGTTCTAATTGATCCCATGTTTTGCCAGGAACGCTTGAACTTTCCTGTTATCCAAATTGATGTCATCATCCATCATTATAGTTCGGGGTAGACCGAATCTACAAATGATGGGACTTCAAATGAACTTTATAATATAGCTACTTTTGATAGTAGAGTATGCCTCGGCTTCCACCCACTTGGTAAATTAATCCGTAGCCAGAAGAACATGAGTGGTAAATCGTATAGCTTGCTGGAGAGGACCCACAATATCCATACCCCATCGGGCAAAGGGGTGAGGGATAATTGTTGGGTTCAGTAATTTCGGAGGTGGATGAATGACATCACCATGAAATTGACACTTTTTGCAATGTCGGGTGTAGACCTCGGCGTCCCTTGATAAATAAGGCCAGAAGTATCCCTGGGTGAGAACTTTATGGGCTAAAGACCTCCCTCCGGAATGATTGTCACATGATCATGTATGAATTTCTTCTATGACCGCAGAAACTTCGGAGGGTGTGAGACATCTCAAATATGGCCTAAAAAAATACTTGCGGTACAGTTGACCGTTGTATAGAGCATGTCTGGCGACTTTTATTCTTATCTTCCGGGCCTCTAGTTTTGACTCAGGTAATGCACCAGTCCTTAAATATTCTGTTATGGGGTCCATCTAGCTTAGCTCCCAAGGAATGACCATCACGTCTTCAGAGGGCTCCAAGCTCGATCGGACGATGAAGTCTATATGTGTTACTCGAGTCATACTTTCCCCTGCTGCGGAGGCCTGGTTATCTAGACAATCTGTCATGATATTATCCCCTCTAGGGATTTGTTCAAAGGTTAACTGCTGGAATTCATCGGCCTCTTTTAGTACCAAATTCCTGTACGCTTCCATTTTAGGCTCTCGGGTTTCATACTCCCCATTCAACTGTCGACAACCAACTAGGAATCACTTCGTATCTATGTTTTCTGTATTTGAAGGCTTCGGGCCATCCGAATCCCTGCTAGAAATGCCTCATACTCGGATTCGTTGTTGGAGGCGGGAAACTCCCATCGAACAGACTGCTGAATTTTAGTGCCATCTGGTGTCACGAGCTCTAAACCAATCCCTGCACCGTTGATATTTGATGATCCGTCTACGAACACAAACCATAAGCTAGGTTTATTTTTTTCTAAAGAATCGGTAGTTTCTGTTTCCAATAGAAAGTCAACTACCGCTTGTCCTTTGATGGCAGTTCGGGGGACATAGGTTATGTCAAAAATCCCGAGTTCTATTGCCCATTTGGATACTCTCCCCGATAACTCAGATTTCGCCATTATGGATTTAATCGGGGTTGCAGTTGGCACTACGATCGAATGTGGTTCAAAATAATGCCGAAGACGTCGCTTTGCATTGATCAATGATAGTACCAGTTTTTCTTGCTTCGAATAATGGGTTTCTGCATCAGCAAGGCTTTATTGGTGTAGAAGACTGGTATCTGGTACCCCTTGCCCTCTTTGACCAGAGCGGCGCTGGTAGATGTCGCAGATATGGCTAAATATAAGTGTAACAACTTGTTTGTTTCTGGGGTTACCAGTATAGAAGGCTTTGCCATGTAGTTTTTGAGTTTTTTCAGGGCTTCTGATTGCTCTGGCCCCTAGACCTCTCATTTTGCCGCCTTTATAGCTTGAAAGAATGGCTGGCACCGATCAGTTAAACGAGAGATGAAACAACTGAGGGTTGCTACTATTCTGGTCAGTACTTGGATCTCCTTCCGGGACCTTGGCTCTGCTGATTCCATGAGAGCCTTGACATGTGTTGGGCTAGTTTGTATTCCCGTCCGATCAACTATGTATCCCAAGAATTGGCTCGGGGATACTCCGAAAGAACATTTGGATAGGTTGAGCTTCATCTTGTACTTTCTGAGGGTGTCGAACACTTGTTGCAGATCGGTCAGGTGACCATTTTTCGCCTTGCTTTTGACCACCGTGTCATCAATATAGGCTTCTATGGTAGATCCCATTATGCCTTGGAAAACCTTGTTGACCAACCTCTGAAAGGTTGCACCTGCATTTTTTAGTCCGAAAGGCATAACTGTGTAACAATATGTACCTTATTCGGTGATGAAGGCAGTATTTTCCTCATCATCTGGGTTCATTCATATCTAGTTATACTCAGAGTATGCATCCAGAAAACTCAAGCGCTCGAATCTTGCGGTGACATCTACCATCTGATCCATCTTTGGTAAGGGGAAACAATCATTCGGGCATGCTTTGTTCAGGTCGGTGAAGTCCATGCACACCCTCCATTTCCCATTCTTCTTCTGAACAACAACATTATTTTCCAGCCAAGAAGGATATTATACCTGCTTGGAGAAGTCGATCAACCTCTTCAGCTATGATCTGGTTTCGGTAAGCCCCCATTCGCCTTTGTTTCTTCCTGACGGGTTTCGCGGCGGGATCCATATTGAGGGAATATTGGGCTATTGACAGATCGATGTCGGTCATATCCATATGGCCCCAGGAAAATACGTCAGCATTGGAGCATAGGAGGACCTCTATCTCTTCCTTTTCTTATGCACTGAGGCCATAATTGATATAAGTCAACCTTTCAAGGTGATTGGGGTAGATCTAAACTTCTAGCAAATGTTCAGCTATTATTGATGACCTCGCACCCTCCTCCTGTAATTGCTATTGATCATCGGGTACCGCCTTGGATCGTGATTCTCGTTTCGGTTCTGTCCTTTTCCTTAGACCTTTCATGGTGACAGCGTAACATTCCTTGGCTACTACCTGATCTCCCCTGATGTCAATCACATCAATTCTGTTTGGATCAATGCATCGCATGACTTGATGCATGGTTGAAGGAACTCCTTGCATCCGATGGATCCAACCCCTACCCCAAAAAAGATTATATGAGGGTTTGACATCCACCACCACAAAAGTTTCTCTGAGTGTGCGTCTTGCCACTGTTACTTGCAGTTGGATCTGTCCCACTGGTTCCACTCTTTTGCCATCAAATCCGGCTATCGGGCTTCTAGAAGGGACTATCTCCTGAGGGTTGGTCTCTAACCTCTCAAAGGCCCATTTGGTGATAATGTTAGTGCTACTTCCTGGGTCTATCATTACCCTATTGATCAGGCAGTTTGATACCATGAGGGAGATAACCAAAGGATCGTCATGTGGTGATTGAATGTTCTGCATGTCTGCAGAAGAAAAATTTATACGGGCATCCTCTTTCGGGCTTTGGAACTCGCTAATTTCCCCAACCTTTCGCAGTTTCTAGGCTTGACGCATCTGGGATCTGCAGGCTTCCTCCGATTCTAACCGACTTGGGCCACCGTGAACCATGTGAATGACTCTTACGGGATGTCCCACTGCTTCCTTGATGAGCGTGTGTGACGTTTGATCTGGTCGGGCGCCCTCCTTGGCAATGTACTCCGTCAATTCCCCTTTCGCTATCATGGTTTCTACTTGCCTCCTAAGGCTTCTGCATTCGTTGGCGTGGTGTTCGTACTCGCCATGGAAGGCACAATGTCTTGACATGTCTCTTTAATCCATCGGTTGTCTGATGGGTGGGGGTGACCGAAAGATTCATTTACCCTTAGTGTGACACCCCAAAATTTCCATGCATAAGTTGGCCAGACCCATACACAGAAAACTGGAGCGTCAGTAATTGATAACATAAGCACAGAAGAGAAGACATAAAATCGAAATATAATAATAACAACAATAACAAAATAAGGATCCAACTTATACATGAAAAAGACCACTCCCAATACATCCTTAAATAAAATAAGTCCCACACAATACAACTTGGAAATCCCATAAACATGGACCCCTAGAAACACACTTAAAAGAAATACAACATATGTGATTTATCGGATCCTACCCTGGAGTGGAAAGGAAAATATGATAGAACCGGACGGATAGATATGAAGTCCTCAACCCTGCTGGTGAAACTACCGAGGACCTGAAACAACAAAAATATTGGTTAAACCCACGAGCAAGTACAACTCTACATGATCCCAAGCGGAATATCAAAATCCATCCCCTTTCCTAGTGACACCTAATCCCAAAATTATATTATAAAATAATAATATATTTAACTATAACCATAGTCACTAATATACCACCATTTAATATAATTATGTTTATAAATTCCTTACATTAATTTGATGTTTCCATATAACATCCATGCCCTACCATAACCACGTACCCGACAACTCACCCATGTCCCGTGGTACTAGCTAAACTGCAGTAATAGTCAGCCTATTTGTGGTTCCTTATAAATCTCCAAAACATAGTCATTTAATTTAAATCTTATGATTTTACGAATTTATTAATTCACTCGTATTATTTATTCGGGAACGAATAACAATTTAAGAGGTCGAGCCTGGCGGGATCTGTGGCAGCGCCCCAGCGCCAAGGTATACGGTATTTTGTACGGTTAAAACTATTCATTTATACGGTCAAAAATACGTAATCCAGTATAATTCGTGAAATACATAATAGCAATATAAATCAATGTCTAGGGTCTGATAACAAAGAAAATAGAGAAAAATAATTACATAAATATGCAATATTTTTCTAATAACAGTTTTGAAATCTTTGTCAACATTGAAATATAAAATATTTCTATATTCAGATATTTATACTTAGTTCCAACCGTATACACCTCATCAGAATCATACCAGCAAGACATATAATCACGAATCCATACATGTATATCTACACATGGTAAAAACAAATTTATACGTATAGCTAGATATAAATATAGTCTCATGCATATATCAATATATCACCACAAATCTCTATGTATATACAAGATCTATACATATAATCATGAATCTGTACATATATGTATAACCAGAATATAAATCATCATATATATATGAATATAAATACACTCTAACAGATTTGTACATATATGTCTATATAAGTCTACTAATCTCTACATATATGCAAGATCTGTACATATGATCATGGATCTATACATATACATATAAACATAATATATATCATCATATAAATAAACATTAATATAAACCTACTATAACAGATCTATACATAAATGTATATATAGATCCACGAATCTCTACATATATACAAGATCTATATATATACTTACGGATCTATACATATATGTATAAACAGAATATATATCATCACATAAATAAACATGAACATGAACATACTCTAACAGATCTATACATATATGCCTATATAAATCCACGAATCTCTATATATATACAAGATATATATATATACTTACGGATCTATACATATATGTATAAACATAATATATAAAAGTCATATATGAACATGATTTACACATACATATACATATATGAAAAATACTATCTAGCAGATTATAGATGCACAAAGTAAAGACTACGAAATTTCAGTACAAAGAGGAAGAGTAGAACATATGTCTTGCCTGTAATGTAGAGCTGAATCCACCAAAAGTACAGATCCAAACCAATTCTAAGCTCTCAACCCTCACAATTTCGGGAATAATTGATGATGAAGAAGAAGTAGTAGGAAGAAATGAGATGGGGGCTAGATCTGAAGTTAATGATGCTTATATGGAAGAGGCTAGAGTTAGGGAATTGTCTAAATTATCCTTGTGTTATGCATAAATCACCAAACTACCCAAACACTAATGACAACCTTGTCCCCCTTCAGCTCACATAATTACATTATGACCTACTAGACTTAAAAATACTAAGATAACCTCATTCAATAATTTAAACACCCAATATGCCATCTGAAATAATTAAGGAAATAAATATCCATTAAATACGGGGTATTACACTTAGTCTCCTGATACAGTTTGGCCAGGGTAACCTTTAATGGAGTAATCTTGTCCTCGAATCTCTGACGTTTCTCTAGGACTGGGGAGGGTATAGGAGGAACGCCTGGCCGATTCCGATCGGTTGCCCGATCCTTAACTTTTGGTTTGGATACTCTTGCCTCTACGCTTGCAAAGGCTGCCCTTCTTTGTCGTATGGCCAGTTCTTCTTCTATCCGGAGGTGCCCTTGTGCCCTGGAATTGAGTTCCCCGATGTGTGCAGGTGGCCTTTGGACCAAAGACTGATGAAACTTGGTTCTAGGGATCAAGGCCATTCTGAAATCCTCAACGGCTGGGTGCTGATCGCAATTGTCAATCGATGACATCTCCACATTGAATCGTGAGACAAAGCTTTTCAAGGATTCACCTTTTTCTTAGATCATGGTGAATAGACTGGAGATGGTCTTTCTTTGTCTGTTATTGTCGAAGTACTGGGCAATGAACAACTCACAAAGTCTGAGCCAACTTCCAATGGATCGGGGTGGTTGTTTCCTGAACCATAGCAGGGCTGCTTCGGTCAAGCTGGTGGGAAAGACTTTGCAGAGTAGGGCTTCGTTCTCATTGTAGACGTTCATCTTTGTATGGACATGGTAGATGTGTTCCGTTGGATCTTTTGTGTTGTCGAACATGGTGGATTTTGGTAGTCTGAACCTCTCCGGGTAGGGCACGCTGGTGATCGCCAAGGGTGAATGGAGTCTGCACGACGTCGATAAATGCCTCGGAGGCCAGATCGTTTGGGGTTTGAATCTTCAAATCCTTAAGCACCTCCCTTGGGAATCTGATCATAATCTCATCCAACTATTTCATGGTCAGAGTTTCCTTGGGATTGTGCACCATGAGCACTTGCAGGGATGACTCTGCGTGTTCCTCCCGATCATTGTTTGACTTTGCATGATGGTTGTCCCTTTCTGACTGGTGGCCTGCGGACCGCTCCTGCTGGTTGGTTTCTTACCATTCGGGGTTTCTCGAGGGTTTTGCAACAAGGCCAGTTTGGCTACCAACTCGGTGTTCTGCCTCTCTAGTTTGACGGTTCTGTCCTCCACGGCTCGCCTGATTGGATCTTCTGTCTGTGTAGGTTGGCCTCCATTCGAAGGTAACTCTGATTGCTGCGAATGGGAGATAACCGCTATGGATGGTGTGAATCTAAGCTCTTCGTAGAGAATGATAAGCTATTGAAAAGAAATATTTCAATAATAGTGTTTCTCACAGACGGCGCCAATTGTGTAGATGCAGAAAAATATACAATAATAATTGAGTTCAAAGATTGGATCATTTATTCAGTCTTTGGCCATGTATTTATACACAATTAAGGAAATGGGTTAAACCCATTTACCCAAATTTATCAATCCTTTAAATCATGGGATTTGATAAACTCTTTTCTTTTATGGACTCCTTTTTCCATAAGTAGGACAACTCTCTGACTTATGAATCACTCATCTTTTAGAGGATTCTATGGGCCTGTTATTTCTTCGGCCCATCAGCCCTGCGGCCCATCAGTCACGCAACCCATCAGTTCTATGATCCATCTATATTGGGTCATGTAATTTCTGACTATTACACTGTAAAAGCAAGAAAGGGACATGTATTTGATTGAGCTAGCATTGTGGTTGGCAAGGAAAAATCTTAACTAACATTCCATGTACTACTACATATCAATGTACTACATTTGCAGTACAATGATAGTCTGCAACTTGAAATATATATATATATATATATATATGGCAAAACCATTACCACTAGTTCACTTGAGCATTTTATCGGGAGGTCGCCTCATGCTATGGTTCACATAGAAGCAGAACCAAGACAGTTTTCTCTTCTAATTTTCTAAGGTAAGATGGCACATAGTAGAGAGGTTGCTGACTTTATGTAAAATGGATCACTTCTTTAATTGACCTTTGAGTCCCATTAGTGCAGCAAACTAATGCACCCCAATAACAGCGAATAATGAACCATTAATTAGTGTTATATAGGCATTATATATATCTATATATTTATAGTTCTAATTATGGTAAATTTTAAAATTTGTGATGTTGGGATGACTGTAAGGCTTAATGGAAACAAGTCCTCCAATAGGCACCGCTATTCATATACAGGATTCAGGGGGGAAATCTAGCACTATACACAAATACATATACAGTTTTAGCATTTTACCATAGAAAGTTGTTTTGGAACTTACAATAATTGTATTCCTCTGTTCTGTTAAGTTTCTTTATTCTTATATGGTTTGTTCTCTATCACACTGACACAACAATGGATGGACAAGTACTGCAATTCAAACAAAACTGGATTTTTTTTAGGAATAATTACACAAACATTTCCTAAATTATGGCATAATTGAAAGGGGTTTCCCTAACATTTTAATAATATTACAAATCCCCCTTAATTTTAACTCCAATGTCTCATTTACCCCTGTCTAAAATCAAAGCTGGAAAGTGGCTTTATTGGTAAAAAAAAAATCATGCCAAATTTTATATTTTATCCTTACTATCTGTGCAATTACGTTATTACTCTTATATTTATTTTGAATACTTTAAATTTAATTGACCGTTTTGCCCTCATTCCTATTTTATAATAACTCACTTGAGAATGTTGTGAATATTTATTTTCTTTCTTTCTAAAAAAACTCATTATCTCTCTATCATCCGTGAAAGCATTATTAAGTGATTCAAGATAAAAAACTTCAATTTGAGGGCAAGATAGTAAATTCATCCATCTTCTAAAAGATTTCATTTCACTAATATATATATAAATATATATATATATATATTTTGTGTGTAGTGTTGAAGTAATGATGGACGTCACCATAAATTGTGAATGATAATGAATTGGGTGGGACTGTAATTAGGGTGTGGGACAATACAACATGTGACATGTGGGGCAATGGGCATGGTGGTCCACTTAATCATGAAACTCAGGCAAAAGGAGCCAATGGGTATTTGCCAGGTGGCAAAATAAGATCTATGTGTCATTATGCTGTCCCAAACAAAAAAGGGTCACTTTTCCAATAAGCCAATGCCAGGTCACACATGAACATAAATATAGTAGGGTAAATACCATTGACATCCCCTCAAAGATACTCTAATTTCACATAGACCCCTCGATATTCACTATTCCCACTTAGACCCCTCAAAATTGAATTTTGTCCCACAAAGACCCCCTCCGTCTCCACGCCCGTTAAACTATGTCGTTAACCAACCTGTGAATTTGTCTATTTTGCCCTCAAAATGATATAAAATGACCTGCATATCCTTCTTCTTCTTCTTTAATTTGGGCATCCCAAAACCTTAACCCTAATTTATATATAGAGAGATTGGAAGTGGGAAATTGGGAGAGAGATTGAAAATGGGGATTGTATATATTGCATACCCATATATATATATATATATGTTGTTATATATACACGTATATATATATATAGTTGTTATACCCGTATATATATATATATAGATGTTGCTATATATATATATAAATCTATATATGTGTGTGTGTGTATATATATGTATAGATCTATATATATGTGTGTGTCTGTTGCGGCAGGGGGGGGTGTGTGTGTGTGTGTGAGAGTGAGAGAGAGAGAATTAAATGTTTTTTTTAATTTTATATTTATTTTCGAATTTAGTATTTTTTAAAAATTTAATATATATATATTTTGAATTTTATATTTATTTTCAAATTTTATAATTTTTTATGTTTTTTTCGAATTTAATAATTATTTTCAAATTTTAATATATATTATTTGAATTTTATATGTTTTTTTTTAATTTTATATATTGTCTTGAATTTAATATGTTTTTTTTAAAAAAATTCAAATTTTATATATATATTTTATTTTATATTTATTTTCGATTTTATATTTTTTTTCGAAATTTAATATATATTTTTGAATTTTATATGTTTTTTTTTAAAAATTTATATATTTGTTTCAAAAAATTTATGTTTTTTGCGATTTTTATATTTATTTTCGAAATTTAATATATTTTTTTGAAAAAAAAATAATTTTGAAATTTATATATATTTTTAATATTATATTTATTTTCGAATTTATAATATTTTTCAATTTTAAAAATATATTGTTTCGAATTTTATATATATTTTGAAAATTTAATACAATTTTTTTTGAATTTTAAATATTTCTTTCAAATTTTATATATTATTTTTGAACTTTATAATTTAGGTATATTTTTTGAAATTTAAATATTTTTTTGAATCTATATATTTTTCCCCTTTTTATATTTGTTTTTTCTAAATTTTTATATATTTTCAGATTTTAATATAATTTTTCAAAATTTTATATTTTTTTTGAATTTTATATTGTTTTTGCATTTTCAGATTTTATATAATATTTTTGAATTTTAAATATTTGTTTCAAATTTTATATATTATTTTTGAATTTTATAATTTATATATTTTTTCTAATATATATATATATATATATATATATATATATATTCGTAAAATATATATATTTTCCTAATATATATATATTTTCGTGATATATATTTTCGTAATATATATATATATATATATATTTTGGCATATAGGTAATTTTATATTACCCTTTTTTTAAATATATATCGAAGAGTAAATTAGTAATTTCATAATAAAACGTCAGGGCCGTTCGTGTGGGAATATTCAATATCGAGGGGGTTCGTGTGGGATTAGGGTCTTTTTGAGGGGGTGTCGATGGAAATAATCCTATATATATAGTATATATGTAGATGAACTTAAGAATGATATCTCCAAGTTGAAAGGACTTAATAGCAGCCCAGGTCATGTAGTCAACATTGCCAATGGTGGTCCAACCAGCAGAGCCTCCTACCTTGTACACAGCTCCAGTGGACACCTGCAGGGCACCAAACAGAGCCAACACCACAACCACAAATCTCTTCTCCACACCCAAAGCCATTGCTATATATATATATATATATATATCCAAACCCTTTGAAGATAACTTTTTATTTTTCAATTTTGAAGAGAATTTGAAAGGTCTTTTGTCCAATAGAGACTGAGTTGGGATGTAGAGAATTTGAAGGGTCTCCTCTGTCTGTACCACTTCATAAGTATTTGAACTCAGCAATGATTTGGAGGCTTTCATTTTTCAAAAGGGAGAGTTGTTTTGTTTTTGTTTTTTTATAATGACTGTCTCTGTGTCAAATGACAGTTGTGGTCCTCTATTAATCCAAATCTTTTTTTTCTCCTTTCTCACGTAACAGAACAAATGTATCACTTTAAAAAAAAGTACACATTTTCTCCACTAATTCACGAAATCGTGCATGGCGATTCTCATATAAATTTGGTAAGGCTCGAACTAAATCGACTGTGCTCTAACGAATTGTTTACACATAGTACGAATCGAACATGAGACATTATGTTTCTTGAAACACAAAGTCTCAACTCTTTTTCAACTAGGTCAACCCACTTAAGTATAAAGTACACATTTTTCCTTGAACACATTTGAATTTTTTAGATAAATTATTTTTATTTAATACTTTTCTACTAGGTTTTCAAGAAAAAAAATTTGAAATCTCACTGTGTTTTATTTCTTTTTTTTAGGAAGAATAAACTCACCAACTAGCCACTTTGAACTCTCGAGAATTTTCTAAACTTCAGATACGTGAAGATCATCGAAGTCCAAATATTTTTTCCTTTTAGTAACATTCAAACTAAGAATGCCCAAATTCAAAGTAATAAAGAATTGGAGATTTTGAATTTTTTTTAGGTTTTAACATAAGGTAAGAGTTTCACAAGAAGCATATTGGGCATTGTATCATACAACTTAAGTTGATATCTTAGGGTGCGTTCACTAACGTGAAACGTTTCACGTTTTTTGTTCTCACCTACCAAAAAGTAGAAACAGAAACAATAATAATGTTTAATAAATTGTTTCTGTTTCCAAATAATGAGAAATGTTTCCCATGTTTCACATAAAAATGAGAAACATAAAAAAGGTGTTTCACATGTTTCTCTACTGTAGAATAGAAACGTTTCTTTCACTATTACCTTTATTGTCTTTTACTATTCGTCTTTATGCTCTTTATTATTTGGTTTTATTCTCTCACTACCTTTCAAGCATTTTCTTCATTTAATTCAACATTCACATTTGTCTCTTTTACTTTCAATTTTTTTTCCATTACAACTAATATATTATTTTAAATATATAATATGTTATATTAAATAATAAAATATTATTATTAATAATAAATTTATTATTAAATAATAAATTTATTTTTAATTAATATGAAATAAATTTTAATATATAAATTTTTTATATATTAGTCTGAATTTATTAGACAAAAATATATAATTAATTATATATAATAACATATTATTAAATATGAAATATAATATATTAAATAATAATATATTATTTAAATAATAAAATATTCATTAAACAATAAAATATTTTTAATTATATAAAATAAATTTTAATATGTAAAATTTTATATACTAGTTTGAATTTATGAGACAAAAAAATATAATCTATTATATATATATATATATATTTAATTATTAAATATGATATTTTTATATTAGTATGCAATAAATAATATACTATAATTATAAAGAATTATTATAGGAAATTTGTGAAATAATTGTTTTATTAAACATGTTCTTTGTTTCTTGTTCTCAACATTATGAGAATATCAATGATTAATAAACATCATTTCTATTTTTTGTTTTCAATAAGAGAAACGGAAATATATTTTTGTTTCTTAGAAAAATAGAAATGAAAAACGTTTCACGTTAGAGAACGCACCCTTACTTTCCATTTCTTCTCACCCTAGAGACATAGTTAAGATCAAAGATTTAAAAGTGTGATGTTGCTTAGTTGATGCAGGAGGATCAACACAAGGATGGCAAGAAATCGTAATCTGCTGTTTTCCTTTTCAAATCTCTATTTTTAGTTAATTTTTACTACTTATGGTAATTTTATATTTGTCAATTAGGAATTGATTCTAAACCCGATTTGGGCCAGATTTTTGGCAATCTTTTGATTTCTTTCCATATTTCGTTTTGGTAAGACTTTTAGGGTTTTGCTAATTTTGGTAAAATCCTTGATTTTCAGCTATTTAAACCCGGCTTGTGGGTTGTTTTAAATTAGTTTTGAATATTGATAATTTTATTAAATTTCAGAGTGTTCTCTGAATTTTGGGTCGAATAATTTCTCCATTTTCTTTCTTGCAAATTACCCGTTGCGCTAGCCTGCAGAATAATCTCTATTCTGTCTGGCGTCAATTGGTATCAGAGCTCAGCATCTTCCTGAGGCGGTATTTCCATCAGTTTTCGATGGCTAATAATCGTGGTCGTGGTCGTGGTGGTCGTCGTGGGCAGGTTCCGATTGAGGAAGTCCCGCACCGTGATCGTAACGTTCAGGATGTTATGATTGAGTATTTGCAGAGGCAAGTGGCAGAGTTAACCCAGCGCCTGGCGGCGCAGGAAATCGGTAATCATGATGTGGAATATTCTGATACCGACAATTCCACCTTCGAAAATCCGTATCCACCGTTATGGCCAATATTTTCGGAAGATTCTGATTCCGAAGATGATTGGTTGAAAACCGATACTTTCGTTGGAGAGCCAGTGTATGACACAGAAGGAGATGAGGATGTGTTGTATGGGGACGACCATGAAACTCTGGTCATTCCTAAGAGCCTCCTGACTCCCAGAAGCGATTCCGAAGATGATTGGTTGAGAACCAATATTTTCCATACAACCTGCACCGTGGCCGACAAAGTCTGCAAGATGATTATTGATAGTGGCAGTTGCGAGAACGTAGTCTCTGAAGACGCTGTCTGAAAGAAGGGTTCTCCCTCGTCAGTCTCTATGATGTCTCCTTCTGAATTTAATCAGTCGATGTCTCCGTCGTCTAATGGCCAACATCTTTGAGGCATCCATGAGCAAGTGAAACTGGCCATTCACGAGAGCAATGCCAAGTACAAAACTCGAGCGAACAGTCATCATCGTCAGGTACTTTTTGATGTTGGTGATTTTGTTTGGGTTGTATTAACTCGTGATCGTTTCCCTGTTGGTGAGTATAATAAGCTTAAGGAGCAAAATATTGGACTCTGTGAGATATTGCAGAAGATTAATGACAACGCATACATGTTGTGTCTCTCTAGTCACTTGAAAACATCTGATGTCTTTAATGTGAAACACCTGAGTCCTTGTTTTTGCGGATTCTGCTGATGCTGCTGTGAACTCGAGGACGAGTTCTTTCCAACCCGGGGTGACTGATGCAGGAGGATCAGCGCAAGGATGACAGGAAATCGTGATCTGCTGTTTTCCTTTTCAAATATCTATTTTTAGTTAATTTTTACTACTTATGGAGGATCAGCGCAAGGATGACAGGAAATCGTGATCTGCTGTTTT
The DNA here is from genome assembly GCA_963922005.1 of Cornus suecica. Classification (NCBI taxonomy): domain Eukaryota; kingdom Viridiplantae; phylum Streptophyta; class Magnoliopsida; order Cornales; family Cornaceae; genus Cornus; species Cornus suecica. The sequence goes on from OY998246.1 coordinate 4,383,897, forward strand.
CCTTTTCAAATCTCTATTTTTAGTTAATTTTCTATTTGTCAATTAGGAATTGATTCTAAACCCGATTTGGGCCAGATTTTTAGCAATCTTTTTATTTTTTTCCATATTTTGTTTTCGTAGGACTTTTATGGTTTTGCTATTTTTGGCAAAAATCCCATTAGGGGTCGATTTTCAGTTATTTAAACCCGGCTTGTGGGTTGTTTTTGATGAGTTTTGAATATTAAGAATTTTATTGAATTCAGAGTGTTTTCTGAATTTTGGGTCCAATTTCTCCCTTTTCTTTCTTGCAAATTACCCGTGATTGACGCCGGACAGAATAGAGATTATTCTGCAGGCTAGCGCAACGGGTAATTTGCAAGAAAGAAAAGGGAGAAATTATTCGACCCAAAATTCAGAGAACACTCTGAAATTTAATAAAATTATTAATATTCAAAACTAATTTAAAACAACCCACAAGCCGGGTTTAAATAGCTGAAAATCAAGGATTTTACCAAAATTAGCAAAACCTTAAAAGTCTTACCAAAACGAAATATGGAAAGAAATCAAAAGATTGCCAAAAATCTGGCCCAAATCGGGTTCAGAATCAATTCCTAATTGACAAATATAAAATTACCATAAGTAGTAAAAATTAACTAAAAATAGAGATTTGAAAAGGAAAACAGCAGATTACGATTTCTTGCCATCCTTGTGTTGATCCTCCTGCATCAGTCACCCCGGGTTGGAAAGAACTCGTCCTCGAGTTCACAACAGCATCAGCATAATCCGCAAAACAAAGACTCGGGTGTTTCACATTAAAGACATCAGATGTTTTCAAGTGACTAAGGAGACACAACATGTATGCGTTGTCGTTAATCTTCTGCAATATCTCACAGGGTCCAATCTTCTGCTCCTTAAGCTTATTATACTCGCCAACAGGGAAACGATCACGAGTTAATACAACCCAAACAAAATCACCAATATCAAAAAGTACCTGACGATGATGATTGTCCGCTCGAGTTTTGTACTTGGCATTGCTCTCATGAATGGCTAGTTTCACTTGCTCATGGATGCCTCGAAGATGTTGGCTATTAGACGACGGAGACATCGGCTGATTAAATGCAGAAGGAGACATCATAGAGACTGACGAGGGAGAACCCTTCTTTCGGACAACGTCTTCAGAGACTACGTTCTCGCAACTGCCACTGTCAATAATCATCGTGCAGACTTTGTCGGCCACGGTGCAGGTTGTATGGAAAATATTGGTTCTCAACCAATCATCTTCGGAATCGCTTATGGGAGTCAGGAGGCTCTTAGGAATGACCAGAGTTTCATGGCCGTCCCCATACAACACATCCTCATCTCCTTCTGTGTCATACACTGGCTCTCCAACGAAAGTATCGGTTTTTAACCAATCATCTTCGGAATCAGAATCTTCCGAAAATATTGGCCATAACGGTGGATACGGATTTTCGAAGGTGGAATTGTCGGTATCAGAATCTTCCACATCATGATTACCGATTTCCTGCGCCGCCAGGCGCTGGGTTAACTCTGCCACTTGCCTCTGCAAATCCTCAATCATGACATCTTGAACGTTACGATCACGGTGCGGGACTTCCTCAATCGGAACCTGCCCACGACGACCACCACGACCACCAGCCATAAAAAACTGATGAAAATAACCGCCTCAGGAAGATGCTGAGCTCTGATACCAATTGACGCCGGACATAATAGAGATTATTCTGCAGGCTAGCGCAACGGGTAATTTGCAAGAAAGAAAAGGGAGAAATTATTCGACCCAAAATTCAGAGAACACTCTGAAATTTAATAAAATTATTAATATTCAAAACTAATTTAAAACAACCCACAAGCCGGGTTTAAATAGCTGAAAATCAAGGATTTTACCAAAATTAGCAAAACCCTAAAAGTCTTACCAAAACGAAATATGGAAAGAAATCAAAAGATTGCCAAAAATCTGGCCCAAATCGGGTTCAGAATCAATTCCTAATTGACAAATATAAAATTACCATAAGTAGTAAAAATTAACTAAAAATAGAGATTTGAAAAGGAAAACAGCAGATTACGATTTTTTGCCATCCTTGTGTTGATCCTCCTGCATCATTAGTGATCCATTAAAACAAATAATAATAGTGAAAATTAAAGAAGAGGGTATGTACTATGGTGGTTGTATCAGATCATCCAATCTGTTTGGAGAACTTGCAAGGAAAGATGTTGTGTCTGTTGGTTGGTAGTAGCATGCAATGGTCTGTCTTCAAAGATAAGATCATCCAATCTGTTTGGAGAACTTGCAAGGAAAGATGTTGTGTCTGTTGGTTGGTAGTAGCATGCAATGGTCTGTCTTCAAAGATAGAGAATTGGAGCTAGAGTACCATGATGGTTGATGACATTTTGCCCACTAGCTGCTATTATTTGATTTTTCTGTTTTAGCCTATTGCTTTATACATGGGATATGTATGTAGTTGTTATACATGCTTTCATATATTCCTTTTCAATATACAATGCTTACATATTAAAATGCTTTCATATATTCCTTTTCAATATACAATGCTTCAAATATGTAGACCTAGGGTTAAGATGTAGAAAACAAGAAACAACACTAATTGGTGGCATAGTTCGCGGTATTGTCTCATACGTCATGTACCGCTTGATTCGTAATATTCTTTTCGAATGTTATGATATCATTAGAGAACACCGATACTCATTTAATACTTACTTTTAAGATCGTGACGAAAACTAATACCATGATACTCATTTAATACTTACTTTTAAGATCGTGACGAAAACTAATACCATGCATTGGTGCTCAATTTTGATGGTGTTATCACAAGACATTTCTAGTAAAATTTCTTTCCATCATGCTTAACTTAAACTAGTGTTGTCAGTTGAGCCTTTTATTAGGACCAATATGGTTGGTATATCATATATGGTGAATAGACCAAATTATTACTGCTAAGAGAGACTTCTAGATTAAAAGGCAACATTCAAGTATGGTGAAACAATACATGTCAGATGTACACTGTCCATCAACATCTTTAACAACAACCAATACACCTAAGTTCAAACTATAGACATCATTTAGTTTGTGTATGTCCCTATTTACTAATTTTATTTATCCAATTAGCACAGCACAAAAAGTCCCCAAAATAATCTCAAGATTCATAATTGGGAAGCAAAATCAAAATCCATTGTTTTGCCCATTTTTCTCTGTGTCCTTCCCAGTAATGGCAACTTCTCCATGTTTATTATAGTCATCCATGAACCTCTTCCAGAACCAATGTCGCTTCCACACGCGCTCAGTCATCTCCTCAATCGGTATGTTCTTAGTCTCGGGAAGCAGAAACATCACGAAGAAAGACATGATGAGAACCCAACCCGAGAAGAACAAGAAAATGCCATACTTGAAATGGCACAGCATTGACAAGAATGCTTGTGCTATGACAAAGGTGAAGACCAAGTTGACACACACCGTCACGCTCTGCCCAGCCGAGCGCGTCTCTAGAGGGAACGTCTCGCTTGGAATGAGCCACCCTAGTGGCCCATAAGACCAGGCAAATGCAGCCACATATGTGCACACCAGAACAACCACCATGACTGCAAAGCCTTTGCTGAGGTTGTCCGAGTGGTCTTTGACCTTGAGTCCAAGTATAATGGCAATCGCCATTTGTGAAATGAACATTTGGACGCCCGCTTGGAGTAGGAGCTTGCGACGCCCTACTTTGTCCACGGAATAGATGGATACAAGGGTCGATAGCACATTGACAGCTCCGGTGATCACGGCTGAGTAAAGCGACGCGTCGCTTCCAAAGCCTAATGTGTTGAACAAGACCGGTGCGTAGAACATGATTGCGTTGATGCCAGTGAATTGCTGGAAGATCTGTTTTAACATTGCAATAGAACGAAAAGAAAGTTATTGGTTGAGAATATAATGGTAAAATAAAAGAGAGACCGTAAATTATCACATAAAATTCTGATAATACAAGATTTTTAAGCTACAGTAAGAACTATTGTAGAGCCCCTAGATAGAAAAATCAACTTTTTTGTGCAATAATGACGGAGAGTGGATACATCTTTATGATTGAGACGACTTGTAATAAAAAAAAAATGAAAAAAGAAGAATTCATGTGATCGACTCTATTCATATAGTGTTCGAGAGGGAACTAACCTGCAACGCTACTGCAATGATGAGTGGAGGACGGTTCCTCCTCATGAGGAGATTCCTGAAGGGGTGTTTGACTTCTTTAGCGATACGACTGGCTTCAACGAGCTCCAAGTACTCTGGTTCTATATTGTCAGTGCCTCGGATCCTTCTGAGCACCGATTTTCCATCCTCCAAGCGACCGCGCTCGATCAGGCTGTTGGGGGTGTCCACCACCAGGAGGGCTCCCACTGTTAGGAGGAGTGCAGGAATACCAGCCAACCCCAATGACAGCCTCCAACCCCATCCTCCTTTGATCCTTTAATTGCAATGAATTCAGAAATGATGATCAGCCAATAAATCAGAAAGAAGTAATGTAATTGAAATGATTAATTTTTTATTTTTTAAAAGTTTTTTTTTTTTTTCAACCACATTGAATTGATTTAGAAACCTATTTGAGAGGTTGAGAAATATTACTGAATCATATCTTAATAGTTTGATCTTTTGGAGAAAAGGGTGAGGATAGGTCTTGAGAAGCTTTTGAGTCCTGATTTTTTTTTTTTACATTAGCCTCTGTGCTTTGATTACAAAACAAGTACCTTTGAGCATTAGAGATAAAACACTCCAATTCATTTAAATAAAGAAATAGCCTCTCTATAAATGAAAGTAAAACTGTATACATCTTACAAACTCCATAATACCGAGAGTCTCTTGCACTAAATTAATTTTTTTTAAATAAATATCTTCTAAGATTCTTTCATCCATATATTTTATTTGTTCTATATAAATCCTAAAATTAAATATCTAAAATTGGGAAGTTGAGAGTTCAAATTTGAGATGAGATATGATGTGTCTTGGAGTTGTGTCCCCTATATGAATAAAAGTAAACGTTAGGGTGTCTCTATCCTCATTTACTGGACTATTTGTGTTTAATAATCCACAGACTTAGGTCATCATTCAATTAGTCATCATATTTTTCAATTTGTGGACTAGACAATAACGACTTTGTTGCATTAAAGGTGAAATTTTAATGTAAGGATAGGTTTGGATATGTACCAAAGATTCAAAAGTAAACACTCGTGATTAAATAACTTGAACTAAAAAACTGCTCTAATTGGTGACACCACCGTCCGCGAGTACGTGTATAACTCATCTTACTATATACGAAAATCAAATTATATTATACTCTACTTGTGGACTATATTTTTCGATTTCATTAAAAAAAATTAAAATAATATTCGAATGTTGACAGAAAAAAATTAAATTAAATCAAATCTAGTACAAGGGATTGATTGAAATAGAGAAAATGAACTTACTTTGCTGTACCGTAATTGACAAGATTGGCAAAAAGAATTCCGATGGTGATATTAAGCTGGAATAATATGTTGAGTCCACCACGTATTCTTGTGGGTGCTATCTCTGATAGGAACAGTGGAACAGCCTGAAATTCATGCAATTATATACATTATTGTAACACATCAAATAAAAATTAGAACTTAATAGGTGTCAATTGGTTGTAACTGAAAATATCTATAGTTGTGTTAAAGTTGAACAACCTTTGCAATTGAAAGTTTGGTAAGTGATGACTCATAACTAATTTAATGTCCTCACCAAAAAAAAAAGAAAAAAGGATAAGAGATATATATATATATACTTTCACTTTAAGTTTATGATTTTATTCTTTTCATATGATAAAAACATGTTAAATTCAATTTTTTATGGGATAACTTCATTTACCCCCTGAGGTTTGTTTTATCTTTACTTGGACCCCCTCAGGTTTGCATATCTTCATTTACACCCCCTACTTTTCAATATTCTCATCACTTAGACCCCCTGAACGATGACATCAGCCTGAATTTTTTTAAAAATCCCTAAACTACCCTCAATGTCTTATCCTTATTCTGTTTGGAAACAAGGATAGTGTTTTTATCAATTAGACCCCTCCCATCATTTAATAATTTAATTTGTATTAAAATTTCAAAATATATATAAAATTTGAAATAATATATATTAAAATTTTAAAAATATTATAAATTCGAAAATAAATATAAAATTAAAAAATATATATAAATTTTGAAATTATTCTTTTTTCAAAAAAACATATTAAATTTCAAAAATAAATATAAAAATCACAAAAAACATAAAAAATTTGAAACAAATATATAAAATTTTAAAAAAAAACATATAAAATTCAAAAAAATATATTAAACTTAAAAAAAAATTATGAAATCGAAAATAAATATAAAATAAAAAATATATATAAATTTTTAAATTTTTTTTTAAAAACATATTAAATTCAAGACAAATATATAAAATTAAAAAAAAACCATATAAAATTCTAATAATATACATTAAATTTCGAAAATAGTTATAAATTTCAAAAAAAATATAAAATTTGAAAATAAATATAAAATTCAAATATATATATATTAAATTTCAAAAAAAAAACTAAATTCGAAAATAAATATAAAATTAAAAAAAAAATTAATTCTCTCCTCTCTCTTTCTCTCTCAGACGCACACACCACACACACACACACACACATACACACACACGCACACATATATATATATATACACACATATATAGATAGAGATCTATCTATATATATATACACACACACAGATATATATATATATAAAAGTCGCCGGCCGACCCCCTCCCACCGCCTCCCCGTCGGCGCCGCCCCCTCCCACCACCGCCTCCCCGTCGGCGCCGCCCCCTCCCGCCGCCCCCGATGGGTCTATATATATATATATATATGTATAGATCTATATATGTGTGTGTATAGATCTATATATATATGTGTGTGTATATATATATATGTGTGTGCGCGTGTGTGTGTGTGTGTGTCTGAGAGTTAGAGAGAGAGAGAGATAGAGAGGAGAGAGAGAGAGAGAGATAGAATAAATATTGAATAGATATTGGGGTGTTTGGTTTGAGAGTTAGATTGATTCTAAGGAGGTGTTTGGTTTAGGATTTAAATTGATTTAAAGGGTGTTTGGTATAAGGGTATTTTAGACATTTCACCCCATGAGGGGGTGTAAATGAAGATATACAAACCTGGGAGGGTCAAAATGATGATAGGACAAACCTCAGGGGGTGTAAATGAAGTTATCCCATTTTTTATCTAAGATGATGAAAAGATCAGATTACTGGAGTGGAAAGTACCAAAATGATCACGTTAAAGAATAAAAAGTAAAGATTTTGAAAACGAAGAATGATTCTAAAAGCAAAAACACCACAAGATTCATAGTCCCTTTAATTAATTGTTGAGGGAAATAGAGTATGCAAAAAAGCAAAGTGTCAATGCCTTTTTCTATAAAGGAATGTGATTTGAATGACTTATCTAGAAAAAAACAAGCAAATAAACTCTCGTCCACACCTTTATTCTTATCTTATTTTAATTCCCCATCAAGAATTTCCATCACAACATCAAAATCTGAACTACATTTAAATCCAGACCAGAAAAAAAGTGAATAATATGTATGTGACATGTGTGTGTGAATATATAATTTATTGTGTATATATATTTGAAAAATCATTTTTACAATGATATTATAAAAATAATGATCCATTTTTCTGGTCCATAAGTACACCTTCAAGTCAAATTACAGAAATACCCTTTATGCCCATTACTATATATATATATCAACACTTGACAAAAATTATGAAATGTTAGATTAAATTAAAGTAATTAACTAACCTGATTAGCAAAACCAACTCCACAACCAAGCAAAATTCTGCCAGCAATGAGCATAGCAAGATCCTGAGCTGCAGCATTCAACACCACTCCGAAGATGAAGAAAATTCCCGCGATCAACATGGTGGGCTTCCGGCCTAGACTCCTCGTCGTGTAGGAGGCGAAGAAGGTCGCCGTTAAACCGGCTAAATATAGCGATGACGTGAATAATTGTAGTCCTTGATTATCATATTTGCAGTAATTACTGTCCAGTTCTGTCTCTTGAGTCCTTCGGTAAACCACCGGGAAAAACTTTTTCAAGAAATCGGGCATCGCAGTAACTCCACCTGTATTTTTAATTAAAAATCATATAATTAATGAATTATATTTTAGTTCAACAAATGATGGCCAGAGTTTTGGTGTCAATCTTATCGAAATCTTTCTCAGAATTTTTTTTATTAGATTTGCAATTAAAAAATTGGGTTTTTCTCTTTTTTAAATTTAATCAAGACAACTGGTGATGATGAAAGTCAAGATTCCATTCGATACATCTGCATATATTTAATGAGGAATCTTAATACGACAGAGACATAAATTACACTTCACATTTTTTAAGAAAAATAATAATAATAATAATACCCTTGATTATAGTAATAATCGTCACTAAAGATATTAAAAAACAGCATCTTTGCAAAACAATGACCCAAATATCCTCATGTCAATAATTATTATGGAACACCAAATTAATCCGGAATTAAATAATACATAGGGTTCTGTCTTATATTGCGTTATAAATATTACAAAATTTAAATTTAATATCGATATACATCATATATTTCGAGAGTCACAGATTCAGAATTAAAACCATAAGATATCATTTGTTTGAAATTTTTTATCACTCATAAAAATTATACACAGATTTTAAAGCCTAAAAAATCTACATCCATATATATATAATATATGAATAATTTCATTAGTGAATGAATAATATTGGTAAAAAAATATTGTATGTACAGACAGTGACGGATACGGATCCAGGATCCGTGTGTTAGTGGGGGGGCTAAAAATATTTTTTTTGGGTATAAATGATATATATTTATTTTTTTGAGATTTAAAACAAATTTTCAGTGGAGGCATAATTGTAAATAAATTTAAATTTTGTGGTATCTAACATAAAACAAATTCAGTGAGGGCTAAATACAAAATATCCAAAATTTTAAAGTAAAAAATATAAAAAACTTAACTAAATCGGTCCCTGTCTACATTGACAGAAAATCATTCAGACACTTATTTTATGTATAGATATACATATATATGTGTAATACAAAACCTGAAACGCCAACGTCGTAGCCGAACATGAGGCCGCCGGTGGCAGCCATAATGCAGGAGATGATTACAATCGGAGTGATCTTAGCCTCGAACTGGGTCCCACCAGCCGTGGCCGCCAATCCTCCGCCAGCCATGACCCTAATATAGATCAAGAACTATATATATATATACTTATATAGATAGATAGATATATAATTTCTGTGTATATATTTTGTTAGGAAGAAGAAGAAGAGACAGAGTTTAAATGAGCAATGAAAATAAATTTATCCAAAATGGATGGGTTTATATAGACAGAGATGGACCATAAAAGAGCACGAGCCACATTATTGCAAGTGCAGATGATAGTAATGGTCAGTAAGTCAACCGATAGTAGCTTTACACGTGTACAGTTGGTCCTTCGTTCCTAATTGACGGCATCCTATGGGAAGAAAAAAATCAATATGAGCCACCTGTAAGTTCTGACACATAGAGAAGATGTGACAAAGTGAGAAGCAAAATTCAAATGGAACCACGACTGTTTACATTCTTCACGACACATATAGAGATTCTCATAGCTAACTTTCTATAATTTTTTGTGGACACGATCAAAAAACTTTCTTCTCTCTCTACTCTGTCAACATTTATTCTAATTTTGTTTTTTTTTTTACATTCATTTAATTAAAAAATATATAATTTACAGTATAAAAAAAAAATAATTTTTCATAATAATTTAAATTATAAATATTTTTTACTTTTGACTTTTAATTTTATTTATTTATTTTTGCATAGCCAGATATTTTTTTAATTCAAAATAATTAAGTAAGTTAAATATAAATATATTATTTTGGTTATATTATTTAATGTATAATGCAATATTTTTGTTATAACATTCAATTAATTAATTAAAATAATATAATTAAAAAAACTCATACTTTTAATTTTTAGGAATTAATTTATTTTTGCATAACCAAATATTTTATTTGTATAATAATATTAAAAGTACATTTTCTGCGATTACATCAACTTAAACATCTTCATCACCAAATTGGTTCCACAAATTTTTCATCAAATCTCTCATTAGATCAACATTACTTCCTCTATTGCGAATATTTTATTATTATATGTGGTAAAATATTAATGTTTTTTTTTCTAGTGTGATGGTGTGATGTATTTTTTCCATGTGTGTCAAATTATTTAATGTATTTTTTTGCATGTTTTTTATTTTTTTTGTATCTGAAAAATTATGTAATGTATTTTTTGCATGTTTATTTTATTTCTATATGTGAGAAATTATTAAGGTATTTTTCATTTGTAAAAAATTTGAGAATATATTTTTATTTGTAGTATTTAATATATTATTTTATATTAACAAAATTAATAGTATTTAAATAATAAAATGAAGTGAAACATAGAACACCTTTCCATAAGACACACACTCTCCAAATAAAATATAGAACCACATCATCACCCACTCTCAAAATTACTGACATAACACTACAATTTAGCGAAAAATGGAGAGTCACCCATAACTCACCACTCTACATGCTCTAACTAGTCTAGGCTCTAGCCAATCCAATAACGTCTCTCTCTATATACACAAACATATATGTGTGTATATATATATTTACAATTATAAAAGTATAAGCATTTTTTAATATGTTTGTATATTTTTACTACTTTTAGAATTATAAAACATTAAATAACTTCTTATTTAATTGTTTTAATAATTAAATTTAAGTTTAATTTTATCATTTAATGTAAATTATTAATACCTCAAAAACATTTTACTTTTCTAATTTATCTTATTTAATGGTTAGAATGATTAAAATTTTAAATAAATATATTTAAAAAGTTAAAAATTATCTTTCAAATAATCTTTAACTTTATATTATTTTATATTTTAAATTATAATTATCTAAATTTATATTTATTACAATATAAATTATAAATAATTAAATTATCACACGGTCGCATGTATTTTATGTTAGTATATACATATGTGTGTGTAATTTACGTGTGGGAACTCCAAGGTTTAGCTGTGTGTGAATTGAAGTTGCCAAAATCGTTTGGTTCTGTTATACTAAAAAACAAATGAACCCAAGTTGTCTGACTGTGACTTCTGTTAGCATACTAAAATTCAAGTCAGCTATTTGTTACAAAAAAATGGAAAAAATAGATGCTACGAATCAATCTGTCAATTTCATTACATTTGAATAATTATCTCAACCGGTCATTCATGTGAATATATTCAATTAGCGATGGCAATTGATGCAGTTTTGGGCGGGGTACCCACCCCATTTTCCGCAACCATTAAAAAATTTTCACCCAATCATCATTTAAAATCGGCTAAAAGGGGTGAAATGTCACCCTGTCCCCCTTCCCGTCAAATTTTTTAAAATTATTGGATACCCGCGGGTATTTATTAACAGTTAAAATTTTGCAAATATATCACATTAAAATTAAAAACTTTTACAAAATCATATACTTAAAATACGAAATTTAACATTATAAAAACTAAATAAATCACCAAATTATCCAACAATCAAAATTACAATACATTTTACTTAAAATAACAACAATAAAAAAGATTGTCCAATATTAGGTTTACTTCAATCTAGACAATAACAAAAATAGAATTTAAAATTAGTGGGTTACACTTATTTTTTATTTTATTTTATACATATATATATTATAATATATCTAAATAAGGCGAGATGGGGACTCTTAAAATCATCTCTACCCCATTTATGTGCGGATTTTTTTCTCCAATCCCGTCTCCACTCATATAATATAAAGTACAAATAGAACACTCAAAATCTGCCTGGCAAATTGTCATCCCAATATTCAACGGTCATAATTTTAATTTCACAATTGAACCTACTTCATTCACTAGTTTCGACCCTTATCAGATGCTCATGGGTTGCTGGTTTAGTATCAATGACCAAATAATATCGAAGAATTTGAAGAGTAAAATGAAAATAAAAGAATAAACTCAAAAAAAATCATTTTAATTTTCTTATTATTTTGTAATAAAACTTTACTCCTTGTACTCTATCAAACGTACTTTCCAAAAGTTTTGCTTGAGACAAAACTTGGTAGATGACCAAAAAAGTGATACTCCTTCCGTCCTATAATAGTTGTTCAATTTGAATTTTTTGATATTTTATTTATTTAAATTGACTAGTGTACAATTTTTAATTTTGTCCTTAATGATATAATATTATGGTGGGTCCGGTATTTGTTTAAAGTTAGTGGAAGAAGAGTAGTTGGAGAAAATGAGAGGTTAAATTGCATTAGAATTCGAATTTAATAAGTATTTTTGGACCAAGTTATAATAATGGATACCTAATATGGAATAGAGATAGTATCAAAGTGTGTCAAATACAAATACACCTACTATTTAGTATGTTCATCTAAATTCATGTAAATTTTTTAGTGACAAAAATATCACTTTCAGTTTCTTTTTATACAATTTGCCACACTTGAATGGGATGATAATTTCTCTATCTCTCCCTCTATTTATTTATTTTTTATTTTTTTATTTTGTATGTCATGAAAGGTGAACAAATAACATGAAATAAAATACATAAAAGTTTCTTCTTCATATATGATGGTACTTCTTCTTGGTTTAAGCTTTAAAACAATTTTAAAAAGAGATCCACTCAAATATATATATATATATATATAGGTATAACTACGAATTTATTTCCATTCAAAAAAAAAACTGCGAATTTATTTTTATACGTCTGCACTACTTATAAAATAGAGTTTTCCTCTTTTATTAAATATATTTGCATTAACTCTGTTGTTTTTAGTATTGTCTTTTAGAGGCTATAAAGGTAAGGAGACTTTCTATATGTATCCCTTCCATTAAATGAGATTGCATTATATGTATTATCTCTTTTTATATTTTTTAATTATTTGATAATAAATATATATATATATATATAATGTATTGATATGAAACACAACAGGAGAGTTTTCCCTTTCATTAAATGCGTTGACTCTTTTAATATCCAATGGTGAAAAATAAAAGGGTAAATTGTACTAACACTCCGTGAGATTTCGATCAATTCCACCTAGATGTCGGTCAAGAAGAGTGTAGTCCCAACGCCCCCGAGGTTTACATTTTGTTGCACTGATATCCCTTGGAGGTATAAAATGATTTTAGTGTTCTCAATTATTCTAATTTGCATACAAAATGTCCAAGTTACCCCTTGATTAAAATTTACATCTCACCCCACTACACCACCCTTATTGACAAAAATCTACAATAAATAAATAATACATACAATATATAAATACAATTTTATTTAAAAAACAAATTTCAAAAATATATTAAATGAAAAATCTATTTAAAAATAAATTTTACCACTAAAAGTATTTCATCAACAATAAAATTTTAAAATTGATAATAAAATAGACTACATTATTTAATTACTGCTTTTAATTCTAAATAGATTGTTATATTAATATTTTATAAAAAAAAACTAAAAGGTAATAACTAATAACCATTACAAGTATTACATACTTAATAACATATATACTAACATATATATTATTTCTTATGAACCTATAATACTTAATAATATATATATATATATATATATATATATTTTGGCAATAATCAACAATTTTAGTGGAATTTGATAATATAATTATATTTATTATTCAATGTTATGTAATAATAATACTAATTTTTAATAGGAATCTCAAAAAAGTTTTGTAACATTAAAGTATAAATATGTATACTCCTATTTATTTAGATAAGTAACAAGAGTAAACAAAAAAATAAAAAATTATAAAAAATAAATAAATATTGCTTTAACTTTTTAAGTAGTGTATAGTTTAGTGGGATTTACTAATAGGTGTATTTGTATTTAGCCAAATACAAATACACCTACTATTTAGTATGTTCATCTAAATTCATGTAAATTTTTTAGTGACAAAAATATCTCTTTCGGTTTCTTTTTATACAATTTGCCACACTTGAATGGGATGATAATTTCTCTATCTCTCCCTCTAATTTTTTTTTTTTTTTTTTGTATGTCATGAAAGGTGAACAAAGAACATGAAATAAAATACATAAAAGTTTCTTCTTCATATATGATGGTACTTCTTCTTGGTTTAAGCTTTAAAACAATTTTAAAAAGAGATCCACTCAAATATATATATATATATATATATATAGGTATAACTACGAATTTATTTCCATTCAAAAAAAAAAACTACGAATTTATTTTTATACGTCTACACTACTTATAAAATAGAGTTTTCCTCTTTTATTAAATATATTTGCATTAACTCTGTTGTTTTTAGTATTGTCTTTTAGAGGCTATAAAGGTAAGGAGACTTTCTATATATATCCCTTCCGTTAAATGAGATTGCATTATATGTATTATCTCTTTTTATATTTTTTAATTATTTGATAATAAATATATATATATATATAATGTATTGATATGAAACACAACAAGAGAGTTTTCCATTTCATTAAATGCGTTGACTCTTTTAATATCCAATGATGAAAAATATCTAGTGGGAGTTGGGACTACACTCTCCTTGATCGATATTTAGGTAGAATTGATCAAAATTTTAGAGGGTATTAATGCAATTTATCCAAAATAAAATGAGGGCAACTTGACAGTTAATGAAAATTGAGAATAAGATCTCTCTAATCTTAGTTGTAATAATTTATGTTATCCCTTAATATATAAACAAGTCAGAATAATCCTTCCATGGTTGCCCATGGCCATAGTAGTATCAATTTCGATCACAATATAAAAAATTCGAACATGGAGAAATTATTCATTACAATGGTGATATTACGTTATTAAGCTGACATGATATCACAATTCAATAAAATCAAAAAAAAATTCACATGTGTAATAAAAATTCCATATAAACATTATAACATATATGGAAAAAAAAAAATCAACCATTATAACATATATGGAAACAAAATATAAGGGAAAAACATTCAACCGTCTTCTTCTCCTCTCTCCATTTAAACCTAAACCTCTATCAAATCATGAACACTTAATATTAAATCTACAACACTGATGAAGGATTCGTTTATATAAAAGAAAGAGAGTTGTATGTTTTTCAATAACAAAATCACCAACTTTTAGGATGGGAAGATAATTTTTTTTGAAAGTTCAACATCTAAAACAAAAGCTTGCACTTATTAAAACTTAAGTTTTCTCTGTTTATCCTTTTGCAATAAAATACTAGATTCTAATCAATAAATCATATAAAATGTAATAATATGGAATCAATTAAACCTATCATAGATTTTACCCAAATCTGATAAGAATGAGATGGTTGCGGGAAAAAAAAAATGGGTTTAGATCATTATTAGGTTTGAATGTTGAATCGGTTATAATAGAGAGAAGAGAGGAAGAAGTCGACTAATTTTGGTTGCAAAGAGAATTTATATTTGGATCAATTATTAGGTTTGGATCTTAAATCGGCTACAATGGCCATAAGAGAGGAAGAAAAGGACTTGAATTTTTTTTCATATGTTTGTTTTCCATATATGTTATAATGCTTATACGGAATTTTTATTACACATGTGATAAATTTTTTGATTTTATTGGATTGTGATACTATGTCAGCCTAATGACGTAGTATTACCGTTATAATAAATAATTTCTCTCGAACATGATAGTAGCATTAATTTTAATCCTGTTATAATAATAATATAATAGAATTGAATAATATTAATTTTAAAGATAAGTATCATACTTAATAACCGCATTGATATTTTGAAAAATATTAAAAATAAAAAAAATACATAAGATATCGAATAATTTCACGGGCAATGATTCCGTCCCAAATGATACGGGAATCATCACACTTTCCCATATGCATCTCATGGAATTCATGTACATATATAGTGAGATTCTCGTGCCATCATATCATATGGTATGACAACCGTCATTGTTTGTTTCTCTATTGACCTATAAAATGGCCTAAAATCTGGTATTTGATGCTTTAATTTCCAATTTGCGTGAACGTCAATTAAAATAGCTTTGTACATTTCTTTTGACTTTGATTAATTTCAAAATCATATGTTGCTTTAAATCAAGAAACGAGTCTCCACAACTTTCACCTTTTGTGCCCACCATTCCTATAAATTGCTCTAATACGTCTTTCAATTTAACTAATCATGAAAGGCACACATAAATTCAAATACTTAACCGTATAATTCCTCGATCTCTAAAATGAAAATAATCTGTCTTCGGATTTCTTTTCTCTCGGATGGGTTTTTTTTCCAAACTAAAATAAATTGACATTGATTAGTCTTGTGGCACTCTCACCAATAGAAATACGAGTAAGATTTGATTCTCAATTTTTCCTATAGAAAATGTGACTTGAAAGTATCTAATTAACCCAAATTATTACTTATATTAGTACACATGTTTAATTGATTTTTAATACTAATAATATGATTACTAGTCAACATGAATCGAAAAATAAAGCCACGAATTAATTTTTGCCATGAAACGGATGTCCACCAGGCAAAAAATATTAAATAGTTACTCGAAAAAAAGGAAAAAAAAAAAGGAGCAAAATTGGCATATATTAAATCAATAAATTAAGGTAAATAATTTACCTCTACCAAAACTAATGTTTGAAAATTAACCAGTTTTTGCAATCCAATTGTCCTCGTAATATCAAAACCATGGAAACTATAAGCTTTAATAAATGCAACTTATCAAAATGATCACTAAATGTCACATACCATGTTCTCTATAAACAAACTTTGCTAAGCACTTGTACAAAATTGTGGTTGTTGAAGGATTAGAAAATGGAGCTTCTAAATAATAAATATGGAATTAAAGTTTGACAAGTTACCAACTTATCATTCAATTAAAAACTAATTATTTAAAGATCTCATCAGATCCACCTCTTGAGAAATTAATATAAATTAAATAAAAATGTATAAAATCTAGTTCATGTGATTTTGAGTTGAACGCATTGATTCGGATAATGACAGACTGAGATAAAGTTGTTAGACTTCTCTCTTTTGTAATGCTCACATGCACTCAGGAATAAGAAATTATAAGACAAGTCTGTATTTAGACCAATATTAGTGCATGTGTTATAAGTATTTCAGTAAGCAGTTCACGAATCGAATTTAAGTGATGACGTAAAGGATGAACATAGTTCATGACCATTGACCTATATATATATATATATATGTATATATATACTTTATATAGAGAGAAGAAAAAAAAACATGTATGTTGTGTGAATAGGCTGAAAGGGAGACAGTGAATAGGACCATGTTTCTTGAAGTCCAAAACTATACAGCCTACAGGCAAGCATTTTAGGGCATGGTGTGACCATTCAAAGTCGTGTTATTGGATAAGATATATATATATATATATAAAACTTTATAGGATAAGATAAGATCGATGATTGTAATATATATATATTGATAATGGGGTTGGACTCTGGAGAGGCCTTTCGGCTTTCAGACACACAGTCACGGGAAAAGCAAGCAACGAACGTCGGCGCAGGCCAAGTCTAAATTCAGGTGAGCACATGCTTATCCTAAACTATCATTACTTACCAATTCAATTTTGAATTTACAGAAATTGAGTTGTGAAATCTATTGTAAATTACTAAATTAGGAGTTATATACCACACACTGATCTCCTCAATGTTACCAATTTTTGGCATATGAAAAACAACCTTGTTTATTTTTCCTTTTATTTATTTATTAGATAATATTTAAGTCATGCCATGAGGACAAAGTTTGTCCGGATCTGGATCACTAACAAAATGTCACATATACAAATTATTAAAAATATTAAAATATGGATATAATCCATATTTCTGGGTAAAACCCAATTATGATTTGATTATATTTTTTAGATTTGTATCATTTCACGCTAGTAGAGATGAAACGAGTATGAGAGAGAAGAGACGTGAAATGATACAAATCTAAAAAATATAATCAAATCATAATCGGGTTTTACCCAAAAATATGAATTATATTCATATTTTAATATTTTTAATGACTTGTATATGTGGCATTTTGATAGTGATCCACCTCATGGGACTGAACAAACTTTGTCCTTACGGGGCAGGACCTAAATATTGTCCTTATTTATTTCTTTGTTAGTAATCAATTACTTTTTTCGTCCCAATTTAGTTGTCCACGTTTGACTTTTTCAAGATTTTTTTTTATATTTAATGTCTCTCATTTAACTCTTTGATAATGTAGTATAGTTGTAGTTTTTTGTATGGTTAATTTATTTTTTAAATTAATGAAGAGGGATAATTTGAGAAAATATATGATAATATTATATTAGGATTCGAAATTGAAGAACTAATTTGAGACAAGTAAAATATGCAACAACTAAATTGGAACGGAGAGAGTACTAGATTTACTTATATCACAAAAATCTTAAAATGAGATTATTATCTGAGATAATCAAATGATGAAATTTGACCCTTCGACAACAAATGAATCCATTTACATATATAAGAAAGAATTTCTTTCAATAGGTTATGTGGACCAGTAAAAATTGAAACGTGTTTTAATATTTTTCAAAAATATTTTTATAATAATGTTAAATTTCAAAACTAAGCAAACCCCTTATCAAAAAACAATGTTTGGAAGTTAACAAAATATTTTAGAAATATGTAAATTATTTATTGGGCCAAATTTTGAGAATTTGTTTTCTTATCCGACGTAGGAAGCATTGTCCTTCAACAATTCTGATTACACAAAAACATATTATTAACCACGAATAAATTTAATTCAAAATAATTTTGCGATAAAAATTCTAACTCGTTGGATTAGTATTGATTCTACTTAAATCTTTATTTTCATAATCTTTTTCTCGAGTACTTCCTCTCTAATATAAGGAATCAAACTCGATTCACAGCAAACATTACACTAAAATATAAGAAACTGATACGCGTAATCAACTACATTATATACAGTGATGGCTCTGTTAATTAAGCTGGACAATTAAATACCACAACAGAAAGTTCGGTGAAGAGAATGGCCTAACATTCATTGCACCCATTCTTGTCACTGTGACTAATGCCATTATTGCTGCTTTGTTTTGCTTGGTTGGGTTCTTGTGGCTCACCCTTGCAATTCTCCCTCTTTGTTGGCATTGTTTCTTTTTGAGTCTTGCCGTCTTTTAGCTTGAGTCTTGTCTTAGGTCATGTTTGACATAACTTCTGCTTCTGGCTTTTCGCAGAAGAAAAAGAGAAGCAGAAGCTGGTACCCCCAACTTCTTTAAAACGTTTTTTCAAGATCCAGAAACCCTTCTAAAAATTTTGTCAAACACCGTTTAAAACAGCTTTTACTTTCAAGAATCCAAAAACAACGTTTGAAAAGCCAATTCAAACATGGCCTTAATACTTTTCTTATTTCTTTTTGTTTCTTTAATAATATTGAAATTACCGAAAAAAACATTCATCGCACCAAATAAGGTTTGGTTCATTGAATATAGTTGAGAGAACTCTTTAATTTAATTAATCCTTAATTGTTGCATTACCAATTGTCAAAATTGTTTAAATAACATAAACAAAAAGCGAAATGTTTAGTAATGGTGCTTTAAACAAGCAAAGCAATTGCACTTTATCCACTTGATTAAATCGAAAAGACTAAAGTTAGTTGACAGCCAAAGATGACATGCCTTGCAATAAGGAAAAGTAATATAAGTTGTAGTGAGATCAAATCAAATAAAAGTTAAGCATGGGATTGGTTAATAGGATCTCTTACACACATATGGATATATATATATATATGTGGATTTATCAGACATAATTAATGGCATGTAGAATGTATTTTGTTGGGACTTATTACAATCTTATCCTGATAATAATGCAATTAATCTTGGAAATGTAATAACGTGTACCACTATGGAATAATGTAAAGTAACTCTAAGATGATTGGCTCCTGAAAGAAAATTTCAATGTTCCACCATGTTACAAAGTAGGTAAAACAAACTTTCTTGTCTCTTTTGCTTTTCTGTTTGGCTGCAGAGAAAGTAAGTGGTGCAGCACAGGGCCTACTGCATACGCCCATGATTAAAAGATCAAGTGGAACATATAAACTCTTTTCTGATCAATTCCAGTTAGCCATGTGTTGGTAGAGAATTCAAGGTAAAATATAGTTCCGGGTATTGTTACGTTTCCACTCGTTTGTAATATTTTTGGATAATGTTAATATTTATTCGATACTTAATTTTAAGATAGATATTACTTGAGTTCATTACATTATTATTGTAATCACGTCTGAAATCGATACTACGACAATAATGGGATGAAAGCATCTATGGAGATAGAAAATGAATAAGATTGGGACCTATTTCATTACACTGTTATCTAACTGTGTCCGAAACCGATACTGCGCCGAGGACTCATGGGATGAAAGCATCTATGGAGGTAGAAAATGAATAAGATTGGGACCAATTTCATTATTGGTTCACCTTGAAGCCGGTCAATTTATTATATTATGAGGACCACCAGGCCCATGGTCCATCCAGGGTAATCATTGATGCAGCTTTGGGCTGAAACATTACAGGACCCAGTGTTAGTTTAATCTTGAAGTCCTTTAACAGGCTTAATTGTGGGCTTGGCCTATTGTTACATTAATGTTGAAGGTTATATAAAGTCAAAACTTTTTTATTTGCTGAAAGATGATAAAGTTATTAACCATTCCTATACTTCTGAGGCACTAAGTAAAGATTCACATTGAAATAAATACAGCACTGCCAAGTATTTGATCCATTTCCCTTATTTAACCTCTCTTAATTAGTAGGGCGAATTGATGAATTAAAACATTTAATATGATAATATTTTTAGTATAAGTCTGATAATTTGTTAGTTATAGTCACTTTTAACCAATAAGAATCCCTTAGTTGTGCTGCCCAAAATTTGAAGTCTGATAGAGTTTCGAAAATCAGAGAAAATAAAATAAAATAAATCTTATAATCTCTAGACCTAATTTTCTTTTACTTTTTTATTTTATTTTATTAAAGATAGAGTGGAGTTTGCAATATGAGAATCTCGTAACAGCTTTGTGCAACTCCACACACTTCTAACGGGTTCAAATACCATTAACAATAGTCTGCTCTACTACGCAATATGATATTGTTCGTTTTAAATCCACTCGTGTTGTTATAAGCTTCACTTCAGTACACCTCATACGAATTGAATACTACACTTATAACTATTTCATCATCATTGCCCCCAACTTCGGACCTTTAAACCATCAAGTTATCAAGAATTGTTGATTTCCAACCTTTAAATAAATAGTCTCTAAGCTTGGATATATAGTTTCCTCAACTTATCAAAGCAATATGATATTGTTCGTTTTAGATCCAGTTCATGTTGTTTATACCTCATACAAATTGAATAATACACTTATAACTATATCATCATCATTGTATCCCAATAATGGACATTTAAACCATCAAGTTATCAACAATTGCTCATCTCCAACCTTTAGATATGTAGTCTCCTTAACTGATCGACATTTCAGCACTTAACCACGCAGAACCCCCTACGCTTGAAACGTAGGTCAAGCGTAGGGCCAAAAACATGAAGCGTAGGTCAGGTGTCAAAATAGCACTTTTTAGCCACTTTTAGCTACCGAAAGCATTGACCAAGTATAGCAAAAATCATGAAAACCATTTTTTTTGAAAATTGTGTCGATAGAACCCCCTCGACTCTATTAGAATGATTTTTGAAATTGCGGCTCCAAAAAATGTTATTTTAGACCTCCGGAAGTCACTTTTCTCTTGAAAACGTCTCTTTTGCTCTCCTTTTGGATAAATACAAGCACTTATCTAGTTAATTCACTTAAGTTAGCTCGTTATTTTCATTAAGCTCCTGAAACACGCTTAAACACACAAACGACGTAAAAATACAAAATAATGGAATGTAAGGACATGACATTAGCAAGATAGGGCCTAAAATGGACAACATTTAGCACATATCACTGATCAAATTCTTTGTCAGGCCCAAGAAATCGAGTGTTTGCAAATAGAATTCCAAACCGAGAAAGGTGTGAGAGAGAGAGTAAATTAAAAAAGAGCAATTATGAGATTTTCTCCTATAATCTCTTATGTTAGAGGACTGTTATATACTTCTTGATATCTTTTAGTTGTTCATTTTCTCAATTTTACTTGTTCCAAAATACTTGTCTAATTTTGAATCCCAATAAAAAATAATATTATACTTTCTCAAATTGTATATTTTATTAACTTCAAAAAGCAATGGACATCACTAAAATTATAATTATACTATATTATCAAATAGCAAAATTGAAAATGAAATTAAAAAAATTTAAAAGTCAGATTTGAATAATTAATTTAGAACAAAAGGAGTATTTCACATTTTGATTTTTGGGAAATTTTTGTATGTTTGGTGGACACTTTGGGAGCCCGTTGTTAACCGACAAAATGGCATAGGGGAATGCCTCTAGTATATTTTTGCTTCTCCTTTATTTTTTAATATATATTTTTACTTACCGGGAAAATAAACACATTTTTGACAAATTACATTTATTGTTTTAAATAGTAACATGCAAATATGTTGAAAACACATTAAAATGGTATTAAAAATAATTAATAGCACTACTACAACACTCACAATATATAACAAATACAAGCTTGCACTATCCTAAAGAATCCACGTGGCAAATCAAAACTCATTGCTCTTCAATTACATACTCAAATAAAATATTTGATATTCGTTAGTCTACACCATAGGAGCTCAATTCTTGTGATTTAGTTCAACACAATTATATATGTTGCTTTCCTTTTTAAATAATAAAGCATTAGACCAAGTTGTCGCGTGCCACTAGAAAGTTCAAATTATTTTTTATGTAAACTATAAGAATTATTTTTCAGGGTTAAAGTTAGGCCAAATAATACAAATTTTAATTAATTATACCTTACATCATCTTATTTTAAAATTCCATCAATTATAAATTACATTTTCCGGAAATGAAAGCAACCTCCCTTATACCTCTAGGTTGAATATATAGAAAAGATCACAAGAGAGCCCAACAAACTTGGTTATTAAAACTACAAATAAGCATATAAAATATAATGTGGTGCGAAAATAACTATACATGCTCTGTCGCATTATGTGGACTTTCTGTCACTTTAATATTAATATACTTGGTCCATTCCCAAATTTTCTTTGGTATTAATATAATTTGTCATTCCCAAATTTTCTTTGATATTAACTTTAATATTACTATACTTTGTCGTTCCCAAATTTTCTTTGATATTAATATACTTTGTCATTCCCAAATTTTAATGGACCTCAAAATGCTCTTTTAACTTCTCTATTGTATTTTTGTTTTCGTATTTCTTTATAAAAGTAAACAATAAGACTGAAAAATGCAAGATTAATTTAGTCATACTTTATATTTTCTCATCTCATTAAACAGCTCAATCATAAAAGATTTAGATGATTTACACATAATTGAATTTTTGTAAAAGAAATTTATTTTCATAGTCCAGTGCGCCTTAATGTTAAAGATGATACTGCACGTGAGAATAATATTTGAAAAATATATTAGATGATCATGAATGGTATGATCGGTAATAATCCATTTTAATCACAACAATTGATTTAGGGTTTCTAGTAAATCTTTACATTTATAACGTGAAAATTTTAAACAAATTCCAATAATTTTGGAATATGTAAGTAAATAAATTATGTATATTTATATGTGATTTTTTATACATTCACCCCACATATGATGATTGATAAGTAAAGAAAAAACGTAATAATAAATTTAAAAATAAGCATAACTGATATAATTTTATTTTGAGTAAATTACATTGACCTTTCTTAAGATTCGATAAATTTCACACATCTGTAAAAGTTTATTACAACAACCTCCTTGATAAGGTATACAATTAAAATGCTAAGATTTAATGTAGAAAGTTTATTATGATCTTAAATTATAATAAGTTTCATAATTATGGATACATAATTCTATAATTATATGTATATTTGTATTATTTATTCATCAATTTGAATGTTTATCCTACTTTTTCAGAGAAATTGTTGATCTTAGAGTCAAAGTTGAAGATGTTGGAACACAAAGATTATTATCACACTAGAATTTATGGAGAATAAAATATAAATGAGAGAAAGAGAGAACTAAGGAAATAATTCCTTGTAAGATTGTTTGATATGAAACTAATGGTTACATATGCATTTTATAGGCTTACAAATCTTAAACACGCAATAAACTAATACACACACATTACATGAGTTTCATTTTTGTCAAAAATGGCAACACATCTACTAAAGTTGTCAAACCTTATTTGACTAGAAAGAAGCATCCATGGCAACCACATGAATAACATATGGGTTGTTTGGGTTTTATTTGACCAATTTACCTAACTTTCAACAGTCTCCCTTAAATTGGTCTTTAACAACCCCCAACATATTCTTCAGTTTTTCAAACACTTCAGATTTTAATAGTTTAGTCAAAATATCTGTCGCTTGATCTTCTGACCTGCAAAATTCTAGTTCGATTTCTCCATCTTTGATTAAATCTCGAATGTAACAATATTTGATCCCAATATGCTTGCTTCGACCATGAAACACTAGATTTTTAGCAAGTGCGATTGCTGACTTATTATCCCACATGATTTTGGTTGGACCTCCATGTTCGTAGTGTAACTCATTCAGCATGCAGCGTAACCATACAGCTTGACATGTTGCCGATGTATCTACCACATATTCCTCTTCCGCTGTTGACAATGCATCAACTTGTTGCTTCTTCGAGGACCAAGAGAACACTTCTTCTCCCTCATAGAAAACATACCCGAAAGTGTTTTTTCCGAGTCTCCACATCTCCTGTCCAATCACTATATGTATAGCCTACTAGACTGAAATCGTTAGAATAGGTATACAAAATTCCATGATCTCGAGTACCACTCACGTACCGTAAGATCCGTTTTATTGTTTGTAGATGTGATTGTCGATGTGTTTCCATGAACCAACTGATAAGCCCCACACCATAAACAATATATGGTCTAGTGGAAGTCAAATAGCGTAGACTACCGACTATATTTTTGAAATATGTTGGGTTTACTAGTTCACCGCTTCCTTCTTTCCTCATCTCTAGATGTTCTGCCACTGGAGTCTGAATTGGCGTCCCTGAATCCATATGAAACTTTTTGAGAATATCATTTGCATATTTATTTTGTGAAATAAATATGTCATCTTGAGTTTGATGCACTTCGATGCCTAAGAAATATGACATCAATCCCATATCCGTCATTTTGAACTGGCGAGTCATCGCCTCCCTGAATTCAGTAAACATCATCTCATAATTTTCTGTAAATATCAAATCATCAACATAAAGACATACAATCATTATATCGCCATTAACCTTTGATTTGATATAAAAGGTGTGCTTATGAGGACATTTTTGAAATCCATCTTCCAGCATGTATGTGTCAATCTGTGTGTACCAGGCACGTGGTGCCTGCTTCAGTCCGTACAATGCCTTCTTCAACCTGTACACTTGTGTTTTCATGACCTCTTTTAAGAAAACCAGGTGATTGGTCAACATATACCTCATCCTCAAGAACGCCATTGAGAAAGGCGGACTTGACATCCATCTGATGAATCTTCCACCTATTTTGAGCTGCAAGTACTATAGTCATTCGGACCATATCCATCATTGCCATTGGCACAAATACTTTGTAGTAGTCAATTCCTAGCTTCTGCTTATAGCCTTTGACTACCAATCTCGCCTTTAATCGGTCCACCTGACCATTTGGTCTATACTTCATCTTGTACACCCACTTGACACTAATTGACTTATTTTCGACAGGTAAAAAAGTTAGCTCCCAAGTATCATTTTTCTCAATTGCATGAATCTCCTCGTTCATTGCATGGATCCACCGCTCATCATTTCTTGTTTCCTTATATGAAACTGGATCACAATCTGCAAATAAGCAAAAATAGAGTTTCATTAGTAAAATCCTCATCATTATCATTTGTGACCACATAATCCTGAAGACGTGCAGGCATCACGTGCGTTCGCTTTAGACGCCCTGCGGGTGCCGGTGAAGGTACTGGTGAAGGTGATGAACTGCCTGGTGAAGAACGATCACTTATTTATTCTGTTTCATTTTCAATGATGACACGTTGCTTCGTATGTGGTTTTTGATTACATGCCTAAGTATCATCCTCGATGAATTGGACATCTCGTCTTACAATAACATATTTTGTAAAAGGATTATAAAGCTTATAACCTTTAGTTACCTCACTATAGCCGATGAAGATACATTTTTGGCTTTTGTCATCGAGTTTCTTTCTCCTTTATTCTGGTATATGAGTGTATGCGGAGTACCCAAATACTCGTAGGAGTGAAACATCCGGTTTGTTACCGCTCCATGCTTCATATGGAGTTTTACCCAAAACACTCTTCGTTGGACACATGTTCAATAAATATATAGCACATGCAACAACTTCTGCCCAAAAAGACTTTGACAAACTTTTGGCTTTCAACATGCTTCTAACCATTTCAAAAATGGTTATGTTTTTCCTTTCAGCTATACCGTTCTGCTGAGGTGTACAACTGGCGATTAACTGGCATTTTATCCCTTGAGATTTGCAATAATTGTTGAATTCGCTAGAGTTGAATTCTCTTCCTCTGTCCGATCTCAATGTCTTGAGATTAAAGTCGCTTTGTTTTTCAACAAAAGCTTTAAACTCTTTAAATTTTCCAAACACTTCTGATTTTTGTTCTAAAAAATACACCAAACTTTTTCTAGAAAAATCATCTACAAAAAGTATAACATACATCTTGTGCCCGAGAGATTCTACCTCAACTGGTCTAGATATGTCCGTATAAACCAACTCCAACGATTGTTTGGCTCTCCGCATTTTTCCAACTGAAAAAGATTCTCGGTGATATTTTTCGAGAAGGCATCCTTCGCACAGGTGATCAGGAACATCAATTAGTGGTAACCTCGTTACCATATTTTTCTACACCAGGAGTTTCAAACCTCGAAAGTTTAGATGACCGAATCGAAGGTGCCATAGCCAATTGATATCTTTTGACATCGCCATCAGATTCACCTCGGTTTTTGTATTAAGATCCAATGGGAACATTCTATTCTTTGTCATCTGCACATTTGCCACTTGTTTCCCGTTTTTGCTATGAACGGTACACACACCATCCAAAATATGAATGTCATGCCCTTTTTTTGAAAGTTCTCCCATACTCAACAAATTCCAGAACATCTCTGGCACAAAAAAAAACATCAGCAATAGTGACATCGGTGCCATCTTTCGATAGAATTTTTACGTCACATTTTCCCATTACAAAAACTTTGGATCGATTTCCAAAATTAATTTCACTGCGAAATGATTCGTCCATGTGTGAGAATAACTCATTTCTCCCACACATGTGGTTGCTACATCCGGTATCTAATACCATATATTTGTGCATGCGTCATCTGGCCCAACATCGTTGCATGCTAGAGCTATGTTTTCTTTTGTGTTACTAAGATTTGCATACTCACTCTTTTCGTCCGGCATATGGGTTCGACATTCATTTTTGTAATGTCCGAACCGTTGACATCGATGACATTTGACGTTAGTTTTGTCACGTGTTTCGGTATTACCACTACAACCTCCATAGTCATTTTTTCCTCTGCCACGATTGCGTTCGCGACCTCACCGTCCTTGACTGCCCCCTCAATTTGTTGAAACAAATCTGCTATGCAACGCCTGTTCCGTGCTAAAGTTGTTGGCCTTCTGGTTCATTCTTTGCTCGTGGGAGCCTAATGAACCCATTAACCGTTCGATGGACATGGTTGATATGTCTTGCCCTTCTTCGATCGCCGCCACTACATAATCAAATTTTGTGGTCAAAGATCTTAAAACCTTTTCCACGATCTTTTGATCATCAATCGTTTCTCCATTAACCTTCAATTGATTAACGATGGATTGCACCTGATCGATGTACGCCGAGGTTGATTCCGAAGCACCCATGGTTAGAGATTCAAAATCACCTCTCAACGTTTGTAGTCGCACTCATCTGACCCGATCATCGCCTTTGTAGGATTTTTGCAAAATATCCAACGTCGTGTGTGCCGTTTCTGCCGCCGCTATTTTTTCAAATAACAACTCGTCTACGGTTTGAAAAATGTCATATAATGCCTTTTGATCCTTTTTCTGGATCTCGATCAACGTATCTTTCTCCTTCTTCTTCAACGCCTCAAATACTTTTGAGTTTGCTACTTCGATGTAGCCGGTTTTCACCAAATTCCACTAATCTTGGGACCGAAAAAATACTTTCAATTGGACGAACCAACTGTTGTAATTTTTTTCGGTGAGCTTTGGAAGTTGTAAATGAATCGAATTGTTTGTAGACATGATTCAATTTGAAACTTCGGGATCGTTGGCTCTGATACCACTTATTGGAACACAAAGATTATTATCACACTAGAATTTATGGAGAATAAAATATAAATGAGGGAAAGAGAGAACTAAGGAAATAATTCCTTATAAGATTGTTTGATATGAAACTAATTGTTACATATACATTTTATAGGCTTACAAATCCTAAACACACAATAAAATAATACACACACATTACATGAGTTTCATTTTTGTCAAAAATGGCAACACACTTACTAAAGTTGTCAAACCTTATTTGACTAGAAAGAAGCATTTATGACAACCACATAAATAACATTGGGTTTTATTTAACCAATTTACCTAACTTTCAAAAGAGAGATAATTGTAATAACTTCAAAAGCTTATTTAAGTGAAATTTGCAAAAATGTATTGGGATGTTAGTGTAATTTATTTATATATTATGTCATTTTTATATAGTATATAGATATATAGAGGCATATGAGTATGCATGTAGAAGGGCTGAATACATATGAGTTGCCGTACTTACCATTGTTTCCCATTAATAAAATGCAATGACCATCACATGCCCCAATTAAATAAATCCCACATATTTTTTTATCTTTTATTTCCATAGATAAGCAAAGCTTCATATTATAAAAATCCCAGGTGGTATTTAACGAATATTTTAATCTTAGACACTAAAATGGGTTGTGGTTGTTCATGGCTTAGTTCTTTTATCTACAAGGGCACAAACTCGGCCACGTAGGCATGGTGACGTAGCAAAGGTGGGTGCATACGTGGCATAGCTCGTGATTTCACGATAGCGAGGGAAAAACTCAGAAGCGACAAAAGAAAAGGCAAAAGGATCCATTATGGCGGGGCCAACCATTCCTAGGTGGAACCCACGTGCGTGACATGGTCACAATACTAATAAATTCACTTTTTATATCAAGAGTTTCGATACTCTGTGACGAAGCTGTAACAAGAAATATCTGAATCAATTATCCAAAACAAACTAAAAACATAAATATCTCGATCAATGACTATTAATTATTGTCGATTCCACGTGGCAAGATCGAGCTGCTTGTGAGGCAAGAAGTGAGACGAGCATGTGAGTTTATCATTTCTAATTAAAAAAGATATTTGATGCAACTCAGAAAAAGTGGAGATAACATGATCCCGAGGCTAGTTCTACGTGTTTCGAATAGGATGGTGCCACGTGGTGAAAGCGACCATGCCACGTAGGACAAATGGGTTTGGTACTTAAATCTACAGTTTCGTCATAAGCACGTGAGAGAAAAGAACCCGATAAAAGGGAGGGTAATGTTCGGTTACTTTTTCACGAAAAAGTATTAGATTACTGAATTTAAAAAAATTCAGATTATGAGCTAATTGATGTAACAAACGCAATGATTCATGTAAAATTAGTCAAATCACTAAATTATAAATGTTTTTGGTATTTCACTAAAGTCACAATTGTGCCAATAGTTTTTGTAATTCAATTCACTCACACTATATATGTGTAATATTCTTTTGGAAAATGTAATTAAATTTGGTATAAAGTTAGTCAAATGCAAAATTTATCGACAAAGATGCATCTGAACCTGTTAAAGATGGCCGTGGTTATATAAATATGATATTGAATAATAGTAAAGGTATTGCTTATTTTAATAAAAAAAATAAAATATTTTCTTTATCATTAATTTGATACGTGTGCTCCACCTAAACACTTTTCATCTTTATTTGCTTATGTAGAAGTAATTAGAAAGAGATTATGAGGTGGTGTTGGATATATTTGCAAATTAAGTCATCATCATAAAAAAATATATAAATTTAAAAAGAAAAAGTTAGATAAAATGAGATATAATTACAAATATAACTAGAGGTAAACTGTATTTATAATAAATAAAGAAAATAAAAATTTATTTACGGATTAGACATTTTTTGTACAACTATTTACAAACTTAACAAATATCTTTTATTTAATGACAAAAATACCCTTTAGCCTATTTTATAGGCTGTTAACACTAATTTTTATTTTATTTCAAAATTAGCTCTTCTTGCAATTAGGGTTATGTTTTCTTTTAATTCTTTTCCCCTTCATCTCTCATTCACTTATCCAACTAAATCATCTCTCCATCACTTCCCCTCTGCGTGGGCTACTCTTTTAAGCAGCGGTCCTCATTTTTCAACAATTTTTTTATTTTCCTCTACTGTATTGATATCATATATAGAAAATGTTGTTCTATTGATGAAAATAATTATTTATTTCTTGATTCACATCTTATGTTTTTTACTCTGCTCTGGAATTATCGTTTGTATTTAATTTTCTCTCCTACTTCCTCATTAATGACTGAGATTTCATTGACAAGGTCTTTGCTGCATTAAACTTCTTAGAAATAAAGGCTGAATTATTGTAAAATCAAAGAAGATGAATGAAGGGGCCATGCGCGTATGACACTCACATGAAGAAAGTTATACCTGGAATTTCAATACTTCTAAAAAGATTTTTTACATGAAATATTAAATTTCTGATAATATCATTTGTTTTACTTGAAATAAATTGTGACAAGTGATAAGTCCATTTTATATATATATTTTATCCCCCCAAATGTATATTTGTTAGTAGGTAAAACTATTTATTTTAATTAATTTAGAAGTGTAAAGATGATAAATGCATAAAACTTAATTTATATAATAAAATTGTTGAATAAATCATTTTCAATGTCATTAAATTACATTTACATTTATGTCTTTCATTTATAGGTGTAAAGTGAGAAATGAATCAAATGCACATGGATAAAAGTTGGAAGATTCAAATGCACATGGAAAAAGAACAAAATGTGATGGAAAGTGATGAAAAAGAAAAGAAAAGAATATTTCATTTCTCTTTACAAGTTGTAATTTGATTCCAATATTTCTCTATAAATATGAATACATCTTGAAGAGGAAAGAAGAAGAGGAAAGGAGAAGAATAAGGAGGAGAGCAAGAAGGACACCAAAGAGGAGAAGAATTTATCTTCAATTCCGGGTTTTATTGTTCTTACTTTGTTATTTTCTTTTTAAGCATGTGTAACTAAATTCTCAACTAAGGTTGAGGATGAAACCACCATTTATGAAATAAATTCCTTTTAGTCTTTTATCAATTTTCATGTATATGGTTTAAATGCTTATGATTTTCGCTTCATAGTATTAATTGTTTTAAATTCCTTTCACTATAAATATCATGTATTTATAGTAGTTAAGAATTCTTATTACAATTAATCAAGCTTGGATTTGATGAGTTTATAAGTAAAAATCTTTGATCTTATGTGATCCATTAAATTGCATACATAGAATGCTTAGAATTTTACACTTTAAAGCGAAGGAAAATCTATTAATTGAAAATATATTTCATTAGTGCGTTATTGTTAAATCTTGAGAAAGTAATAAGATTGATTTCTAAATTACTACTCTAAAATTGGAATTGATAAAGGAATAATTAGAAGTTTATGGATTAGTGGTGGTGGATTCCGATACCTTAGTATTTTCTCCCTCTTATTCTCGCTTTAATTATTTGTATTTCGATATTGCATGTTTAGTATAAAAATCACTTCAACAAACAAACTTTGAGAAACTAGGTTAGTTTTAGATTAATTTGAGTTTAATTAAGTTCTCTTTAAAGCATTCCCTTGGGTTCGACCTCGTTCTTGCATAACCTAAACTACAATTGATTCGTGCACTTGCGAGTAATATTTTAAAACACATCAACAAGGCAAAATGAAATTCAGACCATTTTAAAAGAAATTTTGACATGGTGACAAGAAATTTTGACAATGTAATTTGTTGTGATTTGAAATAAAATTTTAATAAGGTGAAATGAAATTCGAATAACTTGTAAAGAAATTTTGACAAGTTAATTTTTACATATTGAATCATTACTTGAACATGGTGAGTGATGGTTTTCACGTAGTAAATCATAATTTTTACAATGCAATTTGTTTTTATTTGAAATAAAATTTGTGCAAGGTGAAATGGAATTAGGACAACTTAAAAAGAAAATTTGACAAAGGTATGATAGTCAACTTGTGTAATCTATAAATAAATTTTCATTTTAGTTATTTAGTGTAAATACAATTTATCTCTCGTTACATTTGTAATTATACCTTCTTTAATTGTTATATTTGTAATTTTCCCATTTAAAAACTACAATTTATAGTTAATCAATTTTAAGTACCAAGTGTAATTGATAAAACTTTCTATTTTGTGTTGAATAACTGTCAAGATATGTGAAGTTTTATATATTAAAGTTCAAATTGGCTTGTTATTTTGAATAATGTTCAAATTAATGTCGGGATTTAATTAATAAAAATACCAAATTGAGGTATAAATAACAAATACATTATGCTTTTATAGTATACTTGGGAGAGTAACATATTTAGAATAAGTAAATAGTTAAAAAGTATTTTCATTGAGTATGAGTATTAAGAATTTTCATTCCGAACATAATGTTGGGGTCTTCACTAAATAAAGATATTATCCTTCCATCAGATGTGGTTCCATATAATATAGTTATTTAATGTAAAAACTAAAAATAAATTGAGACCATAAAATGATAGTAGGTCTTAATCTATTTTTAAAAAAAAGTTTAATCATATGTTTAAAACGGATTGAATCATATCAGCGACGAGGATTACCTCCGTTTTTATTGTGAATCTGTGATGACTCAACTCAACTATTGTCCATTTCTAAAATACTGTTACAAATAAGACTTTATCGTGAATAGAGCTATGAACTTATCATAACTAGTAGTTAGTTCAAGAGATGTACTAACTCCTAAAATTTTAAATAATTTAGTTAACTCCTAAATTTTTTAAAATGTGTCACTCACTCGGAGAGTTTGGTTGCGTTTTGGAAACTAGTGATTTCGTTTTTGTTTTTTATTTATTGAGAATAACATTTTTTTTTGTTCTTGTCCTAAGAATAATCCGAAAATAAAAATATGTTTGGTTGGAAATTTTGTCTAAAAAATTTCCAACCAACGAAAAAAAAAAATACATTTTTGAGATTTATTTGGAATAAAAAGTAAAAAACAAATTATCAAAGAGTGAAATTAAGTTTGACTTGATTGTCATTCCTTGTACAAACCAGCTACAATGTACACTTCCAAGTCTTCCATACAACAATGAACATGATTACTCTTCTGCTATTCAAAAGATTAACATACATGAATATATATATATATATATATATATAAACATATAAGTAGTAACATGTATAAAAACCACATCACCCCAATTTGATTGGTGGTGTCAAGTTGCAAATGTAAGGATTTCTGTTAGTGGTGGTGTCGATTTACAATGGTAGGGGTTTGTGGTTGTGTCGATTTGCAGTAGTGGTGAGGGTTAGGGTTTGGAGGTTGAAGATTGATGTTAGGGTTTGGAGGTTGAAGATGGTGGTTAGGGAATCTGCAACAATTAATTGTTTTTTTGGCTGAGAACAAACAGTGCCGAAAACAAAAAAAAACACCATTTTGGTGTTATCAAATTTTGAACTAAGAGTGAGAAAACGTTTTTTTACTGTTCACAAAAACAAAAACCATTAAAGGCTCCCAAACGCGTTTTTGTTCCCGTGAACAATGGAAAAAACAAAAACAAAAACAAAAATACCAGTTTCCAAACGCACCATTTGTTTTTATTGTTGTGAACGGAGTTTTCACTCTCATTAATATGTATTTTTTTACTCTTTAGTTGTCCAAGTATTAATCAAGTTTTTTTTTTTTTAGTGTTTACGCCTTTAATCTCTTTTAAACTCCAAGTATAATTATTTTCAACTTACCGTACCATGAGAAAAGGGCTACAATTGGACCAACAAAATTATATTTATATATTCGAGTTTGGCTCGGGATTGTGACTAATTTTTTAATGTTAGAGCTTGGACTAAGTTTATATTATTCATAAAAGCTTAGAATTTTAATTTAGGTGTGAAAATTTGACAGACTTTATCAAAATTGAATTAACCATTCATCCAACACACTAAAATAACAACAACCATATAAAAATAAATAAATCAACTCGAGAGATAAGTCAAATGTTATCCTTTTTTGAAAGGACAAGTGTTATCTTTCATTTTAAGAATTTACACCAAATGTCTTATAATCATGAGTTAACTACCAATTATTATTTTTAGTAGAGTTTGGTCCATATTGGCTTTCTGTTCGAGTTTTACCTATTAGGTGTTGGTGGTGTATGTTGTAATCCTCACACTCGATCAATAATAAAAGTCATTTAATACAATAATCTATGTTCATTAAT
This sequence comes from Cornus suecica, assembly GCA_963922005.1. Classification (NCBI taxonomy): domain Eukaryota; kingdom Viridiplantae; phylum Streptophyta; class Magnoliopsida; order Cornales; family Cornaceae; genus Cornus; species Cornus suecica. The sequence continues at coordinate 4,418,704 of OY998246.1, forward strand.
TTGTTAATGAGCTTATGTTCATGAACCTTTATAAGTTTATATTTATAAATAAATTGATATGAAGTTCAGTTTACGAACTTACAACCGTCAAGCTAAATAATATTTCCATTATTGCACATAGTGATAGTCCAGAATTTTTTTAGCGGGGCCCACATTTAATGACAATAAATTTTATTACTATATCAAGATAATAATTACAAACATATGGATGTTTATAAATAAAGTTTTGATTTAATACATATAATTTCATTTCAAAATTGTTTTATGGTCAACGTTGTTAAATATATAATCAATTATGCCTTATGGTTTCAATATTTGAAAATACATACAAGAAATACAAGTTATTAGATCAACTTAACCATCAATTTACGCAAACATGTTTCTTCCTTCATTTTTTTAATTTTTTTTATATTTAATTTTAAGACTATGTATATTTTATACTTTCCTAGGACCATGTATCTAATTGCAAAAACAATATACAAAACTAAAATAACAAGATTGAGCTAATTTACTTCTACCATTGAAATCTTGAGAGAGAGACAACTAATTATTAATTTTTTTCATAATTTAAAACTTTAACGTGGGCATATAAGAAATTTAATAACAAATATCTTATAATTTTTTAAAATAAAAGATACCGAAAATCAGAGTGGATTCACCCCCACTGAACCTATGCTACATCTAATCGTACGAGTTAAACAACAAAAACGTTATCGATTTGTTTAGTTAACAAAGGAGTACAAAATAAACCATAAATGAAGTAATATCGAATTGTTTGTAAAATATTGGTAATTTGCATTCATTTATATAGTCATGAAAACATTTCCTGCTTTGTATACTATTCAAAATTCACCATTACTTGAGGAGTTCATGCATAATGGATAGAATCAACGAAAACACTCAATTCTCAAATTATTCTCTTCAATTCAAATTACCAATTTAGATATTTTTTGGGTTAGTTTCATTTACACCCTAAACTATGTCAAAATATCAATTTGATCTCATTTATGCATAAATACATTTACACCCCTAATTAAAAAAAAGTACTCATTTACACTCCCTCATGTACTTTTGGCAATTTTTCAGACCTGACATATTGTAAAATACCTAAACTACCCTTTTTCCTATCCCTACTTCCCCCCCCCCCCTATTCTGTGTGATTTTGGCATCAATTATGCAGTGTAATATATCAATTTAACTCATTCATTGATGTAAGTTATTTTTTGTGCCAAACAGACTACTTTAATAAATTATTTTGACCCCCTCTTAGTGTAACTTGTTGAAGCTGTCAAACAGACCACTTTAATTAATCAATTTGACCCAATCTTTTTTTAAAATGACTATATTGTTCCAACAGTCATAATTTGAGTTTCCTTTTGTCATTTTCACCCCCTCAAACGGTCACAAAGTTTTCTTTATAAATAGCTCTTAGCGGAGTGTACTTAGTAACAACCTTTTCACTTTCTATCCATCGTATTCTCTCTATATTTCTCTCCATCTATACTCATGTCTCAAACAAGTTATGGAAGTGGGAGTAGAGATTATATAAGGTAAAAAAATAACTTTGTCATTGCGGAAATTTTGCTATAATCAAAATTACCGAAAATAACAGAAATTCCAACAAAGGGAGTTTGTATTATGCTTGTGAAAATGGAAAATGCAACATTTGGGGATTGTGTAATCCCATGCAAGTTGAAGATTATCCATGCAGGGATGGAGAGCTACTTGCACTGTATGAAGATGTAGAAGCATTAAAGGCCAAAAATAGAGTAATTTGCTCAAAATTGAAAGCTCTAGAAGTAGCTAACTATTCCTTCAAACTTACTATATGCATATGTATTTTATTATCTGTTTACACTCTATTTTTCAAGTAAATGAAGGCTATCTATTTTCTCATCATGACAGTCAATAAACCATCAAAATTACACAAAAAGGAGTTTAATAACATTACACCATACAATACCTAATAACCAATAGTGCACTTCAAACATAGTTTCATAGTTCAAAATGATCACAAACCTAACTTCAGTCAACATAAAAAGATTCAAAATAAGTTGACAAGTTTACAACACTAAATGATCATTTTGAACTATCATTTTACAGTCCAAAAAACCAACAGTGCACTTCAAACACATTATCCAAAAAACCAACAATGCACTCCCCAAAACAGTCTAAAATACATGTAGGTGCTACCAAAATATACCATTATCCAAATAACAGACCAAAAACAAAGTGCACTTCAAATCTTCATGTTACCCTATCCTCTCTCTGCAACATTAAAACAACTGTGACTAATTTTTTAAAAAAAAAAAACATTTATGAAGCAATTTATGGAACTAATTCTTACCCTTGTGAAGCAGTTTGTGGAGCTGTTTGTGAACTTTGACCATATGCACTTGTGGTTGGTTGAGAAACACTTGTTCCAATGTGTGACTTTAAAAAAACAAATTAAAAAAATACCAATATAAAAAAAAACATATTCAAATATACCAATATCAAAAAAAAAAAAATCAAAAAATACCAAGAACTATACCATATTAACATATTCCAAATTTTAAAAATACCTGTTGTGTGACAGAAAGATGATGTTACCCCTTGAGATCCATCTGCTTGAAAACTGTTACCCTTTTAAAAAACAAGAACTATACCATATTAACCACTTTAGGGTTTACAAATCAGTAAAAAATAGAAAAAATAATTAAACAAACAAATTCAAAAAGAACTATACCATATTAACAACCGCAACTCTCTGCCTTGCACTTTCAACAACTTTTTCCTTAACAGTTTTAGTTCTTTGGCATGTTCTTTTGTTATGGCCTGTCTGTTGGCAATACCTACAGATGATGATCATAGATCTTTTCACTCCTGGGGCCTCACCTTCTTCCCTTCTTATGTGGAATCTTGGTATACCAAACAACCTTTTTAGGTTGGGAGGGTCTAGGGAAAACCAAGAGATCTTGGCCACAACTTATCTTACACCAACCTCCTCCAAAGTTGAGTCAAAATGGACATCATCATTTGACTCATAATCAGACAACCTATCATCCACATTGCAATCCTCATTATCATTAAGTTCCTCATCTGAACTAAAACTATCTAAGATGACCACATCAGGGTCACCTTTTGCCACCCAGTCTTGCTCTTCTTCCCTAAGCCCATAAACTAGATCTTCCTCCTTTAAATCTACTAATTTCTCATTCTCATTACATTCATCATCCTCTACATCAGTTCCCCCCCCCCCCCCCCCCCCCCCCCCCCCGCCGCTTCATGTCACCATCCTCATTATGCTCATCATTAACATTAGACTCATTATTAAACCCTACATTAGACTCATCATCCTCAATAATGGAACCCTAATTTTACATAATTAACATAATTCAACACATTTTACAGAATACATCATTCAACACATTTTACAGAACACATCATGCCTCAGATCATAACAATAAATTAACATCAATAATTATAATTTCATACTAATTAACTAGAAATTAATATCAATTTAAAACCCCCCCTAATTTTACAGAATATAATGACCCGAAAACCCTAAAACCTATGTTAATGTGCAAAAATTAACAAATTAAACAAATTTAAATACAATAATCACCATTTATGGACTAATTACACCACAAATTCAAATGAATTTAAAAAAACCCCAAACTTGTATATAGGTTTGAAAAAACCTTAATTTTTTCGTATGCATTCAACAAAAAAGTTAATGAATGTTTGGGAGTAGAGAAAGAACGTAAAAGAGAGGTTAGATGGCTTACCTCTTTATTGTTTCAAAGTCCAAACACTCGAACAATATTTCTCTTCGAACAAATCTACTATTCGTCTCAGATCTGAACATGAAATGGGTTTTCGTGATGAGAAAAGACCAAAACCCGTTCTGAACGAAGAACAATTTGAGAAGCTTGACAGTATTAGATGAGAGAAAAACGCGTGGTTGAGAGATGTAAACGAACGTGGGTTTCAGCAAAGAGAGAACGAACGTGGGTTTCATCGAAGAGAGAAAGATGAAGGTTTGAAATGGTGGCTTTGTTTGAGAGATGAACGTGTGGACATGGTGGTTAGGGTTTAAGAGGTGAGAGGTGGAAGATGGGCTTAGGATTAAGGTTTGAGAGATGTTTGAAAAACAATGCAAAGTGTTGAATATATATGATTTGGGTGTTTGGACATAGGATAAATATAATTTGTACTTGGAATAACTTTAAACTTCAAATTATACATGTTTGGCTAAGGGCATTATGATCTTTTCACGCATAGTCAACGCCCCAAAAAGGTCAAGGGGTGTAAATGAGTGCATTTTTCTTAATTAGGGGTGTAAATGCATTTATGCATAAGTGGGGGATCAAATTAATATTTTTGACATAATTCAGAGGGTGTAAGTGAAATTAACCCATATTTTTTCGTATTACTAATTTAAGCAACTTTTTTTGAGAATTTATTTTTCATTCTACTACTTAGTACTAACTAGCGAGGTGGTAAAATATTGAGTGGGCCCAACACACGTCACCACTCTTTGCCACACCCATAGAACGTGACAATAAGGCAAACTCAGGGAAATTATTTCTAGATCGGCAGCTTCTACGTGGGACCCATCTATTCTCGGAAGTTTCGTGGTCCAGTTTTCTTCTACACCGCTGCTCCACCATCCGATCATCTCCTTCTAACGGTCCAGATGAGCGCGTTGCTCCACGCACCCGAAATGTTCGGTTCGTTGCCAGCTCGGACTGGTCCGCTCATTGGTATCTATATTTGTTTAAACCATACCACGCCACGTCCCACATCCATCTAACGGCCCAGAATATTTGCAACAACTAACTCGGAGAATCTCGTCCGTCCATCTCCCTCTAATGTTCCAATCACGTGGTCCCTACTTGTCATTTTCTTAAAAAAATTATATATATCACACACATTTACATATAGAAGATATAGATATAGATATAGATATCTATATACTAGTAATAAATATTATTTTTTTAAAAAAGTGGGAACCGGGAGTAATGAATTTGACCGGCTGGTCGATATTTTCTGCGGTCAGATTAGATTCCTTATGATCGTCGTGTTGCTTTTACCAAGGTCCCTCGGTGACCGGCTATAGCCGGTAAAAAAGACACCTCTCGAAGGTAATGACTGAAAAGTGAATACTTTAAAAGTTTAAATATTTATTAAATAATTAATTGATTCATTGATTTTCTTATTTTATTTTGCGGATTATTAGGGACTGAGAACGAAGCTTATGGAGAAAGTAAAAACTGGCACGTGTCCGTTAGCGGCGCAAGGAGTTAGTGCTTTGAATCGGACGGTTGTGATTCTGCCAAGGTGGCAAATGGGGAGACGGTGGCCGTTGGATGTGTCGTTAAACGGAGGGCTGAGATTGGGGTATATGTCAAAAAGGGATGAATCAGAGCCGTCCACGAGGGTTTGGAGTGGGTTTCGCAGATAGTGAAATACCAAAAAGATGATGAGATAGAGTCATAGAGAGCAGAAAGACAGAGAGAGATAGAAGGAGAGGATAGAGAGAGAAAGGGCTGAGTACTGGGGGAGCATACACACAACACACAGAGTGGGTGAGATATATATACACATATATAGATAGGGAGAGATCTTTAAAATCAATTTCTTTGCGGAAGATGTGTGATTCGAATAGGTTGGTTTTCACCGGAGAAGACGAGTCAGAATCTGCAAATTCCGGCGAATTTTACTGATTTTATGAGAAAATTGCCATGGACAGAGGCAGAGAGCCGAGGAGAGCTAATATTGCTGCATCAAACGGTTTGTCGAGACGGAGACACCGAAGCAACAGTCTGAGAGATTCACCAGGTTCGAACTTGTTCAGATCTAATTATATGTTTCGATATATATATATCGATTTGATTGGGGCTTTTGACGGTTTTTGATTCTTTGTTTGATAATTGCAGAGGAAGATGGACTGGTGGAGTTGCCGGAGACGGCGAGGTTGCGAGAGCGAGGAGTGAGGAAGGAGAGAGATCGAGATCGGGATCGGGAGAGAGATCGAGATCGAGAGAGGTCGCTGAGTCGGAGCAAGAGGAGGAGAGGCGATAGGTTGATGCATAGAGAGGATGGAGGGGAGGAGAGTACGGAGGAGAGTGTGAACGACGAAGATGATGAGTTGGTAGATGAAGAGCTTAGTGTGTTGCCGCCAAATCCGGCGCCGTTTTCGTCGTCGACGCTAAATCACCACCACCGGAAGAATTTCCCGCCGGTGGCGAAGCTTCCGAGACCGGCGTCGGCGTGGAAAGCGGCCGACGAAATGATCGGCGTGTCGGTACCGAGGAAAGCTCGGTCAGGTAGATTGGCGAGACAGGGTACTTTTGAGAATAACTGGTTTTGTATTGTATTGTAAAGGTTTGGGATTTGCTAATTCCCATTTTTTATTTTTTTATTTTTTATTTTGTGGTTTCAGCATCAACGAAGAGGTCTCACGAATGCTGGGTTTCTGGTGCTGGAGTTACCGGAGATCAAATTTACCGGCAAACTTCGACCTCTCCGTTGAGACCGAACCTTCCTTCAACGTCCACCCCTTATCCGGCTCCGGCATCTCCGTCTTCTTCCAATGCTTCAGCTCGGAAAAAGATGGTCTGTCCGTGTGTCTCTATTTCTATAGATACATATGTATATATATATTCGATTCGATTGAGTGATAACACTAGATTGTGTTGTGCAGAAGCCGAATGGATCGAAGCCGAGACCGCCAAAATCGACATCGAAGTCATCTTCTTCGAATCCGGAGGAGCTGGAGATAGAGATTGCAGAGGTGTTGTATGGACTGATGACACAGTCTCAAGGACCCTCTAAGAAAGAAACCAACAATTCGGCCAAGTTGGATTCTAGAGAGACGAACAGATCAAGCAGCGATGCGAAATCGAGAGTTTCATCTCCGATTTCAAACTTGCCGTCGACGGCACCTCAGTCATCGGCGATGTTACCTCAGAATTCTAGCTCCTCCGCCGCTCCTTTATCCGTTGTTGGTTAGTTTTGAACTAGTATTCATTTCCAATATAAAAAGGTGTTTGTGTGTGTTTTTGGTAATTTACTGATCTGAATACTGAATCTGCAGCTCCGAAGAGGAAAAGACCCAGGCAAGTTTCTGACAATCCGGTGAGTCTTGGTGTGCGGAGCAACCCGACAAAGGTGGAGATGGATCAGCTGCCGAAGGCGGAAATTTCTTCCCCCAATTTGGAAAAAATCCCAGGATCTGCAGCTGAAAATGGCGGTGTTCCGTACGAATTCTCCAAATCTGAAGCTGTTACTCCTTCGTCGGAACCACCGCCGGAGTTGGCTAAGCCGGAGAAGACTCTGATGGAATCAACAGGGGAAGCGAGACGAGATTTGGGTGCAACCAAGGATGAGGCCAGCTCACCTAAGAAGGAATCCCCTGTGGTGAGGGTCGAGAATGATGTTGAGGGCGTGACAGCGACCAAAGCGTGAGCATCCAAACATTTTCACTTTTATCTTTTCACTTTATTTTTTTTATTTTTTTTACCATCCTCATTTTATTGGGTAATTTTTCTGTGTCCAGTGTTTCTTTTAAGTTAATTTTTATTTTGGATAAATTTCAGAAGTTCAACTACATGTGAAATTGAGAGCAGTCAACGAGAGGAGAAATTCCAGATAGATCTGATGGTGAGGAGAAGATTACAAGAAAATTTGTATGCTTTGACTTTTTCAAATGGAAAATTTGGAATTTTGTTGATTTTTTTTTCTTATTTTCTTTATAGGCACCACCTCCACAATTAAGATCTTCACCTGAAAGGGAAGGTGGGGTCGATTTAGTTCCGAAGGAATTGGATCATAAACGTGTTGATGCGGTGAGCTGATTGCTCTTTATGTTTTATTCTTTATGTCATCTTGTTTGATTTGGTGCAGTGTCACTCAAGTTGATGAATTGTTTTGCTTAATGCGCAGGAGATGAGATCCATCACAGTTGACAAGGACTATGGCAATGCTGTGAAAATTGGCAAGGACGGTTCGGCCGCGAATGCAGAACCGGAGGAGAAGAAAGCCAAAACAATGGTGGAAGAGGCTGCATCACAGAAGACAGTTGTTAGCAAGGAGAGGAAAATTGATCTTCAGTTGGATTTGGAAAAGCCTGATAGAGATAGTGAGGGCTTGGGTAGTGCAAGTGCCAACAATGTGCACCAACATTTTTCGAAACAACAGCAGCAGCATCAACCACTAAAGTCTGCCAAAGAGGAAGAACTACACACAGAGAAAACGGGTAAAGTTAATTTGATATTTTGTTTGCTCAATTGAGCCATCAATTCTGATATGAAAAGGCATTTTGCTGATGGAGTGATTTTCTTGTTTCCTTTCTCAGCTCAATCCAGATCTTTGCCATTGCCCATGTCTATGGCAAGTTGGCCTGGTGGGCTTCCTCCAATGGGGTATGTTCTGTTTGATTTTTTATTTTTCAATGCTCATCATAGCTTTTTCTTGGGTATTGATGTTTAATTCTAGTAAAATTACTTAATTTTTATCAGCAGATATGTGGCACCTTTACAAGGGGTTGTATCCATGGATGGGAGCACTGTACCTTCTACCCCTTTACAGGTATCACATTTTGCTTTCGATTTGTATCAAAACTCTTCATTGCTTTCTCGAAGTTATGGGAGTTACTGTAAGGCATTTTCCTTTTTTTAATTAACGCCCATCTCTTTTCTCTACCCCAGCTTAAAAGGTGTGCAACCCATTGCTACATTGCTCGGAATATTCACAATTTTCAACAACTGATGAAGATGAATCCTTTTTGGCCGGCTGCTGCTGGTTCCCCGTCTTTGTTTGGGGCTAAGCCAAGCAATCTCAATGTTTTGCCCCCTGCAGAATTGCATGGAAATGTTGCTGGGAGGAGTGTCAACACTTTGCAGGACAAAGGGCAGGGACTCGGAATTTTCCCTGGCCATACGGCGAAAGACAAGGGCTCTCAAGCTCCCACCGTTGCAGATGCTGCCCAGAGAAAGCAACAGATTTTGCTTCATCAAGCCTTGCCCCCTGGAGTACAACCTAATAATTTACTGGTATGGTCCTTTATTCCTCACTGCATTGATTTATTAATCTCCAATGATTCATACTGGCTATATGTGATTTTTTAGGCACTCATCTGTTTTGTTTTTCACATCTTCAGCATGGACCAACTTTCATCTTCCCCTTGAGTCAGCAGCAAGCAGCAACTGCTGCTGTGTCTGCTCGGCCTGGGGCTATGAAGTCTCCTCCCACGACAGGCAGTATATCTTCATCTAATGCATCCAGTTCTGCTTCAGTTAGTGCCTCAGCAACAGCAGCCACCACTGCTGCTGCTGTGAGTTTCAATTACCCAAATATGACGGCCAATGATACCCAGTACTTGGCAATATTACAGAACAATGGATACCCGTTTCCAATTCCAGCTGTGGCAGCACCACCTGCCTATAGAGGAAGCCATGGTCAAGCAATGCCTTACTTCAATGGGTCCTTCTATTCTTCTCAGATGATTCATCCATCGCAGCTTCAGCACCAGCAACAACCACCTTCTCAGCCGCAGATACTGCAACAAGGTCATCAAAACAACAGCATATCCAGTGCGTCCTCGTCCCAGAAGCATTTGCAGAGCCAACAACAGAGGGTTCAAAGCAGTAGCACCAATGGCGGGAGTGGAAGTGGAAACTTGAATAACTTTCCTGCCCCAAAAAGCAGGCCAACGCAGCAGCCGCCGCCAAATCAGCAAATTTCTCATTCACATCAAACACGCCAGCTTGAAACTGAGGTGGGTGGTGAAGATAGCCCTTCAACTGCTGATAGTCGTGTTTCTCGTGCCACAATGAATGTTTATAGTCCGAATTTTGCAATGCCCATTCATCCCCAGAGCTTTGCTTTGTTGACCCCTCCTTCAGTATTAGCTGGTACAAGTATCAGTGGTGGTGGCGGCAATCAAACTGAAAAGAAACAGCAGCAACAACCACAACAGCAGGGCTTGAAGGCTGCTGTTGAGCCTCTGCCACCCCATACTTTTGCAATGTCGTTTGCTTCCATCAATAGCGCTACTACAACTCCTGGTATTGACATTTCATCCCTAACACAAAATCATGCAATATACCAGAGCTTCCCAGAGGCCAGGCATAATTATCAAAAGATTGCAACAGCAGTAGCGCAGCAGAAGAGTTTCCAAGTCTCTGAAGAAGGTAAAAGTGGAGGCGGTGACTCCTCTAATAATGGGGATGATGATAAAAAAGGCTTAGCTGGGAAGTCTTCAGCAACTATTGGGCAGCAAATTGCCTTTTCAAGATCAGATTTAACAGATGCATCTGTTTCATCGATCTCAGGCAATGCAGTCATTGATAGCTCTCGAGCATTACACCTTCCATCTAGTACTGCTCGGACTTCTCGCTCTCCTCTGCCGAGTGCAATGGGCAATGTAAATGCTTCCAATTCTCAGCTGCAAGTTCAAATGCAACATCAGCAACAGATGATGCAGCTTCAGATGCACCAGCAACAGCAACAACAACAACATATGGCAGCTGCAGCAGCTAGGCATAAGTCACCAGCCACTAGTAATGGCAGTGCATACTCTGATCGCTTAGCTTCATCTTCTATTTCTGCCAAGTTCCAAAATGTGCTCTCTGCTTTTCCACAAAACATTGTTCAAAGCAGTGGCGGCAGTCCGGCTCAGTCACCCCAATGGAAAAATTCTGTAAAAACCACAACCACACAAGTGCCATCATCACTGGCTTCATCAACCCCATCATCCCTCAAAAGTATTTCCCAACAGCAGGCGAGAACCCAGCAAAGTCATACCCATACCCAGATATCTTTTGGTACTAACCCCAAATCATCGACAGCATCACAAGGGCAACAGCCTCTGAATAGCAATCAGTCCCCATCTCCTTCACTGGTTGGCTCGCCAACAACCTCTTCAATCTCCAAAGGTGCTAGTGGAAGCCCAAGGACGACTACCTCCAATTCAACAGGCATCAAAGCTGCCCAGCCTTCTACATTGTCGTCTCAGCAAACCACCAGGAACTCGCCGTCCGGAGCCAGCCAGAAGTCATCTCCAGTTGGTGGAAAAAATGTTTCTTCAATTCTTGGCCACCCTCATAATTCCTCTTCTTCAAACTCTGGAAGTAAGCCTCAAATGCAACAGCAGCAGCAGCAGCAACAACAGCAGCAGCAGCATCAGCAGCAGCAGCAGTTACCAAAGTCGATGCAGCAACAACATCAGCTTTTCTTCAATGCTGCTTACATGCAAGCCCAAGCTCCTCATTCTACTAGTGCGAGTTCCACAGCTTCAGTTGCTAATGCTTATTATCTACAAAGACGGCGACCTGACCAGCCCCAGCAGGGCTCATCTTCTACGTCTTCAACTGGGATGTTGTCTTTGTGCCCTCCAGTCACGCTAAGTACTTCTGACCCAGCAAAAGCAGTCGTTGCTGCTGCTGCAGCAGCTGCAGCTGCTAGCAATATGAAAGGGGGTGGATTATCCTCACAGGGTATTCTACATTCAGCCCAATTTGCAGGGCAGTCCTCTGGGAATCCACATCATGTCGTGCCTGGGGGCTTCTCATATGTTCACCCTGTTCCTGCTGCAGTTCAGGTGAAACCAGCGGAGCAGAAACAACCCACTGGTGAGCACTTTAATCTCTTTTTCTGTAGTTCATTTTTCCCCTTTCACGTAGCATCCACCATATTTATTTTTAAAGTTAATATAAAATTGGGCGTAGCAAATTTATGAACCGAACACGATTTCTTGACCAGGAAATGATAATTTGCATGCATGCTGGCAGCCTGAGAAGAAATGAAGCACAGCAGTGATTCAGTGGTGACATTATTCCGCATTTGACAGGCGCTCAAACCCAGAAGAGGTGAGCTTCTCGGAACATGGGACGCAAACAGCCTGAAGTTTTGGAATGAATCCCCCACAATTTTGGAAAGAAGTTGAATATAGTGGGGTGGAAGATGGTCCTCCATCGAATTTTCTTGGATTGTGAATGAATTGAACTGTATCTATGTGAACTTGTGTCTATAATCTGACAGGGTTGATGGTGAATTCTCTAATTAATCCGGTTGGTTTCTGATGATAAGAGGTTGGAGTTTGGATAGAAAAGTGAAAATAAGTTATGTTTTCTATGGAAAAGAGGGAAGTTGATGAAGGGTTTGGGAGAGCAGAAGAATGGAAGACAAGTTTTCCTCCTTTATGGGCCGGTAAATGGTAAATGGTACTTCGCTAATCTTTTTGTTCCTCCGTTGTTTGATCCTCTGAAAGATCAGTTGAAAACAGTATCTTTCCTAAATATGTGTTGTGGAGGGTGTACATGGATATGTCTGGAACATTTGAAATTAACCTCTAATTTTTTTAATTTACCCTTGTGTCCCTATGTTAATATTGCTTGACGTGCATTGATTGTGATGCTAAATTTTTATTTTTGAACGCCCAAATAGAGTGACTGTTTTTTTGTATGATTCTGTGGTGGTGATAATATCTTTTGTTGGTACATAATAGATAGACTAGGAAGGTTTTGATAGTGAGGTGTCTTTGTTTCTTTGCTCATCCTATCTTAACATTGCTACTATTGACATTTACATGAATCCGTAGAAGTCTAGCAAGTTGATTTGGTGGGCCTCTTTGGGACGGCTTTTGAATAGCCTCTTTTGGCTTTTAGATCCCCAAAATAGTTTTTATTTTTTATTTATTTTTATTGTCTTTTATATTCTTAGTTTTTGCATGTTCTGATTAAAGAACTTGAGCATCTGGAGGAGCTTTCCCCCGAAGCGAAGCTAGTGGTGACTCTGGTGATCATATTCCTTGGAAAGCTTTCCGGCAAAACTCCGAGAAGCTTATTTTGCTCGTGGACGTGGTCTTCTCAGATCGGCAATTTGTTGTCATCTGGCATTGTGTTGTGGTGTCTTCGTTGTCGGGTAAGTCATCTTCTTTCCTGGTCATGGAGCTGGATCGACTTAAGGAGGCTCATGCTTTTTCTGTATTTGAGCAAACATCACAGTAGGGGATCAAATTGGGGTATATTTGATGAGCTAACTGAATTTGGATTGATCATAAATAGGTTTTGTTCATGGTTGCTATATAGTCAAGTGTTAATTAAAGTGCTTTATAAGCCTCTTTGGTAATGTCGTCAATCTCTTTTGTTGGTAGTTTATATATTTGATTTGGGAATGCGTCTTGTTTGTTATATTCCAATTCTTGGACCTCCTTACTGGATTCACCTGTTTGGGGTATCTTTATCCTTGCTATTGTCCTTTCTTTTGTCTAGTTTGTAGTTCTTGATGGATTGTGGAGTTTAATTATATATATTAGGGATAAGAATGAGCATTTGATGCTTTCTTTATAGTTTCTCTTTTAAATATTGTTATTATTATTGTGGCTGAAGCTTTGTTTTTGCTGGTTAGCAATCTCTCTCTCTCTCTCTATATATATATATATATATATGTTTGGTTTCAAAGGAACTATTGAATGAGGAATATCACTTTATATCCAGTAACAACTTGTGTGAGTGAGGATATGCCCAGTATCTAATCATGAGTGACTTTGGGGGCTGCTTGGTATGCCTTTTTTGAGTTCTGTTTTCTGAAAATTAAAAACAAGAAAAATGTACAGAAAAATTCTCTTGGTTGAATTTTCTGAAAAATTTTCTGGAAAAATTTGGTTATAAAAATATCCGTTTTCAGAAAATTATCTTTTCTTGTTATCAGAAAACGATTTTCTGTTCTCAAAGTTATCGAGGGTACCAAGTTATTGTCAGGTTAGGGAAATATCATTTTAGAATGAGGATTTCAGTTATTTTTCTTTTCCTTTCTTGCCAGACAAACAATAATGAAAATAAAAAAAATCTCTATTGAAATGAAAAAGTTGAATGAACTTCTTTGGTTGACAAGCCTGTATTGGGTGTACCACCATTTTTGGTTGACAAAAGTAGGTTTATTGAGAAGGCGTGACTCTTTTGCTTGTATTTAATTATTTACAGGTGGCCGTTGTTTATTCAATAAATGATAGGATATGATAACTTTCTTTAGTACTACTTGTTATTATATGCATATGGTAATATAATACTAAAATCAGATACAAGGTAATAATAAAATATTATACAATCTTGTTCGTTACTCCTACTAGACATGTACGTGCATACACCTATTATTTTATAAATATTTGAATGATACCTGCTTCAAGAATTAATTGGCACTGAGCGGTTTCTCCAACTATTTTACTATACTTTTTTTTTAAAATATTATCATTTTTTTATATTTTTATCCTGGTTGTCCATCTATTTTACTGTATATTTTTAAATATTATTATTATTTTTTATTTTTCCTGGTTCTTTTATACTTTGCAGAAGTCAAAGTGGTGGCACATGTGTCCAGATATCCTGCCTTCAACAATGGATTGCTTTGTAACCCTCTTCTATACACGTGTACCCATTTTATTTTTTTCATTTTTCGTTTTGTTTTTTTATTTTGTAGAATTATAATATAATGGGTGAACAAACTACCAAATCATGGGGCCCACTAAGTGAAGAATAATTACACAAACCTCCCCTTAATTAAGATGTAATTGCATGCGGTATCTCTAATATTTTAATAATATCATAAATCTCCCTAGTATCATCAGAATATTGGTCCAGCAATAAACAATAGTAAAATGACATATATACCCTCTTATTTTTAAAGATATTTAGAGAATCTTCTTAAGGAGGGAGGAGGGTGAATTAACTACTTTGACCTCAAATATATTGGCGAAAATTATGTGTATCAACAATTGTCATTTTATATGCTCCTCTTATCTTTCCTAAGTCATGACAGAAGACTTGTATAGAGAAAATGAGTGATTTTTAGAGAGATAATAGGTATAAAAAACTACTTAAATGGTTTTATATGAAATACATATGAGAACAATTTAGTTTAAGAAGTTGAGATATTCTAGTAATTTTGAATGCAAAAGTAAGAGTTCAAATGTAATTGCAAGAGTAAAATAGAGAGTTTGATCCATAATATGTCATAAATTAAGAAATTTTTTTGATATTATTAAAATATTAGGAAAATTGCGTGTAATTATGCCACAATTTGGGGGTGTAATTATGCCACAATTTTGGGGGGGGGGGGGGGGGGGTTGTATAATTATTCCTATATTGTATATATACAATGTCCTTTCTCTATGCGCTAATATGGAGAATTAATTGTGTTTCTTATTAAATTCATTTTTGAGTTTATTTTATATTAATTCCATGTGTTGTTTTCACATTGAAGTTTTCGTTCATTAATAATATTAAAAAAAAAATCCCGGAAATGAATCGAGTTTTTTATTGTTTTTGGCTGAATTGAATTGACTTCCCATAAACATTATAGGAGCTCATATAATTTCCTATTTTGGCCAATTTATAACTCATCCCAAAAGTAGAGAAGGAAATTGGATTATAGAACAATTAGGTACGAATTTGAAATAAGAGTTACAACATTCCACAGTTCCAGTCCTAATTAAAATTAGTTATTTTGTTATCAGAGTTTTTTCTATTTGTAACAACATATCCTATCAAAATAATTCATATTTTATTAATATTTAATATTTAATTCTGATAATTAAGTTAACATAATAGGATCCTCTAAATATGTCCAAACACGAAAGAGGCATGAAACAAATTTATCATAATTCCATATTTATTGAAATTCCTAATAACAAAAATAATTGAAAATCTATCTGTAACTCTTTTAAGGTTTACTTATATCAAGTATCAAGTATCAATTTACAATTATAATTATTCATGTTAAAATATGTATGGATTGTAATGAATTAGTTAGGTGTGATAGGGTGTTTGGTGTGATTCCGAATTAAAAATTGGTGAGAATTGAGTCTGACTCATATACGAATTGTAATATATTAAATATTTTATTGTTCGAAATAAAAATTTAAACTGATAGGTAAGACTAATATCCATATATTTATTTATCCAATCAATTTTTCGCCAAAGACGTGAATAAGATTTCTAAAAATTTGGCTTTTGTATATTCAAATGATGAGTAATATTAAATGATTTGAGAATCGATTGGACAAAACTTAAAACTAAAAAGTGAAGAGCCTAAGAACGGATCCAAATTTAATCATTATGAATATTTGAATACTTTGACGGTACCAAAAAGGAATTGGTTTACGCTTTAATTTTTTCGTGCGAGGTCCCACAACCCCATCTACATTCATTTAGTTTAATCATACTCCTGGCCCCACGATAACTATAGAGAACCCACAATACAAAATATACAATATATGCCTGCATATATTAATATATATATAGAGAGAGAGATCAAAGTGCAAAGTGCATGCTGGTTGGTGTGAATTGATGTCAATTTGCAGCGGAGGAAAATTCAAAGCCATTCTCTTTCCACTGGCTTTTCTTTGTATAATAAAATAGGAATCCACTTTTGAGATGGATTATGCTTTATAATCAACCAAACACTGTTTAGTGAAACTTTGACTTATGTCATTCTAAGTGTTTAATTTAGGATAAATTACACTTTAATTCCCTCAATATATAATATATTACACCTACACTCTCTGTCATTTGGATAATTACAATTTCACTCATTTCAGTTCTTATGAGTTCAATTCAGGTGACCGGAGCTGTGAAATAACTTATCAATTTTCATGTCTTATCTATTTTCATGTCTTTGTATCTAATTGAAGGTATTCTTAACATTTCACCTCTGAAAAAATGATGACGTAAGCGTTAATTGAATTTGACATTGCCAGAAGTTCAACTGAAAGAATATTTATTATAATTTACAAAATTGAGGAGTGCGAGTGTACAATGTACATATCTCAAGGGGGTGTAACTATAATTTACCCTTTAGTCTACACCACAATATAATTTTACTATAAACATATAAATGAACCAAAAAGTATTTTAACATTCAATATTTGCAATCTTCAACTAATTTCAAGAACAAATTTTGAGGTATTTTTTTCAGACATTGCTATATTAATCCTGATAAAGAAACCAATGAAATCGTATTACGAGTTTTTTGTGTTACGCGCGTGTATAATATTTTAAAAAAATCATATCAATTTAATTTAATTAATTAAGGTTAATGAAATTAGCCGTAGCCTCTGAAATGGTTAAGAGTTGTTTCACTGTTGTTTGTACTGTTGATCTAAATTTTATTCCTTTAAAGCACAGTTATTGCACTCACTTTGAAAACTTTTGTTGATATCATGTCAAGTCTCAAAGACAACCTCATACGTACCAAATATTCTTCACAAACTGTAATGAAGTAACGGAATCAAACGATATTAATTTAAAAGGACATACTGTTTCACATAATACGATCAATTATTATGAGTCTGACCCATACAAAGTTATCATATTTATATAGATTAAACCAGACATGGATGGGGGAAGGGAATTACTAGTAATAGTGCTTTGTTTGGACACCAAGATTGATTCTTAACTATCAACTCTAGGTCTAAAGATTGCATAATTATTATATGTTGTACAAACTTGTACTCCTCTCTCTGTGGTGGTCCATATTACTATATATATATATATATATATATATACACACACTAGTAAAATGTACTCATTTACAAAGCAATGCAAGTTCTGAAATATATACTGGTAGAAAGCAAGTTCTAGAATGGAGCGAGGCATAGCATTATTATGTTCCATCTTATTATATTTAGTTTTTCACTTTTTTTTTTTTTGAAAGTATTTAGGTCTCTTATTGCGGCTTTACATTAATTCAATGGCTACATGTAGACTCTCTATGACATACGTGTATCAACTATTTTAAAATTGGGTAAAATTGAAAATTTAAGCTAAAAATAGTTCACTTATGTATATAGTAATAAATTTAGTTTTTCATTGCTTAAAAATAGACTTTTTTTCTAACTTCTTTTGCTTTTCTTTTATTCCCTAGTCCCCACTTCCACTGTGTAAATCTATTTCGGAAAGTAGGTGGGACTGGGACCCAACATTGTTTCACCTCGTGTATATGTATTAAATATATATATATATATACATATATACACACATATTCACTAGGCAGGTCATGGACTTGTGTAGACAGAGACTTGTATAGATTAGAAAAGCAATGTTACAACTTACAAGTAAGATAATAACCAGAAAATCAGGGGGGAATGGGACCCATTGTGACAGTATTTGTTTGTCAGTGCCAAAAATGTCCACGGTAGATATATGAATATATATATCTATCTTTAAAGAGTGAATTTTGTATTATTATTCTATAAAACGCTTTGAAATCTATAATAGGAAGGGCCTGTATTGAATCAGCGCCGCCCCACCATTCACCATACTGCACCCTCTCTTACCTGTAAAGGATTAGTGGTGGGCTCCACCTATACCCACAGACCCTTTTTAATTGGTTGGTTTGGCTTGGTTTGGTTCACATATCTCAGGGTTCAATGGATCTGGACCATGTGGTTAGAGGTTTGTAAGTGCTATCTTGTTCCCCAAAACGGTCCATGTAAATTCATGTCATTTCAACGGTGCTGTAAATTGTGATTTTTTTAATTTTTTAATTTTTTTAATTTTTATTTTTCTTTTTTTGTTAAAGAATACAAGAAATTTAGAATATGCTTGGTTTATATATTTGAAAATTATTTTTGAGAATTCTGATGACAGATAACAGTTTTCTGAGAACAATAAAAATGAATTCTCTAAAAATAATAATTTTTGTAACTGAATCAAACATATTTTTTTATAATTTTCTGATTAAAAACAGAAAACTGTTATAAAAAATACAAATCAATCAGACTTTTATATTTTATAAAATTAAACATATTTTTTGAATTGGATTTTTTGAGTCATTATACTTTGATGTTGCTTTTAAATGACTAATACCTATGGTAATGGATGTATATGTATTTAAATTTTAACAGGTATTTGATTTATTTTTTAAATTTTTTGATAATTTAATTAATATTATTTATTTATTTGCCTTCAAAATGCAACAGAGTTAAAAAAAAAAAAAAAAAAGGCCATTAACAAATAACCCCCTATAATTTCATATTTTTAACAAACACCTCCCTGAGGTGTCAAATAACTACCTACACTTTTCTCCGTTAACAAACAGCCCACACTTCGTTAACAAATATCCCCTGCCGTTAAAAATAGATATTTTATGCCCAAAATACCCCTAAAATAAATTAGTAACTAAATTAAAAATTTTTAGTAAATTACAAATTATTATTATTTTAACTAAATTAAGATTTTTGAGTAAATTACAAAAACCTTTTTTTTTAAGTTTACTTATTTATTTAAATTCAAATTTGAAAAAATATATTACTCCATCCGTCTCAAATTATAAGTCCCTTTCGGGGAAATCAATTTTCAAAGATGATGACTTTTATTATAGTGTTAGTGAATAAAATATCAACTTTACTTGTGGTCCCACTATAATGATGTGATCGTTTATAAAATATATATTTTATAACTTTAATGCATCTCCAAGGGCAAAACCCTTTTAAAATTTCTATACATCTATTCTCTTAAAGAAAATATTATTTAAAGTGTATTATTATCAATAATGTTTTTTTTTTAATAATTTGTACTCCCTCCGTCCTAAAATAAGTGTTTACTTTGAAAATTAAAGCATTTTATTTGATCAATTTACCAGTTTAACCTTCAAGCATTAAAGTTATAAAACATATATTTTATAAATGATCACATCACTATAGTGGACCACAAGTAAAGTTGATATTTTATTTACTAACACTACAATAAAAAGTCATCCTTTTAAAAAATTGACTTCCCCAAAAGGGACTTATAATTTGAGACGGGAGAGTAATATATTTTTTCAGATTTGAATTTAAACAAATAATTAAACTTAAACAAAAAATAAAAAAATAATTTATAATTTACTCAAAAATCTTAATTTAGTTAAAAGAATAATAATTTGTAATTTACTAAAAAATCTTAATTTAGTTATCAATTTATTTTAGGGATATTTTGGGCATAAAATATCAATTTAGGGGTATTTTGGGCATAAAATATCTATTTTTAATGGCATAGGGTATTTCTTAACGGAGTGGGGGCTGTTTGTTAACGGAGAAAAGTGTAGGGGGTTATTTGACACCTTAGGGGTATTTGTCAAGAATCTGAAACCATAGAAGATTGTTTCTTAATGGCACAAAAAAAAATATGAATGGTTTGGGTTTATTTCCTATCCATAAAACAATAAATTATAAATAGATGGGTAAATAGCATTAAACCACCCTCAACTATACTCTCTTTCCCAACTAACCCCCTCAACTATGTTTTTGACAATAAACCCCCCAAACTATCTGTCACGCCCCGAATCCGAAAATCCGGATAATGACTTAAATTTAATTAAAATTCATAAAAATACCAAATGGTCAAACTGGTCAACCGACATTGTTTATAATTCACTAGCGCGGAAGCGAAATAGAAATAATAAAATCACATACAAATTCCGAAATCAAATTAAATTACAACACGAACACACTAGTCCAAAGCCAAAAACAATACAAATCATAATAAGCACGCAATCTCCATTATTACATAAAGATGTAATTATTATAGGTTCAAATTCCACAAATTTCCAATGGCTCACGCATCATCCACCAATGGTTCTTTTCCTGAAAAATGTTAAGGGGTGAGCACAAACGGCCCAGTAGAGAAAAATCATGAAGCGTAAGATTCCGCAAGTATGTAAATTAATGAATACGTATAGGGTCAATTCTCTACCCTAGTCCAATGTCAAGATATAAATGCATAAGGAATCACAATATAAACTCATGTAGAATAATTTAAATAATACCATCAAGATAATTTAAAAGTTCTATAATCATGAAATTAAAACCAATACTCTCAATATGAACTCAAATCCAACTATCACAACCGAAATAGCATCAAATTCAAAATCATCAAATGGGAAAATTATGTCGTGAAACAAACCCTAGGACATGAACTACCTGTTCATCTGCCTAGTCGTCTTGGGGCTACTAACCCTACGGTGACGTCAACCAATCGCGCGATAATTCGAGGACTTGCACCCCGGGAGCTCCTTCGTCCCCCCATTGCTCACACCACACGACTATTTCCCAAAATCAACAACCAATCCACCATTCACAATTCACAATTCATAAATGTCATTCACATGCGCACATAAGTAATAAATATATCCGCACTCCATGATCCACCTAATAAAATTCTATCGTGGCATGAATCAATGCATTTAAACACATTAATGCAATTTCACAACTCATGTCAAACATAGCACAATAAGATGATGAATCTATATATAAACATTAAAATGCATAAATGAAGATTCTTAAACTCACACGATACCCCAATAAATCCCTACCTCAACTTGATAAAATATCCAGTAAAATACCAACAATCAAAACAATATGGTTGTGTAGAGAATGAATAAACGGACGGTTCTCCCTTCACGCCTTCATTTGTACCCTGTTATGCCCGAAACCAATTAACACATATTGAATAACTTTTATATACATAACCATAATTATTTTTATAATAATATTTTCCAATAAACATTCTGATATATATAAATATCTACTCAAAAATATTCGGAATTAATAGACAAAATTTAGCTACTTAATTAAGAATCGAAAAGTTCGGTTTCGAATACTACCGTAAAACGGACAGCAGGTAATCTATGATTTGTAGAAAAATCTACAGGTTTGATAAAAATATGAAATTTACAGGATATACTCCAAATTTCTACGTAGGTCTACTGTAAAATTTTCATAAGCTTTAATCAAAGGACAGTGGTCCAAAATAATTATAAAAGACAGCTTTCCTAACAGTTCCGAAAACTGAACACCCTTTACTCCAAGATTTTTACAAACCTATCCATGAATTATATGACTACCAAAATCTCCAGATTTACATCTTATATACTCAAGATCAGGTCATAAAATTATAAGTACAAAACTAGAATTATAGATAGCTCAAATCGGTAACACAAGTTCCGGTTTTAAACTACGGTTAAAACTGAACAGTTACTACTCAACAATTTTTATTACCAGTATAAATTAACTTAAAATTCTTGATCTTCAGTACATATGTCCTAGACATATACAAAATGTTATAATAAAAGTTTCAAGATTTATAAGAATACGAAACCATATGAAACAATTGGCTAAACCGAAACCGAAATCGGATCAGCAAGCAGTAAAATATCACTGGACAGCGTACTTCCGTGATTTTTAGAAAATTTAATATTTATCTAAATGATCTGAAATTTTGAGAGATGATAATACACATATACAAAAGCATACTGTAAAAGTTTCAAAAATTTATAAATAATTTAACATGGTCTATAAATTTCTCAAACCGAGTAAAAAAAAACGGTCTGCAGCAACAACAATATCCGAATAACATGTTTTTTCCTAGATTTTTAATTAACTCTCTACTTATCTATAAATTCTGAAATTTTCAGGAACATATAATCACATACCTATATATGATCTGTAAAATGTTCATAAACTAATTTTGATCCGTACATATATTATAAATTAGATATCTAAAGCCTTGATTTTCACTAAACATGTAAACTAGCAATCTGGAATTTTTGAAAAATCAAATCAAATTAAATAATATAGATCACATACCGTAATTGGTATTAAACCGAATATCGGAACACGTAGAACAACTTCCTAGTTGAGCACAAAATT
Source organism: Cornus suecica (assembly GCA_963922005.1). NCBI lineage: Eukaryota > Viridiplantae > Streptophyta > Magnoliopsida > Cornales > Cornaceae > Cornus > Cornus suecica. The sequence continues at coordinate 4,441,379 of OY998246.1, forward strand.
GAATCCCCACTCTAAGATGCCCAAAATGTAGAGAGAAGAAGATAGGAGAAAAATAGAGAATGATGAAAAAAATGGTTTTGCTTGATTGTTGAGAATATGCAAAAGCTAACCTCAACACATCAATATAATGGCTGAAAACTTTCATCAATAATGTCATAAAGTGGTGTCAATATAATAGATGTATGATTGCACCTTTAAATGATGGAGGAATATGCTTTTGGAAAGTTGAAGATAAAAATAAAAATAAACATGTGGAATTCGGTCACACATTTACATATAATGAATATATTGCAAAAGTTACCCTCATCTTTATCAAACTCAAAAGTAACCCCCACATTTAATTAAAATATCGAAACTACCCGATCAACGACAAAAATGAAAATTTTACAAAACATAGGAATGAACCCAAAAATTCAAATCATGAAATCCTTAATGCACGAAAACACATGCAATGCCACGTAATGCACAAGATAAAAAATATATATATTAACCGAAGAAAAAGAAATTATTTAAATTAACCTGGTCATTACACTATCATGATTGTTACAATTCAGTCCCTCATGTCATAACACCGTTAGTTAAATTTAGGATAATTTGCACTCAGATCCCCTAAAGTTTAGGTCAATTGCACTCACCCCCTGAGATTTTATTTTCCTTGCAATGACACCCCCTGAAGGGGTTAAGACCCCATGAAATGACTCTTGTGCCTTTACTTTAGTGTAAAAAACATGTTGGCTAAATTAATGGACCAAACAACCCTTGTATATTAAACTTAATTTGAAAAAAAATTCAAGTACTTTGGATACAATGATTTTTGAAATAGGGATATCTACATATAGGTAGACATAAGGGTCACTAATTACAAATAGGTAAACTTTTACCTTTCAATTACTAATACATCAACTTAACTATACTAATTACAAATGGGTCAACTTTTTTTGTTTAAAGACTCAAATACCCCCAAAAAATTTCAATCTTCTTTTTATTCTTCTCTCTCATTCCAAAATTCCCAAACACTCAAAAATAAAAATAAAATGTTTCGGAAAAAATATAAATATTTCTGGAAAAATAAAATGAGGAAAAAAATATTTCGGGAAAAATAAAATATTTTGAAATATTTTTGTTTATTTCTTTTTCACTTTTTTTCTTCTTTTCAACGAAATGTGTTCAAGCCTTAGACCTCTTGGTGATTACAATGCAATATTTTGGAGTCAAGTGTGTCAAGAAGTATAAAAAATGAGTTGATTGAGTTGAATTTGTTTTGAAATTTGGTGTCTTAAAAAGTAATAAATCTTAGGTGAGTTATATTTAGATAATTTATTTCAATATGACAGAGGACATAATCTAAATCTTGTTTAGTATGAATTGCTTTGAATGCATGTCATAAAATATTTTATTTCCCAAAATATTTTATATTTTCCAAATTTTTTATTTTTCCTGAAATATTTTATTTCCTAATTTTTTTTGAAATATTTTATTTTACCCAAAATATTTATTTTTCCCGAAATAGTTATTTTTCCCGAAATATTTTTTTCCTCATTTTGTTTTCAAAATATTTTATTTTTTCAGAAATATTTTAATTTTTTTGAAATATTTATAATTTTTCTGAAATATTTTATTTTTATTTTTGAGTGTTTGGGGATTTGGAATGGGAGAGAAGAATAAAAAGAAAATTGAAGTTTTTTTGGGGGTATTTGAGTCTTTAAACAAAAAAGTTGACCCATTTGTAATTAGTTTAGTTAAGTTGATGTATTAGTAATTGAAAGGTAAAAACTTACCTATTTTTAATTAATGATCTTTATGTCTACCTATATATAGATATCCCTATTTCAAAAATCCTTGTATCCAAAGTACTTGAAAAGTTTTTCAAATTGAGCTTAATATACAAGGGTTGTTTGGTCCATTAATTTAGCCAACATGCCTTTTACACTAAAACAAGGGCACAAGAGTCATTTCATGGGGTCTTAACTCCTTCAGGGGGTGTCATTGCAAGAAAAATGAAATCTCAGGAAGTAAGTGCAAATTATCATAAATTTAACTAACGGCGTTATAACGGAAGGGACTGAATTGTAACAGTTTCATAATTTGAGGGACCATCACTTAGTTGAGGGGGTTAGTTGGGAGAGAAAGTATAGTTGAGGGGGGTTTAATGCTATTTATCCTAAATAGATCTATGTAAGTAGCATCAATCTTCATAATCTTAATAATGATCTAAATAAATGCCTTCCATAATTTAATAAGCAGGTATGTTTATATTTAGTTTACAAAAACTATTGAGATGATTTTTATAAGGACCTATTCATTCTCAAGCATTTCTTTAGTTCTTATAGGACCCATTCATTCAAAAACATTTATTTATTGTTGGAATGCATATTTTTTTCAATTTACTAGAACTACTTATTTCCTTATACAATGATTCTATAGATACAAAATTAAATAATTAAGAATAATCTACATATCTTTTAATTAGTATGTGATACCGGGACTTTGACCATGCTTAAACTAATTGACTATATTTTTAAAAATATAGTCATGAATTAGATCAAATCATGCATGTTACTTGACTCAGATTTTGGATCCTAATTAAAGGATCTAGTGAACTGATTTTTAAAATTTGCATTTCTTCTCAATAACAACTACAAAGTAATTAACCTTTCAAAAAAAAAAACAAAAACTACAAAGTAAATATAATTCCATTCTATACTCTAAAATGTAATGATCTTCGGTCTGAAAGTTTTATTTCTCCACAACTATAAAAAGAGAATTTGCAAAATAAAGCTTCAAATTCCAATATAAATTTACACTGTACTGTGAGAAGTTTGCTGCATAATCTTACAAGATTAGAGTAAAAAGAAATAAACTTAATTTTTTTGCAAACTTTTATATTTAATAAATCCGAGTGAATATATAAAAAAAAAAATGAACTGTAATATACACAAAGGATTTATTATTCACTACTACCAAGAAAAATTATGTTATTCGCTACCATGGTCAAACGTAGAAATGAATAAATTTTTGTTGAGGAAAAAGAAATGAGAGATATGTTCAATACATTCATATAATTGGGTACGATGTCTATAATTCATACATTGGATCTCCCACTAAAATATAATTAGTGCTTCTTGACAATATAATTCACTTAGCAATCGGAACCCATCCACTCATACTAAAATAAATTTGATTATTTGGACACCAGAGTATATTTTGAAGTACCCTCCATACTTTATTTATTGACAAAACAATTGTTTATGTGGTGGCCCTCTCTTTCTCTCTCTATAAAATTAATCACCATTAAATTATTATATATACATATATATATATATATATATATTATATTATTATATAGACACGGAAACAAACATATCTATTGGGGTGGGAGTCAAAATGTTTCTTTAAGACATAATTAATTATTTGATCGTAAAGGGGCCATGTAAGTTAAAGATTGACTCAATTTAATAATGTTATATACAAATGGGCAATCAAATAGATAGTCATAGTTTTGAGATTTCTGTAATTTATTATTTGGGTTATATTATTAAGGAATCAATCAACTATGCTTACTGGCCAAATATTTTATTATTAATTTATTTCCCAGATGCGAATAATATAATTTGGTGGGGGAATAACCCTATGTTTTGCATAATGAGAATACTTACTTAATACACAAGACAAAGATTAAACTAAACTATCACTTATGCTACGTGGACATGAACCCACGATTCATTACCTTATATATATATATATATATATATATATATACATATACATATATAATATGAAAGATCAGTGATGAATGATTATGATAATCTAATCCCAAGTATTATTTATTATCCACTCGGAAGAGTGTTGCTTTGGACTATACTTGGTATCAAATCTCATCCATTACAACTTTGACATCCATGTGGAATTCAAATTTGTGGGTAAATAACAATATCAAATTATTTCTTAATTAAAATAATATGGGATGTTTAGAGGCCCATTATGTGTCCACTTACATCTCAACTTGAAGCATCCTTGACTTAACTATGCTTAGAAATAGAGAAAAACTAATTAAGTAATACAATTAAGAGAACCTTTGCTTTGTAACTACTTTTTCCAAGTCATTATACTGAGTCCAACTAATTTGACTGTTTATATTTTTGCGTTCTTTTTGTGTAGTGACGAGTACAATCATCATTTTCTCATTTTCTTTTGTTTGTTTGCTTTAGTAGTTATATATAAATCTATATATATATATAGATGACATGGCTCTATTGGAATGGATTGACTGTTTAATTCGTCATGTGCTAAAAATTTGGCACCCTCTGTTCCAAATAAAAAAACATCTACAACAATTCCAAGATGTTTGTGTTTTTATATCATAATTTTTGAAAGTAATTTTTACTTCACAGATGAAAAATGGCAAAGCAAAAAAGATGAACAAGCAACAAAATTTGCATTGCATTGCATTGCCAAAGAATGTTAAGTTTCTATTCTCCAGATCCCTTACAGACAAAGACAATACTTTCCCAATATCATATTCATAAACCTGCAACTTCTGTTCTTTCTATACAAATTTCTAACATGGACTAGTGCACAGAGAGTTTCCAGGTGGCTTTAATGGCAACTCTTGGATCGATTCCCACTCGAATCTCATAATCTCTAACTGGAAGCAAGAAGAAAATAACGAAACAAGAAGATGGGGCACGATAGGTTACGTTTCAAGTGCTTCTTGATGAAGGTTCAGACACATTTGAGTCCTTTGAAGCTGATTTCTTCTTTCTCTGAGCAACTAAATCCTTTTCTTGTTGCTCTTTGAGATACCCTTGTGCAGTTGCAGTCACAATCTTGATGAAAAAGTTCACGAGCATGAGCCATACGATCGTGTTCCATATTGAAGCGAATGAGAATTCCCATCTCTTCACCTGAGAAAAATGTGTGAAAAAGACCAACATCAAATTGCAAGTATATTTAAATTCAGAAGTGATAAATCCGGGAAAATATTCAAATCCCATCCAAAAAGCGAATGGATGCCATATTCAAGACGAGAAGCACCTTCTTGATATCTGAGGGCGTAGGAGGATGTGTTGCCATATACTTGGCTTTGATTGCATGCACTTTGGTGATCAGGTTGGGAAGGGCAGAAGCAAGACCTGGTATAAAGCTCAGCACCCAAATCAACTCATTCTCTATCCAGTCAAGAAGTTGATTATTGCAAACTGAAATAACGAAAATCGTCTGCAGAAGAGTAATTAACCAAAGAATCAGAAGTCAACACGTGGTGTTTCTAATACTGAAGCATATAGGTTCCTAGTGAGAGCAAGAAGTTTGAGCTGTGGAGTCTACTTTTCAGGCCAAAATTGGCTTGAGACGAACAGACACAAGCCCCATGTGGTCTCTACTTGGCTCAACCCAATCCGGCTGGAGAAGAGTTTTCCTTTACCTATTTATCCATTTCATCTCCGCCGTATAATTTTTGTTTTTCTCAGTTAAATTAATTGAAGTGCATTAAATCAAAAAGAAAAGAAAAAAAGAGCACAAATTTAAAACGCCCGAAAGATCTTTAGGCAGTAATAGAACCACCTATAATCGGTCTAAACTGTTTCCAAGGTATCAAAGGCAATGAGGATCAGACTTTCACAAACCTGTATGTGAGTTTTTATAATTGCCTTTCCAACAACTGTTGAAAGAAAAAACTTCCAGAAAGGAATCCCGAATTGTCCGCACATGATGCCAGCAAGGTCAAATAGAGGATTTGGCACCTAAAAAATGCTTCAGTTAAACAAGAGAATGCATATTAATAGTTTAACATATATACTGTTTCAAAAGCTCAACATCATGTAAAACAACCTCCCCCGGCCCCGGCCCTCTCATCTCTCCACAGCCCAACAAAGAGCCGGGAGACATCATAAAAAACTACAGGGCTTAACATTAACAATTAATATAAAAGCGATGATCATAGAAGTTGTATCTAAAATTGTCAATCAGTAGCAAAAATAAAAATAAACATGAAACATCTTGCAATGAAGTGATGCTAAAAAATAGGGGGAGGGAATCGAAACTAACCGAAGCAAGTAGTAAAATTGTAAAAAAGTTCAAACATTGCGAGTGTGACAGGAACCAGCGCTTCATTTGATATAAGCGACTAGCTATGACACCACTATCTTTAGTTGACGGAGCATCCAATTCTTCCATAGCATCCATTTTGCCACCTGACATAAGTGCTGCATGAAGATGTAGAATTGCAGAAGACATCAAATCTCAGAAAACCTTGAAATGAATAAGAGAAGATCTGATAGTAGTCATGTCAAACACACGCTGAACAGTACGAGCTAGTCAAGAGAAGCTGCTTTGTGAAACAAAAAGGTCATATAGGCAATTAAATGTTCAACCACCATGCATGCCCAGGCTGCAACTTAACAATTCTCCAAATTTAAAAACTTGAACAAGTATTTCTAAGTTCACAAAAGAATGACTCAAGACCTCATTGGGCCCAGTAGGAAACACCTGGAGATGGAAGCTCCCAAGGCTGCAGATTATGATAAAATAATTGTCCATGGGCCTCACTTGGGTACTCTTTGATTTCAATTTGTGCAAATATCAGATATAACTGTTTGAACTACCACCCAATATATGTGTCAGCTTTATATCAACAAAATAACCATTCCCTCACATCATATCCCTCCTTCATAGACACCGACGAGTTAACATATATGAGTGACAATATACTGCACATTAATAATTTACGGAAACAGATAACCTTCACAAAATATAAAAGAAAAGAATAAAACGGAAGTGGAAGCTAGTAAAGACTTCTCAATATTTATGAAAGCTTTGATTAATATCTTAATACTAGAATTTAGATGGACAAGATTTCCAACCTTTAAGTTCCAATTGAACTTTAGCTGCTGTCCACGAGTTAACTCATGGAATTTGTTACCTATGTAGACTTTCCATGAAGTCAAAAGGCTTGAGAGAATCCTACATGAATGAGGCCAAATACATTCCTAAATTCAAACTAAGACACAGAACAATGAAGAAACCACAGTGCTACCATTTAATTTTATAAGCTAAATGGTTACAACTTTCCTCTTAAATCAAATCATGTTTCCACAAATTCTAGGATTACTGCAATTCAATATTCATCTTGGATCCTTTCAGCAGTAATCATAGAACATAAAAAATATCTTGAGCTGTCAAACCTGCTCTTGAAATAAAAAGTGAGAAGATTTAAACAAAATATGTTTGTATGGAAGTAAAACATATTAACTCATAATCCTCATATTAGAACTATAATTGCCATTTCAGTGCTTGAAAGGTAAGAAATAAAGTTGAAATGGTCTACCAATGTAAACCTCGTATTAATGTGTTAGAAATTTAAGAATCTATAAGAAATGTCTTCAGCACTCAAACCTGCTCTTGAAATGAAATATGGAGGAAGCTCGCCAAGTGCAGTCCCAATGCCCCACAGAATAGCCTCTAACTGGACCTGTAACAATATACTGCTAAGTGGTACCTGTGAACCATGGGATGATAAAAACGGTGGCCCAAATTCTGAGCAATCCTTATCAAGCCATGACGGTCTTCTTTTCAATTGAATTGTATCATATGGAGCACTTTTTATATCAACTCGGCCGCACTGCATTGCTTTTAAAGTGAAGAAGGCAATATGAGGACCTAGATAAAGAACGAAAGTGTGCAAACCAGATCCTGGACAAAATAGGGCAGATATTGCAATTAGTCTTGTTAGTGTAAATTTTACAGGGCAGGCCAAGGAATCAGTGAAGATATCAGAGATAATATCAACATCTATCATATAGCACATATATACAACCAAATAACAATAACAAATAGGTCATAGAGCTTTTTTAACAGGTAATTAATAATTGATTCAGCTCAAACTAAAACCAAATAACATCATATACAATTTGCACGCATGCAATCTCCAGATGCCCTAGCATAATAATATTCGAGTAAGTAGACCGATATGACCACAAACCAGTTGTGGGGTAAAGAGGTCACCTAGCCATACTTACATTTACATCTAAAGTATGGCATTGTTTATAAACCAGTTCAACAGATAATTCTGAATGTATTGTGGTTATCTAATTAAGAGTGCTTGATAATGCAATTTGAATATTACTTAAAAAGGTATGCACCACTTAAAGTGGGGTAAAATTAATGACTCCACTTATGAAGGCTGTACATTTAAAAACAAAAAATCCTTCATTTTTAATTAGGGTTTAAGAACTACAACTCTTCGATTTCAGCTCGTAAAATTTTCAGCATCAAACAACACAAAGTTCCATCAGCATAAGATTTTAAACTGGTTTATAAAGAGAGGGGTTCACTGCACTAACCTACATTTACATTACGCTCCGTTAATTTTGAAATAAATTACAATTCCTTCGATCAATCTAAGTTTTTTAGAATAGTCGATTGCTAGCATAGCATTAGAGCATGTCTAAAATTTCGATTCTTTCCTGATAATTCTAGACATGCATGTACTTAATCCATTCCTGAATGGATATTCGGCCAAAAACAAGAAAGAAATAAGATAGGCACTTGAACATTTTCTGACAATAGGAGCTTTTACAGCAGCTAGTTGCTAACATGGTACTAAAGCATGACGGTTTAGGCTTGAATCTCACTACCTAGTACCTACCGAGGGGCATATCAAGTATATTGATACTTAAATTACATCTCTACAATAGATTGAACTTCTTGACTAGTTGGTAATTCACTAAAAAAAGTCCTCTGGTTGAAACACAAAACTCCGACATTACTGCATATACCAAATTGATGTACATGGCCCATCTATGATGAGCTATACATGAGCAGATATTGATCTATTTGAGCTTAAACTTTCAATAACAGGTTATGAAGAATACATGCATAAATTATACCAATCCATTTTAACCTGCACCAGCAGAAATTTTTAAAAACAACTATAAGTTCAGACCAGCATAGAAACGACAATAACCATAAAAGACATACTTGTCAATGTACAAGAATGCATAATCTTTGGGTAAATTTATTTTTCTCACCAAGACCAATAGAAGATGCAACACCAAGGGCCACCCACCACAACCCAAACCGGAAATATTGAAGAAGCTCCTCAACATGCTGCAGATAAAGGTGAATAAAAGACTCAATAGTAATAGCCCAAATAGTTTTTATTTCGCCGAAAACAAAATCAATTCTTGTAAAGTCAAAAAGAAATACAAGTTTTTTGCTCAAGTGACATATCTTGGTTCTCCAAAGGAAGTGGTGCAGGGTTCAGTGACGCGGGTTTGGATGTCTTACTTAATACTATATTAACAAACTTAAAATATTTATCATCCTTAACAAACAATGCAATGAGCTTCGAGCTTAACTCAATTTCGCAAAGTGGCAATGGAGCCACCATAAGAGCAGTGAAATGAAGGTCAGCAATCTGATTTCAATGAGAAACCGTCCTTCCAATCGGTTGTAAGGTAAAGTCTTTTATCCACATAGTAACAAAGTATTTGTCGTTCTTTATGTGAATGTAAAATGTACTAAAACAGAATACTACAAGATAATCAAAGAAGTAAAGTACCTTTCCATGAGGACCATCAATGGTCACTAGTACTCCAAGAATCAACATGCTGATACTCAAAAGGATAAGCCAGCCACCATGCGACAAAAGATATACTGCTGATCGTTTAAGATATTGACTACTAGCCAAAATGAAAAGCTTTAATGTTCTAAGAGGTTGTGTTGTTAATTTTAATTTTTCTAGTTCCTCCTGATGCTTCGCACGGAGTCCTGTAATGAATACCAATTATATTAGCTCAAAGGAATTCTATAGGATCTCAAAAGCTTTATTCAAACGTAACTAGGTACTTGCTCATTTAATATTTTTTCTCCTTTCTTTCCTTTTATCTGGCAGCAAACAGAGCACTGCAGATACAATTACTAATAGTAGATGAACTGGAAATTTGTGACAGAGAAAGAAAATAAGAGGATGCATTCCCCAAGGATAATAAGAGCGTTAAGTAACATGAAGTTGAACTCCCTGTTAATGGACAAAACAATATAATTATTTCATATAACATGTCCCAAGTAATCTAATAATACAAACTCAACTACTTTTGCCAAAAGCTCCAACCAATGGAAAATAATATTAATTGTAATGAAATATAAAAAGAAATCTATGATCAAATACAGCTTTGGTCAACAAACTTGGTAGATCCAACAATAAAAAGTGTCTGAACACTAAAAAAGTAACATTTCCCATCAAAGCATCAATTAACAAAATATCATGCCCAAATGCCCTCTTGATCCACCAAAATGGTGTCACTCTTGCGGTGCATACACCAATTTGGAAGCAACAAGATCAAAGGTTGATATGTACATATGTTTTCCTCTTGCGTCATCTAGGATTTGCCTCAAGCCTACCCAATGAGGCCTAATTTACAAGTTTTTTTGGATATTATGAAACTAAATTTATATAATTATAATATTGCCAAAACATTTTGATGTTGCAGAAAGACCACAAAACAATTATATATATATACATGTATGTATGAAGTATGTATTAGTCACGAATAAGTTGGAACAAGCTAGTCTAATGTGAAGATAATTCCTCCCAGGACATTGGTTGTTCTGCCAACATTTATAAGCAAACTTTGCACAATGTAACCAAATTTAAATGACAATAATTTTAAATCATAATTTCAACTCTAGTACCCATTAAACAGAATGTACTTGGATTAGCCCAAAACAACCCATACCGCCTCGACTCTAATAAGTTCCATTTAATTGCTAAAGACACTATAGATATTGTATATATATATATATATAAATATGTGTGTGTGTGTGTGTGTGTGTGTGTGTGTGTGAAGAGAGAAGCTAGGCTAGGCAGGCATAATTGATATGGGCTTCAGAGAGACAGTTCCATTAATGCTTAGAATTTTGCTGTATATTACCTCCACCTCACCAACAATATCTAAAATTCACACTTCAATCAAGCAAAAAACTATGTACACAACACATAATCCCAAAAAATTTCATACCCTATAAAATTTCATCACCGCAAACACTCCATCAATCACCAAACAATTTTTTTCAAAATAAAATCATCAAATCCCCACAAACCCAATTAACACATACGATTAAAATAATAAATTTTCAAAAAAAAAAAATAGAAGAAGAAAAGTTCACTTGCCTGAGATCAACATATCCGTGTCTTGAGAAGCAGCACGAGGAGGAGATTTATGCGACGTAGCTTTCTTCTTGGAGCCCATTCTTAACGCCCACTTGCTACCTATACATACACTTCGATATATTTATATATGAATCCAAAACTCATTGGCGTGAAGTGGATATATGTGAACTAGTATTGTTACGAAGACATCTGAGATCAGCGAAAATGAAGTAAATGAGGTTAATATCAATCAATGGTTGGTTCAATACAACAAATTGAAGCGATTTTCAGAGAAATTATGGTGGAACCACAGATCTATTTGCCTATTTGGAGCGAAAACGAAAAAGAAAACGAAGACGAAGACGGAGACGGAGACGGAGACGTCGCGTGAAGATCTACTGTTTGAGTTCTCTTTCCTATATATACATATATATATAAACCGTATATATAGTTTAAACAATTTGAAATCAAATTATTTAATGAAGAGCATTACCCTCATTTAATGTAAAATAAAGAAGAAGACTAAGTCAAGATAATTTATGTCATTTTTATGGGTTAAATGCAATAAACCCCCTATACTATTTTCTCTTTCTAAAATAACCCCCTACACTAAAGGATTGCCCCTAAACTATGTAAATGTTGCAATTTACCCAATTCCGTTATAACACCGTTAGTGGACATTTGTTTGGACAGTTTTACCCTTCATTAAATAAGGCTTTGTTTGGCCAAACCAATTTAAGCTTTCAACTTTAGTGACGTGGCAATGCAAATCTCCCACAATCAATGCACCTGTGAGAACACACACTTTATATATTAAAAAATAATATTGGGAAGAAATATTTATTTCATAAAAAAATTATATATTCTAGAAAAGATCAATCTACCCCCCTTGTTATAAGAAATATTTTTTTTGAAAAAAATAAAATTTTATGAAAAATAAATATAAAAAATATGTAAAAACAATTCAAAAATTTTTTTTTGGAAGAAATATAAATATTTGGAAAATAATATTTTGGGAATTAATCCGGGAAAAAATCCAGGAAAAAGTTTTTTGGAAAATTTTTGGAAAAAAATCGAAAAAACAATTCCTGGAAAATATAATAAAAAAAATTTGGAAAAATTTTTTGGGAAACATTTATATTTTTCCCGGACTTTTTCTAGTAATATATTTTTGGAAAAAATATATAAATAATATTTGGAAAAGGCAATTTCTAAAAAAATATAAATATCTTAAAAAATACATGTAAAAAAAGTCAGTTAGTTTTTCAAGGAAGCAGTATTGTTGTTGTGGCAATTGCTCCACTTAACAAATTATCTTATGCTGATTGATGAGATTAATTACTACTTCATCAGGCAAGCATAATAGCCAGTGTGGTCTCTATTAACCCAAAGATTGGCTCCAGAAATCTGAACGAAAGCTAATTTTTTTTTGACTTTTTTTACACATATTTTTAAAAATATTTATATTTTTTTAGAAATTGTTTTTTCCAAATATTATTTATATATTTTATCCAAAAATATATTACTAGAAAAAGTCCGGAAAAAATATAAATGTTTCCCAAAATATTTTTCTAAATATTTAATTTTTTTCCAAAAAACATTTTTAGGAATTTTTTCAAGAATATTTTTTTCGATTTTTTTCCAGATTAATTTTTTTCCCGGATTTTTTCCAAAAAAAAATTTTTCCCTTTTTTTTTTTCTCATATTTTTTTTGACTTTTTTTACATGTATTTTTTAAGATATTTATATTTTTCAGAAATTGCTTTTTCCAAATATTATTTATATATTTTTTATATTTGTATGAGTCGTTTGGCCAAACAAAGCCTTATTTAATGAAGTAGTAAAACTGTTCAATAAATGTCCACTAACGGTGTTATAACTGTGCACATAGATGAGGGGGGTTAAGTGTTAAAAAGGGGATAGTATGGGTTTTTTTTTGCCAAAAGCATAGATTGGGGGGTTATTTGAAGAAAGAGAGAATAGTATAGAGGGGTTTATTGCATTTAACCCCATTTTTATTTTATAGTGTGATAAACTTTTTAATAAAGTCGGAAAGAAACAAACTTCATTATTATGTGGAGTATATTTCTTATTTTTCTAACCATTAGCCATTAGCCGCGCTGCACACAAAACCAAAAAACTGAACTGAAATTGGCAATTTGGTTTGATTACCATTTTCAAATTTGAAAAATCATTTTTTTCGATTCAATTACGGTTTTGATTGGTCAAAAATCAAATCGAACCGAACTGATTTTAAATATATTATAATATTTGATATTATTAATGTATTAATAATACAATATTATCTTATTTATATCACTTTAATATTAGACATTCAGATTGAGAGAATGATATGTTTCGTAATATTGGATGAAAAATCTACTTCAATGCTTGTATCACACCATTCACTAAGTATAAAAAATAAGTCTTAACCTAGTGTGTAAAACATATTACAGCAGTGGTATGTAGCAGACTAGCAGTGGTGTGTAAGCAAATTTAGATAACAAGCGTGAGATGTAATTTTGAACGACATACTTCCATTCTACTAATTATGGATTTGATTTTGTGTTTGTAATAGTTGAAACATGAACTATTCTATGTAATTTAGTTTATGTTTTTAATTATATTATTTTTTATTTATGTCGTTGAAAGATAATTATAAAAACCGAAACCGAACTGAAAAAAATAGTTTGGTTTGGTTCGGTTTCTTTTACTAATGGTTTTCGTTTTTCAAAAATAAAAAATAACGGTTCAGTAACGGTTTCGGTCGAAACCGAACCAAACTGTGTGCACCCCTCCCCATTACTAATTATAAAGTTCCGAATAATTATGATTATTAATTACTCTTTCTTAATTCTACTATAGTACGGACTAGGTAACTGGTATATAAAGGATATTTATTATGGATATTCCTTATCCATTTAAGTTATGCATTTACAATTAAGAGATTTTAAATTAGGTGTAACCATAATTTTATAAATTATACATATCTAGTTTAAAATGACACCATCAGATAAATCATTAATTTTGGTTTGGTCATATGTCACAAAGCACATGCTTAATCTATAATTCTGGACCCAATTACGTTTCATGATTAATATTTAGCATAAAAATACAAATCATAGGGTTATTTACTTTTAGTACTCTATTGTTATATATATTATTAGAACATGTGATGTAATATATGTGTCGTTTTCAAAGTATATTATTTGGACAAGAGGAACATCCTTTGACTTTAATTCTAGAAAGAAAGAATAATAAATAACCATTAGATTATCTAAATCTTAGAAATTGTTGGCGGACACTTTGATTGGTAACATGTATCTCTGTTATTTAATTGGTGAATGGATTGTTTCCATTGACCCAAGTGATTGAAAAAGAAAAGGAAATGTGACATTTTAAAGAAGAAAGCAAAGTTGTAGTCGGTGAATTTTATTCATAATAGACCTTAAATAAGTTAAATTTTGTATCCAAAGCCAAGAAAGATTGAAAAACCAAATTAAATTATAGCTCAGCGTGCAAGTAAAGCTGAAGTAATTACCTGAAAAAAATAATTAAGAACATTTTTTGCGGGCAAATATATATATATAATTATCAAGTCGAATTGAAAGAGAGCTATTAGTACTTGTTGCACCTAATAATTTATGGTTAAAGTATAGGAAAATGATATAACTAGAGTAAAGCACGCGAAAATCAGAAGACCATTATTATGTATTGTGTTTTATTTTATTGTATTTTTTGCATTAATAACTGTAAATCCGTTCGCAGTTACCGAACGAATTTGTAATTTTTGTAATTTATACAGAAGCAATGTATTAGATAAATGACCAAATAATAATGTAAACTTGAAGACTCAGCAAGAATGGAGAAATTTTTTGGATCATTGTCTTTTTCTTTTTCAGTCATTTTATACATGAACTTGGTCTTACCCTCATAAGTGGGTATTAAAACCTATTAAAAACAATATCTCTACATTAAATACTAATTTACTGTTTTGCAAAACTGCCATATTAAAACCCATATCAGTTTTTATTGTGTATAATGAAACGGTCGGTTTTTAGGAGATTTCCTCCTGAGATGGGCTTCTATTTTTTGGCTTATTTTCTATTGGGCTTACTAATATATGTTGATTCAGTGTTGCTTTGTATGATGGGCCTAATGTAAAAAATGGGTCTACACTTTGCCCCCAATTCCCAAGCCCATTTCGCATTTTGAAATAGGGTGGGAATTCGAAGAGCCATGTGTAACTGCCACTTTCCTTATTTCATTCGTCTTCTCCAACACTTCTTCTTCATTTACCAGAGCAGACACCTATTCTTTGAAGAATATTCCAGCAAGAAGCTTTTGAGGTTAGTTTTACTTCTTTCATCTTCCACTTTTCTTTCTTAAATCAAATATCATGAGTAGCGATAGTAGCCGAACCCCTTCTCAGAAGGTGGTGATGAATGATGTTCCTGTTGTTTCCTCTTCTGAGGTTGCCAGAAAATTTCCCGCAAACAATTGCGTAAATTGTCATTAGCCGATAGGTGTAAAGTAGAATATGAAATACCCAATGATATTTCGATTTCTGAGTATTCCTCCGATTTGGACTTCAAATGGTACGAAGAAGTTGGATCGGATGAAGCTTTGTTTTCTGCGCACCATTTGGCCGTACTTCGATTTTCCCTTCATCCCTTCTATCACTACGTTCTTTTTTCTCTAGGTCTCACACCCCTGCAAGTGAACCCTAATTTTTTCAGGGTTCTTTCGGTTATGCTCGTTCTGAATCGCGAACGAGATTTGAACTTAGGTTTGGGCGAATTTTTGCTCTGTTACAAAGTTGATCAGATCAGGAAGAACCCTGGTCGGTACCATCTGCACCCCCATTCAACCTTGAAACTTTGTGATGGGAATCCTTCTTCTGAGAAGGAATGGAAAGATAAGATGGTGAAAATTGGGGGAAATTGGAGGGTGGATGCGTTCGGCCCGTATCCTTTACCAAGGACCTTCGGTATTTGTAAAAAATACAAGTGTGGATTCAAAAATCCTAGCAAGTGTCCCTTTGTACTTTTCAAATTTTGCTTGTCTTTCTTGAACTGCGTATTGATTTGTTTTTTATCGTATGTCTGTGTGTTGTATGCAGCCGAACGTCTGGAATATCTGAATGAGAAGGTCTTTGATACTCTTCCTTCAAGCAAAATTCTTTTAACTTCTCAGAATCTGAAATTAATTGCCGTCAGTGCTTCAGAAGCTACCTTAATGGAAATTCCGGTGACAGCTTCCAAACATGCAATGGCACAAAAATCTCCTGCCCCATTAGTTTGTCCGTTGACAAAGGAAAGAATAAACTGATCGACTTAACTAAAGACCCGAAGAAATCAAAAGGGCTTCTGAAAAGGACGAACACCGAAGATATTGCTCCTGCTCAGAAAAAAATGCAACTGGGGCCCCCTTCAGAGCATGCAAAAAGAAATGACTCTGAAAAGCATGAAAAGTTAGTGAAGAAGGTCAAATCTGTGAGTGGCTATACTATTCCAGATTGTTGTTTCCCTCCATCATTTGATCCTGAAGGTGATTGGATCCCCAAGTTTGAAAAAAGTGATGGAAGTGTCCTGAATCGCCGTTCGCTGGCCATATCGGATCCGGATTCTTTGATGGCGCTCGCTCGTGGTATGTGGCCACCAAAGGATGAGATCTTCCAGCAGCATGTCAATTAGAGCGAACTCTTGGCTAGGGCTCCAGTTTCTATTTTGGAGGTAAAAAATATGTATATATATATATTTTTTAAACGAAATGTTAACTTTTCTGCTCTTTTCAGTCTATTTTTGATATCCTAGCCCTCTGCAAAGCTGTTGAGGCGGGGGAGTATAAAAGAAAAAGCATAGATGCAGCATATCTACGGGCTGATAAATGTGCCATGCTAGCTGGAAAACAAAAGAAATTGTGTACGGCTCATCCCTTGTAAGCTCATTTTGATCGGCCAATTTGTAAGCTCATTTGCCGATCACCTCTGAAATTGTGTACGGCCCATCCCATGTAAGATCTAGCTTATTTGATCTTTTGGCCAACACCCTTAGTACTCGATCACCTACTTGAAACGATCTTGGTTTCACCTTTTTATTGTAACTCCTCATCAACCTTTGTTGATACTCTTCCAGCCTTATTGAAGCCATTTCCCTTTTTTCATCCATGAAATTGCCTTCGATTCCTAGAATATCTTCGTTCTGTTCAGGATCGAAGAGCTGGGTTCTTGTTGTGGGAACTTCCAATTCAATTGGGATTACTGCCTCGACACCGTACGCCATAGCGAATGGTGTTAACCAGGTCAGCTTTCGGGGAGTCGTTCGGTAGCTCCAGAGGACTCTTGGCAATTCTTCTAGCTATCGCCCTTTTTCTTCAATCCCTTCTAATTTTCTTTTTATTCCGGCAAAAATTGTTCTGTTTGTTATCTCGGCCTGTCCGTTTGCTTGTGGGTAGTTGACTGATGATAATTTTTGATTGATGCCGTACTCATCCAGCAATTCTCGAACGTATTGATTATCCAGATTTTTGTCGTTGTCCATCATTATGTACTTTGGCACTCCAAACCTGTAGATTATATGATTTAATATAAAATCAATCACTTGAGTGTACGTGATTCTTACATAAGCTTTCGCCTCCACCCATTTGGTGAAATAATCTGTGGCCAGAAGCACATGCTTTTGATTTGATGTTGCCCTTGTTAATGGTCCGACAACATCCATTCCTCACCGTGCGAACGGAACAGGGGATGCCATTGCTGTGAGTAGCTCTGCTGGCTGATGGATGGATTATATGCGAATGCCTTTGACATTTGTTGCATCTTCTTGCGTACTCTTCCGCATCCCGGATCATGTACGACCAAAAGTAGCCTTATGTTATTGCTCTGTGGGATAATGATCTACCCCCAATATGGCCTCCACAAGTTCCATCATGCAACTGCTTGAGTACCTCTTGTGCTTCTGACGGGGTCAAACACCGCAGGTAGGGCCCTGTCATCGATCGTCGGTATAAACAACCATCAATTACTTAATACTTGGCAGAAGCCGATCTTACTTTCTTTGCTTCCCGACGATCTTCAGGTAAAACACCGATAAATAAGTATTGAAGGATTGGGTCAAGCCAACTCGGCTTGTACGGAATCACGCACACCTCCTTCTTTTTACCGATCGATGGAACGTGCAATTCGTCCACGGGTATTATCTTGATCATATCGTCCCCAGATGATGATGCCTGATTTGCCACATGATCAGCCCCATGATTTTTTGCCATTGGAATTTGCTTGAAGACGACTACCTAAAAGTTTTATGTTTATTCCTGAACGGACTTTTTATATTCCAGCATCTTTTCCTCATTTGTATTATAATTTCCTGTGATCTGATTTATGACTAACTGCGAGTCGCTGAACACAGTTAGTTCTTTGATCTGGAGCTCCGTCGCCAATCTTAACCCTGCCAGAACGGCTTCATACTCAGCCTCATTATTTGAACTTTCAAAACACAATTTTATTGATTGCTGCAACTTGGCTTTAAAAATCTTGTTGATCAGTCGTTAATAAGTTGCACCTGTATTTTTGAGACCGAACGGTATGACCTTATAACAATAGGTCCCTCTTTCGGTGATGAATGTCGTTTTGTCTTCATCTTTTGGGTTCATTGGGATTTGATTGTATCCTGAATAGGCATCGAGGAAAGTGAGCCGTTCGAACCCGGTAGTTGCGTCGATCATACGATCAGTCTTTGGTAAAGGAAAACTGTCATTCGGGCAAGCTTTATTTAAATTGGTGAAGTCCACACACATTCGGAACTTCCTATTTTTCTTTTGAACGACGACAACATTAGACAGCCAATCGAGATAATGAACCTCTCTGATAAAACCAACTTCTAACAACCGGTCAACCTCTTCAGCTACAAACTTTCCTTGTTTGGTTCCGATCCTTCTGGGTCGTTGCCGTACGGGTTGTGCACCGGGATAAACGCTTAAGGTGTGCATCATGGTTCCTGGGTCAATCCCTGGCATATCGCTATGCTCCTAAGCGAAAACATCAGCATTTGATCTTAGCATAGAAATCAAACTGCTCATTTCATCGGGATTTAAGCTTCTTCCGATTTGTGTGTTTTTTCCTTTGTTCCCAACGATTAGAACTACTGTGATGATATCCTCTTCTGTCTTCTCATCATCGTCAGTCTGATCAAGAACGTTCGGTAATTGTTATAAGTTGCGTTCGGCTCTTTCACCTTTTAAACCCTTGGTGACAATGGCGTAGCATTCTTTCGCCACCACTTGATCTCCCTGGATATCAATAAATCCTTTCCCTGAAGGATCAACACACTGCATCACCTGATGCAGAGTTGAAGGAACTCCTTGCATTCGGTGAATCCAACCTCTTCCCATGATCAGATTGTAAGAAGGCTGCACGTCCACCATCATGAAATTTTCTGTCAAGGTTCGCTTTGCGGCTGTCACAGGTAAATTCAGGACACCGATCGGGCAAATCCTCTTTCCATCAAAACCTGTCAGCGGACTGGCGGTCGGATTGATCAACTCCGTGCTGATGCCGATCTTTTCGAAGGCTGATTTGGTCAGGATGTCCGTGCTGCTACCTGGATCAACTAACACCCTTTTAACTAAACAATTTGAAACTATGATAGAAATTACCAGTGGATCTTCATGTGGTAGTTGTACACGTCTCAAGTCCTATTGGGTAAATGATATTGTCGGTATTGGGTAGTTACGAATTACGTTCACCTCCCCAACCCTTCGGATCTTGCTGGCATTGCGCATTCGTGAACATTGGACCAAACGACTTTCCTCATCCTCTTCTGGTTTTCCATGGATCGTGTCAATGATTTTCACCGGCTGTCCGCCCACAATCTTATTAGTCTTCGGATGATCAAAAATTTTCGTTCCATTATCTACGCACTCCTTCAGATCTCCTTTGGCTATTAATGTCTCAACTTGCCTCCTTAAATGTCTGCATTCATTAGTTAAATGACCGAAGTCATTATGGAATGCACAGTGCTTCAAACGGTCCTGTTGTTCTGGTGGCGTTCTCAGCGGAAATGGTGGACGAAATATACTTTTTTCTTTATTCTCATTGTACAATTTCGCCAACATTGTTCGGAGTGGAGTTTCAGGTATGTCGTACCTTGGCCTCCTCTCCTGCTGCTTGTATAGAGTTGATCGTATGCTGCTCGCACTGTCGGCTTTCTTGATTATCATTTCTTTTGACTTGTTTTCCACAGTAACCAATGCCGAACGATGCTCCCTTTCTTGTTCATCTTCCTCCAATCTCAAATATCTCTGCGCCCGTGAATTCAACTGGCCCATGTTGAGAGGGGTTGATTTCACCAACGATCTATGAAAGCTGGTCCCTTATTCAATAGCCACTTTAAAAGCTTCCACTACTGCTGGTTGATCACAACTGGGTATCATTCCCATTTCCAAATTGAATTTGGACAAGAAATTCTTCAAAGTTTCACCTTTTGCTTGCCTCATCGTGAATAGATTAGAAATGGTCATCTTCTGCTTCCGATTGCCAAAATATTGAGCTAAGAACTTTTCCATTAAAGTTTGGAAAGAATCGATCGATCCACCGGGTAACTGTTTAAACCATAACAGGGCTGGGCCCGTTAAACTCGTAGAAAAAGCTTTACACATTAACGCATCATCAGCCATATCGAGAGTCATCATCTGCTCCACATGAAATAGGTGTTCAATTGGGTCATGTGTCCCATCAAACATAATGAACTTTGGCATCCGGAACTTGTTTGGCCTTCTTGCTTATTGTATTTCAGTGCTGAATGGTGACTTAATCATTTTCGCTGTCATCTCGATGGCTAGATTAGCTGGTGATTGTGTTTTGAGATCTTTTACTTGCTCATCTACGATCTCCTGAAGTCTGGTCACCATATCGAGCGGAACTGCCTGATTATTAGCGTTCATTTCATCCCCAATTTCCTGGGTGCGAGTTCGATTTGCTGAACTGGCTTCGTGATGATTGTCCTCTTCTTTAGCAGCGGGGTCATTCTGTTGTCCTCCTGTTGGCAGTTCTGGACGTTTTGATTGATCAACCCTTTCTCTTAACTCCTGATTCTCTTTTTCAAGAACCTCCAGGCGTTGGAGAATAACAGCTGTGTGGTGGTTTCTCCCGCCATTGATCTAGTAGCTTATGACTAAAACCTTCGTTCCCATAGACGGCGCCAAAAAGTGTAAACCCGTTCGCAGTTACCGAACGAATTTGCAACTTTTGTAATTTATACAGAAGCAATGTATTAGATAAATGACCAGATAATAATGTAAACTTGAAGACTCAACAAGAATGGAGAAATTTTTTGGATCCTTGTCTTTTTCTTTTTCAGTCCTTTTATACATGAACTTGGTCTTACCCTCATAAGTGGGTATTAAAACCTATTAAAAACAATATCTTTACATTAAATACAAAATTACTGTTTTGCAAAACTGCCATATTAAAACCCAAATCAGTTTTTATTGTGTATAATGAAAAAGTCGGTTTTTAGGAGATTTCCTCCTGAGATGGGCTTCTATTTTTGGATCTTGTTTTCTATTGGGCTTACTAATATATATTGATTTAGTGTTGCTTTGTATGATGGGCCTAATGTAGAAAATGGGCTTACAATAACCATGATGATTATATGTGATTAAATTTAATGACCTTGAGCATGCTCTGTTTGTGTGTGACGTTTCATATAATACCTTCACCTGGTCATCAACAAATTATATATAAGATGAAAAAAAATAATTATAATTTTTTTTTAGAAATGCCCCATATGGAGAGAGAGACTGAGAGAGAGAGAGTGGGAGCTAGTACCTATTGGCGCCAACTGGTCATTGGATTAAAGTTGGGCCGGATTGGGCCCACAAACAATAATGCCTACACAAATTACAATCTGGTTCAGGCGTCTTGGGCCCAGCCTAGACCCGAATAACAGATAAGACGTTCCACGAAATTTCGGACCAAGATCTCTATTTTGTTCGTTTGTACCATGACACATCGGCCCAAGCTTGGTGGACGCTTATTATATGGTACTTGTCACCTATTTGACAATATTTATGGTCACTCTATAATTTGTATATAGTCCTTTGTGAATATATATATATATATATATATATATATTTTTTTTTTTTCAAGGATGGACTTGAGATCATAAGATGTGACTGAATTCAAACTTTAAGAGTCCAGATTTATTTTGGACAAAATTTGGCGATGGTCTTTGATAACCCAAGGGATCTCAAAAACACGAACAACTCGGAATATACTTATGGTGGTTTTTGTTATCAATGATGAATTCATGATATGAAGTAGTGTTATTATTATAAACTTGTATTAAACATACTTTTGATTTTTATTACAATATATATATATATATATATGTAAATGTAACAATAATATTGTTTTTCACTTTAAAATTTTGAAAACTTATCAAACCCATAGAAGGAGTGTAATTTGGTGGTACTTAAAGAAAAATGAAAGGATAAAATTAAAGTCAAGTGAGTTAATTGCATTTATACATGTCAATTCAATATATATATATATATATATATATATATTTGTATAGATATATATATATTTGTATAGATAGATTAATAGGACTATACGAGTCTATAGATAGAGCGAATGAAAATTTTGACATGGCTTAATAATATTTGTCGTGGTCAAGTTATTGTTAATAAAAGAGACATTTCTAATCATACGAAGTTGCAATGCCCCTACAAAAGTCGTATATATATATATATGCAGTTAAGTTGAGAAGTCAAAAACTCATTTAATCAAGAGAGAGAGACCATTTGAAAAGTGAGGAGGAATTTAGAAAAATGAAGGCAATTTTTTGTGGAAAGGTTAATTCAATGCTGAAAAACTACTCATTTTTTTTTATATTTCTTCAATAAAATAAAACTTTTGATTTACATTATTTTTTAACTTAATGTTCCACACTAGACCAGTCAATGGATCGGATTCGGATCGGATCTATTTAAATTCATATCCAATTTGTTAATAAATCAGACTGTCGGATTCGGATCATAATCAGATTATCGGATTTTTTGTCAATCCATATCCGACTAATCGGATTAACAACGAATTCGGATCGGATTCAAATCATAATCGGATTAATAACAGGTTTATTGACGGGATGGTAAAACCCCCCCGATCCGAGACGAATTCGACAATTCGACAAATTTTTACTAAGTTAATTCATATCCTAATTCTTCATTATCGGATCAGAAATTAATAAATAAATAAAGATATTTTCTTATTTTTCTAGAATCAGTAAACACCAAAATACTAATCAATACGTATAACACGTCCATGGCAAATAAAAAAATCAAAAAGCAAAAAAAAAATTGGGACGTTATTAATTATACTACATTTATTACTTAACAATTATATATTAATAAATAGTATATAAATTTAAAATATAAATACAAAAATACTAAAATTATTTACACTTTTAATAGTAGTACTGTAGGCCCAACGTGCTCAATAAAAGCCAATGGATTAAAAGATAGGGCCCACGAGGCCCATTTCCGGAAGCTTCAAGAGGGAAATTTGAAACCAACCATCAATCCCACCAATCAAGCCCATAATGAAATGATGAAAGGCAAAGATCAAGCTGGAATTGATCATAACCAAACTTGAAAATATTATTCCTTATAAATAGTGGAAGAATATTGAATAAAGATCATCCAATTTTTTTAAGAAATTGGATTCAGATCTTAATCGAGTTGTTGGATTTTATTTTCAATTCATATTCAGCTATTCGAAATGAGTTCAGATCAAAATTTGATCCATTGAGAGATCTATTCCACACTTATACCTAGTCATTTTCTCTATTTTGTTTTATGGGACCATAGTATTGGAAAAGAAAAATGCAAAATATGTGGACGTGAAGGTAAAGTATTTATGCCTTTATAACTTTGGCAATGCTCTTTTAGGTTGTGATCCAATTCCACTTGATTAATGCATTTCCTTTTACTATCAAATAGGGATATGAATTGGAGTGAAAACAAATTGCACTCAATCACAGTCATGCAAAATAATAAAGACATGTGGGTCTCAAACTAAAAAAATTGAACCTACCTCACAAAATATATTTGGTGGGTCTGAACAAAATTATTCACCAAATAAGGCAATCTATAAGGAGATTATGGCATAAATTAAGTCGCATCGTGCCATAACATACTCAATAAAAAATTAAAAAAAACACATGTTATCAAATTTGAATAAGATTTAACCCCACCAAGAATTGAAAAATTACATATAAGGCTTGCCAGTTGCATTTTAATTGCAGTTATTTTACCAATTAGTGAAATTTATTGCATACACTAAGAGGAGCAATTACTATTTGTCAGTCAGTCAGATTCTTAGGTTCTATTTAACATAACTTTTGCTTCTGGCTTTCTGCATAAGTAAAAGAGAAACAAAAACTGTTTTGAGAGATACCACCAGCTTCTTTAAAATATTCTTCCAAGGACCATAAGTTTTTCTAAATTTTTTGTCTAACACCATTTAAAACAGTTTTTCCCTTCAAGAAGCCAAAAACAACGTTTGAAAAGTCAATCCAAACAAAACTTTAATACCATCCAACCTATTTATTACACATATCATCTGTTTAATGATGACTTTTTTTTATTTAATGATGACATGTTTAATTAAGTAATTAAATGGATTAATCTTGTCCACTCATTGACGATCCAAATCTGGTTAGTGGTTACAACTAAACTCAATTTGTGCTATTCTCAAATTTTTACCACCCATAAACAAAACACTCATATTAATAGAAATTCGCACATTTACGTATGATGTATCCTAGTTACATTTAGTGGAAATTCGCACATTTAATTGAAAAAAGGGGATATGGAATCAAATGGAAGGGGCTTGAGATATTTTTTTATATTTCAGGGTGATCATGTATAGGTTAAAAATTTATAAATACACGTGTTTATTGTCCCAGTTAGTAAAATAGCGCACCCTATTAACTTAACTCTAACCACTAAATTTCTTGTCATGAAAAAAAAAAAAAAATTATAATTGGGTCATGAAAAAAATAAAAACTTATAATGGGTCATTTTTAATATTTTATAGCTCACTGAAGTTCTATGCAATTAAACCTATTCTTTTCCTCTGTAAGTTCTTCCTTTCCAGTAAGAAAGTAACAATGTACCTTAATTTGTCCACACACACAGACCCACCCACATTCACACATGTAGATTTGTATATGGGATAGGACTAAGGAGATGATGGAACATCTACATCTTTTTACAAAAAATAATCTTAGCATATGTACAAGTTTTCACTTTTGAATTTTGATCATTCCTTACATTTTAGAAGATTCATGTCTTTAGAATATAGTTTGATATATCTGCAAGTAAAGAACTTATACCAACAACATCCCATTCAGTTTCCACAATTTTCCATTTCTCCTTTTTTATTTGTTCATCATTATTAATTTAAAGTTTTTGCTTTTTTTTCTATTTTTAATTTTTTTTTATCTTCCTTTTTTTTCTTTGGGGTAGGAGGAGGTTTGAACATTCTCTTTCTTTTTTAATCACTTTTCTTCAAGCATTTTAACATTGATTCCTTTCACGAGAGGCAAGAAAAGGATATTGTCAACAGTTGATATAGGGCACGTGTAGGGCCCGATTTTCAACCGGCCTAGTACCTACGATCCAAGTCTCACCCACAGTTTGTTGTATCGTTCAATACATTATGATATTGTTTGGTTATTAATGTTATTGGAAGGTGTCAATATCATTACACGATACCGATATTTATCAAATACTTATTTTTAAGATCGATATCATTTTAGTCCGTTACTATTATCATGACCGATACTACAATAGCGAAACATGGTTCTCTCCACCCCAAATGTTAACATAAGCGCAAAAAAGAAGTGTCTAACCCCCTTGTTTAATTATTAATGTTATTAGAATGTATTAATACCATTACACGACATTGATATTTGTCCAATAGACCAATATCATTTTAATCCATTACTATTATCCTAACCAATAGTACAACCGCGAAGCATGGTCCCATCCACCAATGTTAGCATGAGTGCAAAAAAGAGGTGCCTAACCAACCCCCCGCCCAGATAACATTAGTGCAAGAAGGAGGTGCCTAACAATCGGCCCCTAGTGAGCATATATGACCGCAATTGTAGCAGTAACTCTCACACACACACATTGACGGATTAGTGTACTTGACTTGATTCTATGCCAATCGGAACATCTTAAGAGACCATGAGAATATAAATCGATATATATAGACAGTATTATAAATATCAAGTTTTCTAAATAAGGTGCAGATTATTCACCAATTGAATTAATACAAGTTGGTTAGTTACGAATGTGACTCAGAATTCTTGTGTGCACATTCTTATATTCAAATTGACCATTATTAGAATCTATTACTCTTTCTATTCGTTTTTAATTCTCCATATTTGAAAAGTCAATAATTTTTTGATATTTTATTTATTTATTTTGTTCTTGATAATATAGTATAATTTTAAAAAATATATGATAATATTGTATTGAGATTCGAAACTGAACAACTAATTTTGGACAAGTAAATTAGACAAAATAAATAATTAAAAATGAACGAAAGGAGTATAACATTTGTAATTTTTCTGAATTTATTATTGTTTGCAACTTAGATAAAATTTGGACCACGCATATAGGATATGATTGGATCACCAAACTAAATAGACCACCGACAAATCCTAACAAACATATATATATATATATATATATATATTAGTAAAATACATTGTTGTTAGAATCGCGATCCTACCACTCAAAACGATCTGAATTTCATAAAAATTACTCATGGGATAGGATCGTCATAGGATCGGTAGGATCGTACGATCCCATTACGATTCTACTATTTGTATACAATTTTGGACTTTTTAGGTGAAAAAAATAATTTTGGGGTCGGGCTATTCATATAAAAGAGAAAAAAAATTTAAAAGAGAAACAAAAAAAATACTTTTAAGGCCCAAATTCAACCCAATCTATTTCTATATCTATACTATTACAAAATACAAGACCCTTAGAATATTTTTATACATTATTTAATTATTTTAGAACAAAAAATATTGAATTATTTATTATTTAACATTTACTCTTATATTAATCATTGTAAAACTCTTTTGATCTTTCCATTAAATGTATATATCTATCCATAGTTATTACTTTTCTATACTTATTATCTAATAAAAACTAATAACTGGTCTAAAATTTTTCTTTTTTTTTAATGGTCGGTCTAAACTTTTTTTTGGTTTATACTTATCTATACTTTCTGTATTTATTTATTATCTCTAATCTATATTTATACTTACTTAGTTATAAAAGTGTAACGTATTTTAATTATTTCTATATTGTTCATGTGTTTTAAAATACAAAAATTGAGTTTTTTTTTTTTATTATTATTCTTAAAAGTATTGGTAGTAAATATTTTGTTTTTTTGTTCTTTACTTTATATTGCCTAATAAAAGCCAAGAGGTTCAAAAAAGTTTCAAAAATAGTTACTTTACCTAAACAGGTACATGTTAATATATACATCTATATACCCACTTATGGATAAGAAATTTGTAAACTATTTTATTGTTGCACTTTTACAGTATTTTAGAATATATATATATATATACATAATTTGTTTTTTCAGTTTCTTACAAAATTATGTATATAATATCATATTTTTTTATTTTCTCTTTTTAATTATGATATGTGCATTTTGAACGTGACTTTTATTACTACTATTATTCTAAAAGTGTGAGGGGTTATGAATATTTTCAAATTTTCTTTGGAAAAATAAAAATAAATAAATTAATATGCATTAATTGAAGTGTAACTCTAATTGATATTTCAAAAGACATAGACTAAAGAAATGTAAAGTAATACTATATGATAGGCCAAACTTATGTAATTACTAGAAAGGAAAAAGTGAGACTTAATTATTTTTATGCAATTAGTTATTATGTTTAGAATGATTAAAAATAATAGTAATTAAAGTCTATTAATAACTCTTTAATCTGAAAAATTTAAAAATCGAAGCATTTATATTAATTATGTAATAATACACAAATTCTATTTTAAAATAATAATGCAATAGAAAATTAAACTTATATATCATTTGTGTAATGCTTCACAAAATCTACATTAAAAATTGTAACTCATATTATCTTGATTATTTTTATACATTAATCAATACTTTTAAGATTAATAAGAGAATGTAATTAAGACCATATGTATATAGTATTTGTAATATTTCTAAAATTGACTTTAGGGTTATGTTTTTGTTTATATTTGATGTTTTGAGTATTTTTGTTCTAATAGAGAGAGATCATGATTTAAGGAGTTAATTTGAACTATTTTTATAACAATGTGGTAGTATCTTACGATTTTATGATCCTGATCCTACGGACCCTCCAACGATCCTACCTAGAATCGCGATCCTAACAACTATATTTTACTTCATAATAAATATAAATTAAAATTGTATTTACAATAAAAAAAATTAATAATTATTTTACAATTAGGTTAAACTTAAATTAGACTACAATTACAATATTTTTTTTACATTTATAGTTAAATTATAATTGCATCGTAGTAGAATAACATAAATATAATTTGTTTGAAAATAATATATAATTTCAAAATTAAAAATAAAATACAGTTTAAAATCTTAGTCTAATAGTACTACAATTAATATTACTAATTTACAATTAAATTTTAGTAATAGAGTTTAAGTAGAATTGGTTTACAACTCATATATGTAAATATATTAGACTACAATTACTATTTGGATTATGAATTTATAATGAATTATAGTAGTAGAACTTAAATATAATTGGTTTGAAATTTAATAAAAAAATTACAATTAGGTTTAGGGCCTGTTTACTAACTGTTTTTGCTTTCTGTTTCTAATTCCTGAAAAAGCAGAATCAGATTCTGTTTCCTGTAGGAGAAACAAAAACTAAATTTATGTTTACTAATTTTTCAAAAACAAAGATTAAAACTGTGTTTATTAAAACAATGTTCAACAAAAGAATTACAATTTTTCTTTTTCACAAACATTAAAACTATTTTGAAAAAATATTAAGCTACCTTTTCCAAATTTTATTTTATTTTATTTATTTATCATTTAATTAATTAATTAATTAATTTTATTTATTTATTTATTCAATTTTATTTATTATTATTTTTATTTTATTTTATTTATGAATAATATTGTTTTATCAATTTTTATTTTATTAATTTTTCATTTTTATTAATTATCTATTCATTTGTTTTTATTTATTTATCAATCAATCAATTAATTAATTATCTTTATTTATTTATTTTGTTTTATTTTATTTTTTATTTTTTATTAATTTTATTTTTAATCACTTTTTTATTCATTTTACTTATTTATTATTTATTTTACTTATTTTATTTTGTTTATTAATATATTATTTTTTATTAATTATCTATTCATTTTATTTTATTTCTTATTATATTTATTTATTTATTTTAATTTAAATAATATTTTATGTAATTATTCTTTTTTATTTTATTTATTATTTATTATTATAATTTATTTATTATTGATTTAATATTTCTTATTCTTTTTATTATTGATGATTATGGTGAGTTTGAGGAAACAAAAAGAGAAAGCACCTTTTTTTTGTTTCCTCTTTCCTTTGTAATGAGAGGAAACGTTTTCTCAACTCAAAAAACAGAAACAAATTAAAAAACGTGTTTTTCATATTATTTTCAAATTTCAGGAAACAGAAACAGAAAACAGAAAACAGAAACAGTTAGTAAACAGACCCTTAAACTAAAATTAGACTACAATTCTATTCTGGATTTTAAATTTACAATCAAATTACAATTGCATTGTTGTAGAAGAACTTAAGTAAAAATTTCTTTGAAAATAATATATAATTTGAGGAATTAAAATAAAATAAAATTTAAAATCTTAGTTTTATAGCACTACAATTAGGATTACTAATTTATAAGTAAATTCTAGTAAAAGAGATTAAATGTAATATTTGTAAATTCATTGTTAATATTTTTATTTTATTTTATTTTAATTTTGTTATTCTATCAATACCTCACTATTTCATAATTTTGTGTATAGTAGTCAATCAATACACCATAATTTATATTTTTTATTATATTTTTTTGGTAATGTTAATAAATACCTCCCGATTTTTGTACTTTTAAATATCATGTTTTTTATATTTTTTGTATATTGGTTTTTCTTTACATTTTTTTTTGTATTCTTTTAAATTTTATTTATTTTTAATTTCCCTTGCATTTTGGCATTTATTTTCGTGAGTTAATCTAACCATCTTTTGTTAAGTTTAATTTATTTACTTATTTTTCAATGTGAATTTATATGAATTTGATTAAATATTTCTGGGTTCTTTTAAGCCAATCAAGGGGAGAACCCGCAAGCTTGCTAATCTCACAAGGTCAATCAAAGTTCGGAAGCAAAGGCCCATCTCAAGCCCAATAGCCAAAGCATTCTAGAAACAACTTGTAGATCATGTTAGTGACGTGACAAAAAGTGTAAATCGTTGATGTGTAAGGGAATGTTGCCTTAATGGGTTCAAAGCCTAAAAATGGAGTGTATATAAAGAAGAATAAAAATCTCACTAAATGATTCATTCTTGTGTTGTGCAAATTTTAGCATCTACGCATTGGCGCCGTCTATGGGAAGCTCAAGGATCACCATTGATTATCTTCTCATCTCTTAAAGTTGAGCTTACTTTCCCTCTTCTCCCTCTGAGCTTACCTTTCCACTCTTCATCCAACCATGTTGGTAACCCGTTCCCAAATGGAGTTGCTGACCACCGACGACAGCTATACGGGGGCTTCTCAAACCATTGAGTAGATCCTGCAACGACTGGCGGCCGCCGAAGAACGAGGTCAAGCCGCGGAGGAACGGAGTCAGGCCCTAAAAAAAATGGAACGCCAAACTTTTGGTGAGGATGACTCACCTACCCGCTCCTTTTACATCGCATACTCACCCTCATCTTCGGGAAAAAAACGATGGGTTAGAAGAGCACATCGAATCTTTGCATCATCTAGACAAGACCCCACCACTAATGGGGTCTTGACCTCCCAAAAGCTGAAGGAAATGATGAATGTGTTCTAGAAGAAGGTCATGAGAGATCTGAGAGCTCAATCCACCGATGACTTGGCCGTTCAGGCTTCCACCGAGTCAATTCAGTCGTTGTTCACCCCAGAGATCACCCGGGAGCCTTTCCCGAAGAAGTTAGTCATGCCCAAATTCACCCCCTACGATGGCACAAAGGACCCCGAGGAACATATCTACTAGATTCACCAGAAGATGACCATGTATGCCAAAAATGAGGCCCTGTTTTGCAAGGTGTTTTCCATAAGTCTTACCAATGCTGTTCTGTTGTGGTTCAGGAAACAGCCACCCGGATCCATCAAGAGTTGGCAACAGCTGACCAAACTCTTTGTTGCCCAGTATTACAGGAACAAAAGGCAAAAAAAGACCATATCCTGTCTATTCACGATGATTCAAGAGAATGGTGAATCCTTTAAAAGCTTTTTGTCCAGGTTCAACATCGAGTCTTCCTCCATCGACAACTGTGACCAACATTATGCTGTTGAGGCCTTTCGGATGGCTCTGATACCTGGGAAAAAGTTTCATCAGTCTCTGGTAAAACGCCCACCATCGGGAATCGGGGAGTTGAATTCCAGGGCCCAAGGCCACCTGCGGATAGAGAAGGAAGAGGCTATCTGGCAAAAGATAACAGCCTTGGTGAATGTGAAGGCCTACATAAAAGACCGGATGACTAACCGTAAGTGACATAGCTCTTCGGGTCCTTCCACCCCGTTTCCCGTGAAGTGCCCCAGATTCAAAAAAACAGTGACCCCCCTAAGGGCAGTCTAGGCAAGCTATATCAAGAGAACAAGGCTAGGGGAATTTTCCAAATGCCACCGCCTATCAGGCAGCCCCTAGACCAAAGGGACAAGTTGAAACACTGCGCCTTCCACAGTGATTTCGGTTACGTAACCAATGAGTGTCGAAGTCTCAGGCGTCAGGTGGAGTTCATGCTGATGAGGGGAGAACTCTGAGATTACGTCCAACACGATGGACCGAGGATTGAGCAGCAGACACCTAATGCCCAACGGAATCCCGCAGTTGCGCAACCCATCATAATCATCAACATGATTCATAGGGGTCCCGCCTCCAAGGAAGTGGAAAGAGTCAGCAGGTCTCAACTGCGTAGGGCTCAGAAAATGAGAAGATTCGGCGAGGTGAATGAGGTCCATATTAGAAGCCAAATGTTACACATTTTAGGCGATTAATTCGGTATTGTTAGTTTCTATATCTTACTACCTTGGTATTTTTATGCGATTTGTATGTTTAAGTATATTTCAGGTTCGGTATGTGTAAAACGAGCTAAATCCGGTGAATTAACTAAAGTACTAGCTCATAATTATTTAAGAACCAAGGTCGAGGTAAAATGAGGTGCAAAAATAGATTAAAAGGAAGTTAAAAGGACAAAACAAGTGCATTGGAGGCGAGCGGAAACAACCGAGACGCATGAAGCGAATTGCAAACAAGAATAAAAACATTTGTTGTTTTAGGATCGATCTTACGTTTTTGGGATCGATCCCACCCTCAGGCGCTGGAAAATTGGCGAGAGTTACCCTGCGATCGATCCCACATTCTTGGGATCAATCCCAACCTTATGCACTGGAAATTGCGAAACTCAATCTGGGATCGATCCTAGGTCACGAATCAGCTTAATGTTGTGGACCCCGATTGACGTATTGCACACTCTGGAACGTGATATTGAGGAGTTTTAAGTTTATTTACAAGAATTTGACACCAATCAAAGAATCCAACTTTTACAAAACTCCACATCCATAAATACAAGTTTTATATCAGATTTGAGGGGTCTCTCTGGATCACCTCTTTTCTCTACAACAAAATTAGGGCGCAAAATATATATATGAGGAGAGCAACAAAAGGGAGAGCAACGAAAAAAGAGAAGATGGAGTCAAGTTCATCACCAACGATGCAATCACCGACACCCATGGGCAACTAAATGGTAACTAGGGTTTTTAGCAAAACCCTAGATCATGTAATGTACTCTATCATTTATTTATTTTTAATGTGAAATGGGAAGCTAAAAAGCACTTCTATAATGGTTATGTAGGCAAGAAATTTGTGTTTTATGTTTAAATAAGAAATTTTATTTTATCTATTCTAGATTGATTTCATGTTAATTCTTGCACAACTGCACCTAATTGCTACGAGCTTGAACTTCGAAAGTTAGGTTGTTAGTTATCTATATAACGGTACTTAAAACATGAAACTTTTAGTTTGGACAGTTTATGCTAAGAGAATATGAAATGGATGTGTTTTTAATTTAATGCAAGTAGGAGTAGTATAGGGTAATGGCATATCCAAATCATGTTTGATCCGAAGATGAATTGTGACCGAGCTCGGTTAAATGTAACCTTTGATGGGGATTAGAAGCTCGTTTACCGCGACACTAGTATGATTTTTAGGAGATGTCTCTCCTTTTCACAATAAAATGAATAACATGTTTACATTACGAAGCTAGTGGTGGCGCTAGATACGCCATAGACTTTTTCTCTATTAAATTTTCTCAATTTATCTTTACTTGTTTTATTTAGTTTAGTTGTTTATTTAATTAGTTTAATATCAAAAATCAAAATCAAACTATCTTTACAATTTAAGAATATTATTTTATTAAAATTTAGAGTACGACTTAGTCTCTGTGGGATCGATAAATCCTGTCTCAAGCTATACTATACTACGAACTGACTCGTACGCTTGCGATAGGCAAAACGAGGTCGTATTTAGGGTCTATTTTTAAGCATATTTTTAGCCGACCTACTGAGCCGATCAATCCACCATTAGACAAGTGACACACATATCATTTTCTTCATGGCTGACCTCCGTGACATCCTGACCCCCATGACGACCCGTTGGTTGTCACCTTGATGGTGACAAATTGCCTCATCAAACGAGTCATGATTGACCCAGGGAGTAACGCCAACATCAACACAAAATGGGTCTTCAAGAAGCTTGAAATCGACCCGAGGGAGATAATGGCCTCCCGAAGCCTCATAACGAGATTCGACGGTAGAGAGGTCAAGCCAATCGATGAGGTTCAATTGCCAGTATCTGTAGCCCAAAGAACAATTTTGGAGACTTTCATTATAGTGGACGTGAAGCCATCGTACAACTTGTTTATAAGAAGGGGTTTGATCCATCAAATGCACGTAGTACCGTCAACCTTGCATTAGATGATGAGGTGCATGGGCCCTAACGGGTTTGATGTCATTGATATTAAAGGGGATCAGATAGCTGCTAAGGAGTGTTATGCAGTTACCCTAAAGGGAATAAAGAAAAGACAGGATTAATGGGAGATTCACAACAGGGATCGGGACCCCGAACCCAAATAGCAATTAAATGAAGGGGAATCGGGTCTCCCAATCATGGTAGAGCCTTTACAGGAGATATCCGTCATACCCGATTAGCTCGATAAAATTACTAATGCAGGTACCAATCTTACTCTTTGTGAGTTAAAGGAACTAACCAAATTCTTGCAGGACAACTCTGACGTCTTCGCATGGGGGCACATGGATATGCCCGGTATTGATCCCACTGTTGCCCAACATTCCCTCCATGTGGACCCGAACGTGATGCCCATCAGGCAGAAATAGAGACGCATGGGGGCCCATAGAAACTAGATCATTGCCGAGGAGGTGTCCCGTCTGCTTTAGGCAGGGTTCATCAGAGAGGTAAGGCATCCCGAATGGCTTTCTAATGTTGTTGTGGTCCAGAAGAAGAATGGAAAATGGAGAGTCTGCGTGGATTTCACCAACCTCAACAAAGCGTGCCTGAAGAACAGCTTTCCATTGCCAAAAAATGACCAGATGGTGGATGCCACTGCTGGATACGAACGACTAACTTTCCTCAATGCATATTGTGGCTACAATCAAATACCTATGAACCCAGCTGATGAGTAAAAAACTTCATTCATCACCGAGACATGTACTTATCACTTTAAAGTTATGCCTTTCGGACTAAAGAATGCAGGTGTAGCCTTTCAAAGATTAGTAAACAGGATCTTCAGTGGGATGATGAGCACAGTGATCGAGGCCTATATCGATGACAAAGTAGTAAAAAATAGGGAAAAAATGAACCATTTGGGGCATTTACAACAAGTGTTTGACACTCTGAGAAAGCATGGCATGAAACTCAACCCCACCAAATGTTTTTTCGGCGTGTCGTCTGGACAATTCTTGTGGCATATTATGGATCGGACGGGAATACAAGCCAGCTCGACATAGGTTAAAGTGCTACTAGAAATGAAAGAACCCTGAACGCATAAGGATGTTCAGATCCTGACCGGGAGAGTGGTCGCTCTCAGTAGGTTCATCTTGCAGACCCTTCTTCCAAGCAATCAATGATAGAAATGTGATGTCTGGAGGCCCTGAACAGACCGAAACCTTCTTCAGGCTAAAGGAATACATGGCTAAACCCCCAATCCTAGCCATTCCGAAACCCGATGAGGTCCTATACCTGTACTTGGAAATTCCTGTGGTTTCAACCAGCACAACCCTCATTAGGGAA
The DNA here is from genome assembly GCA_963922005.1 of Cornus suecica. Classification (NCBI taxonomy): domain Eukaryota; kingdom Viridiplantae; phylum Streptophyta; class Magnoliopsida; order Cornales; family Cornaceae; genus Cornus; species Cornus suecica. The sequence continues at coordinate 4,477,186 of OY998246.1, forward strand.
GACAAAAACCTCTAGATGCCCGTCTTTTACACCATCAAATCCCTAGCCGAGGCAGAGACCTGCTACAACAAGCAGGAGAAACTGGTATTATCTCTGGTGAATGCAAAACGACGCCTCAGGCACTACTTTGAAGCTCACCCAATCGTTGTCCCAACCTCTACTCCCATCCGGGTCATTATGTTAAAACCTGACCTTTCGGGCAGGATCTCTAAGTGGGCCATCGAGTTGGGCATTTACGACATCACCTACGTCTCCCGAGTCTCCATCAAAGGTCAGACAGTAGCATACTTTTTCCTGGAAGAAGAGACTGAGGACACCGATCTTCTTGACACACTAACCGTGTGGAAGCTATTTGTGGATGGTTCATCTAGTTTAAATGAGTCTGGAGTCGGATAAAGATTCAGACGCTCGATGGAACCCGTCTCCAGATGTCGGTACGGTTATAGTTCCCAACAACCAATAATGAAGCCGAGTACGAAGCAATCATATTCGGACTACAATTGGCCAAAAGCCTTCAGATATAAAGCCTGTCGATGTACAACGACTCCCAGCTGGTCATCCGGTAAATCACTGGGGAATACGATACCAAAGATCCAAAAATGGAATCTTATTGGGCACTTGTACTTAAGGAGTCCAGAAGCTTCCAAAGGTTGAACTTCAACCAAATTCCAAGAAGTGAGAACATTGCGGCTGACCATTTAGCCAATCAAGCATCATCAGCTGATGAGGATTTTACCCGGGTAGTGCTGGTGGATCTTATAGCAAGGCCCAATATTCAGGAGCCAGAACAGGTAATGTTGATCCCATGGGAGCCCAGCTGGACGGACCCCTTGGTGGATTACTTAAGGAAAGGAACCCTCCCTGAGTCCAAATTAGAAGCTCGTGAGATTCACATGAAGTTATCCAGATATTTTATCATCAAGGGGCAACTCTACCGAAAGTCATTTTTGGGATCGTACCCGAAATGTGTAACTCTTTCCGAGGCTCGGGCAGTGATGGAAGAGATCCACAGTGGGGCTTGCAAAAATTATTCCAGGGGCAGGTCTCTTGCTCACAAGATCTTTTCTCAAGGGTACTTCTGGCCATACCTATCGTGGGACGCTGAAGCCTATGTCCGAAGGTACAAAACATGCTAAATGCACAGGGACGCTATCCATCAGCCACCCGAGTTCCTACATCCGACCATGGTCCCTCATCCTTTCGCCCGATGGGGGGTGGATATTATTGGTTCTTTCCCGATGGCAGTACGGTCAACCACCCACGTGTTGCTGGCTATTGATTACTTTACTAAATGGGTAGAAGCTGAAGCTTATCCAATAATCAAGAGCATCCACATCATCAAATTCATCTGGAGCCACATAATATGCAGGTTCGAGTTGCCTAAAACAATTATGATTGACAATGGAAGAAATTTGGATAATAAGAAAGCAAGAGCATTCTTTGTCGAGCATGGTATCAATCAAAACACTTCATCCGTGGGGTACCCCCAAAGAAACGGCCAAGTTGAGAGAACTAACCGAACAATCTTTGACACTCTTGGGAATAAACTAAGGGTGTCTGACTGGAAAAGCTACCCGAGGTACTATGGTCGTACAGGACAACTCCCAGGCAGCCAACCGGGGAGACTCCTTTCGCCATGGCATATGATGTTGAGGTTGTAATCCCCATAGAGGTCAAAGTACCGACCCTAAGGAGCCAGGTCTGGGAGGAGGGTCCGGACATTCAACATTTGGCTCATGACCTAAATCTGTTGGATGAAATGAGAGAAACAATAGGGATCAGGTTAGCAGCTTACCAGCAATGTGTTCGGAATCACTTCAACTAGAAGGTTAAAAGAAGAGAATTTCAGGTCAGAGACATGGTCCTTAGGTGAAAGATATGGCTGGTAGGCAAACTTAGAGAGCCTTGGGAAGGCCCGTACACTATCACCGAAGTCATTGGGCACGGGGCATACCGCCTCCATAAAAAAGAGGATGGACGATGGAACTAAACTCCTAAAATGCCTCCCGATTGAAGAGGTGCTACCCATAGCCTAGCCGTTTAGTTTCGTTCATCTCGTTTATTTATTTCTGTAAAAAAGACACCAGTGCGAGACATACTATATTCGCATCAGTAAAAATGTCTCTTATTGGCAAAGAAAGCTTATAGAGGGTTATGGTTGCGAAAGAAACTAAGTGTTGGGACATCATAGGCCACAAGAGCCCGAAAGACCCAACACCGATCCACAAGTGATCAAGTCATCAGAATTTCTATTAAAAAATAAACTAAGTGTTGGGACATCCTTCTATAGGTCACAAGAGCCCGAAAGACCCAACACCGATCCACAAGTGATCAAGTTATCAAAATTTCTATTAAAAAATAAACTAAATGTTGGGACATCCTTCTCGAGGCCACAAGGGCACGAAAGACCCAACGCCTATCCACAAGTGATCAGATTATTAGAATTTTTATTCAAAAAGAAACCAAGTGTTGGGACATCCTTCTTGATGCCACAAGAGCCCGAAAGACTCAACACCGATCCACAAGTGATCATGTTATCAAAATTTTTATTCAAAAATAAACTAAGTGTTATGACATATTTTTCAAGGCCACGAGCGTTCGAAAGACATAACATCGGTCCACAAGTGATCAAACTTTTCAAAAATAAAAATAATTAAGTGTTGTGACATCTTTTCCAAGGCCACAAGCGCCCGAAAGATACAACACTGATCCGTAAGTAATCAAAATGTCAAACTCTACAAAAACAACCAAGTGTTGTGAGTTCCTCCCCAAGGCCACAAGTGCCCGAAAAACATAACACTAATCCCTAAGTGATCAGGATATCAAATTCAGCAAGAGGAAAAAAGCTAAGTGTTGTAAACATCTTTCACAAAGCCACAAGCTCCCGAAAGATACAACACCAATCTACAAACAATCAAAGCTTCAAAATTCCACAAAAATAAACAAAGTATTGCTATTAAAAATCAAATACCAAAAGAGTGAAGACATCATTCAGAAACTTCATTCTCTAAATGTCAAGCTTTCCATTAGAAATGAGACCCCAGTGGCCAAGGCTTACAAAAATTATAAGAATAAAAAAAAGGGCAACAAAAGCTAAGTCTTATGGCCCTGAGTCCTAAGCTTAGGGCCAAATTTTTCTACAACTCTGGGGCCATTAGCAGTGCCTTCAGTTGCCCCACCAGCAGTATCTGGAACTTGATCTGGAGCAGGCAACAAGGCGAGATCAAGAGCAGAGCCAGACAAGGGCTTTGAGAGAAACTCATTGAAGAGGAGATCGTCCGAGCCCTCAACCGGATCAGGGTACGGAGGGGTGACGCCAAGGAAGGCATCCAAATCCTCTACAGACTTGAACTCCCTTTCCTCAAGCGGGAGTTGAGAATCTTGAAAACACGTCCTCCATCCGGACCCGAACCGACATTGAGAGGTCGCACAGAAACGTTTGAACATCTCATTGCCACCCCGATGGCACATCTCCACCATGGACTTTTCCACCGTCAGGAGGTTCTCTACCTCAACCTTATCCTCAACAAGTTTGAGGTTGGAAGCCTTCAAGCCCTCATTCTGAGTGACCAGAGCCTGCTGAACCTCCTCCGCTGCCTTAAGCTTTTGCTTAGCCTCCCTGAGTTTCTAATCAATAGCTTTAGCCTGAAGGGTCTGATTAATCAGTTCATCATTGCACTTGACCAACCTGACATTCATCTTCTTATTGCTCCCATCCTTCTCCTTGAGGAGCTCAGCCTGGTGTTGCAGATCCCTGTTGTCACTCTCAAGCTTTGAATTGTAGGCTTGAGTGTAATACAACATATGCCAAAAAACATAAGTGTCAGATAGCCAGTTACAGAAGTAAAGAAAAAAGAAACATAGATGACAGGACTGGATACCAAAGTCACTCACCTTCATAGCCATATCAGGCCCAGTTATAGACAACGTCTCCCTTTCCATCTTGTTGATGGCCTTTCGGTAGGCAGGAGTCCAAATCTGGAAGCCCATTGGCCGAAGCGCATTGGGACTACCTAGTGTTTCCTGACCCCTGACCAATATTCAATATCCAGGAAGAACAATGTTCGGGCTTTAGACTATGGCCTCGGCTGCGGCATAGGACTCCCCAAATACACTTGGAGAAGTAATTATTACCAAACGTGGTCGAGCTATTCTGGCAGGCTCCTTATCCTCGGATCGGGGTTGAGGGTTATTGACCGATAGGACGTTCAGATGTGGATAAGTCAGATGATGGGCCCCGTCTCCTGATAGGGCTGGGGTGACAGCTCCCCCCTGGAGGCTTAAGGGGGGACAACTGTGGCCTTCCCAGAAGGAGTTGGAGGAGGGGGAATACCTGGAGGACTTTCCGAAAGGGGTGGGGGAGACAGTTCACCCCCAGCGGGAAGTGTTGTGTTGTTTGGAGTAGCGGAGCTGGAGGAGTTACCCGATCAGGAGGCCTGATTCCTCCTCAATTTAATCTGTGGGATCCTCAACATGGCTTCTCCGGCTGATGATATTTCCTACAAAGCACCACCAGTCAGGTAGTCAGGGCACATCCTCAAGGGCTTCCCCTAGACTTTAAATTTGAGAAGATCAAAGCGATACTTAATGTAAGCAGGGGATTTATAACTATCAGGTGCTCTCATAAAATCAAACACATGTTTCCCCAACTTGTCATTACACAGCTCACAAAAGTAGACCTCTTTATGGTAGGGCTTGAAGGGAGGAAATAGGTGTTTATTAAATGCTTTGGGAACCCGGATACTAGCTGAATGTTGGTGCCTTCAGTTCCCACTTACCAGGACCATCATCTCTTTCCAACCCTTGTTGGATTTTTCTGTGCAATCACACAGTTTTCTCCCCTGAAAAGAAAAAAGATTATAACGCCCCTAATAGTCTTTTTGGTCTTGCAATTTGTAGGAAAAAAGGATCTCAGCCAAGCCCAAATCCAGACCGAGATCCCTATTGAGTAGAAGGGTAATGGCTAAGATCCTGAAGAAGTTTAACCTAACTTGAAGTGGGGCCAGACCGAGAGTAGACAAAACTATAAGGAAAAACAGATGGATAGGGAAACGAAGAACTGACATGTGGTAGGCAGAAAGTAGGATTTGGTCATCTTTAACCCCCTCACCCTTCCTAAAATCAAACTTCCTGGGATAGTGCTCAATGGCTACACCATCAAGAACCTTAAGTTTCTTCAAAATTACATCCACCCTGAGTCGGGAAGGGAGAGGGTCAGCATAAAATTGCACCCCCGAACTCCCATTGTCCTGATCCCCGATCGCAACAGGGTTAGCGGGGGTCACTCTGGTGTTGATAATCTGGGTGACTTCTGGGGGGCTAGATCTAACAGTTCTAATCACCTCAACAGATGGAGGGCTAAGAGAGGCATCAGGATCTACTGAGGAAGGGATACGATCGCTAATTGATCGGCTGTCATCACTGTCAGACATTGTGGCAGAAAGGAAGAAGAGTTATAAGAAGAAATTTACATGAAGGTAGACTCTGGTGGGACTCTGATGAGAGTTTTAGAAGTTTTTCGATGAAGTAGTAGCAGGTTCTGGAAAAAATAAGTAAAAAAGATGAATTGTAGAAGAGTTTTGCAGAGAAAATTTTTGCCGAGAGAACAAAAATCACAAAGTGAGAAGTTTGCGAAAGTATAAGTAAGGGGTATTTATAGGAGTTACTGAATGAGATCAACCATTTCTTTTTCATGCCAAACGGAGTACCAAGCCGTCTTCTCAGCCTCCATTGTGAAAATCAAGGCCACTATAGCCGTGTATTTCAAATTCAATTGATGGAGACACAACTGCCACATTTAATGCATCACCACGTCATCATCAGGGTTAGTGAAGGTCATCTCCCACACGTTTCCTTCCTGATGATGGGCCTAGAGATCAAAAGGCCCATAATCAAGAAGTGGGCCTGTTTAAGTGTGGGTTCTTTTAAGCCCATCAAGGGAGAACCCACAAGCCTGCTAACCTCACAAGGTCAATCAAATCCCGGAAGCAAAGACCCATCTCAAGACCAATAGCTAAAGCATTCTAGAAACAACTTGTAGATCATGTTAGTGACGTGACAAAAAGTGTAAATTGTTGACTTGTAAGGGAATGTTGCCCTAATGGGCTCAAAACCCAAAAAGGGAGTGTATATAAAGAAGAGGAAAAATCTCAATAAAAGATTCATTCTTGTGTTGTGCAATTTTTAACATCTAAATGAATTTACACAATAGAGTTGCTAAAATATTTTTGATTTTTTTTAAAATACCATTAGATCATCGCACAATAGATTCAAATCCTAATTAAATTAAGGTAGTTACAATTGAAATTTGATTACACTTACAATTTAATTCTATATATATCAAATTAGATTCTAAAAGTTATCTTAATGTTATAGTCCAATTGAAATCAAAGTTTGTAAGACTCTTACTTGAATTGCAGTTATAAAATTCAATATCATAATTCAAGTAGAATTGCAGGTATATATTTGCTAAATATATACCTTCCTTTCTTGTAATGAAACATGACTTTTAGATTGCAAAATTACCGATTGTAATGTCATTTGTTTCTCAAATATATAGTGAATACTTTTGTGATGAAATACTATCATTTAACCATTTTTTATAAAGAAAGCTATGAACATATGATTTATACATCTAAATTAATTAATGATTCAATGGTGAAATTTGATATTTAATGTGTGATATTGTCATATCTTGTGTTTAATTTTTCTTAGTTTATTAATATTGTAAATAATACATTGAGATTTCTCATATTATAAAAAAATTGATAAAATTATTTGTATATTTTTATATAAACTTATTATTTATTATTTAATTTTTCTCGTATCCCACCGTACCTGTGTCCTATTTTTTTAAAAAATTTCATATCCTTGTATCCGTATCGTGTCATATCTACACCCCGTGTCCGTATTCGTGCTACATATCATATATTACAGCCTTGTTCCTCACATGGTGAACAGGCAGGATTTTTCTTTTTACAGAAGTGCTAGAATTTGGTGTAATATTTAGACAAATATCACACACACATATATATATATATAGCAAAAAGTGAATACTAATGCTAGAAATGGTAAAAAGTGTTCTAATTTAATGTGTACTCGATAAATTTTGTCTTGAACGATGGTGGTAGATTATGCACTTTGTGTGCATTTACGATTAAAATTGATTGCATGTATACGCAAACCATATGGACATATTAGCTACCATTCTCCATTGAAGGAGAAAGAGCCAATGAATGATTTATAGGTATAGTGCACACTTTAACAAGACCATTAGTTAATAATGACAAATAGAACAATCTCGTGCATTGACTGATCCACACAAGTGTTGTAATAGTATAATATCTCGGGTGTTAATCTCATAGAAAATATTATGGGTGGTGTGTGAGAGGAACTCGAATCCTCTTCATTGGAGGGGTTCAAGCGCGGCCTCAATTGTGTATTTATGAATTTTTATTTTGTTAATTTTTCATTTTCTTTGACCAGCTGACCGACATGATAATGTAGCGTGATCTAAGTCGCTAGATTCACATTTGAACCCCTTCAATGAGAGAATCAATGGAGGAAATTTGAATTCGTGTGAGTGTGTATTTAGCTATCAATATATATATATAAAACAAAAAAAAATCATACATTTATAAATATTCAAAAAGAATAAAACTAAGATCACCCATTTTTCTAAATGAGTAATTGTAATAACAAAACATTGCATTTGCTTTTAATTGTAAAATAAACGATCTTTTAAATGATAAATTAAATGGTCTCGAACAAGGATGTTAGAATCGGGATTTTAGGTAGAATTGTTTTGAGGTCCGTACAATCGGAATCGTAAGATTCTAGCAACTCATATTAATTTTTTTTAAAATATATTAATAATTAAATATTTAATTTAAAAATCTAAATCATATTAGAATTTTCAAAAAAATTCAATATAATGGCTCTTTAAATATTTTCTCATAAATTTAAGTCATATATTGAGATATTTGACTAAATCATAAAATTTTTGGACATTTCATATAAAAGGCGAAACCGTTAAATTATTATAAAAATGTAATAAAATCGTAAGATTTTACCAAGTTGAATCGGAATTCTGACAACTTTGGTCTCGAACCATTAAAAAAGACTAAGACAGTTTAAAACAAAAATTGAATAATGTCTACACATTTAATTTCTCTTAATTCATCTAATAATTTATGATGCTTTTCTTAATTAATAAAAAAAAATTAAGTTCTCACCGTGAAACACATGAACCGTGAAACACATGAACGTTCATCATATTATATTGTGAATTGACAATTCAACTAATGAAGGCCAAACAGGTACACCATTCTTTCCCCACAAAATTCACATCACATTATTACCGGAAACAAAGAAAAGTTCACATCACCTTTTAAGTGGACCATGAGTCCATGACATCTAACGTTAAATTATGATATAAATGACAAATTGTATTCATGACTTTAAATGACATGGTTTAAAGTCGATTCCAAAAATTATATCCAAAATAGTAATTTCTCCAAACTCCAAGGCCTAAATGACACGCACACTTCTTATATACATCTATAACAAAATTTAGTTGACAGATTAGGGGTACATTTTTTAAGGGAATAATTGGCAAAGATGTTCTCTAGACAGGTTTGTTTGTTCCCCACTCACTGTCACCAATAATAGTGGAATTGAAGGACGAATAAGGTATCCAAGAACTGTATTCCTTTGTTGTGAAAGTAAATACATGTATGCATGTATATATATATATACATACACACATATATATTCTAATAAACCTTCATTTCAAGATAGAACATATTTATTATCAGTCATGCCTCTGATTTCAATTAAAGCATACTATAGATTTTTTTTTTTTTTTTTTTTGTTGTGTTCACCCATAGCATAAGAAATTTCACTATTCATGTTCATAATGAATGTTGATAATGAGTGACCTATCAATTTTTGAAAACGGTTCTCAAATACTCCGAAAACAAGAAAAGAAAAAATATTTTCTAAAAAAAATAATATGCATTTTAATATCTAAGTTTTTTAAAATAATTTTTAAAAAATTCAAACAAACCGAATATTTGTACATTTTTAATTTTTAAAAAACATAAAATTATTCTGAGAAATACATACGCAACAACCCTAAACTTGTCATTTAGCCTTTACAACCTCAATCTTTTCAGTCTATCAATATGTGATTGTGATTTAGTATATAATTATTTAAGCAAGTATGTATGTATATACACATATTTAAATACATAGCAAACAATTTCCGTCTGACAAAACTAGCCTTCACTGTCAGCTTCGTCCTACTTGCTTTGGTTAATCCTACTTCAATTAAAGTCATACCGTTGCCAAATATTATCTTCACATTATATATATAGTTGACAAATGAGAGGGAGAGAGAGAGAGAGAGAGAGAGAGAGCCTGAACCCCACAGCCTTTAATATTCCACAATGATATTATATAACTTCACAAAACATGAAAAATGGAGAAAGATGTGAACCCAAATATTAAAACTATATTAAAATGTCACAGAGTGGTCCAATTTGTTCTTTTTACACCAACCAACCGTAACAGTTATCAATCTCATTTTTTAGGAAAAACATCATACATTATTATATTGGATCGCAGCCACCCGAGAAAGAAAATTTCATCACCCATTAAAAATATATATATAATAAAAAATTGAACGACTAGTAAAATATTAAACAGAGTAACAACTAATTTTTTTAAAAATAAACATATATGACATGTCATGAAAGTCAGATCCAGTCTCATGAAATCAATGGCTGTAAAATCTCGATCCAATATTTCAGTGGAAATAAGAAGAAAAACTCTAGTTCGGTTCTTTTATCAGTGAGAAAATTCTTCATAAATTCTACTTTTTACACTAAAAGATAAATAAATCTAAAAATATTTTTCTTTGGACCAATAAATCCTATTTTTGAGATATCTCTCCAATAAAATCCTAAAATATTTATCTTTGAACCAATAAGTCATACTTTTGATACTTCTTTTCACTTAAATCCTGTTTTTTTTTTTTTTTTGTCTATACCCTTTGTAAATTAGTTTTGATGATAAATTTATTCAATAATTAATACATAGTTTATTTTGTTATAAGTTTTAGTTATGAATAATATTATATTACGAATTTAAATAATAATTTATCTAAATTAAATTTAATATAGAAAACTTGAATGCACATATATATATAATAATAATAAATAATAAAATTCCTATATTAACTTTAATAAAAAATAATAAATTCCTATATATAAAGTTGAATTACAAATTTATATTTAGTCTAATAACTTCTATACAAGTTGATAAGGGTTGGATTATTTAGAAATTCTTACTTTTGGTGTTCTTGTTTTATATAAATTCTAAATTACTAAATAATCCATTTACGCCCTTATTAAATTATATGGAAGATATTAAATTAAATATAATTTTTTAATTCAAATTTGGCATGAACACTTACATTAAAATATAAAAATTGAATGAAACTTTATTTAATTATTTTTATGTATAGTAATTTATCTTATTTTTAGTAAAGTTATTATATATGCATTCAAGTTTATTAAATTAAATTTAAATTAGATCAATTATTATTTAAATTCGTAATATACTATTTTTCGTAACTAAAATTTATATAAAAAAATAAACTATGTATGAATTAATGAATAAAGTTATCTTCAAAATTAATTTACTAAGGATATATAAAAAAAATTAAAAAAAAGGAAAAGAAATTAGGACTTAAATGGAAAGGATTCTCAAAAAGTATGATTTATTGGTCCAAAGAAAAATATTTTAGGACTTTATTGGAAAAGAATCTAAAAAAATATGACCTATTGGTTCAAAAAAAAAAATATTTTAGGACTTCATTAAAAATGAATATCGAAAATAAGACTTATTTATTTTTGGTATATAAAGTAGTACTTGTGATAAAAATTTTACTCACTGGAACTTGACTAAATTAAAGTCCGAAAATAAAATATTCTAATAAAAATATGGCATGTCACATTTGGGACGGCCAACATGGAATCAGGGCCTTTATCTTTTCACAAGGGGAAAAAATAGTAAAAAAAGGAAAAATACCGTTTAACGAACCTAAATAGTTGTGTTTGTGTCTCTCTCTATATATAGATATAGATATATAGACATTAGAAACAAAGTCTACACAGGTCAAGAGGGTAGACAAAGTACCTTAGCATAAATATTGTGGGAGGCTCTTGGCATCTCAATCTCCATAGACATATTGTGCTACTGATCTAAGATTCTTCTCCAATGGCGCACAATCCATTTTCTCCGGAGACGCTCAACAAGCTTTTCGAAATGGTTTGTGGCAAGAACAGAGAGGTGCCCATTGAAGATGGAAGGACGAAGATCAAGGGGACAGTGCAGTTGATGAAGAAGAATGTACTTGACGTTACCGATCCCGGAGCATCGCTTCTCGATCGGGTTTTCGAGCTTTTTGGCAAAGGTGTCTCAATTCAGCTCATCAGTTCCGTTAACGGCGAACCAGGTCAGTATATATATGTCCTCTGTTCTTGAATTGAACAAGAAAGAGAGAGCTGTCAATTGCCAAGTTATCAAGAATCACACATCTCTGGGTAATTCAAGAAAATGAGAAATTAGTGCTGAGAAAATATAGGGAAATATAAATGAAATGCAACATTACTTATTGTGGATGCATAACTGTAGCTTAAATTAATTGCGTCTTTAATCAGTTACTTGGTTCAGCTGAATAAGTTTTCTCAAGAAAGATGAGAAAAGAAAAAATTACAAGCACTGATTGGTTGCTGAGAAAAACATAGGAATAGCACATTCAATACAATGGGATTAAGAATGTGTACATTCATACCTGAAATCTTAATACAGTTGATTGGCTTAGTTGAATAATTTTTATTTCTTCATCCTCTTATTTAGTAGTATTTATTTATGTATTTTTTGGGTGTCATCAACTTCCAGAAAATAAAACTGCAGAATTTGATCCACATCAAAACTTGTCATTCTTCACTGTCCAATAACAATATGCAGGGAAGACTTGACAGGAAACTACAAAAGCACATCTGAGATATTTCCATCTAAGATGCTACTGAAGTTGTTGAATTTTATGAGAACACATGGAAACACACACACATATATATATACACAACTATACATTTGTAGCCCAGATCAACAAAATCTCAATTCGGTTATTAGGCTTACTTGAATAAGTTTCCTTTTTCTCTTAACAAAGCTATGACTGATCCAAATCAAATTTGTCATTCTTCAATGTCATGTTATATCCCACAAATAATTAGCTATTTAGGAGAGACTTTTAACAACCGCCACCCCACAAGGAAAAAAAAAAAAAAAATCCCCTAAAAGCCAATTGGGAAATTTCTTATTAAGATGGTATTAAATAAATCGAATTTTATTGAGCTGAAAAATTGTTCTGTGTTAATGGTTTTAGCGAATGGATCGAGAGGCAAGCTCGGAAAAGAAGCCTACTTGGAAAACTGGAATACGAAAATCACGTCAGTAACAGCCGGAGAGGCCACATTCAGCATCAAATTTGACTGGGATGAAAGCATGGGTATTCCTGGTGCTTTCATAATTAGAAACAACCACCACAGCCAGTTATACCTCAAGACAGTCACCTTAGAGAAAGTTCCCGGGCACGATGGTGGAGTCATTTTCGAATGCAATTCCTGGGTTTACCCAACTCGCCGGTACAAATACAATCGAATATTCTTCTCAAACAAGGTGTGTATAATCTATGTAACATAAAAAGGACATGCACAATTCAACTAATTTGTATCAACTTTTTTTATTTCTATATATTTTTTAGACACTATGGTCATGGGCTTCAAATTTTAATCATCATCCACCCTATCTTCATGCTTTGGCATTAGCAACACATGTGGCCCATATTGGTAATGCCTGTTTTTATCATGATGGTTCTTTTTTAACACAATAACCTAATATTATTGGATGCCTTTATATAATTAGCTATTTCTGACAAACTAAATAAATCCAATTCTAGAGTCTTCCTTTTTTTCTTCCCCATAATACATGAGCTCTGATATAGTAGCATAGCCTATTCCAATAATTGAGTAAAAGTTGTGTTATGTGAGCTACAAGAAATAGCTGACAAAAATAAACTAGAGTAAAATTCAATCAATCATTAAGAAATCTGTTAATACAGGGTCAGATAGTAACTAAAAGCACTAAACAATGACTGTATATTTTTGTTTGACAGACTTACCTACCATGTGATACACCAGAGCCACTACGCCAGTATAGAGAAGAGGAACTTATTAATCTTCGCGGGAATGGGTCGGGGTCAGGCCTGCTTAAGGAATGGGACAGAGTCTACGACTACGCGTATTACAATGATCTGGGAAGTCCAGACAAGGGCAAGGAATATGAACGCCCTGTTCTTGGAGGAAATGTGGACTACCCATATCCCCGTAGAGGAAAAACTGGCCGCCCACCTACAAAGAAAGGTTAGAAGCTCGAATTTATGTAAATGTAGACTCCAAATTCGATGTCAAGCACGAAATAGTTTCAAATACCATTACAACACAAAACACTTCAAGCATCAATAAGCCTACTAGTCAATGTTGTTAAATGCGCACCTAAGCTCCAGGCTCCTAAAGACTCTGAACTTGTGCCTGTTGTGTGTTCACGTGCATCTTTGACAACATTTGCACCTTTAAATATAAATTTTCAGTAATCATTTTATTTTTTCCTTGCAATTTTTATTGTGCACGCCTCACTTTGCGCCTAGGCTCCAGAGAACCTCTGGCGCCTTAATGCGCCTTGAGCCTTTAATAACACTGCTACTGGTATTCAAGCATTCTGATTTTATTTACTTACTATTATCCTTTTTAGTAGGAGCGTTCAATTTTCATCAATTTTATCAGTAATTCAATCTTCTTGATTATATTTGCAGATCCCAATTCGGAAAAAAGATTGCCACTTCTAAGTTTAGATATATATGTCCCGAGGGATGAACGTTTTAGTCACATGAAGTTTTCGGATTTCATCGCCTATGCTCTAAAATCCCTTGGTCAAGTATTACACGCAGAAATCACTTCAGTTGACACAACACCTACCGAATTCGATACTTTCCAGGATATACTCAAACTGTATGACCGTGAAGTTAAGTTGCCAAACGGGAAGCCAAATAAACTTGGGGAGTGTATCCCGTGGGAGATACTCAAGGAGCTCCTTCGTTCTGATGGTGAGCGGCCACTTAAATTCCCAAAACCTGACGTAATCAAAGGTATACACTAATTTTCATATTGCACTTTAGCTTTTCATAGTCTATATTTTATATCCTTAAAATTATATCAAATTGTATATATTAATAATACGAGGTTTTGATGGGATGATTTTAGAGAATGATTCGGCCTGGAGGACAGACGAAGAATTTGCAAGAGAAATGCTGGCTGGAGTGAACCCTGTCATCATCAGTCGTCTCCAGGTAAGATATAACTTGCATTATGTTAGTTAGAAATGGTTTATATTACTTACTTGAATATATATTTATCGAATTTCAATCCACCAGGAGTTCCCACCTACTAGCAAGCTAGATCCTCAACAATATGGCAACCAGATGAGTTCAATGACAAGAGAGCAGATTGAGAAGAACATGAATGGATTAACAGTAGATCAAGTACTATTTCTGCTTCATTTCTTTTTGGCAAAACTAAAAAATTTTAAAGGCGGAAGAACAAGCATTCTAGTTAATACGTATCAGTAAAGCTGTTTCCTTTAGGTGTGCGTTATCATTCTATCAAATATAATTATTGATTGATTTTGGACCAAGTACAGGCAATTAAGGACAACAGGCTGTTCATACTAGATCATCACGATGCACTAATGCAATACCTGAGACGGATAAACACCACCAACACGAAGACTTATGCCACCAGAACACTCCTCTTACTGCAAGACGATGGGACATTGAAGCCGCTAGCTATTGAGTTGAGCTTACCTCATCCCCAAAGCGACCAACATGGTGCCACCAGCCAAGTATTCACCCCAGCAAAGGATGGAATCGAAGGAGCAGTGTGGCAGCTGGCCAAAGCTTATGCTGCTGTAAATGATTCCGGCTATCATCAGCTCATTAGCCACTGGTATGATTCCATAATAACAATGCTGCAAACATACTAATAACTTTCTCTTGTTGAGAACGTGTACCTGAAGGTGTTAAATTTGGTGCAGGTTGAACACCCACGCCGTAATAGAGCCATTTGTTATTGCAACAAATAGACAATTGAGTGCGCTTCATCCAATATATAAGCTCTTGAAACCTCACTTCCGTGATACAATGAACATAAATGCATTGGCAAGACAGATCCTCATCAACGCCGGTGGGGTGCTTGAGAGAACAGTCTTTCCAGCTAGATATGCCATGGAAATGTCCGCTGTTGTATACAAGGGCTGGAATTTCACTGAGCAGGCACTTCCTGAAGATCTCCTCAAAAGGTCAATTACGAAAACTATAAATGAGAGTCAATGTCAATCATTTTTTTATCTTCATAAAAGTAAATGTTGTACCTATTTTTGCTTCATTGCAGAGGGGTGGCAATTCGAGACTCGAGCCAGCCCCATGGCCTCAGACTTCTGATAGAGGACTACCCCTATGCTGTGGATGGACTTGAAATATGGTCTGCGATTGAAACATGGGTTATTGAGTATTGCTCTTTTTACTACCCCACAGATGAGATGATCCAGGGCGATTCTGAACTCCAGTCATGGTGGTTGGAGCTGCGTACGGAGGGCCATGGCGACAAGAAAGACGAGCCATGGTGGCCTAAGATGCGCACACAAGCCGACCTCATCCAAACATGCACAATTATTATTTGGGTGGCTTCAGCCCTCCATGCAGCTGTCAATTTTGGGCAATACCCTTATGCTGGTTACCTCCCAAACCGCCCAACCATAAGCCGTCGCTTCATGCCTGAACCAGGTACTCCCGAATATGCTGAGCTCGAGACAAAGCCAGACTTGGCCTATTTGAAGACAATTACAAGCCAAATTCAAACCCTTCTCGGTGTGTCCCTGATAGAGATATTATCACGCCATTCGACAGATGAGGTCTATCTTGGTCAAAGAGACACTTCTGAGTGGACTAGTGATGCTCATCCCCTCGAGGCGTTTGAGAGGTTTGGAAGGAAGCTGGAGGGCATTGAAAACAGAATAATGGAAAGAAACAACGACGAGAGATGGAAGAACCGGTATGGGCCTGTCAAGGTGCAGTATACCTTGCTATATCCTAACACCTCAGGTTACAGTGGAGCTAGTGGCCTTACCGGCAAGGGAATTCCGAACAGCGTCTCCATATAAATATTTGAAGCAACGGGTTAATTAATGTGTGGTTTTTTAGCTACGATATTGCCAGTTTGTTGCAGTATAAGATCAGGTTTTGTATAATTATTTTTTGTGTATCTAATTGGAGGCAAGTATTAATGTAAGTTATTAAAATGTTCCATATGCTTTGTGTGAAGATAAAGTTTATGCAAAAGTTGCTTCAAGAACATCTACATTTTGCATAGCTAGTTGATAACTTATTGCACCTTTGTTCCATTTGGTAATTAACTTCATCAATTATATCTTTGTTTCTATTTTCTGTTTGTTCTGCCCACTTAAACATCTTAGTCAATATGTTTAAGCCCTAAGATAGGCATTAGCCGTGTCCATTTTATAAAATGATACCTAGAAAAGAAGCAAAACAACAATTGCAGCTGCAAACCTGTTATAGTTTCCCTAAAAGGCCATTTCGATTGCCAATATATGGTATTTTTTAGTATAATCACTTGTACATGAGGTTTGATTTCCTTGAATATCAACAACCCAAATGCCATGGTTTAACGGGTTGGATTCGACCTAAGAGTTTAAGCTATTAGGTGAAGCTAACATCCAACTCATTTACACCCACTCTTTACCATCCAGTAACAGTGTGGGACAAAAGCCCTCTAACATTTTCTCCCACCCGAACTCGAAACACCCTATTTGCGGTAGGACCACCTTCCTACCTGACCTAAATCCGGGTGATAGCACCCAAGTGCCCGCTTGGCGTGCCACCAGATATTAACTAATGAGCCGATGCTTCGTGGTTCAACCCAAAAAACTCCAACCTATTTATACCGATCACTTTCTCATCCGAATTGACATCCAAATCCGAGTGGGACAAAAAGCCTCTAACACATGGATAGTATACGACAGCATTAACCTTAATTATTTGTGTGTGTATGCATATATAGATCAGGTAAATTCACAAACATGTATAGATAGCCTGGGAGAGAGATCTAAGAAAAGAAGACATACCCATATGTTCAGAGATTTGGAGAGTAGAAGCAGTCAACAAATTATGCAGCAAAACCCGCGAATATAATTTTCCCGCGAACACCCTTTTCTCTCTTAATTAAACAATTTTAAAAATCATTTAAAAGCCATTCACAAAGTTCATCTCTGTTTGTTTGTGCACAGAGGATGAGATCATTTGTTTCTAGCCTGTGCCAATTCACTGACGTCTTTCTCTCAACTGTAAATAACAGCATCGGCTTATGGAGTCGGAAAAAATTCGGACCCTAATCAGTTGTGTTCGGAATTGGGCTAACATATGCTTGCCGGGGGAAAAATAAAAAAATAAAAAATAAATCGAATCATTCGTGAGTACGCTCGGATTCACGTTGTTAAGAGTTTGGCTCAAGTTCATTCGTTTAGTAAACAAACTGAGCATGAACACAATTTTTAGGCTCGTTTAGTAAACGAGGCAAACTTGAACATTACTAAATTTGGCTCGTCAAACTCGTGAACAAGCTCGTCTACATAAATAGTAAAATTCTTTCATATTTTTTGAATAGTAAAATTATTTCATATTTGATAAAAAAAAGTGTTCCAATTAAACAAATTCTGAAGAGTGTTGTGAAAATATTATATGACTTATGTGACCATTACATAAAAAATCATTTATAAAATTTTGTACTAATGAAAATATGTTACAAAAAGACCTGTAACAACTCAATTCATGCAGCTATAGGCAATAGTTATATATATTACAACTGAAACAAGTTGTTCGTGAACAAGCTCGACTTGACTCGTTAAATTTGGGGCTCGGCTCGGCTCGGGCTCGTTGGTTTAGTAAATGAACCGAACTTGAACACATTTTTTAGGCTCGTTTAATAAATGAACTCAGTTTGAACATTCCAAAGCTAGGCTCGGTTCATTTGCAGCCCTAGTCCCGGTTCATTTGCAGCCCTAGTCCCGAAGAGGTTTGATTTTTGGAGTGCAAAAATTAGTTAAAAAAACTTATTTCACATTTTATCCAAATTTCGTTCAAGACATTGATGTTGGTTGGAATTTTTGGTTAAGCTTTTCTTTTATAGAGTTATGTAGTAATAAAAAAATAAATTTTTTGTGTGGGGTCTTTTTGCACGGTCCTCTGAATTAGTCGAGATGCACGTAAGCTGATCCGAACATTATAGTTGTCAAAAAAAAAAATTAAAATTTTTGAATAATATTTTGTAAAAAAAATTAATAATAATTAAATTATTACATATGGTAGCAAAGGTCTTTAATTATAAAATGATCATACATAACATCCTTATCCTAGTTGGTTTTTCTTTTTTGCAGTGTGTAGCTTTATTTCAAGCTTCCGAAATTGTTAAGGAAATTGCAATTTTTGAAAACTGATTTTTTTAAAAATCTATCAAGAAGAAGACATAGTTACCAAACACATTTTTAACTTTTATTTTATTTTAAAAAATTAAAACAAAAAATTGAAATAAAAAATATTACCAAACATGACCTATATTTATTTATTTTTAAAAAAAAAAATCATACTGGTTTAATTACATAAAATTTGGATAAATTTTTTCAAATTATAAAAAAAAATTAAGTGAATCATGAATCTTTTGTGAATATATAGCACGAAAAATAAAGTATGTTTTTCTTAAAGTAATTTAATAAATATTCATGCATATATTACAGAAAATAGATCATCCATTTTTTTCAAGGATGGAGTTGAGCGCCACAAGATATTAGTAATTAAAGGAAACAAGGAAAATAGACATTGACCAAAAAGGACATAGCGAACTACCCAAAAAGAAAGGATTAATTCCACTTAGGCCCCTGAATTTTGTAATAATTTTAAGTAGACCTCTTTGATGGTTAATATTCTCATCTAGACGCCATAAAATTTGTCCTGTTATATCACTTAAACCCACATCGTCAGTTGACCAAAGAAATTTACCGAGGTCATATAAAAAAAAGTGAATAAATAATCAAATTAACCCTCAATTATATAGAAAGTCATATTTGTACGTCCTTATTTTCATAGTGAAGGGCAAAAAAAGTAATTTCGTATTTCTCCTTTAGGTAAGTAGACTAACTTGAGGGAGTTTAGGTAAGAATATTAAAAATGAAGAGAGTCTACTAGAAATTATGACAAACCTTAGAGGGTCTAGGTGTGGGTAAGATTACCAATCACATAACACATTCCAATTGGTCCAACCCCTATCCCCTTATCCATCACCCACATTCCACACCACCCATCCAAGATCTCCCAAACCCACCCCACAATGACCTTAGTCCATATACACAAAACCACAATCCATAACCCAATTACCAAAACCATCACTAACCACAACCTCCCACCATGGCCATGGCAACTCAAGCTTCCCTATTCACTCCAACCCTATGGAAACAATCCTCTCTCACCCCCTTCACCACCACCACCACCACCACCCTCAAATTCCCCACCACCACAACCCGACCCGTTAAGGTCTCCGCCGCCGAGGGCAAGACCGAGGCCCCACCCAAAGAGGCTCCAGTCGGGTTCACCCCACCCGAACTCGACCCGAACACCCCCTCCCCCATCTTCGGAGGCAGCACCGGTGGGCTGCTCCGAAAAGCCCAAGTTGAGGAATTCTATGTCATCACTTGGGACTCACCCAAGGAACAGATCTTCGAGATGGTCACGGGTGGTGCAGCCATCATGAGACAGGGTCCGAACCTCCTCAAATTGGCGCGAAAAGAGCAGTGTTTGGCTCTCGGGACAAGACTCAGGTCCAAATACAAGATCAAATACCAGTTTTACAGGGTGTTTCCTAATGGGGAGGTCCAGTATTTGCACCCGAAAGATGGGGTCTACCCGGAGAAGGTGAACCCGGGTCGTCAAGGGGTCGGGGTCAATTTGAGGTCTATTGGGAAGAATGTGAACCCGATTGAAGTCAAGTTCACTGGGAAGCAAGTGTATGACATTTGAGGTTAGAGGTGATTAATTGATTTGGTGACATGTTTAATTGCATGTGTGTGACTATGTGATTATTTTTTTTAAATGTGTTTGTTGTATTTGTATTATTTCCTTTTTCCATGAAGCTACATTATACAAACAAACATGGATTGTATATTGTGTATGTCATCAAAAACTCATAATTACCTGCTCCTCCACAAGAAGGCTAGGCATAGTGATTATTTTGGATCTGATGATTAAAAGCGTCTAATCCACTATTTTGTTGACATATATTGAGCACCCTTTTTCTATTTGCCCTGCACTATAGTATAATTTGATGCTCTTATACCAATTTTCTCTCTAAAAAAACTAATTTTTTTTTTGGTAAATAAAAAAATAATAATAATAATAAAACTAATTCATATACATAAAAATTGGATTCTAAAATTATAAGCTACAACTTCAGGAGAAAATGGAGAGACGTTTCCTTATTAATGAGATGACAAATCTTTAGGCACATGGTGTGTAAGAAGAGTGTGTAGGAGAATATGAATTTTATAAAATTTGAATAAGGATATGGTGCGTAATAGTGTATTATATGAATTTTATTAAATTTGAATAATTATCATGTATCTACAAAAACAATTAAGAATGTAGTGTATTTTTGAATAATTATCATTAAAATTTTCATATTTATTAGCAGCCCACAATTTTTTTATTGACCCAAAATGGCGGCGACCAAGACAGCTACGCTCTCTACTAGATAATGTGTTTTAAATAGATTTTATTTTCTTTTGTATGTATAGTTCATATATTCGGCAAAATGAATTCTTATCTAACAGTGTTTGCGTGACCATAACGATTCTTTAGACTCTCTTTACCGTATTTCACTATTGTGTATTGAATTTGTTTCTCAAAAAATTTAATGATGTTCAATGTTTTAGAACGTTATATAGCCTTTTAGAACGGAGGGTAAATTTGTTATAATTTCTATTCTACCACTGCAATCATTCCCATATACAAGTTAAATGTATTCTAATAATAATATAATTTTTAGAATGTATTGATTTGTTTGTTAGTTATTTTGATTTTTTTATGACTAAAGTGAAATATGAAGGTATAATAAATGAGCGGTGTTACACATCATGGAAAAAATTTCTTGATAATAACTTGAATCTATGTGGCTTCCTACGTTATTTTTAAAAATTAAAAAATTAATAAAACTTTCATCAATATGTTTAAGATGCCTTGCCAAACTAATCTTCTACTAAATCTATCTTTTGTATAAAACCTAAAGAATCCATGACCTATTACCAAACCAAAATCTAAAAAAGTCTTAAGAAAATTTATTAATCCTTCCTAATCAATTCTTCTCGATATTGTAAGATTTTTAACAATTTTTTCTCTCTTTTTCTTTCTATTCACACATGGTCCTCCTTCCACAAAAGAATTGTTAAATTCTTCAAAGTCACTAAAAAGAAAATTTTAAATCTTATCAGTATTGGTAAAGTAGTACATATGAGTATTGTTGCACTCATAATGGTTGGCTTGAAAATAGAATTTGTCATGAATCACCATATATTTTAGTGTCGGGTGTTTGTGTGTGTATATAGTATATATATATATAATGTGTAAATAGGCTGGATTAGAGAAATTTTGAAAGTAAATTAAAATGAATAAAAAATTCTGCCACATGAATTGCCACCTCATCTTATACGACATTCAAGTTAAAATCATGAATTTAAATTCATGAAGTATAGCATTTTCCATAATAAATTAGAATTAATTTAGAGTGAGATTTCAATCTGACCATCACTCTTAGATATCCACCAACTTATTTACAAAAATTGAAAAAAATAACAGAAATAAATCCTTGAGATATTTTATCACATCAATACCAGAATATGTATAAAATGATTAGAGAATATACAGTATATTTATGAGCCAAATATAACTAGTAAGCCATTGATTACTAAATGCAAAAATTTATATTAGCAAAAGATAAATTGGTTACATTAATGGAAAAAAAAATTATATAAATAATATCAATAGTTCAATACATATCATGCACATATACGTTATGATTTTTTATTTTTTTTTCACATCTAACTCATTAAAATTTTCATATATAAGTTATGCTTTTATTTGCAATCAACTATTTCTTTCATATATGAAATATTGAAAATTTCAAACCTACAATATAGAATAGAAGTATATTAAAAGTGACGATTTTCGTGTGTAGTTTTACTTCACAATATTTCTTCTATTCTCATATTAGTTGTTCACTTTCTCAATTTTACTTGTCCAGTTTTCAATCTCAATACAATATAATCTTTAAACTACAAGTCTTAGGACGGGAAAACGGATTTAGTAGGCTAACATTTGGAAACACTTTAGGTTTTCAATTTTATATGATTGGTATTTCACTTGTCATTTCACTTTCTTTGCAACAAAAAATTGAATTCTCATATGTACTTGTTAATATATGTCCAGCTTAATTAAGGAATTAGTAGATATGCTTTGTATCTAACACCTTTGGAAGGGTCATGTAACATACCTTGCATCTACCAAAGGCTTAATTGCTAAGTGGCATCGGATTCTAGCTCTCAAATGGAAGGTCCATGGTTCAAACCTCCGTTGAAGCAGGGTGTGTGACTATTTACATCTCATATTCAGGTAGTTCCATCACACATCTTTCTCATGAAACAAACAAGGATTCATTACCATTATATCATTCCTTTCAAGTAACTACATAAAGCAAAGGGGAAAAAAAAAAGACACTTCATTTTGAAACCAATAAAAAACATTAAAAAAGAGCAAGATTGCTTTCAACTTGCAGTCTTTGTGTCTCTGTGCTTTTGTTAGGGCCTCCCTTCCATTCCAACTCTCAAGCTTGATTGTGTTTGTAGTTAGTACCATGTCCATATATGAACCTTGCAGTGCCCTCTGTGTAGACATGAGTCTCATTATCCAGTCTGTCAAACAATCCCAAAATATTAGTACAGAGTAATTTTTTTTCCCGATAATCGGGGTGTTTGGGACTTTCACCCCAAAACCCCAAATTAGTTACATCTTGTATATTGGATAAATAAGTAAAGAAGGCACAAAATGAGTATTGAACTAATTAGGCCTTACGATTTTCGAACAGCTTTGCTCAAGGTAGAGGCCGATGTGAATGTTTTGCCATCGAGATATCGATTCTCCCCCTTAATCCTCTGCTCCATTCTTTGGTCCAATTCATTGGCATTCAGCACAAATGGGACATCTGATGCCTGTCAATTACGAGTAGGGTTTGTCGTTACATGTTAATCAATACAAAAATAATAATACTTGGGTCCTATCTCGGAAGGACCCGATGTGGTCTAATACCGTTAGGACACTTGAACGGAATTATATAAAACAAGATTTGAGGCTCTAACTAACCGTATCATCCTTGCCTACGATGTTTAACGACAAATGGACAGACATCTTTATGGGTGCATTTTTTTTTTCATTTGGGAGATCCAAAGTAGTACAAATTTTCTTGTGGTCCAAACAGGATGGTGGGAAAATTTTCAACAAAGGTGAATATAGTATGAGCTATTTTACCATGACCCATCCCCAAATGTCAGCATAGGAGGGAATGTGAGCTGAGTAAGGCACAACATCTGCACATGAAAAAAAATGAAATTAACCATTTGGTTCATCGATATCGTATTTAAAGAAATCAAACAGAAGAGTGAATTAAGGCATATAAGCCTTATGTTTTATACTAGTATATGTCACCTACATTTGAAAACCTGCTTTAGAGTATTGAAAATGCAAGAGAAAACTTCTGTGTGACTGAACACACCAGCTGGTCCTGCCTGCAACAATTGGAAAAATAAACTACGTAATTCTCCTTTTTTAGTCTGTGACTCCTATACAAACACATACTAGTATGCATAATAAGCATATACATTATATATATATAAATACACACATGCCTGTGTCACAAAAATTCCACCCTGGTTAAGTTTTTGTTTAATAATGGATTCATAGAAGGATTTGGTGTAGAGTTGATAACATGGGCCTCCTTCTATTGGGTCAGCAAGGTCTCCTATGATCACATCATAGCACTCTTCCCTTCTTTCAAGCTCAGCTCTGCAACACACATATATAAATGCAAAATGCTAAATCATGTAAATATTAACATCTATTTGATCGACTTTTCAAAAGCTGTTTTTTTTTTCTTTTTAATTAAAAATCAGTTTTCGAGTGTTGGGACAACGTTTTTCAAAGAAGCTAATGGGTACCAGTTTCTCATAAACAATATGTTTTTTTCTTTTTTCTTCCGTGTAAAAGCAAAAGTTGAAGGTTTCTGAAAGAAGATTAGTCAATAACAAGTTCATTATCAGCTAAATAGGCAGTGTATAATTGGAACCTGGCATCATTGATAATGAGCTCAAGTCTTGGATCACAATAGGCTTCTCTGTTCACCACCAAGTATGACTTGCAAAAATCCACCACCTCCTGCACCATACAACATACACAATTATTAATAATTACTATAATCTCCTTTCACCTTCTTTCGCTGTTGCTTTGTCGAAGTAATTTTAGAAAAAGCGCCGCGATATCAGCCAAAAAAATTTCTATGTTCATATTAATTTTAGTTTCACTTGTGATAAAGGCCACATTAAAGTCAGAATTTTTTCTAATTCCACAGTTACACCTACTTGATTAACACTAATTGTGATCTTATCTACTGTACTAAAAGTCATATGAGACAAAAAGTGTGTTGGTCATTTTCAAAATTTGAGCAACACGAAAAAGGAAAGAATAAGGGCAATAAAGGCAAATGAGGGAAAAAAAAAAAAAAGAGAGCACCTCATCAATGTCACACATGACAACCTTCTCTACTGTGTTATGTCTAAGTAATTCTCTTGCAGTTGAACCTTCACCTCCTCCCATAATGAAGATTGTCTTTGGACTGAAATTGCATATAAGAAACATATATATATATATACATTATATGTATATAAGAAATAAGCTAGAAAAGGCTTGTAAAAGTTGTATAAAAAACATTAGAAAATTGAGGAAGTACTTTGAGTGATGAACAAGAGCTGGATGAACAAGAGATTCATGGTAGATGAACTCATCTATCTCAGCACTTTGAAGCTTTCCATCAATCACTAGAGCCTGTAGTATAAAACAGACATGTTTAGAATGAGTTGGTAACGATATATATACATATATATATATATATATGTATATTTATATGTAATATCTCTTAAATAATAGTATGAATTGTGAACCTTTCCAAAGGGCTTTGTGTCCAGAAGTTGAATGTCTTGGAACTGAGTTGCTCCTGTATGCAAAATACTGCAGCCAAAAATAACAAATGTGAAACGAATTTTACTAACATTAATATTTTCTGATTTTTAAATGGGTAATTTTCATTTGAAGAAAAAAGAAAAAACATTATAGAAACATCTCTGCTTTTAAGGATGTTACATGTTTAGAATACATAAAACTTTGCTGAGCACTACAATAAAGGCTATCTTAGAAAAGCTACTCCAAAATTTAGAAATCACCTAGAAGATAAATAGAATGAATTTTTGTTTTGTCTCACATATTGAAAAGGTATATAGCTTCTTTTGCCTTCATGAAGCCTCTTTATTATTTTTCCTCACAATCTTCTCATAAGGTTCCATATAAGAATAAATCAAATATTATAATTTCACCCTCTTACAAATAAATAAAAACAATATAATCTAATATATATGTCCTTAACTACAAATCCTTAAAACATTACTTAAACAACAAATATGAACAAGAAAATGTGAAAAATAACAAAAACAAAGAAACATGCATTTGTGGTTTTTTTTTTAATTCAACTAGGAAATAATTATATGTATATATATATATATATATATATATATATCATGGAGAGTGAAACAATACCGGTTGAGAGCAAAGCACCATCTCAAGTTTTCTTCAATCTCTTCTTCATACCAACAACTCTTCCTCTGAGCTCCTCCTCCTACTAAGGTGTGCCCATTTCCATTAGCACCATTTCCATTTCCATTAATGTTGACCCCATTAGAGCAAGAAATATCACCCATTTTAATCCTTAGAGCTCAATATATATATAGATAGATAGATAGATAGATAGATAGATAGATACAAGTAAGAGAGAAATAGAGATAGAGAGGAAACTAAGGGATGGAGAGAAGTGAATGGTAAGTGGAGAATATAAAGGAGAGGGTGGCAGAGAAATCGAAAAGGAGTATGATTTGGTTTTGCAAATCTATTGAAGTGGGTGTCTTCAATTACTCAAATGAGGAAAAGATAATAAAGAAAAATAGAAAAATCTTCATTGATGTTCGCAACACTTTGAAAAGAAATGAAAAAGTGAAAATGAGTATTAGAAGTTGCCATTTCTAAGGTTGATTTTGTCGCGTGGGCTCTTCTCTTTGTGGGTAATCATATATTAATATATCATATAGTATAACAATTTATTATACCATATGCATGAATGTGACAACACCTTTTCTTTTTTTATTTGAAAAGAACGAATGTGACAACACTTATAATAAAAATGGAGTGTCAAAGAAAAATAAAATGTGATTTAGTTAATACATGATAAATGCAAAAATAATTTTATTGGATTAGTGAGAATGAGAATGAACCATTTTACACGAATTTCTTGAATTAGTTTGAGCGGAAGTCTCAAATACCCAACCAAAGATAATGCTAACGGTAAATATATTATTTTAATAAACACTAATTTCATTCCAATTATATGTATGGTAATGGTATGGTTAGAGTGGGAAAAAATTAATCTTATTATTGATAATGACTACATCTATCTATTGTACTAATTATAAAAATTGGCAATAAACACTTGTTTCATTCCAATTATATGTAGGGCTGCAAATGAACAGAGCCGTTCGTGAGCAGGCTCGGATTCGGCTCGTTAAGAGTTTGGCTCGTGCTCGTTCGTTTAGTAAATGAACCGAGCCTGAGCACAATTTTTAGGCTCGTTTAGTAAAAGAGCCGAGCTTGAACATTATTAAGCTCGGCTCGCCAAGCTCGTGAACAAGCTCGTCTAAGTTAAATAGTAAAATTATATCATATTTGACAAAAGAAAGTGTTCAAATTGAACAAATTATGAAGATTATTGTGAAAAGATTATAGAAATTAGGCGGTCATAACATAAAATTCATTCATAAAAAATTATACTAGTGAAAATATGTTAAAACAGACATGCAACAACTCAATCCAGATAACTATTAGGAAGATTAATATATGTTGCACTGAAACGAGTCATTCGTGAACAAGCTCAGGCTCGGCTCGTTAAATCTGGCGTTCGACTCGGGCTCGTTCGTTAAACAAATGAGCCGAGCTTGAATACATTTTCTAGGCTTGTTTAGTAAATGAACCGAGCTTGAACATTCCAAAGCTCGGTTCGGCTCGGTTCATTTGCAACCCTAATTATATCCTAATTATATGTATGGTAATGGTATGGTTAGAGTGGGAAAAATAATAATTTTATTATTGATAATGACTACATCTATCTATTGTACTAATTATAAAAATTGGCAATTAACAAGAAGTGGTGACAAAGATCGTGACTTTTGGAATTTTTTTAACACTTCCACGAGGATATTGTGAGCTTCACGTGATGTGTTCTTCTAATATATGCTTTCCTTGGGAGATTCTCGTGATGTTTATGTTTATCAGTAAAATCTCAATATTATCAAGCAATTATTGAATTGATTTTTACAAAAATAATGAAAAAACAATTTATTGAATTGATTTTACTTGATAAATAATTTGAAAAAAGAAGTCTATAAAATTTTAAATAACACGATCATAGTTTACATTTAAGTCGATATGCTAAAAATATATAATATTTTTAAGACCACTTAAAACCCACTATACTTAAATACTTAATTTTTCAAAATTTTCACACACATTATATATCTTTTTTCTAAATAATTGTTTAAATATACTACTTGGATAACCAATGAGTTTCCCGTGCACTATCCAATATTCTCTTAACACGTGACCATATGTGGACAAGGCATGGCATGAAATAAGCTGTTACTGCACTAATTAAACTATTTGTATCATCATGTATGTACGTTTGTATACGTGTATATATATATATATAGATATATATGCATATGTATTTATCCATGAATCAGGTTAGAGCTGATCTTACAGTGGAGAAAAGGATAAAAGATGATGATTGAAAGGGTGACAAATACCGAAAATTAGGGTTTTGGTTTGAGATACAGAGCGTGCAGTGAAAACCATCATTCATATTCTCTTTGCTCAAAAGATAAACGGCGTGCCAAGCCAGCCTCAACTCATCATCACTCACACCATCAATCCTCCCAACACACCCCATAACATTTTATTTCAACCCCACTATCATATATCATATATATATTATATACATAATATATGCATATGTAAAAATTGATGCCCAAAGATTTTTACCCAAAATATTTAATTTAGTTACAGAGTCTGTCTCAAACATACTTATCATACTTTTTTTTCCCCACATGTCAATAGATGATCTCCTCAAGTGACCACATTGTGTGTTCTAGTAGGATCCACAGGACAATGTTTGGCATTACTTTTGTTTTTGGTGTTTTTGTTACAGTACCAGTATATTTTTTGGTTGAAGCATATTTGGTATAATATGTTTTGTTTGACACTCAATTTTTTTAAGAGACGGTATGATTATATATATCTATATTATTTTGGCAAAAAACAAAACGCGTCCCCAAATAACAATTTTATGCCTAATTTTTACCCATTGTGACTCAAACATACTTATCATACTTTTTTATTTGCCACGTGTCAACATATGATCTCCTCAAGTGACCACTTAGTGGGTCATAGTAGGGGAAAAAAATTGTCTCTATGTATGGATCCATTGAGAGTCCCACATCCATCTAGTGGTGTGTATTTATCCATTCAAAAATTCGAATCCCTAAACATAAGAAAGAGAAGGAGATGAGTGCATACATGCCATTGGATTGGTGTAGGCCCCTCATTTGATGGCTTCACTTGACCCCATAGTAGGACCCATAAGAATAGGTATAGCGGGTGATGTAAATGTTGCATCACCATGATGTGCACTTTGTGTTCTCAAATGCCACTTCAAAGTATGGTAGGAGTTGTTAATTAAATGTTGATGGATATGTACTTATATTGTAGGCCAACTATGAATACAAAGAATGATCTCTACAAGGGTTTTATGTCTCTTTGGTGGGGGTTGATGATGGGTTCACCCACCTCTTGTTTTGGAAAGTTATGATGCCCTCAAAGGTGCATTGCTTCTTTCTTGTGTTACCCTACTCATCACCACCAAAAGAGAGAATCATGCTTCTTGTTACAAGTATTGGGAAAAAAAATATTCACTTTGCTTAAGTATGTTGGATTGAACCATAAATTTTCGATATTGTTACGGTTAAAGGTATTACAAGATCTCGATAAAAGGAGAATATTGTAAGTCCAACATTAATTCTCTCTTCAATAAGAGGGTAACACATAAAAAGATAAGTATAAGCTTTGTGTAATGACGTTTGAATAAAAAAACAAAGCATCGACTGCTAACAATAGTCTACTTGAATCTTATTTAGGTTTGTTTCTTGAGTAGGAAAGGAGTTATTCATTTAATGAAGTGAAGTAGACTCCAATGTTTTATGTGTTCATAAATTCATAATTAAATAATGATACATGCTACTCTTTAATAAAACTCTCAATAAAAATATGTATTTATAAGAAAATTTCAAATAAGGAATCCAACACGATATGGTATAATAAATCCATGAACCTGCTCTATGATGTATCCTTTGACTGACTTGAATTCAATGAACCCTAAAGTTCAGACCCTTACCTAATTGGTTAAGGTCATGTTTGACAGAAATTCTGCTTCTAATTATACGCAGAAGGGAGAAAAAAAACATAACCATTTTGAGAAATTAATATCTCTCAACTTCTTCAAAATGTTATTCCAGGACTTAGAAGTTCTTTTAAATATTTTTTCAAACAACTTTCAAAACAACTCTTCCCTTTAGAAAGCCAAAAGCAGCTTTCAAAAAGCCAATTCAAACGGGTTCTAATATGCTTGGGTTAGATGAGGTTTAAGAGGAAATTACTAGAATTTTCCAATATTCATAAACCATTACTGAATTGGATCAAAATGTAATTAATTCAATGTGGGCCTTTGTTTGCATCTGGACTATTCCAAACACACCTAGGTCCAGGATCAGTTGGGCCAAATGTGAGTACACAGCCCACTATCTAAATAAATGGGCCTCTCAGAGAAAGTCCAGCCCAGTAATGATTTGTATAAGCCCCATTGTGCCGAATTGTGTGAAGATAAAGTTTATGCAAGAGTTGCTTCAAGAACATCTACATTTTGCATAAAGCGACATTACAGTATTACACTCGAGTCTAGAATCTAGCTGATATATATCTACAAATATATATATATATGGGTAAAGTGCATTAAACCCCCAAACTACACTTTTTTTCACAAAACTCTCTAAACTATCTCAACTTTTACAATTCACTTCATTCCGTTATATTCATTCCGTTATAACACCGTTGGTTAAATTAGGATAATTTGCACTCAGGTCCCCTAAGATTTCGATCAATTGCACTAGCTCCCTGATATTTCATTTTTCTTGCAATGACACCCCCTTAAGGGGAGAAATGACCGGAATGCCGTTGTGTTGTCTCCCTTATTTCATGAGACAAATATCTAGGTGGTGAAATTACCTCCATGTCCCAAGATGAAAACCTTATAATGTATATATATCTATAACAACTATTCTAAAATGTGAAGGGTTGAGAATATTTTCAAACATTTTCTTCAAAATAAAAATTAATGAATTAATATGTATTAGTTGAAGTGCAACTCTAAGAAGTATGTCAAAACGATATAGAGTAAAAAAAAAGGGGTTGAAAATATTTCAATACTTTTAAAAAATAATAATAATTAATTAATATGCATTACTTGAAGTGTAACTCTAATGAATATTTCAAAAGATATAGAGTAAAGATATACGACAATGGGTTATAAATATTTTCATATTTTTAAAAAAAATTAATTAATTAATATACATTAATTGAAATGTAACTCTAATAGATATAGAGTAAGATATAGAGTAAAGATAAGACAAATATATTTTGGCAAGGAAAAATAATATAACTTAAAATATAGAAATCTGTATATTTATCTATCTATTTATATACTACTAATAAAAACACAAGGACTATCTAATATTTCAATTCATTATCACATTTTACAATATAAAAAATTATAATAAGTAAAGTTTGACATTATTTAAAGTGTAAGGACTTAAATTAACTTTACAAAAAAATTAATAAATAATAAACCACTTGTCATATTTTTATAAAAATATAAAAAATTACAATAAGTAAAGTTTTTTATTATTTTACATTGTAAGGGCTTAAATTAATTTTATACAAAAAATAATAAATTATAAATCATTTGTAACATTTTTATACATTTATCATCTCTTACAATACAACAAAAACTATAATTAAAATGTATTACTACTTTTTTAAATTGTAGGAGTTATATATTATTTATTTACAAAATAAATTAAATTATATGAGCTCAGAAATATTTTATACATGTATCACCTTCTAAAATACAAAAAATATATATAATCATAAATAAAGTGTATTATTATTATTTAATGTAAAATGTCACAGTATTAGTTTTAGGGGAAAATAAAAAAAAATGATAACTTTTGGGGCTTATATTACAAAAATGACAATTTTAAAAAATTAATTTAAAGAAATGTGAAAATATTTCAAAAATTATTATATCCAAAGTACTTGAAAAACTTTCCAAATTGAGCTTAAGACACAAGAGTTGTTTGGTTCATTAATTTAGCCAACATATCTTTTACACTAAAGCAAGGGTACAAGAGTCATTTCATGGGGTCTTCACCCCTTAAGACGGTATCATTGCAAGAAAAATGAAATTTCAGAGGGCGAGTGCAATTGACCAAAACTTTAAGGGATCTAAGTGCAAATTATCATAACGGAATGGAGTGAATTGTAAAAATTGGGATAGTTTAGGGAGTTTTGTATAAAAAATGTTGCTCGGGGGTTAGTTGAGAGAAAAAAATTTCAGGGGGTTTAATGCACTTTACCATATATATATATATATATATATATTCTGTTTCTCTTTCTTTCTGGGAAGCTCTAGAAAGTTAGCAGCAGTACGCTAGCACTATTATAATTTTTCAAGCACCGAAGAGGAAATCTTGCAGTTTCTTATCTGCTCATGGCTCACCTCTCTCTCTCCCCCCCAAAAGTAAGTTTTCTTTTCCCTCTCTACATTTTTCTTCTTCCAAATGTTTTCCTTTTGCTCTCTGTCTCTATTTTCTTAATTTCTTTGCCTTTACTTTAGTGGTTGATCAAATAATCGTACAACTTGTCTACAGTACGATTAGCATTTTCTCAACTTTTCTTGTGATTTTAATTGAAACCCATTAATTTATCATGGTTGCTAATTTGGGTGTAAACTATTTCCGGCTTATTTATTTATTTCCTGAAGTATAGGATAGTCATTTCAAGAATAATAACATTATACTCTTATCTTTTTCTTTTTTCTTTGTTAACACTTTTCACTTGAGAATTGTTATCTTTCTTTATTTGTAAATTATCATTTTTATATTGTATACTAAATTTCCAGAAGTGGGTTGGTGTGGTTTGATGGATTATTATTATTAACCTTGTGAAATCTTGGTTTGTGTTTTTGGTTTTCATGACATTGGTTATTAGTTTGCTAGGGTTGATTTGAGAATGTGTGGGCAATGGGGTTGGGTTCAATTTTCTAAGAAGCATTGCTTAGATTTAAATTTAAAAATTAAATGTAGAATGATTTGAGAGGTTATATGTGTGGAATTTAAATGTGAATCTGAGGGAGTTTATTTGCAATACAATGTTAACATAGTTGCACGATGATCTTATAAGGACTATTTTTCATACCCTAAAATTTCTAGGCCTCCCAAGTTTTTCCAATAATCAAATATTATTTAAAATCTAATTACCTTCATTTCAAATCCTTTGTTTCATCCAGTGTTGCAAGAAAGGCTCAAACACTATTGTTCTGAATTAGGATAGTACAATGGTCATGACTTAAATTAATAATCCATAAAGATGCTTTATTTGATGCTCTATTGGTAAAATAGGGTAATTTATTGTACAACACGTTAGCCTTGTGAAGAGTTTTGATCTTCATTTAACCATGTAATCTGATCTCGTATCGAGCTGGATATATGGCGCATAGGTCTTACATTTTAGCTTTAGTCTATTGATCGGGAAAATTTATAGCTTGCAGATGTTTGTTTAAATATCTCTATGAAACAGACTTCAGTACGCAAACACGTTTAGGGTTTGGAAGTGTAATTGTGTTTGTGTTAGGAATTAATTTCGCCCAAGATCATCTACACATGTTTTTACTCACATACACAAATCACACAAATAACATACAATATTTAACGTGGTTCAACCCCAACTTTGGCCAACGTCCACGGAGAGAATGAATATTTATTAGGAAGATATTACATATGTGAACAACATAGCACTCTCACCCGGTGCACACATCACCCTCACATCCTCTTCCTCTCCTCTTTTCCTCATATCTCTTCTTTAAGTCTCAACACAAACCCTAGGTCCCTATTTATAGAGTTATACCCCTTTCCTTGTTGAATAAGAAAAACTCAATATCTTGTTGGACAAGAATTACAACTCCTTGGAAAATAAAACTCTCTAATAAGAAATTCCTTTTACAATACAACTCTAAATAGGAAACCTAATTACAATAGAATTTGAGACATTTTCCTAACAGTTTGGAGGTGGTAGATTATTGGATTGAATTGAATGGTTGATAAATGTACATTGTGTTTAGGCATAAGAATAATCTTTGCCAAGGATCTGCGGTCGTCTATACTCTTCCCCTTTATAAATAAATATGGTTTTGCTTTACTAGCTCTTGAAGGTAATACCTTGGATCTTTCATTGGAGCACTACAAACCTTAGAAAAATGATGGGAACAAAAAAAAGGCAATCCACAAGAGGGTGTTTTAATTGATCGGTATCATTAGGATGTTAGTAAAGTGTCTCAAATTCTATTATAATTAGGTTTCCTATTTAGAGTTGTATTATAAAAAGAATTTCTTGTTAGAGAGTTTTATTCTCCAAGGAGTTGTAATCCTTGTCCAACAAGAAATTGATTTTCTTGTTCAACAAGGAATGGGGTTTAACTCTATAAATAGAAGCTTTAGGTTTGGGTTGAGACTTAGAGAAAAACTATAGAGATGTGTTGAGGAAGAGAGGTGTGAGGGTGAGGTGTATGCGATTGCATCAGGAGAAGGTGCAATGGACATGTGTAATATCTTCCTAATGAATATTCTCTCTTCGTGGACATAGGCCAAAGTTGGGGTTAAATCACATTAAATATTGTGTGTGATTTGTGTGTGTGAGTAAAAACAGATGTAGATGATCTTAGGCTGGATTAATTCCTAAGTGTGACATGAGAATTAATTCCTGACAAGTGGTATCAGAGCAAGGTTTAAGCAAATTGGTATTAGAAAGTTCCAGGTTGAAGCAGAGAAGAAGCTCGTACGTTCTGTCCCAGATTCGAATATCAGAGTTGTTCGAAATCAGAAACCAACCATACTAGGAGCTTCATCTTGATGAGATGAAGTCGGGCCAGTCAAGAGCATCGCTGGAAACAGCTGCACGCGCCCCCACGCGCTGCCTGAAGTTCTGGGCCAAATTTTTTGGCTCCACGCGCAACAGTTTCGTTTCGGGCCTATTTCACAGAGCATCGTTGATCAAGACAAGGCGTATAATATATCAACAAAAAGATCTTTCGAAGACGAACGTTTCGGCACAAAAATAAGCCCCATAGGAGGCACGCGCCACGAGAAGTTTTTGACGTCATCAGTAATTTTGTCTTTTGTGCTGATTTGTTTTTTTTGGCCCGTTTGGAGTCTTTTTTGACACGTTTTAGGCTCGATCAAAGGCGTTCTTAAGGTTTTGGACTACTCCGGACGCAACCGTATGATTGGTTTTGCGTGATTCAACTCCGAATACCTCGAATAGGCTTATTGGGAGCGCTATGAGAGAAGAAAAGGCAAAAAGGTCAGGCTGCAAAGCTTGGTTGAGGTTGTTTTTGATGTCGATGAGGTGAAGGTTGTGTTCCGATTGACGCATGGAGGCATATGGAGCGCTGCGGCGCGGTGGAGAGCGCGTAGCAGTGGTGGCTTGCTGGTGGCTCGCATGTGCTAACGAAATTGATGGTTTTAAGTTGATGATGATGCTGAGTCATTGAGTGATTTGAGTGAGAAGGCGAAGAGGCAGGTGGTCGGGACGAGGTTGAAGGCGCTGGTGGGACGATCTGTGAGGAAAGAATTTGAGGGTAGTGGTGTTTTTCTTCGGAAGATTGTGTAGAGTTAATTATGAAGATGGGAACTGTGAGGATTTGGGACTTGGCAAAGTGAAGGAGTTTCTGATCAGTGATGATGATTCTGATAGTGATTAGATAATATAAAAAATAAAAAATCTGAGATGATGAAGATTTGATGAAGGTGGAGATTGCGGCTTGGTATAGAGGTGACCGAGCTTAAAGAAGATAAAGATGATGAAGAAGATGAAGTGATCGCGGAGAAGGCGTGGTTATGAAGATAGTGTTGAAGATGATGTTAATGTTGAAGAATGTTGAAGAAACGCACATAGTCACGGTAGAGGTGGAGCATGATGCGTGTAGATGAAAAAGAAGAAATTGAAGAAGAAAAGTGCTGATGCTTGAAGCAATGTGGAGCTTTGAGAAGATGATAGAATTTGAGCCAAGGTGGATATTGTTAGGAAAGTGTCTCAAATTCTATTGTAATTAGGTTTCCTATTTAGTTGTATTGTAAAAAGAATTTCTTGTTAGATAGTTTTATTTTCCAAGAAGTTGTAATCCTTGTCCAATAAGAAATTGTTTTTCTTGTTCAACAAGGAATGAATTTTAACTCTATAAATAGAGACCTAGGGTTTGGATTGAGACTTAGAGAGAAAATATAGAGATGTGGTGAGGAAGAGAGGTGTGAGGGTGAGGTGTATGGGATTGTATCAGGAGAATGTGCAATGGACACCAGGTGTATGCGATTGCATCAAGAGAAGGTGCAATGGACATCTGTAATATCTTTC
Organism: Cornus suecica; assembly: GCA_963922005.1. Taxonomy (NCBI): domain Eukaryota; kingdom Viridiplantae; phylum Streptophyta; class Magnoliopsida; order Cornales; family Cornaceae; genus Cornus; species Cornus suecica. The sequence goes on from OY998246.1 coordinate 4,513,640, forward strand.
TAGTGAATATTCTCTCTCCGTCGACGTAGGCTAAAGTTGGGGCTGAACCACGTTAAATATTGTATGTTATCTGTGTGATTTGTGTGTGTGAGTAAAAACAGGTGTAGATGATCTTGGGCGGGATTAATTCCCAAGTGTGACATGTGAATTAATTCCTAACATAGGATGCTGGCTAAACACGCTCCAAAACCAAATTTATTGTTAGAGCTCTGTTTTACATGAGACGGTATTGATTGAACGAGCTTTTCGTTTGATATTGCTAGATTTTAGTTTCCTGAACTTGTTCTGACTTTTAAGTGTCGTTTTCCCACCCAATATCTTGTGAATAGTAAGAACAAGTCAGTGGTGACGAGGCATTGCGGATTAATAAGCCTCTTAATTGGGGTAAAATGATCACATCAGACATTAAGGATTCTGGATTTTTATTTATTGTGGGGATTATATGCTTAAGAAAATTCTAGTATAAGAATGCAGGACTATTTATGATTAAGAGGGCATTCTCTTTGTCCACATTTGTGTTTACTCATGGCAAGGTTTGCATCACTATGATCTTGTTTTCTCATGTTTTGCAGTTGTTTAATGAAGTCATTGGTAGATGATTCACAGCTAAGATTGCCATTGCCAGATATACTGCTATTCTAGCTAACACTTAGTGATCTTTAATTATTTGCATTCGTGGTAAATATAACTAGAAGTTCATGAACTTGCAAAAGGAAAAAACTAGAACTCGGTTGATCCTAATGAAGCCTGTTTACTTGAGTTTTCTGAGAATTTGTTTCCCCTCTCAGATAACAAATGACAATTTTGAAGTTAGGGGCAGAACTTCTGAAGAAATGAAACTTCTTTGTTACTGAGAAAGTATTAGACTTTGTGGAGATGGGGGCAGAGATCATGTACTTGAGACTGTGCTCTTTACCTTGTTATACTAGTTCCTAATGAATTGTTCGTATTTATGGTTTTCCTCAGTTAAATTTAATTTTTAAAATTTTTGGTATCCTTTTCTTACTATATAATTGTTCAAATTATAGGAAATGACTGAACCAGCATACACTGTGGCATCTGACAGTGAAACCACTGCGGAGGAAAAATCTTCCTCCACTTTTCCGGAAATTGCAATCGGGATCGACATTGGCACTTATCAATGTAGTGTTGCCGTATGGAATGGCACCCAGGTGGAGCTCCTTAAGAACACTAGAAACCAGAAGATAATGCGATCGTATGTCACCTTCAAAGATGAAGTTCCTTCAGGTGGAGTAAGCAACCAACTGTCTCTTGAATGTGAAATGTTATCTGGAGCTGCCATCTTCAACATGAAACGTCTGATTGGTAGAGTTGACACTGACCCTGTTGTTCACTCAAGCAAAGGCCTTCCTTTCCTGGTACAATCTCTTGATATTGGTGTCCGGCCATTTATTGCTGCCATGGTAAATAACATGTGGAGATCCACCACCCCAGAAGAAGTTCTTGCAATATTTCTGGTGGAGTTGAAAGCTATGGCTGAAATTCAACTAAAGCGCCCGGTAAGAAACGTCGTGTACACTGTACCAGTTGCGTTTAGCCGGTTCCAACTAACCCGAATTGAGCGAGCCAGTGCCATGGCTGGTCTTCATGTCCTAAGATTGATGCCTGAACCAACAGCAGTAGCACTGTTATATGCGCAACAGCAGCAGCAACAGACTTTTCATGACAATATGGGCAGCGGAAGTGAAAAGATTGCTCTTATATTCAATATGGGTGCGGGCTATTGTGACGTTGCAGTAACAGCTACAGCAGGAGGGGTTTCACAAATTAAAGCCTTGTCAGGGAGTACCATTGGAGGCGAAGACGTACTTCAGAATATGATGCTGTATCTCTTGCCTAATATGGATGCTCTTTTCTCCAGCCATGGAATAAATGAGATCAAGTCAATGAGCTTGCTTCGAGTCGCAACCCAGGATGCAATTCACAAGCTTTCCTTTCAACCCAGTGTTCAAGTTGATGTTGACCTCGGAAACGGCTTGAAAATATCCAAGCTTGTTAAACGGGACGAGTTGGAGCATGTGAACTGGAAAGTGTTTCAGAAATGCGAGTCTCTGATAATCCAATGCTTGCATGATGCTAAGGTGGGAGCGGACGATTTGAATGATGTAATAATCGTAGGTGGCTGTTCAAATATTCTGAAAATTCGGGAACTGGTTGTGGGTATATGTAAAAAGGAATTTTATAAAGATTTGGATCCGTTGGAGGCTGCAGTCCGTGGGGCGGCGCTGGAAGGAGCAGTGGCCTCTGGAATCAGTGATCCTTTTGGGAATTTAGACTTGTTAACCATTCAAGCTACTCCTCTGAACATAGGGATTCGAGCTGATGGAAACAAATTCGTGCCCATCATACATCGAAACACGACAATGCCTGCACGGAAAGAGCTGACTTTCACAACCGTTCAAGATAACCAAGCCGAAGCACTGATTTTTGTCTATGAAGGTGATGAAGAGTTGGTGGAAAAGAACCACCTCCTCGGCTATTTTAAGATTAGAGGGATCCCTCCAGCTCCTAAAGGGGTTCCGGAAATTAGTGTGTGCATGGACATTGATGCTTCGAACGTGCTAAGAGTTCTGGCTGCGGTCATGATGCCCGGGACACAGCATCCGGTGGCTCCTTCCATGGAAGTCAGGATGCCAACAGTCGATGATGGCCATGGTTGGTGTGCTGAAGCTCTTCTCAGAACTTACGGAACGAATTTAGACTTGGTTACAGTGCAGAAGAAGATACAGAAGTGAGGTAAATGGCTAATCCCCACATTGTGTTCTATGCAAAAAATGACTTTTGAGTGAAAAGAGTTGCAATAAGTGGTGGAATACTGAGTTTTAGTGCCTTGTAATGATACAGTTCATGTATGAGTATCTTTGGATACTATGTTTGTTAGTGTTGTACTGTTGTGTTACTGTAAGGTTATACTAGTAAGGCTGTGTTTGGTTGAAAAATGAGTTACTTAATAAATACCTTGTATGTTTGTATGATATGCTTGTATTAGCTTTGACATTGTTTCGTCCTTGGAATAGTTCAGATTAACTGAGCTTTATTTAGGTCAATGTTTTTTTGTTTTTGGTTTTCTTAGCCTCTAATCCAACCCCTTCTGATGTTATTTGCTTTCAAAAGAACAGCAGAGAAGGACTTAAATAGTGGGGATTTTAGCATACTGTTGATGTGTGTCTTGATCATATTTGCTGTAATAATTGGATTACTGCCTAACAGAAATTAGTAAGTGTTAAGAGCTGATGTATGTTTCTGGCTTGCAGTTTTTGCTAAACTTTTTCTTTTTCTTTTTTGATAGGTAAGAATACTCACACACACGGTCTCCAACCCTTGCTACCAAATCCTCTAATAGGACTCGAACCCTTGACATCCCATTTGGGAGCAAGACAGGTACCACTCAACCTTGCTACCAAATCCTCTAATGGGACTTGAACCCTTGACATCTCATTTGGGAGCAAGGCAGGTACCACTTGACCATTAGTCATTTGGTAATTTTTACTAAACTTTAGCATGTGAAACACTGAAATTGGGCCAATTGTGTTGTTGTTAGCATTTAGCATGTTAGGTTGGGCCAATGGGGATGTGGCTGGAAGAAGTATATTTTCTTAGTAATACACATCCCAAGTAATGGCCTTGGAGAATATAGAGAGAGAGAACTTGGATGCTTAACCTTTCAGATCCTTACCCCAAAAAATTATTCTTTGCTGGAGGCCCATCAATAAAATTATGGACTTATCACACCCCATAATACTACTAGATAATACACAGTATGATATTGTGCACTTTAAGGTCACCTCGCATGGTTTTGTTTTTGGACTTCCTCCCAAAAAAATTTATACTAATTGGAGAAAACACTTACCATCACTATGGCGAGGGACGTTCTTGCTGGCGTGATCCGTATGAGCTTGTGCACGTCTTTCACACTAGTATCTGTGTTTTGGGCCTTCCGGCCTTGACACCATTTGTAATGATCCGCCCCAACACAGAGTATGAAATTGTTGGTTTTAGGCACGGTCCACATGATCTTGTTTTAAGGCCAGCTCACATGATGGTTTTGTTTTTGGACTTTTTCTCAAAAGATTTTATACTAATTGAGATAACATTTACCATCACTTTGGTGAGAGATGTTCTCGCTGGCGTGATCTGTATGAGCTTGTGCACGTTTTTCACACTATTGGCTGGGTTTCAGGCCTACCATTTATAATGACCCGCCCCAACACACAATATGAAATTGTTGGTTTTAGGCACAGTCCGCATGATTTTGCTTTTAAACCTCTTCCAAAATGTCTAATTTCAATAAAAGACAACACTTCACGTATAAACATAAACAGTTCACCATCACTACACATGCACAAACACTTCACCATCACTGTACCCTTTTAATCTTCATTAAGGTCCGTTCGGCTGCACCGTTTTGGGCTTTGGATTTGGGATTGTATTCTAATTCCATTATTCGTTTGCCCAAAAAGGATTTGGATTTGGAATTGCATTCCAATTCCAAATCCACCAATTCCACAATTTGAATTCCACATGAGAAGAAGTGATTTCCAATTCTAAATCTTCTCCAAGTCTTCAATCCAATAAATTCTCTCTCTCACACAACTAATTTTTTCACAACTACAAACTTACATATATATATCCACAAAGACTTATATATATACATATGCCTATATATATATACAAATATATATACATATATATACACACGCCTATATACAAATATATACACACACACATATATATATATATTGTGTCATACTTATATTTACATACTTAAATTTATCTATATTCTCTAATTTAATTCAAGATTTATGATATTTTACATTCAAATTGGGTTTGAATTAAAATTCATATTTAAATTGAATTTGTGATTGAAATTCAATTATACTTGAATTTCATAATTTAGCCGAATAATATACTTGAAATTGTATTAGTGGAATTGCACCTCTAATAAAATCCCAATTCCGCGGTGCAACCGAAGACCCAAAAATGAATTTGAGCAATTCTAAGAGAGGATGAGAGGGTACATTTCTGATGAACTGACTATAGGGTACCCGACCAGCGTTAAGTTCCTTTTGGACTGTTCAATTGTAAAGGAATCTCAGTAACCTAAAGTCAATTACTAATGTAAGTATTACAAACATCCGTAAATCTCGGTCTATCACTTCCCCAGTCTGTATGTTCCTCTCAATGTCTTGGAAAAGAGAGATGATATGATAGTCACTCTTACACCCACAACCAACAAAACACAAACTCCAAATATTACTCAATAATAGTACCAACACAAACACTGCCCTTTGTCCACAGTCAAACTCAAAATCATAAACTAAGGGGTTAAGTCTATTAAACCACTCTTCTTTCTTTTCTCTCTCAACTAACTCCCTTAACCATATTTTTTATTGCAAACCTCCCAAACTATCATAATTTTTACAATTCACTCTCTTCTTTCTTTTCTCTCTCAACTAACTCCCTGAACTATGTTTTTTATTGCAAACCCCCCAAACTATCATGATTTTTACAATTCACTCTCTGCCGCCGTAGCACCACCATTAGTTACAATTTGGATAATTTGCACTCAGATCCCCTGAGGTTTCAATCAATTGCACTCATCCACTCAGATTTCATTTTCCTTGCAATGACACCCTCCATGAAGGGGAGAAATGACTGGAATGCCCTTGTGTTGTCTCTCTTATTTCATGAGACAAATATCTAGGTGGTGAAATTACCTCTATGCCCCAAGATGAAAACCCTATAATGTATATATATTTATAACAACTATTCTAAAATGTGAGGGGTTGGGAATATTTCCAAACATTTTCTTCAAAATAAAAATTAATGAATTAATATGTATTAGTTGAAATGCAACTCTAAGGAGTATGTCAAAATGATATAGAGTAAAAGAAAAGTGGTTGGAAATATTTCAATACTTTTAAAAAATAATAATAATTAATTAATATGCATTACTTGAAGTGTAACTCTAATGAATATTTCAAAAGATATAGAGTAAATATATAAGACAAGGGGTTATAAATATTTTCATATTTTTAAAAAAAATATTATTTAATTAATATACATTAATTGAAATGTAACTCTAATGGATATTTCATAAGATATAGAGTAAAGATATAAGACAAATATAGTTCGGCAAGGAAAAATAATATAAACTTAAAATCCAAAAATATGTATATATTTATTTATCTATCTATATACTATTAATAAAAATACAAGGACTGTTTAATATTTTGATTCATTATCACATTTTATAATATAAAAAATTATAATAAATAAAATTTGTCATTATTTAAAGTGTAAGGGCTTAAATTAACTTTACAAAAAAATTAATAAATAATAATCCATTTGTCATATTTTTATAAAAATATAAAAAATTACAACAAGTAAAGTTTGTTATTATTTTATAGTGTAAGGGCTTAAATTAATTTTACACAGAATAATAAATATTAAATTAATTTTATACATGTATCACATTCTAAAATACAAAAAAAAAAATTAATTATAAATAAAGTGTATTATTATTATTTAATGTAAAAGGTCACATTATTAGTTTTAAGGAAAAATTAAAAAATGATAACTTTTGGGGCCTATATTACAAAAATGACAATTTAAAAAAAAAATAATTTAAAGAAAGGTAATAATATTTCAAAAATCATTATATCCAAAGTATTTGAATTTTTTTTCAAATTGAGCTTAAGACACAAGGGTTGTTTGGTCCATTAATTTAGTCAACATATCTTTTACACTAAATCAAGGGCACAAGAGTCATTTCATGGGGTCTTCACCCCTTCAAGATTCACCCCTTCAAGGGGTGTCATTGCAAGCAAAATAAAATCTTAGGGACGATTGCAATTGACCGAAACCTCAGGGGATCTGAATGCAAATTATCCTAATTTTAACTAATGGTGTTATGACAGAATGAAATTAAATGCAACACTTAAATAGTTTAGGGGCAGTGCTTAGTTCAGGGGGTTAGTTGAGAGAGAGAAGAAAGAAGAGGGGAGTTTAATGCACTTAACCCTAAACTAAGAAACAAACCTATATCAGATACAAGTGAATCAAACAATTGGTTCCAAACAAAATTATGTCAACGTCAGCCCTAGCCACAAGAACCTTGATCCCTTAACGACACATGAGTACCAGACAAATATATACTTATATATATATATATATGTATATATATTAGTATCTGACTGACTGCTTAGTTTATACAATTTTTACCTGTTTGCATATATCTATGTGCATCGTTTAAATTCTAATCCTCTCCCACACGTCCACACTCTCACTTCCTAAACTTGGAGAATCTCCATTTTGACTTTCTCAAACAAAAATACACGACACATATTCCTACTAACTCTGGCATCGTTGAAAACACCAATTACAGAAAGAAAATGGAGTGACCAACGAACAATACAAAAATAAACATACAAAAAAGTTGAAGTTTTTCAAACTTTGATCTATTTTTTATTTATTTTATTACATAAACATATTATATATACACACATACTAAGATAACAAAGTCCAACCAAGTAGGTTTAGGATTCTACCAACCTTCCACAAACTCAAAATCTCAAATTTCAACAATTAAATAATACAACATATGTTAAATCATTTTTTATTTAAACATGAGACCTTAATGTTTGATGATTTGGTCTTCTTGGAAGATCACTTCATTGCACACTTGTAATGATTTCCAATGCCATGTTCACCGTCTCGACCACGCTATCTTGTTCCCATGCATTGCTACTCCAGTGCTCAAAATCAAACACATAGCACACTAATTCACATCCCACTTAGCACGTTGTCTATATATATATATATATATATATATATGTAGATATATTTAAATGCACCATATTAATTGACTTTGGAGAGAAAAAAATAATTAATAGCACTCATAAAAGAAGAGACATTGGGCTTGAGAAATCAATAAGAAGTTAATTATTTTGGAGCAGTGTCGCTAGGGTCAATATAGTAATAATAATATATTATTATGTACTGCTTGGTGATCAAAACCGTTGAGAGACCGACACGTGGCGGCGACGGAGTTGGGGAGCGACGATGGAGATTAAGCCACCTAGTGGGGGCCTCATCTTTGACCTGTAAGTCATCTCATCGTACGGCCACCGATAGAATTTCAAAAAGGGGACGAAAGAGTCCCTTGATTTGTCGGCATTGCTGATGTGGCACTCCCTCCTAAAAAACACAGCCGGAGATCGGAGAAATGACGGTTTTGGAGTCCTTGGATGGTGGAAGCTTGTGGGATCCACCTTTTGGGTTTTCTCCGGGAGTGGTGTTGATGGGAAGAAACTCTTTTTCATGGTGTTGATGTTGCCACGTGGCGTTCTATACACCGGTGATGCGAAGGAGAAGGATCGGGCGTTGAGCGGGGACACGAGGGCGGGGCCCATGTTAGATGGCGCGAAGCTGGTGGGGCCTACTTTGGATCCTGAGGAGTCAGCCAAGGAGAGGTACCAGGGCTTGAGTGAGTCAAAGTGGTGTGAGACCGTAAATGAGAAGCGAGAGGAAGAGCATGAGCCGATCTTGGCCGTTGATGGGATTGAAGAGGGGTCGAATCGGAGGGATGAGGCTCGTGGGTAGTTTGCGAAGTCGTTGTAATCCAATGATTCTTCGAAATCCAACGATGATACCACTGTAGTCACCGGAGATAGCTCCACAAATGGCTTAACTCCCTGTAATTACAAGAAATATATAATGAATCACACAATATATATATATATAGATAGAGAGAGAGAGGGTAGTAATTATTCTTTAAGTTAATTATAACAAAGAAAACGACTAAAATGCTGATCAAAGGTTAAGCAAAAACTTAATTCGACATGTCAAATTTTGTGCTCCTGATTTTCTCTTCATTTTTTAAAAAATTCAACAAAAGTAAAAATAGTCCGAAATTACCATAACAACGATTCTTATATTCTCTATTTATTTTTTCATTGCATCTCGATCATTCACGTGTATAGATCTGAACAATTAAAATCGTAAATGGATAGCCTGTTTTTCTTTTAGAGAACTAAAGAAAAAAATAAAGTAGTATTTTATGTTTGAAAAATAAATATTCAAACCAAAGTAGCGGGAAAATGTGATGCCTCATGTTATGTATTAAATTATAGGTATCAAACTAATTAACATTAAGAACTTGGTAACACTATAGATATTAATGTGTATCTGTATAAGGCTATAAGGTCAATAAATTTGACTTGAGTTAAATAATTTTCACAACTTTTAAGTTTGGAGGCTTCCTTATGTCTTAATCAAGGCATGTGCCCACCAATTCTTTTAAATGAAAGTGCATGTGCACAACACCACTATATCACCCACCGCAAATTACGGACTTCAACCATACAGAGGATATAAGAACACATGAGTTGACAAAGAATAGTACTAAATCAGGCAAAAATTGAAAAAATAAAAATTGAATTGAATGAAATTTTTATATACCTTCCAGAGATAAGAAAATAGAGAGGGAGGGTCTATGACAAAGGCCTTGTGGAGGCGTCCTGGGTAGTACTCTGCTGTGATTTTCAGTGTGGCCAGCAATATATTCATGAAAGCTGATCCTGATCTGAAAAAGCCTGCATTTTTACACACCACCACCATTCATTATAAATATATAGTCAAACCCATTAATTATCATGCAATAACTTCTTTGCCAGACCTTTTTAACAAGGACAATATCAAGAATGAATCATATGAGAAGATACACTCAGTGAATATGAGAAGTATATTCACAGTCATTATCCATACATATTTTTTCTTATTTTTGTCAATTACCTACAAACAAAAACATCAAAAAATAATTTAAATAATTATGATATAATTTTGTTCCTTCATTTGGAATTATTACAACTCAACGTGCAAGTAAATGACTGCACAATTCAGTACTTTGTATCTATTTTATGAGGTCATGTAATTAATTCAATATGATATAATATAATTTCAAAAACAAGTAATTTTTCGAAAATTGGAGATATCATAACTATAAAGATATTGGGAGTGAAAAAAGAAAAGGAATTTAGTTAAGGTTACAGAAGTGGGATAATGACTGGTTATAGGCCTGCAGGAGTACAAGCCGACCATATTTACAACCTCAACCACGAGGTCCACCACATGTTGCTGATAAACAGTCAGAACCTTGCCGGCTCAACCACATTTATGTGTAATTATGTATATATATATATACATATATACATGCACAATCACCATCACACTTTATATATTCTCTGAGTTATTACTTTACTTTTTAGCTGATTACAAATTAATTAAGTCATTAAGCGTGATAACTTTGGAAATTAAAGGTATTGTTGGGGGATTTTCAGACCAAGTCGGCGGACCCCACCTAAAAATACACATGGAATGTGCATTTATTACCAGTGTCAAGTGCCAAGTGAAATGGTGTGAGATGTGAATGTCTAATATACCCCTGCATATTCAAATTTTCTAAAAGTAGCAAAAAGGGTAATGTAGTCAATTGAGAAACAACATACTTTTTTTTTTTGGGTAAATAAATGGAGAAACAACATACTTGCATCAAACAGAACAACAAATTGCTCAATGCTTCTCGGCATGCTTTGAATTGCAACCTCCAGTGTAAACACCAGCAACCGAGTGAACCTAAAAACATTTCAAAGATCAGTAATCAAAACTATGTGTATGTATATACACGTGTCTATATATATATGCACTTATATGCAGACGTTAACTCACATTTTCTGCGAATGGAACTTCTGGTAGTCTTGCTTGATCCGAAACATCTGTGAGAGAAAAAATACAAAGCATAGATTATAAATTTTCCTTTTCATATTTTCCAGAGAAATAGATGGAAAGTTTGAGAAAATTAACTACCAGTACAGGTCTGGATTCGTCGTCGTGACCGGCGACATAAGCTAAGCCTTCCGAGAGCTCGGCCGAGAACTCATCAGCAGTCAAATGCTCTGTAACCAACACATTGAAAACGAGATAGGCTTCAGCTTTTCTTCAATTTCGAAGAATTTACTTTAATCGTTACAATACTTCGACGGCAAATTCAAAAACCAAAAATTCCAAAGAAGTAAACCAAAAGGCAAAGATTCGACTAAAAAGGCGAAAAAGGAAAAAATTAACTATGAATTTGAATTTGAATTATATTTTTTATTTGAAAAAGTTGAAAATTAACAGAATTTAAAAGATATGAGTAGATTGCGATCGTACCAGTGTCGATACTCTCCCTCCAAGAAAGACAAGCTCGGAGTTGCTTTGTCGCCTTCTTCACATTATTTCCTTTTGATTTCAGAAACCGTTCAACACAACTGTAGTTGCAGAACTTCTCCTACAAAAAGGATCCGTCACATGTAATGCATGCGTCTATATATACATACACATATATATAAATATATATTCAAAATGCACTAAATTAATAGTATCTCAACAACCAAATCGCGCAGGAGTACAGTAGTATCAAGACTAGATCTGAAACAGAAAGGAACAGTACTGTGTTGTATATATTTATATACACATATAGATACACAAATACATATATATATATATATATATATATATATATGTATATGTATATACCTGTTTGAGAGTGAGAGGAGCTTGTTTTCGGAGAAGAGCAAGTATGGCATCGACTCGGTCTTTGTCTTTGTGATTCTGATCGTTCTTTGCCATTCTCAAGACTCCGACAAACACTGTGTGTATGTGTGTGATGCAATGTAATCTCTCAAGGAAGCACACAGATACCAGGCTTCTTCTTCACGCAACCATTTTAAACTGGCTTTAAAATTACACGCAGTAGAGAGAGAAAGTAACCTAGAGAGAGAAAGTGATTTAGAGAGTGTGTGTGTGTTTTTGAAGATTGGGAGAAGAGAGCCCGTATTTATAGCGGTGACGGAAGCCGTTAATGTGAGCAGGTCACGCCTCAACAGTGCTCTAGTCCATGTCATGACTCATGACGGCCCGAAAGTGATTCGTAACGGAAAATATGGGGCCCACTACTTTTGGTTTCCGTTTTTGCCCTTGTCCTTTATGACCATGGAAGAATAATTGCAACCTTTTGTATTGTAATAATGAACCAAGAGATTGGTGACAAGGCTATTGAATTAATTGCATAATGTATTATACACTCCCTCGGTCCATGCAATAATTATCCAATTTGAATTTTTTAATATTTTATTGATATAAGTTGATTAATGTGTAATTTTTAATTTTGTTTAATATTATGGTAATATCCGATATTTGTTTAAAGTTAGTGGAAGAATGGTAGTTAGGGAAAGTAAGATGTTAAATTATATTGGAATTCGAACTGGACAAGTATTTTAGAATAAGTAAAATTACAATAGTGAACAACTAATATGAGATAGTAGCACATTAACACTTGGCTATATATAATTGTTTCATTTCTTTTCATTGAAAGTGTATAATGTACTTAAATAATACATTAACACTTTGCCTATATCTAATTGTTCCATTTCTTTTATTAGAAGTATTAAGTCGAGTACAAGTTTAAAAAATTATTTGAGTATGAAAATAGCATACTTTCTTTATAGAATAGATGCCACATTCTTCGGTGTGTATACAAAAATGAAATTAATAATACTTATACATAATTATAAATACCTATTTTACCTTTGACTTTGTCAAATTTTAAGACATTGTCTTAACCTTTTTTAATATAATTTTGTACTTCGAATCCAAATTTATGTGATGTCTGAGAACAAGTTACGAATGACAATGGGGTTGGGCGGGATCGTCTTTGGGCCTGTTTGGTATGTCGTGTTTGTGTTTGTGTTTGTGTTTTTTTTTAACAGAAAACACGTTTCTTGTTTTTATGTTTTTTCATCCGAGAACATAAGTATGTTTGATACGGATGTTTTTTGTGTGAAAATTGAAAAATCAAAAACAAAAAAATACGTTTGGCAGAGTCTTGTTTTTCAGGAATTTACAGAACAAAAACAGAAAAGCATGTTTGGCAGAGTCTGTTTATTTTGAATTTCAAATAACAAAAACAGAAAAACACGTTTGGTGACTTCAAATGTGTGTATATAGGTGTATATACACATACATATATATGCTTTCAGTATCAAATTTGAACAACTGATGGAGTAATTAGAGTTCACAAGCATATTAAACATTCGAACATCCAAAACTCACAAAAATTTCGAATCAAACATTACAGTGAAATGAAGTTAATTCTAACATATAGCGAATTATCCAAACTTAATCGAATCTCTGAAGAACACACACGTAATGTAACATTCCGTGTATTTGATATATATATATTTATTGTAATTATTGTTTTGCAAACTATAAATTCGCAAAAGTTGTTAAATAATTATAGGTATGTAGATATTCATTCTAATGTATGAATATATAGATGTGGAGTTTTATTTAATTGGTATATATATATTTATATATAATAATTAGATATATATACATATAACAAACACACACACGCGCACACGAGCATTGTGTTTCTTCTTCTTTTTTCGTCACGACAAAAGAGAGATAGAGATCGGTTGGGGGAGAGATAGGTCGCAGTAGAGGTGCTACCTAGGTGGAGGGTCGCCAGGCTGGGGAAGGTGTTCACTTGCAAAAAGGGTGTGCCAGCCGGTTAAGGTTGTTGTCGCCGGAGAGGCAGGAGGCGCGAATGGTGGTGGGTGGTGGGCACAACTACGCTGGCGCCGTAGAGAAAGAGGGAGAACATAGGGAATTCGGCCAAGCAAAAGGAGGGGGATTTTGTCCACTTCACTCGGGCCTTTTTCCAATCCAATGGAGGTTTTTGTGTGTCTCGGGGTACTCGACAACATACTCGAATTTGGGACGATTTCGTTGAATGGTTTGGTGTAGATCGCGTTTTTTAGGTGAGTTGATTTTTTCGATTTCGTGTTGATTTGGTTAACCTAACGTCCATACATTTTAATCATATTTTAGTATGTTGTTCTAAGTGTTGTGGCGAGCAATTTGGTATGTCGAGGGTTTCGATTGGATTAACGGTGCGAAAAACTATTTTTTTCGGGATTGCGGTTCGGGAACTAGTGATGGTTCGTTGTTGTTTTTGTGCATGCTTCTAGAGGTAGGAAAACCATTATTTTATTTACGAGTTCACGCACTGTGGGGCGTGTGAAATTATAATTGTGATATTCGGAAATTATGATGGCTTCGAAAGTTATGTTTAAATTGAAAATAATGAAAATAAATTAATTAATTAAACTAATTGAAATAAATAAATTGAAATAAATGAATTAATTAAATGGGAATTATTGAGGTTGATGTGTTTCGTGCTTATATGATTTTATTAGAGCATGTTGTGTATATATTAATATGTTTATATTTTTTGGAAGTAATATAAGTAATAAGTTGGTATTACTGAAAATTGACAATAGGATGATGTGCACGTGCCTATGTGATTTTATCCAAACATGCTATGTGTGTATTAAATTAAATTGAATTGGAAATCATGTTTGTATGCCTAGGGTGCTAGCGATAACATGATGGTACTATTATATGTCATATTCATCTCACGATCATGTAGTCTGTGGGAGACGAGAGATGGATGATTGTATTGAACATCGGACGTCGGGGTACGACTATCTTAGTGTAGAGATTCCGGGTTACGGAGATTCCACTGGTTCCTACGACTCCGTGGTACGGACATCCTAAATGAGTCACGTACGCAGTTGGTCGTACAGGATGTGACTACAGGGTAGCAGAGAGAGCTACGCCTGGGATTTGGTTTTCGCAATATGTTAGGGATTCCGGGGTACAGAAATGCCCGATTGTTCCTAGGACTCCGGGTTACGGACATCCTAGATGAGTCACGTACAGGATGACGACTGCAGGTTAGCAGTTGGTAGGACAGGATGACTACATGGTAGCAAGGAAAGCTACGCCTGAGACTCGTGTCTGGAAATGTAGGTAGACATGGACATGCATCACATTCTCACATCATTTCACGACATTAGTTAGTTGAGATGTTGTATATATATATACTTGTTCTACGATTCTCTTACTGTTGTTATAGCTGGACTGATGGGTAATCAGTGTGTCGAGTTAAGGATCTCACAGGTACATAGACCGAGATGAGATGTATATTTTATCTTTATTCCAGGATAGGATCCAGTTTCGGTTTTGGGAAGAGCCAATTAGTCTCGCTAGTTAGGGCAGAGACAAAGGGCACTTCCCTGCTAAGCATTGTGAGCTCATTCCCATTGTGTTTATTATTTTCAGGTTATGTGATCGGACATGGTCGGATGTAGTTGCGATGATGTTGTGGACATGTGGGAACCTACTGTTACATTTTGTTGTTCAGGTTATGTTTAGGGCTAATTTGTTTTTACCTTGCCCTTTTGGATTAATGTATTATTCTTTTGGCATTTACAGGTGTAGTGGTCTGTATCTATTGTCGGGTTGGCAAGTACTTCATTTGTGTTGGGTATTATCATGTATATTTTAGACTATGCTTATGTTGTGGGGCTTGGAAGGGTGGTGGCTCTGTTATGTTGTTGATCTCGGTTCTTTGTTAAGTATTTGGGATGGTTTTTCCTATTGTTTATGATATTTATATTGCATTACAGGGTGTATGGAGTGGACCTTATCCATTGGAGGGTTCCCATACAGACGAAACTCTGCCCGATTTTTGTTAGATTTTCCAGGTGGCGCTCTAGTGATCCTAGACTCCAGTACATGAAGTCTAGTGGATTCTGGGGCGTTACACGCACACACAAAAAAAATGGGGGTTTTTCACACAAATACACAATCACACACACAAAAACACACACACACAACCCTAAAAAAATACAGAAAATTGCTCAAATTGAGCTCGAACAACACATATACAGATATGGGGGAAAATGGACAAGCTAAAAAATAAAAGCATCAAGCAAACCTAAGTTCAAATCGACAAGGAAATTGCCTCTCTGTGCAATACCAGCTGAAACCCAAACGCACTCCAATCGAAACCCTGGTCGTCGCCTCTCTTCGTGAAACCTTAGATCAGGCGAAAGTGAGGATGAAATCACGATTTCATGGCCACATCTTGAGTCGTGTGAAGAACCGCCATTAACCCTAACAAGAGTTGTCAGTAGAAATGGAGAGAGGAGAAAACAGCTTTCGGAGATGATTTTGGTCGTGTGTTTTTTAGTGTTTTTCTTACATTTTTTTTTTGTTTTTTTTAATCTGAATTGTGTTTGTTGTACATTGTTAAAAACTCAAGGAAACACCAAAAACGTATTTTTTAAAATGAACTAAGAAGGGTCGTGTGTTTTTTTACTGTGGACTAACACATTGGGCCAAAAACAGTCCACTAAACAACTTTTTAAAATAACAAACCCAGACACAAATAGAAATAAGGCCTACCAGGCTACCAAACATGGTCTCTCTCATCCCCGACACCTGTTAAATTCCCCCCCCCCCCCATACTTGCCCCACACTTGGTTATTTTTTTGCTCTCCACCTCATACTTACCTCGGCTTTCCTGTCCCGCTCCCTGGTTGCACTTGTCATTTTTTTTTTTAATAAAAAAGTTCTAAAAACATTGATGATACTTTCATGGTGATATAATTCTATATGTGTGTGCTTGTAGAGAGAGAAAGATAAAGAGAGTGTACCAGATCAAGATGGTCCAGATTCGTGGCGATGACAAGTGGCGGTGGCGACTGACGAGGGGCGAGGCGAATCGCGACCAAATCTTCTCTCTCTCTCGTGTGGCTGCGTTGTGAGAGTGAGGTAACGGTGAGTTAGGGACTTAGGTTTTTCATGTGTGTATGTATTTATATATGATGAATTTTTTAAAATATACAATATATAGAAGACTAATTTAGTAAATTATTAATCGTGGTGAGCAGGGGTTCCAATACCTGCCCTCAAACCTGGTCAGAGATTTTTTCCCACCCTTATATATTTAATTGGGCCCTTAAATCCGCTTAAATCTTTTAGTCGATAATTTCTCTATACAACAAGAGGCGTGTTAGTCACAAATAAAGAAAACTCATCATTAATTACTCATATAACTTTTTGAGTAACAAATCTTTTTTTTATGTCGACAATTGTAAATACCAAAAAATGCACAACACAAGAATGAATCGTTTATTTAGATTTTGCTTCCTTTATATACATTTTCTTTTTGGGTTTCGAGCTCATTAGGGCAACATTATTTTGCTTACATCATTCATTCTATCTCTCTTACATCACTATCTTTATTTTCAAGTAATTCTAGCCTAAAATGGGCATTTATCTTCGGGCTTTTGGTAACCTTGTTGGCTATCAGCCTGATGAGTCCGACGCATGATAGGCCTCTATGGGCTTGGAGATTTTCACACTTACAACAATTTATATCGATAAGTTCAATAAAGAAATATTGTATATAGATAAGTACAATATAAATAGTGTGCATATAACACCCCTGTATCGAGAAGTACCAAAATATCCCTGTAATATAGACAACGTGCATAAAACATCCATTTGTTTCAAAATGTGTATATTTGCACCTAATTTTTTGGGATAAGTGCTTAAAACACCCTTATAATATAAAAACGTATGCGTATAACACTCATTAAATCTAAAATATGTGTTTTGACACCTACTTTTTTTGAACAAATGGTTAAAACACCTTTATAATATAGATATTATGCTTATAACACCCATTAGTTTTAAAATGTGTGTATATATATATATATATTTGAATAAGTAAGCTTTATAAGCCATACAAATAAAAATATGTGTATTGACACCTAAATTTTTATGAATCACTCAAATTGTATATATATATATATAAATTAGTTTTATGAGTTTCTAAATTAAAATTAATTATCTATTTTTTGTACTCATATGTTTTTATAAGAGACAATCCTTGCTTTTCTACATTAAAAATATGATATCAACGATTATTTTGGTATTAATTAAACAAACCTATATTTTTTTTGGTAAATAAACCCACATATTTTTGGTTTTTTCTAAAATAAAAAAATAGATGAGCTAAATGCCCCTAGAATTGTGCGAGCTTTTAACTACCTATGATATGCATATAGTGCGTTTAACTCCACTGTGGTTTTATTTCACCCAAAACCTTTTGATTAAGAGATTATAAGATTTGGGGGTGAAAAAGAACACATGGAATTATACGCACTATATGCATATCATAGGGGTTAAAAGCTCGCCGCCCTTTAATTTATCAAGATGAAAAATCCAACTTTCATGTCTCTAAGTTAAAAGACAATTTATGACAATTATCATCACAAGCACTTCCTAACTACTATTTACCATCCAATTTCCAACTATGAGAATAGAATTTTGAATAAAAGAGTCTATCAATTCTTGTTCAACCTTTCTCTCAAAAGGCAAAGTGCTAGTTTGAGCTTCTTGTTCATTTATGGGATGTTACTATAACTCAAAGATGGACTTGTTCTTTAAATTGGTAAAGTTGAGGTGGGTACACATTAATGATAATATCTGTGTTTGGCACTGTGGAGTCTGTGAGTGTATATGGGCAATGGGGGCCAAAGTGAATTATTGAACCCGTGAACGGATATTGTGGGATTATATGCCAAACATATTAATGTGAGATTCAGAAGATATATATATATATATATATATGTACTTGATACTTAGTATAATGGCCTTTACTTTCAGTTCAGTAGTCAGTACATTTACAATGCAATTCTATTTCTCTTCAATGCATGTGAAAACAACAGAGTTTCTGTTTTTTAGTTCATGTTGTCTAGCTTGGTTTGTGTCCTCATTGACACTCGGGTATATTTATTTACAAAAAAATGACCCAACACTAACATGCCATGTAGTGATGCTAACAATACGCACATTTATTGCATTATTATTTATTTATTTATTTTTCATGACAAAGAAAGTTTGTAATTAGAGTTACTAGGATGCGTGGCGCAAACACGGGCCTCCACTGTGGAGTGTGTGACACTTTACATACCGGAACGATACTGCATTATCAATTTAATAATGTAAAATTCAAGCCGATATTATGGAATTGAAAGAATTCATGGTCCTCTTATTACATCAACTCTCATTATATATATAAAATTATTTGCGAGGTGAACAAATAATGATATAATATATTTAATTCTTGAAGTTGAAATTGCATTATAAAGTCTTATTTGACAAAAGAAAAGAATAATAAAATCGTTTTTGAGAGATTAATACTCATTTTTTCCTAACGCTCATTTCAAATTCAAAAACTCTTTCAAAAAAATTAGTAAACACAGCACAAAATATACTTTTAATCCGAAAAATATCAAAATCAATGTTTGAAAACTTAATCCAAACAAAACTTAAATCTTGTTTGGAGTGGGCACACAACAAACTCTAAAGTAGGGCTGCAAATGAACCGAGCCGTTCGTGAGCAGGTTCGGGTTCGGCTCGTTAAAAGCTCGGCTCGTGCTCGTTCGTTTAGTAAACGAACCGAGCATGAGCACAATTTTTAGGCTCGTTTAGTAAACGAGTCGAGCTTGAACATTACTAAGCTCGGCTCGCCAAGCTCATGAACAGGCTCGTCTAAGTTAAATAGTAAAATTATATCATATTTGACAAAAGAAAGTGTTCAAATTGAACAAATTATGAAGATTATTGTGAAAAGATTATAGAAATTAGACGGTCATAACATAAAATTCATTCATAAAAAATTATACTAGTGAAAATATGTTAAAACAAACATGCAACAACTCAATCCAGACAACTATTAGGAAGATTAATATATGTTGCATTGAAACGAGTCGTTCGTGAACAGGCTCGGACTCGACTCGTTAAATCTGGCGTTCGGCTCGGGCTCGTTCGTTAAGCAAATGAGCCGAGCTTGAACACATTTTCTAGACTCGTTTAGTAAATGAACCGAGCTTGAACATTCCAAACTCGGCTCGGCTCGGCTCGGTTCGTTTGCAGCCCTACTCTAAAGCACTATATCCTCTTTAATATTTGTCTTTCTTCTTTATTTTGTTTTTTGGGTTTTTTTAGTATGTATTTGGGTTTGGCTATTGAACATTGAAAGACTCCTCCGAGGTTGATATATATATATATAAACTAATCACATAGTTCTATAAGTCAAAACATTGATACTTGTCGTCCTCACTATCAATAAAAACACAGAGCGAGTCCGTCCTTATTACGGCGGTGACCCATTCATTTTTACACCTTTGCAAAAGACCACAATAGCCCAAAACACTCTTCATGTGCCAATAATCATATATAGCTAAGAATCTCACTTTACACCAATCTTTTATTTTTATATTTCATTTTTTCACATCCATATTGCAACGGTAATATGAAATGGAGAAGAGATTCTCACTTTTAAATAATATAGCAGTTGGCAATTCTTCAATTTTTAAAAGTTAAAGTCAAATGAACCCCACAAAAGCATATGGAATGAGCATCACTATTTTTTTTCGCATAGTAAAAGGTACAATAATATGATTGCACATACATGTCATTTCACTAAAGTCTTGTAAAAATATTAGTCTCCAATTTTATTTTATTTTTGGAAAGGGTCTCCAATTATACCATAAGATAATTTATTTATTTCAGCATAAATTGTTACTGAAATGTTGTTCCACCAAAATGTGATTAGATCCGTTCGAATTTAATTGAGTGCAAATAATTGATTATTACCACAATGTGTGAAAAATTATTTTGCACGAGTATTTTGAATTAATCAGAACGAAGCCTTGAACATTCAAGTTATTACCATAATCCGGTATATTGTTAGAGTCTTTATTTAATCTGTGTAAACAATTAATTTATATAAATCTCGTAAATTAATCTAAGTGATCAGATAAGCTTAAATAGAATGACACCAAGAAGCTCATCACTTCTGCAATGTTAAAGAAGTATTTAAATTGACACATCAAATTAGAAAGTGAGAAAAATATAATAAAAAGAAAAAGTAAATGCTCGTCCTTAACCTTATAAAAGTAATTTTGGAACTTGGGTTAATGTGGTTTAGACATAGTTTAGTCTGATAAAATTTGACTTCCCAAAGTGAAAATAAGTAAGCTTTATCGTTATAATTAAACTATTATTATACAAGTAGTACTTTGTGTAAGATTTGTTTCATTTGTCCTCATTCAAATTGGTGATAGATTCTCTCATATAATATACTCCCCTCCATATTTATTATTCAATCCATTTCAAAATAAAAAAAATTAATATCATTTTATGTGATTAATTTGCTAATTTACTTTTCAATCATTCAAATTATAAAATATCTAAATTACAAACATCATATTATTTAATAAGATCAAGGGTAAAATTAATTTTTTATTCACTATCACACCAATAAAATTCATCATCTTAAAAAATTAAATTCCTAAAAATACATATAATTTGGAAATGAGGAAATAGTTTTTTTCTTCTAAGCTGGCTTAATAAAAAATGTATTTGATTTTTGCCACCTATGTGTCAGATTGGCTGGTTGATATCAGATGGGATGACTTTAAGATACCTAACAAAAAAGACTTTGTGATGATTCTGTTTCACTGACTATACAGTATAGTACATATATATATATATCATATATCTTTACATGTGGCACAAGTGTGCTAAAGTTATTTGATCCTTGTACCTACCTAAATTCCTAATCCATACGTTTGATTTTAAATTTTTGAGCACAATAGACCGTCCTTCCTCCTTCATTGTGGTGTTGCATCTCAATTACCCACCAACTCACACCCCTAACCCCACACTCCATGACATCTATGTATTCCATTGTATCATAGTTGAATCATTGCATTTCAAATTCAAATTAAGTGCTTGTATCTTTTAAAATTGGTCTTAAAAATTATGAGAATATAAAATAGTTTTCTGAAAATAATATAAATGAGCAAACAAACATTTTTATATATGAGTTTTCTAAAAACTATTTTCAAAAAACTAAAACAATCAGACTTTTGTACTATTTTCAGAATTTTAATTTTTAAAAAATAAAAAATAATTTTCATAAATACAACCATAATATTGCTTACCTTGGCTCATACTCTCTCTCTCTCTAACTATATATATATATATATGTGTGTTGTATATATATCCATAGATATGTATCTAGAATTCTAGACCCTACACGATACAAATGATGCAACATGAAATAAACTAGTCAAGTTGAAAGGGATAATGAAAACTAGTGGGTAATGAATTTGGTCACTCTGACACTATATAAATATATCAGCAAATTATGAGTAAGGTTGGACCTTTGTGATTTGTGAGCTAGGTATGAAGTTTTGTCTTTGAAATTTCAAATTTAATGTTAAAATGTGGACTTGCAAAAGTAGGCAATGCAATGCCACAAAGTTTATTTTATTTTATTTTATTTGTATCCTGACAAAAAACACATTTATTTATAATTTTATACCAAAGACCACATGCATATACTATTGTTGTTTTTATTCTGTTTGGAGAAATTTTCGTTTTTCTATTTACAGATAATTTTCTTCTAGTTCATCCACTCTTCCTATGCAAGATTAATTTTAAAAGTGTAGAACAAACATGCTTCCATTATATATATATATAAATATATGATGCATACAAGTATATATATAAGTATTGTAATAATAAACAGGAAACTGACCCGTAATATAAAATTTCAAGAATGAACAGAGAAAATTCGAGCCTGTGTGATACCACAGTTTCCTTAAGGCAATATTGCTCCCTCTGCGATGCTCAAGGATTCCGAACAAATGCCTCCCAAGATAGAACGAATTTCGCCTTCACTGTTGCAGCACTGCAATGATGAAGACTGACGAACTCAAGTTTTGTGTTTTGTACTCAAAACCGAACCAGACTAGACCAGACCTATCTATATGTATATGTAAATGCAAAGCAGAGAGAGAATATGATTTCTGGAATATACTGGAAAGAATATATTTTCGGACTGAAATGCTATTAAAAAAAGAATGGAGAGGTACCTCAATTGTAGGCATCCACTCTAATAGGCACTAAAACTGTTTATGTACTGGTTGCATACAAAACTGTATACGTAACTCTTCAGAAGAGACATTTGCAATTTTGTCAAAAAATAAAAAGGAAATGGGTAGAACCGACCATCCACCCACGACCACGGCCCGGACCGGGCAGGCGGCACGCGCAACTCTCCTCCCATGCCTCTAGATATTCAAGTCACTCATTTAAAGTAACCATATATAAACACCTTTACACTTTACTTTATTTCCAATGTGGGACAAACATTCTTACCCAAGTTCAAATGGGTCACTTTGAGAGATAATTTCTCATTCAATAATTAATAGTTTTGAACATGTAATTATACAAACTCGATCTCCTCACCAAGGAAAACACATTAGTGCTTGGTCCCGTTAAATTCGGAATTCGGATCCCATAATTATTTAAACTCAAAGTTGGGTTTAATTACTGTTATTTATAAACTATTCCAACAAAAAGTTCATATACTTTGTTTTTCAAATTCCAAAACTTCCAAAGATCTTAGATCCTAATCAAATTTGGATTTTGGAAATCCATTAAATTCATGCTAAGTTGTTTATATTATAGGAAAATCACTTCTTAATTTAGATTTTTGGATCTCTCTTTTAAAAAAAGGCTTTATTAGACCAGCAGAAATTCAAATGGCAATTCTATAACACCTTTTATGTATGTTTTGTTTTTAAAATAATAAGATCTCCAACAAACATGCTTTGTTAGCTTCTTATGTTGTCTTTAATTCTAGAGTAGTAGGTATGTGAAGTAAAAAGTGTTTAATTAGCCACCTAAAAGAAAACCTAATATGGTCCTAAAAGCTACAAAAATGTTTTCTGAACAGCAGGCTTTGTTTCCAGAAACTTCTTCCTAGTTTAAGAATAAACTCAGGTGATATGGATGATTTATATATTTTGACTTTACAACGGTCATGTGTCAATCATCCACCTATAAAACATTGATATCTGTTCTAGGAGATGATATTGGGTATCTAATAAAAATAGTGTAATAGACGTGAGAATAAGTGTAATATATGTATGAATTTTATTACTTGCTTATGATATGTATTAAGTATTTTAATTAATTTGGAATATCACATTATAGTTATTCATGTGGTAATTAATAATTTTTCATGTTTTAATGTTTTAGACAATAAATAAGCTTAATTCACGATGGTTGATAGAAGTCCAGTGATGCTCAAAAAAATGATTTTTTTTTCATATTCAATAATGGGGTTCTTGTTCCCAGATGTTTGACTCGGGATTCTTTTATCTTTTATTTTTCTAAGATTTCTAAAGCCTGATTAATAAAAAGTAGAAATTGAACAGACTTGTGAATATGAATTATCATGTAAACCAAAACTTTGCACAGGCTAATAAATATGAAATTATTATGTAGCCCAAAGTTTGTACAGCATTTGAATTCTATTGCTATCAAATATGAAACTCACGAGCTATATACACATAGTAATTGTGATTCAGAAAAAAGTTATAGGCAATTGAGTTTAAATTTTAAAACATTATGAGTGCTTTCAAGAAACCATAATGCAATTTGAATGAAAAACTAAACACCCTTTCGTGGGTTGTGGGTGTAACAATCATGGGCAATAATAACCTTTTCATGAGGCAATGGATGGTGCGATTAGACCCCAACTCATTGACCAGGGACTTAATTCAGTTCATATATATATCCATATCATATTATCTCAAAATAGAAAAATTGTAGCACCCATAAAATTATGTTCTCACAAAGAAATTTTGAAAATTTCTTCTTCTATGTGATGTTGCATAAAATTGTATTTTGGAATCAGAAAAAGAAAACACTTGCCCGTTTGGTAGGCGGTCTGGTCTGGTCTTATTTGGTCCGGTCTGGTCTGGTCTGGTCTTATCTGGGTGGTGTTCTGAAAGTCTGTTTGGTAAAGTTGTCTGGTCTTATGGTCTTATTCAAGCTGTTTGGTCTTATGTTTGAAAAATAATACAAAAAATAAAAAAATAATATATAAAATTCAAAAAATATATTAAGTATGAAAAATATATAAAATTTGAAAAAATATAAAAAAAATTGAAAATAATATAAGAAACTCAAAAATAATATATTTTTCAAATTTTATAAATTATTTCGAATTTTATATTATTTTTTGAATTTTATATATTCTTTTTGATTTTTTATATTATTTTCAAATTTTTTATATTTTCTCAAATATATATATATATCTAATTTTGTATATTATTTTTGAAATTTATATTTTTTTCAAATTTTATACATTATTTCAAAAAAATTATATTATTTTTCAAAACTTATATATTATTTTTTAAATTATATATATATATATATATTTAAAATTTTATATATTAATTTTGATTTTTATATATTATTTTCGAATTTAATACATAATTTTAAAAAAATTATATTAATTTTCAAATTTTATATATTATTTTCGAATTTTATACATTATTTTATATTTTTTCTATTATTTTGGAATTTTTTTATTTTCCTAAATTTTAAATACATTTTTTGCAATCTATATATTAATTTTGAATTTTATATATATATTTCAAATTTTATACATTATTTCAATTTTTTTATATTATTTTTTTAATTTTATATATTATTTTCAAATTATATATATTTTTAAATTTTATATATATATTTCAAATTTTATGGTCCCATATGTTAAGACAATTGTATATAAGACCACTTGAGACCATCATTTTTGGTTATCTCAAATTACTCCTTTTGGTCCCAAGTGGTCTTTGTTTTTTTGGAACCGTATTGCCAAACAGTATCCGATCCCAAAAAAACTATTATGAAACCGGACCACATGGAACCGAACCGCGAACCAAACAAGGACTAAATACCTCGCAAGCCGCAAACGGCTACTAGTTTGTGTCTTGCCATTGCTATGCCCCAATCAGCTTCCAATTCTGCAAACGTTTATATATATATATATATATACAATTCACTGCCCTTGAATGCCATTTACATTTTCAAAGACACCACTTTCCACATTTAACTATTTAACCACTTTATCAACAAGTACCACTAATGTCATATTTGATACGCAGAAATTGAATGAAATGCCCATTATTTCATTTATTTGTTTAGTATGTCTTGTTAAATGAGAATGAAAATTCATTGAAATAAAAAATCATTCTATTAGTAAATTTATAGAATGGTTATTCCATTCCTTAAGAAAGGCTTTTAAAACATAAAATGACTAAAACAACTCTTTCACATTTCAAGTAAACAAATCACTCTCACTCCCACCACCATCACCTTCCGCCGCCGCCACGACCACCTCTATTATTCGTCACTACTATTACCGTTACCTTTCACCATTTTTTATAAAAAAATTATGAAGTAATATTATTTGATTAAAAATATATATTTATCACTAAGAGGGGTATTTTTGAGAAATTTTCTTTTAAGTTCATTCCATTCCTAAATAGCTTTATATTTACAACCAAACAATAGAATAAAAATGATTATTCTATTTCATTTTCATTTTCATTTCATTCATGCGTACTAAACATAACCTAAGCCCTCCTCACCACAACCTCTACCCTACTACCACAGGTCCATATATGACCCTATCAAACCCAATTAAGCCCCAGACCCGACCCAAGTAGTTCTCCTCAACCACACACTCCTCCTCACCCTCGCGCGCCATCATCCTCTTCCTCTGCGACGCTGTTGAGGGCGAGAAAGAAGTAGCTGTTGAGGCAAACTACTTTAATACTACATATTATTGTAATGCGTGCAATAAAAATAATCCCTGAAAAGGTAAAGTCACATCTGAAAAGTTCGTCGATGAAAGTTGTTGGTTCCCCAACCAATCAGAGCTCAGATGTCGTTGCCACAACAATATAATGTACACATATATGCGTAGTATAATAATTTGGAACCTAAAACCAAATAAAATGCAATAAATTAGCTTTCTGTTGTTCGCGTTGATTAAATTTACATTGAACCTCATTTTCACCTATAAATTTCAACTTGATATGATTCATACCAAAACAGAGTAGTTTGTGTGTGTATCAAAATAATCAAACCCAAATAAAATGTCTGTTTATGTGCATAAGTTGATAACATGTCAAGGGTTGAGATCTTTTTGTGCAAGAATTATGGTACGTCTAAATTTTATGGCGTATACAAAAATAAGCCCATATACAAAGATTTTATGTAGACTATTCGTATACTAAAAAAGTACATGGACCTTCTATTATTCAATGAGCTTAGTGGACCAGAAATGTTGGCCCATTTGCATACCACTTAGTTGGGCCTCATTAAAAATTTTATAGGCCAGCCTTCTACTTCTAGAGAAATGCCAAGGTAAGAAATTAAGAATGGTTGGTTTTACTTTTGACAGGGTAAAGGGTATTTATGGCAGTTATAATAAAGGAGGGGCAACTCGAACAAATCTTAAGCATGGTTCATCGTATTACGAATCCCCTCAGTTCGTAACGTTTTTGGAAAGTGTCAATACCATTACGTAATACCGATACTGGTTCGATATTTACTTTTAAGACCGTTATAATCCAAATCTATTGTACAGGTGAGCCATAATCTTAAGTCACATAATATGGGAGTAAGTGCGAAAGTGTGTAAGAATTATGTGACTTAGATCATACGCACTCCCAAAACCCTAAACCCAAGAGTTGGGCGCTCCACCGGTACCTAATACCATTTATATATATATTTTTGGGGTATCAATTTTATTTGTCAGCTTAATGTATCAAATAGAATAAAAGATGAAACACCAGGTGTTACATCCATCAGCTTTGATGCTGAAATTGAACCTTCGATTGTGAAACATTGCCACGATCATAAACATTAAAAAGACTCATTACACCCCCAACAACACCTCTATTTTCTTCTAGAAGTGATGTTGATTTTTTCCAACTTCAATTTACACAACCATATTTTTTACCTCAGTTAATGAAAAAAGTGCTTTTCTCCCTCGATTTACCACAAATAATATCTTGACAATAGCATCTGAGAAAATAGACAAAAATGAATAAAAACTAAAAAAGTATCTAACAGATAAAATAAGACACCACCATGCAAGACCCACAAGAATATATCAATTGGTCACTTTTTCATTCTCATTATTTAATCAATCTACATTGTTAGCTTCAGTTTCAGCACTGATTAAATATTTATAAATTGTTGCAATTTTCCAAATGATTCCCAAATCCCTGTTCTGTCTTTTAGTTGTATGTACCATTTTCTTTGTAGCTATCTGTACACATATAATATGCAGTGCAGGACAGAACAGAACAACTGAAAGATAATAATAAAAACAAAAAAATAAAATAAAATAAACTGTAGCCACACAAGTGGACGAATAGGAGATCAAAACTTGTAATAGACTCTTGGAAGGGATAGTTTTCTTGAGGAATGCAAGTCAAAAAACATAGAAAAATAGTAAAGCACCACATACATACATATATATATATATATATATATGTATATATATATATGTATAGTGTGAAAAGAACTGATGATTG
Organism: Cornus suecica; assembly: GCA_963922005.1. Classification (NCBI taxonomy): domain Eukaryota; kingdom Viridiplantae; phylum Streptophyta; class Magnoliopsida; order Cornales; family Cornaceae; genus Cornus; species Cornus suecica. Next base: position 4,542,103 of record OY998246.1, read on the forward strand.
GTAGGATGGCTCCTTCTAAAACAAGGGAAAAAAGGTGCGAGAGAGACAGTGCACCCAACACAGAAATGTTATATGCATGATTCGCCTGCAAGTGAATGCAAAATAGAACAGTGACCTTTAACTTCACCCTTGTCTAAGCAAACCCTCCATTTCTTCCTCTATTTCCCCACCATTTCTTTCACCTACCATGAGCCACACCCTCTTCTCCAAATGGGGTGGCTGCAATCCCTCTTCAATCCATTGAAGAAGCTTTGGGTCCGTCTCCACTCCGCTAAGAAAAGTACGTCCTCTATTTTCACCACATTCTCATCTCTACATCCCATTTTTTTTTTCTTTGCATTGTTTCAACATGAACTTGTGATGTGTTGTTCAAAACATATACGAATGCAAATCAATCTTATTTAGATAATAGTTGTTAGCATGTATTTCCATTTCATACTCCCAATGGTCGATTAATAATGTGTTTTGCTTTTGATTGTTTAGGTAGAGGGATATACATCCTGTATGAAGATGTCAAGTCCTGCCCCTACGAAGATGTGCACGTACTGTGGGCGATACTAGTTGAGGCACATCCACATCCGCCTTCTCTATCAGCACCAAAATGAAGGACGAGATGGGTAATAATCGAGTCACATATGTCTTCTCCCTCCACCAAAATGAAGGTTCTTAAACGCACACACAGAATCACGACAGAAAATGAGAGAGTCTCACTCATATGTACATAAGTTACGTAAACTGTGTGGCGCTGCTATAAGTTTTGTATTTCTTTTTCCTGTCTGTTTCTTCATTTTCTTGCAAGTGTACTCCCACATTAGAATGTGCTTCTAAATTATATTAAACTTGTGTTTGGCTCATTAAAGAAGACTCTTTCTTCCAATACCACAATCCGATGACAAAAACTGGAAAAGCAAATTCAAATAGAGTCGCTTTAAATTGGCTTCCCATTGAAGCGTCCACTCTTCTATCTATTCTCGAATAAATAAGAAAAAAAGTAAAAAGAACAAGAAAGGGCGTAAAAAGGGTAATTCTTGTTGCTTTGTCAGTTTCCAGAAGTTGAAGTGGCAGTTTATTTCTTCTTTTTGCACAACCTTTATGAGATACATTGAGGTTGACCTATGAAAACTACAGAATGGATGGGACAACCTACAAAATTTGCATGTCATACACACCATCGTTTTTAATAATTATAAATTTCTAAATTCTAAGCAAGCTCAATATTAAAAGGGATATTGTCGGAAGAGTAGAGTATTCAGTGATATGATTTCTGAGGTTACATGTTCCATAATATCTACTTCCTCCGTCCCATAATAATTGAATTTTTTAATATTTTATTAATTTGGGGTGGAGTCCGATATTTGTTTAAAGTTAGTGGAAGAAGGGTAGTTGAGGAAAGTGGAAGGTTAAATTGCATTGAAATTCTAACTTGACAAATATTTTAAGACAAGTAAAGTTGCAATAGTGGACAACTAATATGGAACAGAGGTAATATCATAAATCAACAGAAATTGTGTAACAATGAGTAAATAAGAAGGAATTAAGCCTAGAAGTACCCAGAGAAAACCACAAATTCATGAAAGGACAATCCTAACTCCACGTAGTATAACAGACAACTACTTGCCAACCTTTGGCTGTCACTGGCACAGATCAAAACAAGTAAAAGAGAAAAAAAAAATTCTTCAGGGCATGAATTTTACTTATTTATGTGCTTTGACAAACTGGACCTTCTAAGAAGTTTAATGATATGAAAAGTGGTCGAATGTCTATATAAATCGGGAACTATTTATTTTTTTTGTTATCCTTCGGGGAAATAAAAAATAAGAAAAAAATATTCTGTAGTCGAATTCTACTAATTTACACAACAGATATGAAGAGTTGAAAACAGAAATTTTAGTTCTTAAAGTCTTTATTCCTTTCTTCATTCCTCTTCTTCTTAAGTTGGATTATTGAAGTTTGTCATCTTAGAACATCAGTTCATATATATATATGTGCCTCCATAAAGTTTAGTAGTTCACTGAACTAATTCAGGAAAAGAGCATAAACAAATGAAAACATTCCCATAGTCAAAACAAGAGTTAATTTCAATAAATCCCTACGTGGTTTAAAAAAAAGATTATTTTGCCCTCCTCCAATACAGAAAATCCTTTTATGATTACCAAAATGTATTAATTTGCCCCCCTTTCTATAATTTTGGACCAAAATACTTCTGAAATTTAATTAAATTAAAAAAAATCATATAAAATTCAAAAAATATATATACATAATTCATAAAAAATAAAAATAAAAACATATAAAATTTGAAAAAATATATAAAATTCATAAACAAATATATAAAATTTGAAAAAATATATAAAATTCGTAAAAAACATATAAAATTCCAAAAAATATATAATTTTTTAAAAATATATATATAAAATTCGTAATAAATATATAAAAATTGAAAAAAAAAATTATAAAATTAAAAAACATATAAAATTCCAAAATATATTTAAAATTCATAAAAATATATATATAATTCAAAAATATATAGAAAATTTGTAAAGAAAACATATAAAATTCGAAAGAAAACATATAAAATTGGTAAAATATATATAAAATTCGTAAAAAATAGATAAAATTTAAAAAACTTATAAAATTCGAAAAAAACATATTACCAATCAAATAAAATATCTCGAAAACATAAATATCATTTTAATTTTAATTAGGAATAAACTCATATAACTTTATTATTAAATCACATGAATGGGTAGATTATGTTGGAACCTCCATATTAAAAAAGGGTTAGTTCAATTCGCACTTTGTTTATTGCATGGAAATGGATAAAAGCTATTGACTTCTAAAAAAACACTTTTAACACCACAAATTATTTTAAAACTATGACTATACTCTATTGTGACATCTAAATGCTTTTGAAAAAAAAAAAATCAAATATAGTGGAAAAGCACTTTCTTGGATTGTATTATGATTTTCCTACCTTTTTTTTTTGGATAATCTTGTTTGAATATACTATTGTAGTGTGCCAAAAGATTATTTATATATATATATATTGAATTTTATATATTTTTTAAGAATTTTATTTGTTTTTTTCGAATTTTATATATTTGTTTTCAAATTTTATATGATTTTATTTTATTTTATATATTTTTTACGAATTCTATATATTTATATCAAATTTTATATGTTTTTTTAATTTTATATGTTTTTTTACGAATTATATATATATATATATATATACGAATTATATATATTTTTTACAAATTTTATATGTTTTTATTTTAGTTTATATATATATTTTTTACGATTTTTATATGTTTGTTTTTGAATTTTATATGTTTTTTTACGAATTTTATATATTTTTTCGAATTTTATATATATTTTTACGAATTTTATATATTTTTTGAATTTTATACATTTTTTCAATTTTTATATATTTTTAAAAAATTATGTATATATATGTTTTGAATTTTATATGTTTTAATTTTATTTTATATATTTTTTTACAAATTTTATATATATTTTTTCGAATTTTATATTTTTTTTTACTAATTTTATATATTTTTTTCAAATTTTATATTTTTTTTACGAATTTTATGTATATATTTTCGAATTTTATATGTATTTTTTAATTTTGATATATTTTTCGAATTATGTATATATATTTGAATTTTATATGTTTTTTTAAATTTAATTAAATCGCAAGTGTATTTTGGTCAAAAATTATAGGGAGGGGGGCAAGTTGATACATTTTGATAACCATAGGAGAATTTTCTGTATAAGAGGAAGACAAAGTAATTTTTTTTTTAAACCACATGGACGTTTACTGAAATTAACTCTCAAAACAATTACATGTAACAAGAATATTTCAAAGTTCACTGGAACATGCACAACCACAACAACAAATTAAAACAATATTGTTTTGAACCGTGCAAGAAACAAATCATTTCAGTTTGCCTTGGCTTGTTTACAGCCCATAGAGGCAGCAATCTAATCTACGTAGTTAGATCCTCAAATGCAATAAGTCACCAGATGACACATTGCTTTCAGGAGGAATTATGTACTCTAATTCACAAGCGAAAGGCTCAAGAATATTGGTCATAAGATCTTTGGAATGTTAGATCAATTTTAATGTTATGATAGAGCATTTTTCTTTATCTATATTGCTAGAAAATTATTCTTAACAACCCCTTAAAATAAATATTTTTCCCAGTGACTTATCCCAAATTTGTATGACAATTTTGAAGGAAATTGGATCGTACTTTTCTATGACACCTTCAAATTACTTATTGATAAGTGCTAGTTTTACGTCTTTTCATTTTATTATTTGATATTTTTATACCGTTTGTATGTTTAAGAAGTTTAACAAAGAAAAAGAACTAACTTTAGTGAATTAACTAAAGATATGTTCATTTATATTCAAGAAAAGAGCTTAAAGAAGTGTTTTCGAGAGAAAAGTGTCTCCCGGATGGCGAAAACGTTATTTGTTCGAGCTATAACTTCAACAATTATAACAAGCGAGTCGAGGAGGTTCAAATGACACTAATCTCGAGAAACGTTGGTTCCGAAAGTTTTGTTATGCCTCCAGCAACAAAAAGTGGATAGAAAGTGTCGTTTTGACGATTGGGCTGCACGCGAGCATTTTGGCCCTACGCCCCAAACGTAGGGGTCTCGCGGATTAAGATGCTGAAAATTCCAGTTTTGACCCCGACTTGTTTTTCCTTTGTGGTGGTTGCGACTTTACACATCGATATACATGATATAAACATATATACATCAGAATATAGGATTTTTACTTGGTTTTGCGTGAAATTACGAAAAGGGCAACCATTAAGGTTTCCCTCGGCTTTGTTTATAAATACCAAGTTTTACTATAGAGTTGGAGAACTTTTCATTCCATAATTTTCAGAGCACTATCTTTGGAGATTTATATCTTTCAAATAAGTGAGTCATTCAAGACCTAAGATCCGAAGAAGAAGATCATGGAGGTCGTTTCTATATCAACGATGCAGTCACCTTCTACCATGAACACCTAATTCGGTATCTAGGGTTTTCTAGCAAAACCCTAGCCAAGTATTGTAGTTTTTATATTTGTTTTCAATTGTAACGAGGGGAAACTGTGACCATACTGTGATGATTGTTGTAGATGTGTGACCATTTTTCTTCTTGACACAAGATGTTATATTTGTTCTAAATTCTTTTTTTAGGTTGAATGAATATATTATCTTACTCAATCATGATTATTCACTATAGGCTAGAATTCGGATGCTTAATTCATGATTTTCTACACAATGGTGTTTAATACTTGAAACCCTATGTTTCACAGGTCATGTCTCGACGAGGTGATATAGACATGCTTTAATTTAAATTAATGTTGTAGGAGTAGATTAGAGTAAAGTAATTTGCATGTACTAGTCACACTCTGTCCGAAGATGGGTTGTAGCAAATCCGGCTGACGGTATCCTTTTTGGGGTCGTATTCGACTATTTGTGGTACGACCTGATTCACAGTTATGGATCGCCCTCTTGCAATTGAGCAAGTAGAGAATTATATTATGTGGTTAGTGGTGGAGTATAGAAACCCTATATTGTATTTCTACTCTTCTTGTCTTAATCTATCTTTACTTACTTTATTAGTTAATCAATCACAAAACAACAAATCATATTTTCATAGCAATTTAAGAGTATTACTTTACAAGAATTCATAATACGACTTAATCTCTGCGGGATCGATAACCTTTCTCAAGCCGAACTGTACTACAATACGACTTGTGCACTTGCAATAAGTAAAACCTAAGTCGTCTAAGAGGTTGTTTTTAATCATTAATTTTATCAACCCTGAGCGGACATCACTTATCAAAATATTAAAACTTATTCCCTCTATATTTAATCATGAGATCGGCAGAGGCAACATATATTGGTAAGAGAAGTTCAATCATTGAGAAATTTGCTAGAAACATACTTGCCATTTTTAATTCAGTTAGCACCAAAAGATTTTTTTTTTATGGAAAACTAATTTCATGTAAAACCTTCCTACACAAAAACAAAACACTTTAATTTCTTGATGTAGTCTTATGAACCCAAAAAAAATGTCCTTTTTTTAGTAGGTTTTATGCTATTCAAACCATAAAAATGGTAACTTTCATAATTTTCATACAGTGGAAAATAAATTTCACACTTTCTTTCACTTTCCACCATTAATTTCCATATAATCAAACAGTGCCTAAAAGTGTTTTACCCCAAATTTACCTGACAATTCTAAGCCAAACCCCATTGTACTTTTTCTGTAACATCTCACTCCTACTTAAAAAAAAAAAAAATTCAATCCCTCAACGCTCAATAATTTCACAACTTATAGTGCTATGAAATCTAAAATCAGTAAATTCCAGTCAATAATCACACTGCTAGAGCTTAGAATTTCAATAATTCAGAAAATTCACATATGAATCCAGTACATTATCAGGCCTTAGTGGAGAATAAATACATATATTAATACATTATACACACATAGAAAGAGGGCCCGGTTCAGCGATTCTGGCCATAAATCTTCTCCCCAAACATTGGGGTGAGGAGGTTGATAGGGTTATAAAATGCTAATGCCCATCTAGAAAATGAGCATCTCAATTTGGGAAAGGGATAATTGAATGATTTCTTTATTTATCTTGTAAAAAATGGGCTTGAAGTTCATATTCTCTGGTACAAATAGAGCCTCAAAGGTTTCAATGAGATTCATTCCTGTGTGGTGTAATCTTTGGCATCTACAACTACTTAACACTTATCGATTATTTTTTAGATTTAATATATATTATAGAAATATATGTATTGCAGAGAGTATAAAAAAAATAACAAATTATTTTGGCAGTAATTTTCTCAACAAAATAAACAAAGCAGTATACAATAATAATTTAGACCCTGGACCATCCTGGACATTAAGCCTTAACTGCTTCTCACTATTGCGAAATTCAATTCACCATTGATAGGTGTCAAATGTTGTCCATTTTAGGCCCCTATCTTGCTATTTTTTTGTCTTTACATTTCGTTATTTGGTATTTTTATGCCGTTTGTGTGTTTAAGCGTGTTTCAGGAGCTTAATGAAATAAAAGAGCTAACTTTGGTGAATTAACTAAAGGCATACTTATTTCTATCCAAGATGAGAGCTTCAGAGTGTTTTCAAGAGAAAAGTGGATTCCGAAGGGCAGAAACGTCATTTTTTTGAGCCGCAACTTCAAGAATCATGACAAGCGAGTCGAAGGGGTTCAAGTGGCACAATTATCAAAAAAAGTTGGTTTTGAGTAATTTGCTACACCTGACCTACGCCCACAGCAACAAAAAGTGGCTAGAAAGTGTCGTTTCTACTCTCAGAGCAGACGCGCTCTGATTTGGCCTACGCCCCAGGCGTAGGAACAATGTTTTAGAACAAATTTCAGCCAATTTCGGGCGGCCATATATCAGTCAAAACATGTACAAATGGGGTGATTCTTAATCTTAACATCAAGATATTGAAGTTATATTTCCAAAAAGCTATTATACGCCTCCATCCAATGTGTGTAGCTTCATATATGATCAAATGAGTGAGAGGTGTCCTGCAGAAAAAACTGAAAATTTCAGATTCGGGCCAAAATCCTAGTTTGACCCGAATTGACCCGGATGACTTTGTATTCAACTCTAACACCTATATGCACATTTTTTAGACATATTATACATCAGATTGAAGGGTTTTGCTCAGTTTGGAAGAAAATCACATAAATGGGGAATCTTACTCTCGGCAAGAAAGTAAGGCAATTTAGGGTTTCCCTCACCTTTGTCTATAAATACCAAGGTCTGGACTAGACCTAGAGGACTTATTTCTACCCAATTTTTAGAGATTTCTTTTCAGATTCATATCATCAAAAGGGAGGAGTCATTCAAGATCTAGAAATCCTGAGAAGACGACCATGGAGGGCGATTCTACATCAACGATGCAGTCTCCTTCTACCATGAGCAACTAATTCGGTATCTAGGATTTTCTAGCAAAACCTTAGCCAAGTAATGTAGTTATTTTATTTGTTTTCAACTGTAACGAGGGGAAACTGTGACCATACTGTGATGATTGATTGTAGATGTGTGACCGTTTTTATTCTTGACACAAGATTTTATATTTATTCTTGATTCTTGTCTTAGATTGAATGAATATATCTTCTTACACAATCACATTATCATAAACATAGTGTAATTTTCTACATCAATGGTGTTTAACACTTGCAACCCTAGGTTTACACAGGCTATGCCTCGACGAGGTAACATAGACATGTTTTAGTTTAATTTCATGTATTAGGAGTAGATTAAATTAAAGTAAATAACATGCACTAGTTACACTTTGTCCGGAGATGGGTTGTAGCAAATTCGGTTGACGATATCCTTTTTGGGGTTGTATTCGACTATTTACGGTACGACCTGATTCACAGTTATGGATCGCCCTCATGCAATTGAGCAAATAGATAGCTATATTATGCGGTTGGTGGTGGAGCGGTGAAAACCCTAGTTTTTTCTCTACTGTTCTTGTCTTAATCTATCTTTACTTGTTTTCTTCGTTAATTAGTTAATCAATTAAAACCAACAAATCATACTTTCTTTAGTAATATAAGAGTATTATTTTACGAGAATTCAGAATACAACTTAGTCTTTGTGGGATCAATAACATTTCTCAAGCCGATTCTATACTATAATACGATTCGTGCACTTGCGATAGATAACACCTAAGTTATCGTAAGGGGATGTTTTTAACCATTATTTTTGTTACCCCTGGGCGGACATCAACCATCACCACCGGACTCTAAATTCCAGTTCGCCTCTCTCTCCCTCTCTATCCGACCCAGGTATACATGTATATCCACATATATATATATATATATATATTGTGTGTGGATACATGTACTACAAGTTTTTACTAACATAGATTGGTCATGTCCACTTTTATGTTTTGCAATCCCTTGGTCTATACTTTTTGAATATCTATTTTTAATTCTTCGCTCTTATTTTATTTATTTATATATTTTTTGCCCAGACCCAAGTTGCCAATGCCTTCAAAAGCCCAGGGTGGCAACAATATATTGATCCATCGCAATAGCAAAATACCTAATGCAACCGAGTTATTCAACAGATCCAAAAACCTTTCATGTAACGTATATATACATATATATATGTGTGTATATGTATCTATATATTACACATTCACTGTGATTAGTTCTAACTGTATTTCCTTTTAGTTGATAGATATCATCCTATTTGTTTAATGTATGCAGGCATCAACGGACTGCACGACAGAGGAAATCTTTACCAATTGCTTCAGGTATTGTCCTATCGACTTTGCAAGATTGCTTCTTTTTTATTAGTGAATTTCCAAACTATGTAATAACAATTCTTTTGAACAACCCTTATTTGGTCATTTTTAAGTTCAATTTGTTAATTTTTTGAGGCTGCATTGTGTAAAAGACTAATTATTTAGCTAATAGTTTTGGGTTGATCTGAACCCATCAGGTGTTAAAAAATTGTTACTGTTTTGTGTGGGGATGTTGTTGGAGGAATATGATAACGAAATCTATGTCGAATATATGTAACTAGATGAATATGGAATAAATATACTAAATATACTTTTTTGAGGATTTACTAAATAAAAACACTCATTGGGTTAGAATTGGTAGGAATGAATTTGGAATTAACTTATTACTTCTTGTGCTCGGCCAGATGGTTATTATTGTTCTAATAATGCATGCAAAGAAGTTTGTTCAATGTGCTTCCAAGTACCAGCTTGCATCGTCATGTATAATGTGGTTTCCCTTTCTTATTCCAAAGCTAGGATGTGTGTGGTAGAAACCAATAAACTTAGACTGTGATATATATTTTTTTCCTCCTATATCTACAGCTAACAACTCTACTTTATTGTTTCTTAAACACTTCCGAATAGTTTCTAGAATTTTAGTGCTCTTCTTTTAATAAATTGAAACATTTTGCGTGATTCACTAGCAGCACAAAATATTGTGTTACCACAATAAAGCAAGCATAGTATGAGCTAACCTTACATCTGTACTGGTATTCGGAATTTATGAGTTTCATTGAACAAAAATATGATGTTAAACTCTCTATGGGTTCGGATATGGGATTACTTCGAAACAATAGCGCAAAAGCTGGCTAAGCCAAGTGGTAACTTAGGAAAGCGAGTAGGTGTTATCAAGGCTGAATGGGGATTTTTAGTACGTATAGGATTAAAGTTCAGTACACTTTTGCGCTATTATTTCAAAGTAATCTTGTTTCACCAGTTTCAAACATATATATATATATATATATACATACACCCACACACACCAGCATAGCCTTTGGAACCATACAAACAGACCATATACTTGAAATTCGGGGATCAAAACTCCTAAATCCAAACAAGGTGCAGATGGATTAAAAATACAACTAAAACTTGGAAACCACATTACTTAACAGAAAGGATCCAGGAGTCCAAGAAAGCATTACAAAAAGTAAATTTAAATATAAGAAAAATTGTGCATGTCAGTCATCTTTCATGAACACCCCTCAAATCTATATCTATAAATCTCATGTCATTCATGGATAGCAAATATACACTGAGCATTCAGTAAAAAAAAATTCCCAGTATTCCGAATTAGGGAGATCCAAAACCTTTCCAAACCATTCATTTTGTGCCATAAATTACAATAAATTACAAAATAAAGTAAAATAACATAACTCAAATTATACAAGGAAAAATCTATCCCTATTCTCTGTAGGTCTGCTGACTATGTGACCAAGGAGCAGTGCCTAAGCTCAAAAATAGCTTGGCATAATCACCATACCACCTTCAAAGAAGTAGCAACTTTCAATCTCACCCCGTTATTGCACGTATTCTCAGTGAACAAGAAAATCAGGAAAGCAACACCCGTACTAGACGACCACGATACCATCTGCAACACTGGTTTATACTGTGCTTGCACATGAATCAACAACTCTTACCCAATATGAGACTGAAACATAACCTGCCTTTCAATGTAATGTCAAGTAAACTCGACTTGAAAACCTATGACGAAGTGATCCATGGTTGGAAGGTTCGTCAAATACCTGCCCGAAAACAATTCACTGAGGCTTGTCAAAATTCCGATGTTCTCTCCCCACCTGTAACACACATAACGGAGCACAATCGCATTCACTCACAAAAAGTCCAGCTCTAGCTATGTTCCCTTCAGGCCCCTTCAAATACCTTGCAAAAGTCACCGGTGCTCAAAATACCTCTTTTCCCTATAGCATTGTTTTTGGCAGATACAGAATATTAGTGGATTCAATATATTGAATCAGGATAGTGTGATTAGATTAGTGCAGATATCTGAACAAGACAAACATCTTTAAGCTAAGAAAATCGAAACAGGATGTAGCAACCCACACTAACAAACTACCTGAATTGATGGAGTCAGCTTCTAACTGCTTTACTTTAGCCAGGACAATATTCGTGCATAACAAGGTGAGAGACCTCATGAAGAATATTTTCATGCTAGCATTCCCGTCAAGTGTAACAGTAAACTAGTCTACAATCAACTACTACAGTGCAATGAAATGTACTAAGTGGTTAAATATAAGTCTTACTTACCCCTATGAAGTGACACCAGAGATTTTTACTCCTGCAAGGCGTAGTATTGAGGAGCCAGTTCAGGTAGCCACATATAATCAATTCGAGTAACATTGCGGATGTAATTATGATTAGTTCTGACAATCTCGTCAAAAATTATGCACTCTGGTTTTGACCGAAATAACACAGAAGAAGGGTGGATCTGCACCACCTGGCCACTTGACAAAACCCTGCCATTTTGGTAAACTGTGAGCTGTATTGAGAAGGGGAACAACAACGTGATCTTTCAAATATCTAAAGAAATACAAATTTGAGCAGATTTCAAGTGAAACTAGATAAGAGAGAGCAACAAATTTAAAAAACATAGAAATGAATGGCAACAGTCTATAACAAAAACCATAATAACTGAAGAGCCACGAATACTGGCAATTTAGAACACTATATGGGGTTGCCAGCACCTGTATGTACCATCAGCCTGCTTCAAAGCTGCATTAAGGAAAAAGGATGCAGCAAGGCATCTGCGGAACTGCAGCATGTCATCTCCACAAGAAGTAACACGTAGACTCATTTGTTCAACATTTGCCCGAATCTGACTGCAAGAAAGCATAAAAAAATAAAAATAAAAATAAAAAAGATATTGATAAAATAATATAATGTTCACCAAATTTGACTGGAACTAGTGTAAGAAAATAAATATAATGCACATGTAGAAAATCTACAATATATATCTATCAGTTGAGAGAACGACATAGAGACCCGTTTTTAGGTATCTTATTTAGTGTCAAATAAAAGATGAAACAAATTTTGAGGGGCCCGGATGTGACGACACGCTCGCACATCCCTCTTCTCAATAAGAATACCAAGTAAAACAAAATATGCTAGGACTGACTAATCTGAATAAGAAGACATGGGATTTTAGATATACTGCTTTAGTATACTGCTTTAAGCCCGACAATAAGTTTATAGCCAACCTGTGAATATCACGTGCGTGCTTCAAGGAGCGGCTATTTATGAAATTTTCCTTACACCATTTTCTCAGATTTTTTTCTGTTTTCTCTCTACTGTTTCCAATCTTATTCTTCTCCAAGAACTCATCAGAAGCCCGGTATACAGTAATCAAAGTCAGATGGTCCCCCTCTGGGCTTGAGAAGCATTTCATTGCAGTTCGTGCCTGGCCAACAAAAGAAATTATGGTCAGAAAATTAATGTGCTATCTCATCTTGATAGTACAGAATTCAAAAGAAAAAAATGCTTTCTAAAATAACACCCCACCCCACCCCCAACAACTACAAAAAGATAACACAACGGTTAAACTGTCCTGGGTTTGACGTTAACCATTCTCATTCTCACTTTTTGCAGTTCTCTAGGTCATTGATGATGCCTTGGAGGATAGATGTAATGAGTTGAAGGTTAGAAATAAGTAGCAGGAGGCTTTGTTATGTCAAGGATGGAGCATTTAGGGACAGGTCCATAAGAATGTGAAGGGGTAGTAAAGCCTTGGTTTGGTCATAAATATGACATCTTGAAAATTCTCCCTTTCCTTGGATGGGTATTAGCTCCTTTATGTTTGTTAAATACTACTAAGGATAACAATTTAATCTGTCAGAGCAGTTGTAACTTTAATTTTAAATTATTCAACACACCCTTCATGTGTGGCCTTCTTTTGATACAACGCGTATTTCCATTTTAATTATGGTAATGGCAGCAAGGTACGACATAGGGCCTCGCCTACTGTGTCACCATGTTAAACTACCATCAACTCTACAAGCTTAACAAGTTGTTGGTGTAGCTTTAATATTTATAGCCTCCAACAATGTATAATTTTGCAAAATCCCTAAGATATGAGTATAACTCTACACTCAGCTAATTCACCTTTGGTTTTCATGAGAAATAATCCAGTCACGACTATCATGTTGACCCTTTACTTCTATCTGTAATTGCCCATTTCCTTTGCTAAGCAAATGCAATCATCTCAAGGTAAACCTTACTCTCATCTCATCCTGCCTAGTCTAGAACCACAACAATAAACTACATGCTACCATATCATCTTAATACCTCAACCAACTACAAATTTTCAATCCTACTTTTAAATAAATAATATATTTATTTTAATGGGGAGTGTGGCATGGAAAGAACGCAACAATTGATGCTTTGAGGGGGTTTCGATAAGCAGTATAAAAGATTTGTTTAATTCTTCACTTTTTGGTTGGGGTTTGGGTAGATTTTGCATATCTATAGATGACAAAATAGATTTTTTGGGATCTTTGGGTCCTTAAGGGCTTTCGTGGCTTTTGTATTGTTCATGGGTTCCGCCGCTTTTGATGTACTTTAAAAAAAAAGAGTGGACCATGCCACTCTTCAGCAATAGTACTGCAAAATCAATATATACCTTTTTTCTCCAATCTCGTGTTAGTCATATTCAACTATACCCTAAATGTACTAATGTCTAATTTAGCTTTCCTAATATAATCACAAAGGATAACATCACCAGCCATAATCATTTTAAGACATTGTTCAGTCCAAAAGAACCAAATTACACGGACTCTTCAAATATGTGTGATGTGCAAGTGTCGGAAATCAATATGTTTGGAAGTGTATCTACAAATTTCAAGTTTAATATATAATTGTATATAAAATACTTTCTTATGTTCATGTTGATATATTATTCCTTTAAAATAGCTGCAATAAATATATATTTTTTTTGATAAAGTAAAAAATTGTATGAAAGACACTCAAACGGGGAGTGCATCCCATAGAACAAAGGAAAAACCTATGGGCCAAGAGACCCCAAAAAATCTATCTTCTCATCTATAGATTTACAACGACCCTCCACCCAATAAAAGAAGTTAGAAATGAAAAGGTCCTTCATGATCCCAAAGGGGGACTCAATACCCTCGAACCAATGTCTATTCCGTTCAAACCATAAACACCACCAAAGGCAAAGGGGAGCCACCCTCCAAAAAGAACGAGCATGAGGCCCCACCAAACCTCCCCTCCAAATGTCAAGAACATCACGAACCGAAGACGGCATTACCCATTGCATACCAAAAAGGCCCAAAAGGAGATTCCAACAATCATAGGCCATCGGACAATGCAAGAGAAGATGGTCAATTAATTCACCATCATTCTTGCACATAAAACATCGGTTCACCACAATGATAACCCGTCTCCTCAAATTATCCAAGGTGAGAATTCAGCCCCAAGCCGCCGACCACGTAAAGAAAGCAACCTTGGGAGGGGCTTTTGAGCACCAAACCGCTTTCCAAGGAAAGGCCGACCCGGCCAAAGGCGAAAGGCATCCGAAGAATGAAGAGACAGTGAATCTCCTAAGAGGAGAAGGAGACCACACCAACGCATCCGATCCAACACTGATGCCAGACAAAGCATACAAAAGCTCCAACAACCCAGAGACCTCCTCCAACTCCCAATCCTGAAACGGGCGCAGGAACTGAACATCCCACACTAGCCTACCGATATCAAGGGAGTAACAGTCGACTACTGAAGCATGACGATCACAAGCAATCCTATACAGCTGGGGAAAGGAAGAAGCTAAAGAGCTCTCACCACACCATTTGTCAGACCTGAAGCCCACAAAGCAACCATCACCAATCCTAATCTGATGAAAGGAGTAAAAGAGTCCCACCCCTCAATAAATATTTTATCCTATAAAATAAATGAAAGTATCAAATGATATGATTATGAGCAGTGTCCCTTGGTCCTTTAGTTTGGAGATTGGACTACTCAGATGCTTAGATGTGCACCTGCAACCAACAAGGTATCCGGTCCAGGTCCTTGTAATATAGCCAACGTGTATGGCTTGTGTCACAACTGTTTCAAAAAATTGAAGGTTTAAACTCGTAGGTCAAAAGGGATTAATTACTAATCCAAAATCAGATTTGTACTTGGCACATCTCACTTTAAGGCTCCGTTTGGATTGAGAGAATTGGAAGGAAAAGGAAGGAATAGTGATTTTTATGTTTAAGGAGAGAAGAAAAAAGATTTGGAGAAATAGTTTGTCCCTCTTTATCCCTCCAAATTCCTTATATGCTAATAAGATATACTTCCAAAAATGAGAACATTTGGAAGGAAATGATAACAACTTAAGTGACACTTTCATAATACCGAAAATAACCCTTATATTTCAGAATAATAAATCTAAAAGATATTGAGTTCCATTTTAAAATGAGGATACGATAGCAAGTTCGTTAAAATAGTTTCTTTTCTTTTCCCTCCTCTACCTTTTCCAAACAAGAATGTTATAATTCTTTTGTTTTCTTTAGAAATATATCCAAACATAAATTCAATTCCCTGAGCGATCCCTACACTTACTATACCATTTTTGACCTCCACCGTGCCTATTCAAATTAAAAATCCCCATTTTAAATTGAGTAATCATAGCATCTCTTGCTCAACTTATTCATCAACTAACTTATTTCATACATTCTGAGAAAGGTAAACAACGTAAACCTAACAGCTATGAGAACACAATTAGCACTATTTAAAGTCATAAATGCATACCTCTTCTAACTTTTCACGTGGAGCATAGAAAATAGATTCCACAGAGAGCATAGCAACAGTTATTAACATTTCTTCCAAGCAATTGAACTGACTAGCAAGAATGAGAGCCTTGGAATGAATAGGCTCCAATGGCAGTCGAGCCATTTGATGCCCTATTTGATCCGACAGTTTGTACTCCTCCGTAAGAGCACCTAGCAAGACCAATAACTCCAATGATTTCATAATAGTCATCCTGTTCAAATGAATAGAACACAAATCATTAATCTATTAAAAAACATTTTTTAACAACAGATACTCATTCTACAATTAAATGTAAAATACCAATGATTTACTGGTAAACATTTCAGTCTCCTTAGGATAGCAGGCAGCAAAAAGAAGAGAACAAACATCAAAAGTTGAACTAGTAGCAAAGAATAAAAATGACCAATAATTAGTTAGCCGGCTAACACTATAAGCCATTTTCTCATATCCAAGTGGTTGAAAGATAGCCTTTTGGTACAGCCAATGTAAAAAAGCAGAAAAACCGGCAGAAAAGCAAAACTTAAAATTCTTAGAAAGAAAATAAATATTGCACGCTCATGCATAAATAAATTGCTTCCCAATATTTTCTAGTACCACTCCCGAAAATACAACATAAGAGTTGAACATCCATTTCCATTTTAAAAGGAAACACTCAAAAGTCAAGAGATTTAATGTAGTAGAGTCCCATCAAACAGAGAAGTTGAGCAATATCTCCTAGAGCACTTTGTTCAAATGATACTGATGGACATTGAGCACGCAGTGAACAGAAGTATCCTTTCGGGTCTGAAAATATAGCGCCCACCGAAAGAGGACCCACAGGGAAAGGACGGATTCTTATTTATCGCAGCAAGAAGTTTGCATTTTAAAATCAAAATTTATTTATGAAGTACAACACCAGATTTGTGGTACTAAGGTTTCACACTGTCCACCAAGAGTACGAGGAATTTGAATTCAGCAAAAGGTGCAGAATTACTCCTGATGTAATAGGGATCATATTCATTCTGCCCTGCATTGGAGGAAAAAAGAACCACCCCGGACCACCAAGCCCACTCAATTCAACCTACTACAGTAGGTTAAAGTTCGAAATAGGGTTTGCTTTCTATAAGTAGACCGATAGTTTACTACAATATTTCTTACCATGAATTCAACTGCATTCCAAACTACTCCTCTACATCTTCAGACAATAAGTAGTAGAATTGGTACTCATACAGTTGAATGATAATATGTGAATCGGATTATGCAACAAGAAGAAGAACAAAACTAAACTAGAAGATAAAATGGAATGTGAATCACTTTACCAAAAGAGGAACATGAAATAACAAAATAAAAGAACCTAGGTGGAGTCGGAAGAAAAAATGATGTAACTAACCCTTGGGCCTTAAGTTTACATATGAAGTAATCAAAAAACATATTCACATACACAAGTGCAGAAGGTTAAATAATCAAGTCTTATTGGTTTACTGACGTTGGTGGTTTCTCCATGAAGTCAAACCCAATAATATCATCAACACCTAGAGCTTTGAGCTGCAAAATGACACTTGAGAGGTTGCACCGTTTGATCTCTGGATCTGTGGAATCTTTAAGTTTTTCAAATATAATCTCTGGATAAAGACGGTAGCATTTCCCATGTCCTTCACGCCCAGCACGTCCACTGCAAGAAATAAAAGAGGCATAAGATTTAAAGCTAGATTTTGCCTGACTTGACCTCGACCCTCCACACCATATCAAGATGATCGAGCTCTTCTGGTTGTAGCACGTCAATTTTAGTTATATTAAGGCTTCCGAGGCTATGGGGGGCCACTCGTGAGTAGAAACACATTCAAAATGATCACACAAGAGAGTAAGTCATGCTAAAGGGTGACAGCTCCATTTTTACAATTATGGCCACGCGGCCCCACAGTATCTGCAGTAATAATGGCAGATAGACGTTGATGTAAAATGACCGCTTACAGAGTTTAACCACAAACGACATACACAATCTCCCAGCTACTAAATTCACTTGAATACTCTTGAGCATAAATACTGAATCCTCTCAAGTATCACTAAATAAAGTAGCCAAGCTGTATTTATGTGTCAAATATTTAATTTAGACATTCTGCCACATATAAATCAGTGTTTACCTCCTCTGAAGAGCCTGAGCTTTTGAGGTTTCAACAATAATCAACGATTCCACCCCAGTGCGAGCACAGTAGTCACGGGTTTTCACCACTCCAGGATCGATAACATACTTGATTCCAGGTATTGTCACGGATGTCTCAGCAATATTAGTTGCCAGTATCACCTAAACATAACACACATGCATATCACTGTTAGCTAAACATGGAGGACCATACAGCATTTTGAGGAACTGCTAACATGAGCTGATTACAAGAAACTTCAATTTTGTTCACGCTATATAGCATATAATTCCATTTTATCCACAGATGGATACCAGCAATTAAAATTAATACGGTAAAACAAATAACCAGCACCAAACTGAACTCAGCCCAAACTTAAGCATACCTATGTCTACATCAACAGAGAGTCAGAGACACATTAAGGCGTCTGAGAAAACAGTATACCATCTCCAAGAATAGCGTTCAATATTGAAAAGATTGATGCGGTAGCATAACCTAGTAACATGCTTCGATACCAAATCGATGGAGACAGATAGAGGTACAAAAGAAGAATTGGGAAGAAGAACAGGAATTTAAAGCCAAAAAAACTGTGTTAATGTGCTCAATTAATCATAAAAAAAAAAAAAAAAAACACAAAATCCTTATACTTAAACCTTAATAAAATCATATGCCAACCTAAATAAACCAAACATGAGAAAATACAAAATAATCTAAACTTTAGAATCCCCAATTACAGATAAATTAAATTATTCGCTTCAATTTCATCTATAATTGCCCTTATCCAACATATTTCTCTGGCTCGTGCATCCGAGTAGTGTCTATATCTTCATCATGAAATCTCACTAGCACCACCTCCCCATGTAGGATCACATCTGCATTTTAAGTACCAAGAACATATGAAGGATGCACTTAAAACCTATGTTTCCGCACTCACATATTCGAGGAGTCAACATATGAAATGGTAAAATGTGAGACTACTTAAGATTCCAGAAAATATTCATACCAAGGAGATTGGATCGGAAAGTAAGTTTCTGGTCAGATAGGACAGATATACAATATCATTACACACTTGAACAGAAACTTATTACTTTAATACAAGGAGCATCAAATAAAAGATTAATAAAGCCACAAACACATTTTTTAATGCATATAGCTCAAACACACAAACGAAGAAAGTATTCCCATGTACCTTACGAAATCCAGCTGGAGCGGGCATGAAAACACGCATTTGCTTTTCTGAAGGTAGAGATGAGAATAAAGGAAATGTCATGAGCTTCTGACTGCTTTCGGGTAATTGTCGAAGTCGCTCTTTGACAAGTCTCTCAACAGATTCAATCTCTTCTTGGCCAGTAAGGAATACAAGTATATCACCAGGACCTTCCTCCAAATGTATCTAACAAGAGAAGCAATCAAGATGAGCAATGGAGAGCTACAAAAATGGATTTTAATGAGGACAACCAAAGAACTAAATAGCTGATAATTACAGAGCCAACTTGATTCAGACTAAAGAAATAGATTGGTCTTTCCACAAAAATCCATGGAACACCTCCATGAAAAAAATCTCGGGACACGCTTAAACTCTTACACTATCTATTTAACTTATCAATGAGTAAGAAAGTGAGTTAACATATTTTCAAAAAAAAAAATGAGTAACAAATATTTCAAATATATTGGGCCAACAAAAGTAAGCATTCAAAGCACCTAATGGAGGGTCATTCAACAACCTGAAATATAGTAATTAGTGATGCATCTATGTAATCTGGCTCAGGATGACGAGTGTAGAGTATATCCACAGGAAACTGTCGGCCTTGAACATGAACAGCTCTTGCCCCACCAAAGAACTCTGAAAAAGCTCGTGCATCCAAACTGGCAGACATGATAATTAACTTCAATGGAATGGGTCTTGTGCCCCGACATTTCTTGAGAATCCCAACAGATTGAGCACCATTTTCTTTCTCCAACAGTGTACCAATGCTTGCCTTTCTATGATCGATATTAAGGTGTTCATTGACACATCGTGACCTCTTTTTTTGCACGCCCTTCAGCAAGCCCAGCAGCACATCGGTGTGCACAGTTCTTTCATGAGCCTCGTCAACAATAATAACTGAATACCTCGATAAATATTCATCCAATAGTGCTTCCCTGCAAGCAGCCTTGCATCAGTTTGCACGTCATAATATTCCATGATAAAAGAATAATAATAGTAAAAGGGAAAAAAAATCAAACCCATGCAACAATATAAAAATCTAAATAGTGCAGACATCAAATAGCACAAGTTAAAGATCTGGCCTATTATCGTGGATGTCCAAGGCATCTACTTTCCCACCAAAGCGATACTTTCGATGTTTTAAATCTGTCCAAAATGCAGTGGAGAACAAAAGTAAAAGTTCCCATATATCCTCTCCTCTCTACTCTTCTAGAGAGAGAAGGGTTCTCAAGTATATCACATCCGTGTGTGCTTCTACTAACAAGAGCATCTTCTAAATAGACAGACCAAGGCTACAAACTGAACGATTCTACCATCAATGCTGCTATAGGAATTTGTTTTTCTTTTTTTGACTAGTGCGACCATCGTAAGTTAACCAACTTATCGCCAAACACAACCATAATTTTACCTTAGCAGCAATCCATCTGTCATATATTTGATCTTTGTTGAGTTGGAAGTCACATCCTCAAATCTAATGGAATACCCGACTTTTTGACCCAACTCAACCCCACATTCCTCAGCTACCCGTTTTGCAACAGTGACCGCTGCAACACGTCTAGGTTGAGTGATCCCAATGATTCTCCCATCATCACAGAGTCCCCCATTAAATAGAAATTGTGGTAGTTCTGCAGAAATAAGTCAAGTTAACATTTAGTAGGAAAGAGAAAGAACAACTCCTTATGTGCAAATTGTGGAGGGGCAAAGTATGACAGGTAAGAAAGAAAGGGAAACTGACAGATTTCCAATATTCATCAAGAAAAAGAAAGGGAAAATATCTTATAGGAATGCAAAACTTACGTGTTGTCTTCCCACTTCCAGTTTCACCCACAATAATCAGTGTATCATTACTTCGGACCTCCTCCACAAGTCGTTTTTCAACTATAGAAATTCAACGATGCAAAAGTATAAGCAAATGAATCCAACATTAGGGAACAATATCAATAGAGTAACGTTCTAAAGATGTGATGAAAAACCAGTATATTACAGCAACCGCTATATACTCCCACTCAAGTTGGCATAAGCTCTACAAGATATTTAATTTCTCTATTGTGGTATTCTCACGACTTTATTGCAATGCGTATAAATAATAAAATGGCACCGCATATGAAGATCTTCAAACTCCATCCATAACACAAATATATCATAAAAGAGAACCCTAAACAACGGACTAGAAAGAAAAGAGAGAAGTCTAACCATAGACGGTTAGCTTCCAAGTAACCAAAGATAACATGTATTTGCTCTTAAAATGACCAAATATGAACTGAGCCAGTATCTAAAATATTCAAAAAATAAACAAGAAATATCCATATTTATGACTAATAATTCCTTATTCACCAGGAATGAAGGTTGTACAAGAGATGACTGAGCCAGAAAATTTTCTGTTAACATTGCCATTAGCTTCAGCTTCTATTTAAGCAATTGACATCAACTGGACTACAACATTTTTTTATAAATTTAATAAATATTAATTAACTGTCTTACAGCTGAACTACAACCATTTTTTGCAAGGACCAAAGGTTATAGAGAAGAGTTTACACATACAAGAATATTTCGCAAATGTGCCACAAAAACACTCACCTTATTCCTCTATCCATCCAGCAGATTCATCAAAAGGTTATCTTGCATCTAAAAGATTAAGGAAAGTCCTAAAGACTTTCTCATTCAACAATTTCATTGCATTATTTTTTATTATTATTAAATTATTGGGCTCTTGGTAGATTTGCACCAAAGTGCTAACCCCCTTGTGCATAGCACCCAAAAAATTGGTTATTCCACAATGCTCAAAATAGAAAATTTGACTTTGCGGATTCTCAGTCTTAAAAACTGTAGTAGCCTTGCTTCCGTACGCAACCATATATCAACAATAATCACTGTACTACTCTCAGTAGATAGAAATCAACAAAAGTCCAATAAATTAGATAGTCCCATCAGTGTTGGAACCTAGGCTACGTTTGGTCCGCGTGAATGGAATGGAAAGCAAGTGAGAATGAAATAAAATGGGAATGAATATATGAAGTACATTAGTAATGGATTAAACTTGAAAGAAAATATTCCAAATATAACCTATTGGTGATAAATATATTATTCTAACAAAATAATATTATTTTGTAATTTTGTTATAAAAATGGTGGAAGGTCACGAGAATAACAGTGGAGGACAATAAAGGTTGTGTTGTTGGAGGAGGTGGAAGGCGATGGCCGTGGAGGTAGAGATTATAGAAGTTGGTGACGGTGGCGGTGGTAGTTTGTTTACTCTAAATGTGAGAGGGTGGTTTTAGTAATTTTATGTTCTAAGAATGACCATTCCATGGGTTTAGTAATGGAGAGAATTTTCATTCCTTAATAATAGTCATTCTCATTCAAAATATCATACCAAATAAAGGAATGGATAGAATGAGCAATCCATTCCATTCATGCATTTCAAACATGACACTAGAGTTTTAACGGGAGATCTAGAAGAAGCTGGAATAATAAACTACAAATAGAATGGAGGTAGATCGTACCTCCAATCTATTTGTTTAAGACTTGTAACAGCAGGGATAAAAAGGTTGTCCTTTAATAATATAGTGTACTGAACTTTAATCCTATACGTACTAAAAATCCCCATTCAGCCTTGATAACACCTACTCGCTTTCCTAAGTTACCACTTGGTAATACCCAAGCTTAATTACTGTTTTGTGTTTGAGAACAAGAATGACTCTTGAAGTTAGAACACATTAGGCTTAGCCAGCTTTTGCGTTATTGTTTCGAAGTAATCCGACATCCGGACCCATAGAGAGTTTAGCAGCATATTTTTGTTCAATGAAACTCGTGAATTCCGAATACCAGTACAGATGTAAGGTTAGCTCATACTATGCTTGCTTTATTGTGGTAACACAAGATTTTGTGCTGCAAGTGAATCTGACTGGTAACATACGCAAAATGTTTCAGTTTATTAAAAGATGAGCACTAAAATTCTAGAAACTATTCGGAAGTGTTTAAGAAACAATAAAGTAGAATTGTTAGCTGCAGATATAGGAGGAAAAAATATATATCACAGTCTAAGTTTATTGGTTTCCACCACACACATCCTAGTTTTGGAATAAGAAAGGGAAACCACATTATACATGACGATGCAAGCTAGTACTTGGAAGCACATTGAACAAACTTCTTTGCATGCATTATTAGAACAATAATAACCATCTGGCCGAGCACAAGAAGTAATAAGTTAATTCCAAATTCATTCCTACCAATTCTAACCCAATGAGTGTTTTTATTCAGTAAATCGTCAAAAAAGTATATTTAGTATATTTATTCCATATTCATCTAGTTACATATATTCGACATAGATTTCGTTATCCTATTCCTCCAACAACATCCCCACACAAAACAGTAGCAATTTTTTAACACCAGATGGGTTCAGATCAACCCAAAACTATTAGCTAAATAATTAGTCTTTTACACAATGCAACCTCAAAAAATTAACTAATTGAACTTAAGAAGGACCAAATCAGGGTTGTTCAAAAGAATTGTTATTACATAGTTTGGAAATTCACTAATCAAAAAGAAGCAATCTCACAAAGTCGATAGAACAATACCTGAAGCAATTGGTAAAGATTTCCTCTGTCGTGCAATCCGTTGACGCCTGCATGGATTAAACAAATAGGATAATATCTATCAACTAAAAGGAAATACAGTTAGAACTAGGGCCTGTTTACTAACAGGAAATATTTCTTGTTTCCGTTTCCTGAAGAAGTAGAATTATATTTTTGATTCCTTAAGAAAAACAGAAAGTAAAATCTTGTTTATTAAATTTTGATTTTTTTCAGAAACAAAAATAAAAAACAGAAATTATGTTTACTAAAAAATTTTTGTTATTACTTTTTATTTATTTATTATATGTATTTCTTATTATTTTTTATTTATATTTATTATTTATCATAAGTTTTATTTATTTATTATTTAATTATTTTTATTTAATTTATAAATATATTTAATTTATTATTTTTATTATTAATTCATTATGTTTATTTAATTTATAAAAATATTTAATTTATTTATTATTTGTATTTCTTATTATTTTTTATTTATATTTATTATTTATCATAAATTTTATTTATTTATTATTAATTTTGTATATTATTTAATTTATTATTTATTATTTAATTATTTATTATTTTTATTATTATTAATTCATTATTTTTATTTAATTTATAAATATATTTTGTTTAATTTATTATTTATTATTATTTTATTTAATTTATAAAAATATTTAATTTATTTATTATTTGTATTTCTTATTATTTTTATTTTTTATTTATCATAATAATTATTTATTTATTATTATTATTATGTATTATTTAATCTATTTTATTATTGTTTATTTTGTTTATTATTATTTATTCATTTTATTTTATTTTATTTATAAATATTTTTTAATTTATAAAAATATTTAATTAATTTATTATTATTTATTATTTATATATAATATTTAAATTTATTAGTGCAAAAGACATGAAGGTCCCAATTTTACAACTTTGAAATTTGGTCATTTTGAAGGCGAGAGGAAACAAAAAAAGGAAGTACCATTTTTCTTGTTTCCTCTTTTCTTTACAATTAGAGGAAACATTTCCTGAAGGACAAAAGTAAAAATAAATTGGTAAACAAAATTTTACTTTTACTTCTTTATTTCAGGAAGTAAAAACAGGAAACAGAAAATATTTTTTGTTAATAAACACCACCCTAATCACATTATATAGATACATATATATATATATGCTACATGAAAGGGTTTTGGACCTGTTGAAAAACTCGGTTGCATTAGGTATTTTGCCATTGCTATAGATCAATATATTGTTGTCACCCTGGGCTTTTGAAGGCATTTCAAACTCTTTCTTCTTCTTCTTCTTCTGAGCAAAAATAAACGTAAAACCCTAGTGAGAGGGTAAAACCCTAGTGAGAGGGTGTAATTGGCAACTTGGGTCTGGACAAAAAATATATAAATAAATAAAATAAGAGCGAAGAATTAAAAATTGATATCTAAAAAGTAGAGACCATGAGATTGCATAACATAAAAGCGGACATGACCGATCTATGTGAGTAAAAAATTGTAGTACATGTATCCACGCATACATATATATATATATATATATATAGTATATATATATATATATAGTATATATATATGTGTGTGTGTATACATGTATATCTAGATCGGATAGAGAGGGAGAGAGAGGCGAACTGGAATTTAGAGTCCGGTGGTGATGGTGAATTGAATTTCGCAGCAGTGAGAAGCAGTTAGGGTTTAATGTCCAGGATGGTCCAGGGTCTAAATTATTATTGTATATTGCTTTGTTTATTTTGTTGAGAAAATTACTACCAAAATAATTTGTTATTTTGTATACTCTCCACAATACATATATTTCTATAATATATATTAAATCTAAAAAATAATCGATAAATGTTAAGTAGTTGTAGATGCCAAAGATTACACCACACATGAATGAATCTCATTGAGACCTTTGAGGCTCTATTTGTACCAGAGAATATGGGCTTCAGGCCCATTTTTTACAAGATAAATATAGAAACCATTCAATTATCCCTTTCCCAAATTGAGATGCTCCTTTTCTGGATGGGCATTACCATTTTATAACCATATCAACCTCCCCACCCCAATTTTGGGGAGAAGATTTATGGCCAAAATCGTTGAACCGGGCCCTCCTTCAAATGGTGAACATTGTTTTAAACAGTGCAAGTAACACCCAAAGGTTATACGATTTTTTTAGCCGAATGAGTAACAAAGCATTTCAGTTCGCCTTGGCTTTGTTTACAGCCCATAGAGGCAGCAATCTAGTCTACGTAGTTAGATCCTCAAATGCGATAAGTCACCAGATGACACATTGCTTCCAGGAGGAATTATGTACTCTAATTCACAAGCGAAAGGCTCAAGAATATTGGTCATAAGATATTTGGAATGTCAGATCAATTTTAATGTTGTGATAGAGCATTTTTCTTTATCTATATTGCTAGAAAATTGTTCTTAACAACCCCTTAAAAATAAATATTTTTCCGAGTGACTTATCCCAAATTTACATGACAAGTTTAAAGGAAATTGGATCGTACTTTTCTATGACACCCTCAACTTACTTATCAAAATACTAAAACTTATTCCCTCTATAATTAATCATGAGATCGGCAGAGGCAACATATATTGGTAAGAGAAGTTCAGTCACTGAGAAATTTGCTAGAAACAAACTTGCCATTTTTAATTCTGTTAGCACCAAAAGAATTTATTTTTTTTATGGAAAACGAATTTCATGTAAAACATTCCTACACAAAAATAAAATACTTTAATTTCTTTATGTATCTTTATGAACCCAAAAAAATGTTCTTTCTTTTTTAGTAAGTTTTATGCTATTCAAACCATAAAAATGGTAACTTCCATAATTTCCTTGAGAACTTTACATGCCGAACAGATATCGAGCTTAGCAACTGAAATCCACTTCTTCAGTTTATTAGGGATCTTGAATTGCAGATGATGAATATGTTTATGGAAGCTCAACTCGATCTCGAGAAAATGAAGTGGCCATCTAAGTATCCACCTGCTTCTGGTATATTTCCAACTCTCAAATTTGATTTCCTTTTATTTTTTTGTTTTTGTTTTTGTTTTGGTGAACAATTGATGGATAGCTCTTGGTTATTACCTTTTTGTTTAGCTGATGATTGATTAGATGATTGAAGCAATTGCATTTTAGAGATTGTTCAACTAGTGGGTATCGGATGGGGTAGTGAAAATTGTAGATATTGAGGTGCTCTTGACACTGTTGGAAGTATCGAGAGGTGGAATGAGTTGGTTATTTGTTTTGTCGAGGTGAATTGAGGGATCTAGTTGAATCTCTTGTTTGTTGTTTGCTGAAGAACAGAGATAGTTGTCAAACGAAATTGATCATCTATATATGGAAATATTTTTTGCCATTATTTTCTTGCTTGATTACTTCACTGTGAAATGTTGTTAAAATATGTTCGTGGTTCTAATTCTTCTAACAGAAGCCATATGTGAAGAGAGATGAAATAATTCTTCTTGCGATCATTGGGGTTAATCTAGAAATACAATTTCCTATTGCCCTGGAGTTTTAGTCATGTGAATACGAATCAATATTCTTGGAATTTCCTCCGCATGAAGCTCGATATCTACCTAGTCTTATTGGGGGATTAAGTTTCTTTTGTTGGGTTTTGGGTAGATAGTGTAGATGAAGAAGTGGATCTTTGTTGGGTTTTACGCCTTTAAAGGCCTTGTTTGCATCAGGTTTCATTCGTAGTTCGGATTTATCTAAGTTTGCATGCATCATTAGCATACGAATTTCATACTTGCGCAGATTTGTATAGGATAAAGCTATGTTACCTGGACTCGGCACTTCCGGCGAAGACGCGACACGACGCGGACACGGGCGCGGGATACGAGTCGGACCCTTTGATTTTGAGAGTGGACGCGGCAGCTTTGGTCTAACGGTGAAGAAGAGCGCCGGCAGCGACGAAGAGAGGAACGGGAGGAGAGAGGCAGCTTCGGTCTAACGGTGAAGAAGTGCTCCGGCGGCGTAGAAGAGAGGAACGGAAGGAGAGAGGCCAGACAGATCTATTTTTGCGGCGCGGCGATGGAAAGTAGGGTTTCGATTTGGCACGCGGGTTTTTTTTATGAAGATGGTAAATTATCATTAATTTTTTTAATATGTATCAATGTATCATTGATTGAGAATAATCCATGTCATCCACGTAATTTTCTTAACTAAAGAATAGTTACTTACCAAGCCCATACTCTTCAGGTAATTTATTTATAATTATTATATTATAGTTATTTTTATAATTTAAGTGTTTGTTTGGTAACGGTGCGGTGTTTGTTTTGGATTGGATTTGGTGTGGTTTTATTCTGAACTGAAATTATGTTTGGTGCAGATGATTTTGGTAGAGTTGGTATAGGTTGAAATTCTGAAATCAAATCATATTTGGTAACTTGAAATGGTTTGACATTTATTTATTTTTTTGAAAATATATATATTTTAAAAAATAAAATATATAAATAAATGACTTTTATAATCATTCTTATTTTATTAAATTTTAATAATAAATCCTAATTACACCCCTCAAATTAGTCCATATCCCACTTACACCCCCTCAAATAATTCGAAATATATATATATATATTTCAAAAAATATATAAATTTTGAATATATATATATATAATTCGAAAAATATATAGTATTAAATTTTGAAAAAACATATATAATTCGAAAAATAATATATAAAATTTAAAAAATATATGAAATTCAAAAATATATAAATTCAAATATATATATAATTCAAAAAATATATAAATTTCAAATATATATAATTCAAAAAATATATATTAAATTTTGAAAATATATATATAATTCGAAAAAATATATAAAATTCAAAAAATTCAAAAAATATATAAAATTCAAAAAAATATAAATTTGAAATATATATATAAAATTAGAAAAATATATATAAAATCCGAAAAAATATATATATTTTGAAATATTTATAACATTTGTTTTGAAAAAATATAAATTTCAAATATATATATATATATATAATTCAAAAAAATTATATTGTTTATATATTGTTTTCAAATTTTATATATTCTTTTCGAATTTTATATATTTGTTTCAAAA
This sequence comes from Cornus suecica, assembly GCA_963922005.1. Taxonomy (NCBI): domain Eukaryota; kingdom Viridiplantae; phylum Streptophyta; class Magnoliopsida; order Cornales; family Cornaceae; genus Cornus; species Cornus suecica. The sequence continues at coordinate 4,571,225 of OY998246.1, forward strand.
TTTATATATATTTTTTCTAATTTTGTGTTTTTTCGAATTTTATATATTGTTTTGGAATTTTATGTATTTGTTTCGAAAGTTATATATATATATTTTCTAATTTTATATATTATTTTCAAATTTAAAACATTGTTTTCGAAATTTATATTTTTTTCGAATTTTATAAAAAAAAAATCAAATTTAAACATGGCTTATAATTCCAAAAAAAAAAAAAAATCTTCAAAATGGTACACCAAGGATTAATTTGAGCTTTAAAATGGTACACCAAGATGATTTTGGTTTGAGCAAATAGTAACCACACCATGTAACCATGTATTGAGATTGTGTGAAAAAAGACTCATTTGGTACACCATGGAACAATATTTTGGAACCAAAATCAACCAACCAAACATAGATTGGGTTACATTTTTCACCCCAAAACCAATAATTTAGACCCAAACTCATGTGTCAAACAGGCACTAAGTTACTATACTCTTCATGTAATTTATTTAGAATTATTATATTATACTTCAATTCAAAAATAAAATTTAAAGAGAAGCAATTTTAAAAATTGTAAAAAAAAGAATGGTTAATAGTACTTGGATATTTTTTTATTTAAGTTTGCAAAGTTTAATAGTATATATATATATATATATATCAAGGTTTGAATTTTGAGACTCTACTGAACCTAATTATAAGACTAAAATATTACTTTGTTACTACTAAAAAATATATTGAGCTGAATTTTGAAAAATCTTGTGAAAAATAAAAATAAAAATAATAGTTATCATTATTCTGAAATATTTACATATCTATGTATGTACATTTAAATTTTAAATTAATAAGGCTATAATACAATAAATTGAACACATTAAACAATGTATTATACTATACTCAAGATATATCTACTATTAATTGATAATTCAAATTTAATTGAATAAAGATTGTCTATGATCTAATAAAATTAATAAGCCTATAATACAATAATGCAATTGAACACATTAAATAATGTATTATACTATACTCAACATCTATCTACTATTAATTGATAATTCAAATGTAATTGAATAAGGATTGTCTATAATCTAATAAAATTAATAAGCCTATAACACAATAATGCAATTGAACACATTAGACTAATGTATTATGCTTTACTCAACATCTATCTACTATTAATTGATAATTCAAATTTAATTGAACAATCTAATAAAATTAATAAGCCTATAATACAATAATGCAACTGAACACATTAGACTAACGTATTATGCTATACTCAACATCTATGTACTATAAATTGATAATTCCAATTCAATTGAATAAGGATAGACTATGATCTAATAAAATTAATAAACCTATAATACAATAATGCAATTGAAACATTAGACTAATATATTAAACTATACTCAACATCTATGTACTATTAATTAATAATTCAAATCTAATATAACAATAAAATTATATAAAATAAATTATCAATAAATACAAATATATATTTATTAATTCATGTACAATTACCCGGCCCACAACAAGTATTTAATATGGGCCCAATTATTATAAGTGACACATATGGAGTACAATTACTCGGCCCACAACATGTATTTAATTTGACTCCAAATTGCTTTAGATTTCACAAGTGACAGGTGTGTGTGACCCTTTAACTTATCATCAACCCATAGACATTATGGTGCGTTTGGAAAGCCTGTTTTTTGTATTTGTTTTATGTCTTCAAATATAAAAACTGTTTTTGTATTTGTCTTTATTTTTTCAGAAAAAACTAAAAACAAAAAAGCGTTTGGATGAAGTTGTTTTCACCACTTTTATTTGGTGAAAATTGTATTTTATGAATTTAGTGTTTTCATTATTTTTATCACCTAAACAGTGAAAAAACTCAAAAAACAACTAAAAGTTGTATTTGGTGTTTTCATCACTTTTACACACTATTCACAGAAAACAGTTTTCTTGGAGAAAAAACAGTGAACAGTAAACGCGTTTGCCAAACGTGTTTTTTTTTTTAGTCTTGTGAACAGTAAAAAAACAAAAACAAAAAACAGGGTATCCAAACGGACCCTATACTTTTCACTTTCAAACAACTAGTTTCTCTTCATGCGCGAGGAAACCCCTCCCCCTTCTTTTTCCCTCTTTATCCTTACGGCTTCTCCTGCAATCTTCCTCAAAACCTATTGCGGACATGGACATGAAAGAGTAAAAATCATATTCAAGACCCAATAAGGTATTCTTAAGATTTGGTTAATTCAATTGTATTCTTATTGTTAATTATCATTTAACAATATCTATTATAGTTTTACTCTTTTATATAATCTTAATTTGTATGCGAGTGGTTTAGTATGTTTAGAATTGATTTAGAACTGATTCGGTATGAAAGATCTTGCCAGTACTTTTTTTTCATATATATATTTATAAGTATCCAAGTATCCGTGTTCAATTCTTGGACACCTTAAATCCATGTCCTATAATGTGATAGGTAGACGAATCCGACATCTAGACACGTATTCGTGTCCGACACCCGTACCCGAGTCCGGGTAACATATGTTCAAATTGAGGACTAATAGAGTTCAGATTACTTCATTTCAACAAAGAACTGAAACCCATCTCAATTTTGGTCTTCAATAAAAAATAAAAATAAAACAACTGAAATAGAGAGAGAACTTTTGAATAGGATAATGGAATATACATAGGGTGCGTTTGGAAAGCCTGTTTTTTGTATTTGTTTTCAGTCTTCAAATATAAAAACTGTTTTTGTATTTGTCTTTGTTTTTTCAGGAAAAAACTAAAAACAAAAAAGCGTTTGGATGAAGGTGTTTTCACCACTTTTATTTGGTGAAAATTGTATTTTATGAATTTGGTGTTTTCATTGTTTTTACCACTTAAACAGTGAAAAAACTCAAAAAACAACTAAAAGTTGTATTTGGTGTTGTCATCACTTTTACACACTATTCACAGAAAACAGTTTTTTTGGAGAAAAAACATTGAACAGTAAACGCGTTTGCCAAACGTGTTTTTTTTTTTAGTCTTATGAATAGTAAAAAAACAAAAACAAAAAACAGGGTATCCAAACGGACCCATATGAACCCTTCTCGATTTAAAGACTAAGGGCCTGTTTGGTTGGGGTGTTTTTGTGTTTGTTTATGTGTTTTGTGTTTATAAACTTGTTTGGTTAGTGTTTTTGGGATATGTGTGTTTAAAAACACTTTTTCACTTTAGGCAAATTTTAGGCATATGAGAATAAACATGAATTTGGTGTTTATTGGGGTGTTTATCACTCACACTTTCTTCACTTTATAATATATTTTATTATTTATATTATTAAATTATTATTTATTAATTTATATATTAATTTATAAATATATTCTATTTATTTATTATTTCATTATTTAATTCATTTTATTTATAAATTATTTATTCATTTTTAATTATTTAAAAATATATTTTATTAATTTATTATTATTATACTCATTTTTTATTATTATTATGAAGTATTTATTTGTTATTATATTTACTTATTATTTATTATTATATTTATTTATTATTTTTTATTATTATTTATTTCCTTTTGTTTATTATTTATTATTTTTATTATATGTTTAAATATGTTTTATGTAATTTATTATTTATTTTATTAATTTATTATTATTATTTATTATTTAGTCCATTTTTTTATTATTATATTTTTTTATTATTATTGTATTATTGTATTATTATTATTATATTTATTATTTATATTATTAAATTAGTATTTATTAATTTATAAATATATTTTATTTATTTATTTATTATTATTTCATTATTTAATTCATTTTATTTATAAATTATTTATTCATTTTTAATTATTTAAAAATATATTTTATTAATTTAATATTAATTTTTTATTATTATACTCATTTTTTATTATTATTATGAAGTATTTATTTGTTGTTATATTTACTTATTATTTATTATTATTTATTTCATTTTGTTTATTATTTGTTATTTTTATTATATTTTTAAATATGTTTTATGTAATTTATTATTTATTTTATTAATTTATTATTATTATTTATTATTTAGCCCATTTTTTATTATTATATTTATTTATTATTATTGTATTCATTTTTTATTATTATTATATTTATTATTTATATTATTAATTTTTAATTTTTTGATTTTTAATTTTTTCAATTTCAACCCAAAAAACATCCCTACCAAACATACTTCTGTTTTTGGATGAATAAACAAAAAAACAAAAAACGTGTTTTTTATTTATTTCAACACAAACACAAAAACAAACACAGCTCTACCAAACAGGCCCTAACACACTTCACATTACTTCCTTTCAACCCAGAAATAAAACCCATCTAAATTTTGGTATTTGACAAAAAAACGAAGCAACTGACAAATAGAGATAACTCATATACATATATCTATATACACATATAATATATACAAATGTAATAACGCATTAACTGATCAAACTGAGACCTTAAATTCAACGAAGTAACTGACAGAATACATAAAACTTGAACAGAATAAAAATAAGAGACTAACCTCTTTCACAGATTTGGCGTTCCTAGGGTTACAATTTTCCCTGCAAAATCGAAGGGCGCAATCAAATAGATCACCGAGTGTAAATGTAAAAAAATACACGATGAATGTCCTTTTTTTATTATTGCTCATCCTCATATTTAGGGCTGCAAATGAGCCATTTGTCAGAGGGGTCCGTGTGAGAATACTCAATATCGAGAAGGTCCGTATAAATATAAAATTATGGTATTTTGAGGAGTGTCGGTGGGAATAACCCTAAAATAAATATATGAAAATCTCAGCAGAAATTGAAGAAACTTCCACAGATACAAAACCCAACTATATAATTATATACATATATATAATTCTTCATCAACTAAACCAGCTACGTAAACAAAATTGCAGTCTCAATCAAACCCAAAATTTGCCTATCTGAAATAATTTGTGAGGTATAACTCAAATTGAATAGATACCAAGTGAATACATCACTAACATATATATATATATACTGCTCTTCAAAAACATAAATTTTCAAAAAATCAAAAACTACCCACCACAGCGGTTAATACAAAAGGCTAATTGCGCCCTTCGGTTTCTTCTTGTTGAGGAGATAAAGGAAAGTGAGAGGCCTCAAAAATGAAAGCTTTCGAAGTCGTGAAAGGGTTTGGAGAGGAAAGCTTTCGAAGTTGTGAAAAAACAGGCATCCATCGGTGAGGAGAGAGAGGTTTTCTTCTTGTTGAGGAGATAAAGGGTTTGAGGACAGAAAGGAAAGTGAGAATGTGAGAGGCGATTGAGTGCGGTTGCGCTAGGAGTATAAGGGTTTCTTCTTAAGCCGTTGGATGGGTAAATCCAACGGTGGGTAAGTATTTTTTCTTTCTCTTTTGCAAATTTAAAAGGTAATTAAATAATCATTCTATTTTTTGGAGAAAAAAAAAACTCTATTTAAATATTATTAATTAATTATTCTATTTAAATAATAATTAATTGATTATATATTTAATTTAAAAATATTAAATATCAATAGAATTTCGGTATTTGAAATCTAATCCAATTGCTTTTAAATTCTTTTTAATAGTCAAATAGAGAGCTTATAGTAAAATTCAAATTTAATTGAGTCAAATTGTATTCAAATAAGTAAAATTAAGTAAATTTTTAATTCAATTGAATCAAATTGTGTTCAAATAAGTGAAATTAAGAAAATTCTCAATTCAATTAAGTCAAATTAAGTTTAAATAGTGATAATCCCAATTCAATTGAGTCAAATTGAGTTCAATTTAATAAAATTTAGTAAAATCCTCAATTTAATTAAGTCAAATTGAGTTTAAATAATGATAATTTAAATTCAATTGAGTCAAACTGAGTTTAATTTAATAAAATTAAGTAAAATCCTAATTAAATTTAGTTAAATTGAGTTCAAATAAATAAAATACAAACACAATTTAGTCGAATTGAGTTCAATTTAGTAAATCTCAATTTAATTGAGTCAAGTTGAGTTCAATTTAGTAAGATTTAGTAGATCTCCAATTAAATCGAGTCAAATTGTATTCAAATAAGTGCAATTAAATAAATTTTCAATTCAATTGAATCAAATTGTATTCAAATAAGTGTTAGAAAATTTCCAATTCAATTAAGTCAAATTAAGTTTAAATACTAATAATCCCAATTCAATTGAGTCAATTTGAGTTCAATTTAGTAAAATTAAGTAAAATTTCCAATTCAATTGTGTCAAATTGAGATTAAATAACTAAAACATCAATTTAATTGAGTCAAATTAAATTTAAATAATGATAATCTCAATTCAATTGAGTCAAATTTGAGTTCAATATAGTAAAATCCATAATTCAATTGAGTTATATTATCCATTCATTCAAATATAATTTATTTTGATTCAATGAGAATTCACTTTTCTTTTCATAAAAAAACATTTACACAATATATGGTGGATTGAATACTTATTCTTTGTGGTTAGATTCTTTTTGTAATATCTTTATAATTATGTTAATAATGTAATCGAAAATAAGATATGATTAATTGAATGTTAACGAAATATAAAAGATTGATATATAATTAATTTGATATTTTATTTTCATATTTTCTATTACGTTAATAACTAACGTAAAATAATATATGATTGGTTGAATATATACAAATTGGCAATAAATAAATGAAATAAATTAAAAGTATTGATGTTTAACCAAATTTAGAAAAAAACAAATTAGCTACGATAATCTCAATTCAATTGAATAAACTTGACTTCAATTTAGTAAAATTAAGTAAAATCCCTAATTCAATTAAGTCAAATTGAGTTTATAAAATGATAATCGCATTTCAATCGATTCAAATTTAGTTCAATTTAGTAAAATTCCTAATTGAATTAAGTTAAATTGAGTTTAAATAACTAAAATACCAATTCAATTGAGTCGAATTGAGTTCAATTTAGGAAATTAAAGTAAGTTCTTATTTTAATTGGGTCAAATTGAGTTCAAATTAGTGAAATTAAGTAAATTCCTAATTAAATTTAGTCAAATTAAGTTCAAATAATTAAAATACCAATTCAATCTACTCGAATTGAGTTCAATTTAATAAGATTTAGTAAATTCCCAATTAAATCGAGTAAAATTGTATTTAAATAAGTGAAATTAAGTAAATTGTTAATTCAATTAAATAAAATTGTGTTCAAATAAGTAAAATTAAGAAAATTCATAATTTAATTAAATCAAATTAAGTTTAAATAATGATACTATCAATTCAATTGAGTCAAATTGAGTTTAATTTAGTAAAATAAAGTAAATTTCCCAATTCAATTGATATAATATTATTGAAATTTTATACAATTTTAAGTTAGATAATAAAATTTATTTATTTTAAAAATATATATTACTTTATGAAAATTAATTAACAAATATTATTATTTTTAATTTCCTAGTTAAAACTTAAATGTGTAATTATGAATAATGAGTATAATATTAACGAGCCTAAATGAGCCTTAACGATCTCATGTTCACGAACAGATATGATCCGAGCTCATCATTGCTCAAGTTCGGCTCATTTACTAAACGGGCCTGAAAATTGTGCTTGGGGACAGAGCCAAGCCTTAAACGAGTCGAGCTCGAGCTATTCACGAACAACTCGTCTCATTTGCAGCCCTACTCATATTTATACCTATTTTGATGGGCCTATCAAGAAAACCAATCTCATCCCCTTGTCAAGGTATTGGTCAATACATATTTTCGTATTTATTTCAATCCCTTCATTTATGGGATTTAATATTTAATTTATGCCTTGCAGCCCGCTCCCTTCTAGAAGACTTCACGAGTCTAGCCCATTGGAACCCCTTGTGGGCCAATTTACTTGGGTTGCATGAATTTCACTATTACACCGAGACTTCCAAATTATCCTCAAATCAATAGATTTCACCCAATCTACTTAGTCCAATTTATTTTTTTTCAAGAATAAATAAACATGATTTGGCCTTAAGGGCCTACAATCCTACAAAATTAAAATAAAATAAGCAAAAATTTGGCTTTAAGGGCCTACAATCTCTAAAAATTGAAAATTGCAAAAATTAAATGACCTACTATTTTACAAACCGATGCAATAAACTAACTTTCATAGCCTAGGACCAATATTTAACGTCTTTGGCACGACGCTCCGCAAATGGCTATCCAATACCCTTCCTCTCTGCAACACTTTCACCATATGGTGGTGTAAGTGTTGGAAATAAATCAGTCAACGGTGTCCATTGTGAACACTCAACAACAAACAAGACATCAATCACATAATAATCATCACATACCTTCTCTCATTTGTCACGCTCTACATTCATCCCATGTTTAGCACATATGTTCAACGATCCTTCTGTCAACGAATAAGGTAATGGGTCATTCACCACCTTATCAATCCATTCAATTACATAGTACTCATCCTCTCCTTGTTTATCTTCAAAACATAACCCTTCGACACATTAGGTAAATATTGTTTTAGGTTCAAGGGGCGTCTCTTTTGGTTCTTGTGGTAAATGAATGGTTTATGCACACTCGTCATATGCAATGTCACTCTTAGTTTCAAGGCTTTCCTTTTTTTCACTGTACCCATCTTCCTCATCTTCAAACTCTTCCTCCATTCTCATTACAGCATCAACTAATTGCTCTTCTTGAATTCCTAACCTAATCAAAGCTTGACCATTAAAAGTCATTTGGTTTTTAATCTCTCTCAAGGTGCTCATCAGTTTATCTCCATCACCAGTTGATCTAGGCATCAGATTTTGATTTTGGAACTGGAGTAGATTTTGGTTAGAGGGTTGATATGATTGGAATGATTGGGTATTATTGAACTAAAAATCCTAAGTACTGAATGGTTGTTGACCTCTATTGAAACTTGGTTGAGGATTTTCAGTATAAGGAAATTATGAATTGTCTCCATTGTATGTGATCTCCTCATAATTTCGAGGGGTCTCAATTTTGCCTATAGATACTAAGAATTAGTCATTAGAAGATAATGATTCCGAACGGGGGTTCGCTCTTATTTATCTCAAATGGGCTAAGAATTTATCTTCAACAGACAATGGCTCCGGACACGAATATGCACTTGACTCTTCAAATTGGAATTGATTCGATGGTTGAGGATTATAATATTGACTATACGATCGATACCCTAATCCATGATCAAAATATCGTGGATCCTCATTAAAGATTTGATATGAATTTCCTATACCTGATTGTTGATATTGGAAATTGGGATGATATCTCCAATCCGGGTTATATGAATTATAATATGGAACATTCGCCGAATTGATATAACTATTATACAAAAAAAAATTCTTCTCACAATCACAAAATTGTGGTTTTGAGGTCCTAAATGACATGTTTCGGCCTAAAATCAATTGGGCTCTATGAGTTTTGTTTATTAGCCCTATTCCACTCAAAAACCTCTCAATTTTTGCGAAAATCAGACTTTCTGACAGTTTACACGAAAACTATGCAATTTTTTTAATTTTTTTTATAATAAAAAACTATAGACAAAAAATAAAGCTAAAATTATGCATAAAATTAAGATGCACTAAAACTCACAAGTGGTCCAATGACGCATTCATCATTGCTCCGCCGATTCCCTTCGCGCCTTTCAGAGTACCTCGCAAAAACACACAATCCAACTTTAGATACAATACAAACAATTCAAGTATACTAAATTACTAAAATTCAGAATATCCGTTGGTCCCCGACAACGATGCCAAAAACTTAATGTCCGTCGGGGTGTGCTAAAAATATGTGTTAAGAATGCACCCTTAAGACGACCTAGGTTTTACCTATCGTAAGCGCACGAGTCAATTGTAATATAGAAACGGCTTGTGAAAGGTTATCGATACCACAGAGACTAAGTCGTATTATGAATTCTCGTAAAATAATATTCTTAAATTGTTATGCAAATATGATTTGTTGTTTTGATATTGATTAACTAATTAACTAAAAAATCAAATAAAGATAGACTATCACAAGAACAATATAAATAAAATCTAGGATTTCCATACTCCACCACTAACCACATAAGATAATTCTCAAATCGCTTAATTGCAAGAGGGTGATCCATAACTGTGAATCAGGTGGTATCGCAAATAGCTAAATACGACCCCAAAAAGGATTACCGTCAACCGGATTGCGACAACCCATCTCATGATTGAACTGACTATTACATGACAATTAAATTACTTTAATATACTCCTAAGGCATGGAAATAAACTAAAATATGTCTATATCAACTCGCCAATGCATGATATGTGTCAACCTAGGGTTTTGAGTTTTATTATCACAATTGTTGTAGAAAATCACAATTTGTTTATAATAATCATGATTGTGTAAAAAAATATATTCATTCAATGTAAGACAAAAATTAAGAATAAATATAAGATCTTGTGTAAAGAATAAAAACGGTCACACATGTACAATCAATCATCACAATATGGTCACAGTTTCCCCTCATTACAATTGAAAATAAATAAAAGAACTACATTACTTGGCTAGAGTTTTGCTAGAAAACCCTAGATACCGAATTAGTTACTCATGGTGGAAAGAGACTGCATCGTTGATGTAGAAACGCCATCCATGGTCGTCTTCTCCGGATCTCTAGGTCTTGAATGACTCCTCCCTTTAAATGATATGAATCTGAAAATTGGGTAGAAAGAAGTCCCAAAATTATGTGGAGAGATGTATCCAAAATTATGTAGAGAAAAGTCCCTTAGATCTGTAGCAAAGTTTGATATTTATAGACAGAGCCAATGGAAACCTAACTTGTGGAATATGATTACCCTTTTTCGTAATTTCACACACAACCAAGAAAAGCCCTAATATCTGATGTATAATGTGTGTATATTACATGTATAGAGGTGTTGGGGTCGAACTTAAAGTCATTCGGGTCAAAACGGATCAATCTGGGTCAAAATAGAATTTTGGCTCGAATTTGAAATTTCCAGCTTTTTCTGCAGGACACCTCTAACTCTTTTGATCATATCTGGAGCTACACACATTAGATGAATGTGTATAATATATCATTGGAAAGCTAACTTCAAGATATTGATGATACACTCAAGAATCATCTCATTTGGACCTTATTTGACTGAGATATGACTGTCCTAAGTTGACTGAAAAATTGTGCTGAAAACACTATTCATGCCGCATAAAAATGATACTTTCTAGCCACTTTTAGCTACTAGAAGCGTAGGGCATGCATAGCAAAATCCCCGGAACCAACTTTTCTTGATAATTGCTCCGTTTAAACCTCCCCGACTCCTTCAGTTTGATTCTTGAAGTTGCGGCTCCGAAAAATGATATTTTCGCCATCCGGGAGACACTTTTATCTTGAAAACACCTCTTTTGCTCTCTCTTTTGGATAACACAAACACTTTTCTGGTTAATTCACCAAAGTTAGCTTGTAATCTTCATTAAGCTTTTGAAACACGCTTAAACACACAAACGATATAAAAATATTAAATAACGAAATGTAAGGACATATCTAATGCAAGATATGAGCCTAAAATGAACAATATTGAACACTTATCTGGAAACAATATCAATAGAGAAACATTCTAAAGAAGTGATGATAAACAAGTATATTACAACAACCGCTATATACTCCCACTCAAGCTGGCATAAGCTCTACAAGATATTTAATTTCTCTATTGTGGAATTCTCACGACTTTATTGCAATGCGAATAAATAATAAAATGGCACCGCATCTGAAGATCTTCAAACTCCATCCATAACACAAATATATCATAAAAGATAATCCTAAACAACAGACTGGAAAGAAAATAGAGAAGTCTAACCATAGATGGTTAGCTTTCAAGTAACCAAAGATAACATGTTTTTGCTCTCAAAATGACCAAATATGAACTGAGCCAGTATCTAAAATATTCAAAAAAAACAACAAGAAATATCTATATTCATTACTAATAATTCATTATTCACAAGGAATGAAGGTTGTACAAGAGCTGACTGAGTCAGAAAATTTTCTATTAACATTGCCATTAGCTTCAGCTTCTATTTAAGCGATTGACATCGCCTGGACTGCAACATTTTTTTTATAAATTTAATACATATTAATTAATTGTCTTAAAGCTGAACTACAACCATTTTTTGCAAGGACCAAATGTTATAGAGAGGAGTTGACGCAAACAAGAATATTTCGCAAATGTGTCACCAAAACACTCACCTTATTCTTCTATCCATCAAGCAAATCCATCAAATTTCTTTGCATTTTTTTATCTTGCATCTAAAAGATTAAGGAAAGTCCCAAAGACTTTCTCATTCAACAATTTCTTTGCATTTTTTTTTTATTATTAAATTATTGGGCTCTTGGTAGATTTGCACCAAAGTGCTAACCCCCTTGTGCATATCACTAAAAAAAATGGTTCTTCCATAGTGCTCAAAATAGAAAATTTGACTTTGCGGATTCTCAGTCTTAAAAAGTGTAGTAGCCTTGCTTCCGTACGCAACCATATACCAACAATAATCACTGTACAACTCTTAGTAGATAGAAATCAACAAAAGTCCAATAAATTAAATGGTCTCATCAATGCTGGAACCTATGCTACGTTTGGTCCCCGTGAATGGAATAAAATGCAAGTGAGAATGAAATAAAATGGGAATGAATATATGAAGTACATTAGTAATGGATTGAACTTGAAAGAAAATATTCCAAATATAACCCTATTGGTGATAAATATATTATTCTAACAAAATATTATTATTTTGTAATATTGTTATAAAAATGGTGGAAGGTCACGAGAATAACAGTGGCGGACAATAAATGTGGTGTTGTTGGGGGAGGTGGAAGGCGATGGCCGTGGAGGTGGAGATTATAGAAGTTGGTGACGGTGGCGGTGGTAGTTTGTTTACTCCAAATGTGAGAGGGTGGTATTAGTAATTTTATGTTCAAAAAATATTTACTCAAGGAATGGAATGACCATTCCATGGGTTTAGTAATGGAGAGGATTTTTATTTTATTTTTGAAAAGAAAGATAGTATAAAAGAAAAATGGGCTAAGCCATACAAAAGCTAAGGGGCATACCCCAGATTACAAAGAAAATGTGAAAGCCAAAAGTCCACCAAATAAAGAACAAAAGACAACCATATGGCCTAATAAGCAATTGCAAACCTAAAGAAGCAATGATAGTCTTCAAAGTTGTAGCAGGACTCTTCCTTCCTGAGAAACCATCAACCACACCGGGGACAAGGACGTGATCCAAACAACAGTAAAGTTGAAGCAAAAAAACAACACAAGCAATGGACTGATCAGTACAGCAACCCTCAATCATGAAATCCGAAATCAAATCAATGAACCATAATAGTGTCTGGCAAGTTCCATTTAGCAATGATGGCATGATTAATAGGAGTAGGGGGATAGTTTTGCACAGAAAAAAAAGTGAATCTAACACTCTGAATAATTTTCTGAAAGATAATCTCAATGGTACTGAATTCAGACTGGAAAATCCTTCTATTCCTCTCTTTCCAAACTTCATAAATTAAAGCTGAAAAAGCTAATTTATTTACAAGAGCAAAAAGAGATTTATCTTGAAGATTGAGAATAGACCACTGCATTAAGGAGTCCTAATCTCCATCTGGCCAATTTCCAAGATCCCATTGAAGCACCATCTTCCATAGTCTTTTAGTGAAACTGCAACCGAAGTACAAGTGATCTCTATCCTCTATATGTATGGAGCAAAACACACAAGTTGCAGACGTTAGAACCCCAATAGATAACAAAAAATTCATGGTGTTGAATCTGTTTTGGTGAACCAACCAATGAAAAAAAGAATGCTTTGGGACCTGATGAGAAAACCAAATAGAACCATGCCAAGCAACCTTATCAGGCTTGTATCTAACAAAATCCCATGCTGACTTGATTGAAAATTTCCCATTACCAGGCACCCATTGAAGACAATCACCTTTAGTAGGTAAGGGAACAAAAGTAGAAGGAAAGCTTGCTTTAAAATCCACCCATTTTTGGGAGTTGAGAGTAGGAAAATGCCATCCAGAGCTAGTAATCAACCTACTTACAATAGCATTTGCACCAAGCCCTGAGGAATTAATTACTGTTGGGCAAAAGAAAGAGACAAGGGGGCCTTTAGGATGCCAATTATCAAACCAAAGGGAAGTTTGCCTTCCATCACCAATCACAGACTTGATAGCAGTTTTTAAATAAGGCCTAATCTTCAACAATTGTTTCCAAGTCCAAGAACGACCTCTTGGAATAGGAATATTCCAGAAATTTTTATGTTTAATAAGATACAGTTGAACCCAAGAAGACCAAAGAGAATGAGATGTAGGACTAAGAAGAGCCCAAAGATGTTTAGCCATTGCAACAACATTCCATTCCTCTAAGTCCTTAATTCCAAGACCTCCTTCTTGAAAGAGAGTACATACAGTACTCCAAGCAACCTTACAACCACCCTTACACATTTAGAGCTAGTCCAAAGAAATTTTCTAAAAAGAGAAGAAAGCTCATTAATAACAGACTTTTGAAGAACAAAGATCGAAGACCAATAAACTTGGGTAGCAAAAAGCACAACTTTAATCAATTGCAACCTACCAGCAAATGAGAGGAACTTGCTTGACCAACTATTAATTCTGCTTGCAATCTTAGATAAAAGAACATCACAATCCTGCTTAGAGAGCTTGGAAGATAAAAGTGGAACTCCTAAATATTTTACAGGCAAATAACCAACCTGAAAGCCAAGTTTAGAAACAATTTGTTGCAGAATAGGGGTAGGGACACCAGCATGAAAGAGCAAACTCTTGGCATGATTAGGAAGAAGACCATAATGTAAACTGAAAAAATTCAAAGCCTCCATGACACAATCCACTGAAGCAACATCACCCGCTGAAAAAAGGATCAAATCATCTGCAAATAAAAGACTGGTAATTTTCTGAGCACTACACTTCTAATGAAAATTAAATCCACTAATATCTGTCATCTGAGCAAGTAACCCAGTGAGAATTTCCATGCCCAAAACAAAGAGGTAGGGGGAGAGAGGATCACCTTGCCTAATACCTCTGGAACTTTTAAAGTAACCTGCCAAACCACCATTAATATTGACAGAAAACATAGGGGAAGAAATGCAAGACATGATCAACTTGATAAAAGGCTCAGGGAATTTAAAAGCTCTAAGAGTAGCCTCTAAAAAGGACCATGAAACTGAATCAAAAGCCTTTGTCAAATCAACCTTCAAAGCAATTCTAGCATCACCATCATCCTTATGATAATCCCTCAATAACTCTTGGGCTAAGAGAATATTATCTGAGATATTTCTGCCTGAGATAAAAGTTCCTTGGTTAGAACTAATGCATGTTGGGAGACAAGCTTTAAGCCTATTAGCAAGAACCTTTGAAATACATTTATAAATGGTAGTGCATAAAGAAATAGGCCTAAAATCAGAAACATACGTAGGGTTAACAACTTTAGGAACCAAAGTAATAATGGTAGAATTCACCTCCTTAAGTATGTGGCCACTATGATAAAAAGCTTGAATGACCTTAGTAACATCAATGCCAACAATAGACCAAGAATGCTTGAAAAATAACGCATTAAATCCATCACTACCTGGAGTTTTCCCATCTTTTAAAGAGAACATAGCTTTTCTAATCCCTTCATCAGAAATAGGCCTTTGTAAAACATGAATTTGTTCCTCAGTTAAAACAGAATGGACATAATCTTGTAAATTAGGAACAGAAAAAGAAGTAGGAGCTGAAAGCAAATTTTTATAGAACCCAATCACCTCTTCTTGAATGTGATCATGCTGATCCAAAAGAGCACCATTTGAAGTCTTCAAAGTGAGAATACTATTAGCCTTTTTCCTGAAGTTTGCCATTTTGTGGAAAAAAACAGTTTATCACCCAACTTCAACCATTGAATTCTAGACTGTTGTTTGTATAGAGACTCTTCAGCATGGGAAAATTGATTATACTCAGAAAGACAAGCTTTTTCTTGATCAATCACAGAAGAGTTGTCTGGATCAGAATCAAGAAGCATTTGAATGGACTGTAATCTCTCTCTAATATCATGAACTTTTGCAGATAAATCATTGTAATGAGAACTATTCAACTTCTTCAACTCTTGCTTCAGGATTTTCAACTTAGAAACCACCTGATACATAAAGGACCCAGAAATAGGTTGCTACCAAACTTGTTGCACTATATCCATAAAAGAGTGGTGATGAATAAGATAATTGTTGAATCTGAAGGGGGGTTTTTTCTTTTGAAGATTAGTGCCCAACTTAAGGATAATCAAAGCATGATCTGAAACATAACCAGGTTCAAATAGGACCTCAGATTGAGAATAAGTATTATTCCAAGTTTCATTCACCAAGACTCTATCAAGCTTTTGAAAATAAGTGTGATTATTCCAAGTGAATTGAAGACCAGAATATCTTAAATCAAGAAGAGAGGCTTGTTGTAAACAATCACCACACTCCTGCATAGACGGATCCCATTGAACAGAACCACCAAAATTTTCATGAGAGTATCTAATAGCGTTAAAATCTCCTGCTAAAAAGAAAGGAAGAGAGGAATTATCTTGAGTAGCTTGTAAAATGTCCTTCTATAGAGCTCTCCTTTGAACATTATCATTTGAACCATAAACAAAACCCCCAACATATTGCTTTGAGGTCACAATATTAGAAATGGAACAAATAATAATCTGATCTGATTTGAAAAGAGGAGTAACAGAAAGAAAAGTTGGATCCCAACATACCAAGAGTCTTCCATTGTAAGCATGATCATAGTTCGTTAGAACACTCCAGTCTTTGGCAAAAGAATTCATAGTTCTCACCAAGTTCTTCTCCTTAATCCTAGATTCCACAATACAAAAAAGAGGCAGATTGTATTTTTTAGTAACCTTCTTCACCTCATTGTGCCTACTGGAGGTATTAAAACTTCTAACATTCCATATTCCAAAATTCATTAAAACTATTGTACAAAGATGGGAGGCACAATAAACAGAACTCAAAGACCCACACCTCCCCCTTTAGGAGAGCTATTGGTCGAACCCCTTCTAGTTTTAGCCTTGGATTTCTCCATTCCTTTAACTGTTTTAGCCATTCCTTCTTTTTGCTTGGAATTAGTATGATCAGTGTTGGCAACAACCTCCATGGATTCGGGAATAACATCAATAGCTTTGATAGTATTAGAGGCACCAGCAATTTTGTGAGGAGCAACGACCTTAGTGACGGCTAAATCTGAAGTAATTAAAGTGCTTTGAGTAACATCAGTAGAAATTTCCTTCTCAACAAAAGCCTTAGCAACATTATCAACTAATTGATCATTAGCAATAACAACAGGAGAAACAGAAGCAATCTCGCCTTCAATATCTTGAAGTAAACTAAATTTATTAGCATTCACAACATTTACAACCATTGCAGGAGGATGACTAACAAAAGTAACATTGTCAGAATTAGTAACTGCTTGATCATTTGGCAACACATCCTGATCATGTGGCTTAGTATTAGCTAGAATAATAGCTTCTGTAGCAGTCACTGCACTCTTACCACTCTTATCAACAACTTTCCACTCTTGATGGGTAGGTTTTCCAATAACAGATGGAGCTTCTTTTGGAGCCTTTGGACATTTGACAGTGGAGTGACCAAACACATTGCAACGAGAGCACTTCTGAGGAAGCCACTAGTATTCAACCTTAACATAAAGTAAGGTACCATTGGGTAACTCAGCTTGGACTACCTTGGAAAAATCAGATTTAGCATCCATCTCTATGCAGACCCTAGCAAAACCCATTCTCTTTTTGTTATCAGTAAGAGCATCCACATACAAATGAGTACCCAATTGGCTAGATACAAAGCTGATGGCATCTTCATTCCAAAATTCTAATGGAATACCAAATAATTTGACCCAAACTGGTAATGAAGTGATAACGTCTTTCTGCAAGATCAGATCTGGCTTCCATTTTTGCAATACCAATAAATGATTTGCAAAGTGCCATGTATTTCCTTCGATGATAGCATCTCTTTGCATGGTGGAAGCAAATTTGAACAAAAAGAAATTGTTATCTAGGCTGTGAACACCGCATAGACCTTCCCCACACCATAGTTTCTTAGCAATAGATTCAAAAGTTAAAAATGGAAGACGCTTATCAATAAAATAGCCTATCAAACATGGTTGCCAATCTGCATATTGCGCCATATCAGAAGTAAGCACAGCTCTATTAGGGTTGTCTTTGTTAGGAGCAATGTATCGCAACTTCATCTTACCCGCTTGAATACTGGTGTTTAGTCTCTGAGCCCAAGACACTGGTTGTGATACAAGAGTAGGTCGGATGCCAGGAAGAGGAGGAAACTCAGATTGGGTAACCCCAGATGACGTAGCATCACCATTTACAACTTCAGAGATATCAACAACTTTCTGTGTAGGCGCGTTAATAGCCTCCACATTCGTCTCTTCGTTCAAATGCACTTTGTCCTTCTCTTGGATTGCACGCAGCATCTCATTTATAGTGATTAACTCATCATCCACTTGAGAAGCCATTGAATCGTCTTCGGGACAAATTGTCGAACACCTAGTGTGCAGTGAAACATATGTGTGCTGATCTGAGCATGAGGAAGAGTGAAGCTTAAATCGAAGCCCTAGAGATGTCGCAAAACGAAGCCCTAGAGCTGTCACGATCGACCAAGTCCAGCTACAATGCCCAAATCGCCCAATCAGCCAATTCGCCGTATCTTTTGATAATCTTCGGATTTCCAGGTTGGATTTCCTGTTCCTTCCACTTTGTGGACTGCTAAGATTTCATTATTTGTGTTTGTTGCTGATATTAAATCTTGTATATATGCAGGAAGTGATGAGTGACCCTCTGCTTATGAACTCAGGATACAACAGCTCAACATACTATTTGGCTCCCATGACACTAGAGTTTTAATGGGAGATCTAGAAGAAGTTGACATAATAAACTACAAATAGATTGGAGGTAGTTCGTACCTCCAATCTATTTGTTTGAGACTTGTAAGTTTGTAACTGCAGGGATAAAAAGTCCTTTAATAATATAGCGTACTGAGCTTTAGTCCTATACGTACTAAAAATCCCCATTCAGGCTTGATAACACCTATTCGCTTTCCTAAGTTACCACTCGGTAATTCCCAAGCTTAATTACTTATTTGTGTTTAAGAACAAGAATGACTTGAAGTTAGAACGTATTAGGCTTAACCAGCTTTTGCGCTATTGTTTCGAAGTAATCCCACATCCGAACCCATAGAGAGTTTAACATCATATTTTTGTTCAATGAAACTCATAAATTCCGAATACCAGTACAGATGTAAGGTTAGCTCATACTATGCTTGCTTTATTGTGGTAACACAATATTTTGTGTTGCTAGTGAATCTGACTGGTAACATACGCAAAATGTTTCAGTTTATTAAAAGAAGAGCAACAAAATTCTATAAACTATTCGGAAGTGTTCAAGAAACAATAAAGTAGAGTTGTTAGCTGCAGGTATTGGAGGAAAAAATATATATCACAGTCTAAGTTTATTGGTTTCCACCACACACATCCTAGTTTTAGAAAAAAGAAAGGGAAACCACATTATACATGACGATGCAAGCTAATACTTGGAAGCACATTGAACAAACTTTTTTGCATGCACTATTAGAAAAATAATAACCATTTGGCCGAGCACAAGAAGTAATAAGTTAATTCCAAATTCATTCCTACCAATTCTAACCCAATGAGTGTTTTTATTGAGTAAATCGTCAAAAAAGTATATTTAGTATATTTATTCCATATTCATCTAGCTACATATATTCGACATAAATTTCGTTATCATATTCCTCCGACAATATCCCCACACAAAACAGTAACAATTTTTTAACACTTGATGGGTTCAGATCAACTCAAAACTATTAGCTAAATAATTAGTCTTTTACACTATGCAACCTAAAAAAATTAACAAATTGAACTTAAGAATGACCAAATCAGGGTTGTTCAAAATAATTGTTATTAATTACATAGTTTGGAAATTCACTAATAAAAAAGAAGCAATCTCACAAAGTCAGTAGAACAATACCTGAAGCAATTAGTAAAGATTTCATTTGTCGTGCAATCCGTTGACGCCTGCATACATTAAACAAATAGGATGATATCTATCAACTAAAAGGAAATACAGTTAGAACTAATCACATTATATAGATACATATATATGTATATATATGCTACATGAAAGGGTTTTGGACTTGTTGAAAAACTCGGCTGCATTAGGTATTTTTCCATTGTTATGGATCAATATATTGTTGTCACCCTGGGCTTTTGAAGGCATTTCAAACTCTTTCTTATTCTTCTTCAGAGCAAAAATAAACCTAAAACCCTAGTGAGAGGGTGTAATTGGCAACTTGGGTCTAGACAAAAATAAAAAATAAAAAAAAATAAGAGCGAAAAATTAAAAATAGATATCCAAAAAGTAGAGACCATGAGATTGCAAAACATAAAAGTGGACATGACCAATCTATGTGAGTAAAAAATTGTAGTACATGTATCCACGCATATATATATATATATATAGGTATATATAGATATACCTAGATCGGATAGTGAGGGAGAGAGAGGCGAACTGGAATTTAGAGTCCGGTGGTAACGGTGAATTGAATTTTGCAGCAGTGAGAAACAGTTAGGGTTTAATGTCCAGGATGGTCCAGGATTTAAATTATTATTGTATATTGCTTTGTTTATTTTGTTGAGAAAATTACTGCCAAAATAATTTATTATTTTGTATACTCTCTGCAATACAAATATTTCTATAATATATATTAAATTTTAAAAATAGTTGATAAGTGTTAAGTAGTTGTAGGTGCCAAAGATTACACCACACATGAATGAATCTCATTAAGACTAGAGAATATGGGCCTCAGGCCCATTTTTTACAAGATAAATATAGAAACTATTCAATTATCCATTTCCCAAATTGTGATGCTCCTTTTCTGGATAGGCATTACCATTTTATAACCATATCAACCTCCCCACCCCAATTTTGGGGAGAATATTTATAGCCAGAATCGCTGAACCGACCCTCCTTCAAATGGTGAACATTGTTTTGAACAGTGCAAGTAACACCCTCAATTTACTTATCAAAATACTAAAACTTATTCTCTCTATATTTAATCATGAGATCGGCAGAGGCAACATATATTGGTAATTGAAGTTCAGTTACTGAAAAATTTGCTATAAACATACTTGCCATTTTTAATTCAGTTAGCACCAAAAGAATTTTTTTTTAATGGAAAACGAATTTCATGTAAAACATTCCTACACAAAAACAAAATACTTTAATTTCTTTATGTAGCTTTGTGAACCCAAAAAAAATGTTCTTTCTTTTTTAGTAGGTTTTATGCTATTCAAACCATAAAAATGGTAACTTCCATAATTTCTTTGAGAACTTTACATGCCGAACACTTTCTTTCACTTTCACTTTTCACCATTAATTTCTATCTAACAGAACATTGCCTAAATAATTTATCCCAAATTTACCTGAGAATTCTAAGCCAAGCCCCATACATTATCAGGCCTTAGTAGAGAATTAATACATATATTAGTACATTATACACACACAGATAGATACAATCTTACACACACATATATATAGGCGGAGAGACATACATACGGATGAGGGAGTCCCCGCGAACCGGAATTCGCAAATTAAATGGCAAAAATGTGATTTGAAAAACAAATGAAGGTTTAGAGAGAGAGAGACTTGAGTTTCTGGGCCATAAATCCAGCCCGAAGTTAAATAGCCCCCCAGTTTAGTATAAGCCTGCCCAAACAGATATGGGGAAGATCTATCAAAAAGTGATTATTTGCTTTAAAATAATATAAAATTACTATATAGTGAAAAAAATAGATGCATGTGTGAGCGCCTATTATTTCTCTAAATTTTTATTAATTCTTAATTTTCCAATGAGTCATGTAATTATTCAATTAATCTTCTTCAATAACAGAATTCAGTATTACTAAAAATGGTAATTATGAGATTTATTTTTCGAAAGTAGTGATTGTGGAATCAATTAAAAATTAATTATTATTGATAACTACTCAAAAAAAATTGAGCAAATAAAATTATGTTTCAACATTCTTAGGACGTAATTTTATGAAATAGCACCTAAATTTTAATGTCAAGAGTATTAGTTTTATGTTATGTTTGGTTGGAGGATGAATAAGGTGTAATTTTCGTGTTTGTTTGGAGGAAAAGAAAAATAAGAAGGTAGTGAGAAGGGAAAAAAATTATACTAAGATCTTGTTTTACAGAAATTTTAAATCTAGTTTTCTGCATAAGAAAGGGAACATAAAGAAAGAAGATAAAGCATTGGTCTTGACGACAGTATATATATATATATAACAAACAATGTTTGGGTATGCATCTTTTCCAATATTGCTTTATCTCACTTATGCATAATGTATATACATCTCTTATCTAAAATATATAGAGCAAGAGTGCAACGAAAATGACAAAAAAAACATAGCATATGTCAAGTATCTTCCATACAATAACTATTAATATGTCAAACAATGACCTCGAGATAAGCATAATCTACTTCAAACTTTGGTTTAATAATCACCTTATTTTTCTTAGACTAAGTTGTCACAGTGGTTTTAAATTTGGGAAAATTCGCCTTAGGTCCTACTTTTCAAGCCCAACACATAAGTTCTAAAATAATTTAAGCCGGACATATAAATTCTACTTTTCACCCCAAATTTCATATAAGTTCATTTTTTAATTTCTTACGTTTCTTTCCTATATTAACCCCACCCTCACCATCACAATCACAGGCTTCACAGCCCACCCCAACTTCATTTTCCAATACCAATGCTCCAAAATTACAAACCAACTCTTCATAAAAATAAATTGCATAAAAGACCCATATAGTAATTGACCTATTATATATATATAAAGAACACTTTTATCACAATTTATTTACTATCAATAAAATACATTTTTGACCTACTTTGACCTAATATCATATAATTTATTCAATATCAATAAAATAAATAAATAAATAAAATTATCATCTTAAAATACTTAATTTTAAAAAAGAACCCTTTTATGACCTAATATCCCATATACTAGCTGACCTATTATGTATATAAAAAAAAAGAACACTTTTATCACAATTTATTTACTATCAATAAAATAAAATTTTGACCTACTATGACCTAATATCATACAACTTATTCAATATTAATAAAATAAATAAATAAAATTATCATCTTAAAATACTTAATTTTTAAAAAGCACACTTTTATGACCTAATATCACAATATTTGAATTCAGTTTTTTTCCAATTACCATATAATAAAAAAAATCATTTCTATAATCACGATATTTGGTAAGGATTCAAAGCTCTTGGGTAAACAAAAAAAAAATTACACCCAAATTGTTTTGGTATACATATAAGAGAGGAAGAGATGAGCTGCAGTCTTTTTTTTTTGTTATATGGTAATTGGAAAAAAATTAGAATTCAAATATTATGATATTAGGTCATAAAAGTGTTCTTTTTTAATATTAAGCATTTTAAGATGATAATTTTATTTTTTTATTTTATTGATATTGAACAAATTATAGGGTTAATTTCAGTACCCCTGTGGTTTCAAAAAATATCACTTTGCCCCCTCCTACACAGAAAACCCCCCTGCACTTATCAAATTGTATCAAATTGCCCCATTCCCTATAAATTTGGACCAAAATACCCCTATGATTTAATAAAAAATGATTTAAAATTTAAAAAAAAAAACATATAAAATTGGAAATATATATATAAAATTAAAAATATATATATATAAAATTAGAAAATATATATAATTCATAAAAATATATATAAAATTCGTAAAAATATATAAAATTCATAAAACAATATATAAAATTTGAAAAAATAAGTAATAAGATGTAAAAACAAGAGAATATATTAAGGTTACAAGAGAATACAAGTAAGAATATATAAAAATCGAATTTTATATATTTTATATTTTTTTTTCTATTTTTATATATATATTTATGAATTATATATATATATATATATTTCTAATTTTATAAGTTTTTTTCGAATTTTATATGTTTTTTTTTTAATTTTAAATCATTTTTCATTAAATCCCAGAGATATTTTAAATCATTAAATAATTTTTCGAATTTTAAATCATTTTTACAAATTTTATATATATTTTTTGGAATTTATATGTTTTTTTTTTCGAATTTTATATCTTTTTTTCAAATTTATATTGTTTTTTCGAATTTTATATGTTTTTTCAAATTTTATATATACTTTTATGAATTTTATATGTTTGTTTCTAATTTTCTATGTTTTTTTTATATGGTTTTTTTCGAATTTTATGTATTTTTTCAAATTTTATATATTTCTTTCGAATTTTATATATTTTTTACGAATTATATATATATTTCAAATTTTATATGTTTTTTTAATTTTAAATCATTTTTCATTAAATCCTAAGGGTATTTTGGTCCAAAAGTATAGGGAATGGGGCAAGCTGAAACAATTTGATAAGTGCATGGGGATTTTTGATCGGTGTCTTAGGTCGGTTAAAAATATGATTAATAATAAAACTATAATGACCTAGTTTTACCTATTGCAAGTGCACGAGTCGTATTATAGTATAGTACGGCTTGAGACAGGTTTATCAAACCTAAATGACTAATTCGTACACTAAATTATAATAAAATAATATTCTTGAATTGTTATGATAATTTGATTTGGATTTTTGTATTAAACTAAATAAAATAATTAAAGATAGATTGAGAAAATTTAATAGAGAGAGTCTAGGGTGTATCTAGCGTCATCACTAGCTTCGTAATATAAACGTTCCATCCATTCTATTATAAAAGGGAGATACAGTTTCTGTGAATCAGACTAATATCGCTACAAGCTAATTCCTAGTCCCAAAAGAAATACATTCAATCGAATTCAACAACAAACCATTTTCGGAATTAGTGGATTAGTGCATGCGATTACTCTACTCTACTCATACGGTGCATTAAATTAAAACATGCATATTTCACCTCTCCTTAACACGATTTGTCCAAATCAAGACTTATTGTTTTACGAACCATTATGTAGAAAACTAAAATTTAACCTTTGGAGTTTTAGCTCGTAGTGATTAAGCATAGTTGGGTAAAATTAAGCATTATATCAATCTAAGATAAGAAATATAATAAATGCAAAACTTTATATAACAATGATATTTCGTTATCTCATCTACAGAATCATCACAATAGTGTTCTTTAGCTTCCCCTTTTACGATAAAAATAAATAAAATACAGTCTACATTACTTGGGTTAGGGTTTACTAGAAACCCTAGATACCGTTCAGTCACCCATGTCTGTCGGAGATCGCATCGTTGATGTTGAACCCGAATCCATGGACCTCTTGGTGTTTTCCTCTATTTTTTCTTGGTCTTCTCCTTTTCGTCGCTCTCCAGATGTGTTCTTCCATGCACTAATTATTTATCGAGAGAAAACCCCCTTTATTCTGATATACGTGAACTTTTATAGAGAAAAGGTCTGTCACTCCTAAATGATTTGGGAGACATAACTAAAATAAACCTAATTACTAAAACTAATCTAAAAATAAAGTTTTTCTAAAACTTCTGAAATAATTACATAAGAATAATAATTAATAAATATAACTACTCCTAAAATATCACCCAAATCGAAGTTTATCTTGACCATCAATAAAATCCACGAAGTCTTCACCAGCCTTCCTAACAGTAATAAAATCGTGGATTTGACGCCTTAAACGATGCCTTTTGGTCCAAAATCATCTAGGCCTACTACTTTTAGTGAGTTTTTTTTATTGACATGTTTCCATTCGAAAAATTGTGTTTTCTTGCTAAATTTGGACATTTTGACAGTTTGTACGAAAACTACAGTCTCGGTCTCGGTTCTCGAATGGTCTTGAATCGGCATTCCAGTTAATTCACCAAAATTAACTCATTTTCCTCATAAAACACCTGAAACACACTAAACAAGACAAATCACATAAAAACACAAAGATAGTATAATGTATACACTAACAACACTGAGTTAAGGACCTAGAATTTGTAACATTCGACTCTTATTAATTTTCTGTATAGGAGGGGGGCAAAGTGATATTTTTTAAAATCACTGGGGGATTTACTGAAATTAATCTTAAATTATATGATATTAGGTCATAGTAGGTCAAAATTTTATTTTATTCATAGTGAATAGATTGTGATAAAAGTGTTATTTATTTATTTATTTGATAGTAGGTCCATGTACAAATTAGTTTATGGGTTCTTTATGCAATTTTATTTTTATGAAGAGTTGGTTTTTAATTTTGGAGCATTGGTATTCGCAAATGAAGTTGTTCAAATTTTGAGTAATATAATGTTTCTTTGATAAAAAGTGAGGAGGGGACGCACTTGCTGTGAGTAGGGTTGCACACGGTTCGGTTTTGTACGATTCTTGAAAATTTTGGAACCAAATCATTATCAATGGTTTCTTAAAAACAAGAACCAGAACCAGAATCATTAGTTAAGAAACTAAATCAAACCAAACCAAAAAGTAACGGTTCAGTTCGGTTCTGAACCACGGTTCCTTGAGCATTTTATTTCAAAATATATAACATATATATCAACATAAATTATGAAAAACAATCCCGCCAATTTCAAAACTAATAAGAAGACTCTTAAACCAAAAACAACTCACCCCTACCCGCACCTCCAAAAACTCACACACGCACATGGAGGGTATGTGTGTGTGTGTGAGAGAGAGAGTGTGTGAGAATTTTAGAGATTGTTTATGTAGTAACTTGATTTTTTTTTATTGTATTTTATTTTATTTTATTCTCGACATGACTTAACTCAAGAGAATTGTTGAATGTCCACGAATTAAAATAGAAAATTTATGAGTCCGTGTTTGTGTGAACCAACATATATATTTAGAGATCTATAAAGGGGGAGAGAGAAACAAAGCTTTGTAGAAAGCTTAGAAACCGGTCGTAATGAGGAGAAAAGTTATGGTGGCCGACAGTGAGAATGAATGTGAGAGATGAGAGAAGTTATAGATTATAAGGTTTTTATGTATATACCTATAACATTTGTTTTGATGGTAAAAAACTATTAGGGTAAATTTATAAATTTATTTAATACACAAATTTGTATTCATTTGGTGTTATAAGTTTATATGAATTTATAATTTTATTAAATATAATGTAATTGTATAATTGTGTTATACATAAATATGTATATCTAATTTATATCGGTTTGGTTTGGTTCTAGATAATCTGAAACCGGAACCGAACCAAATTAAAACGATTTTAATTTTTGAGAACCGGAACCAAACCAAACCAATTCAAAACCGGAACCAAAGCATCGGTTCAATTTGGATTGGACCGGCTTTACGGTTCCACGGTTTTTTTGTGCACCCCTAGCGGTGAGGGTGAGGGTGAGGGTGGGGTGGGGGTAATATAAGAAAGAAATGTAAGAAACTGAAAAAATGTACTTATATGGAATTTTTGATGAAAAGTAGAATTTATGTGTCCTATTCAAACTATTTTAGAACTTATTTATCTTTGGACTTAAAAAGTATGACCTGAGGGGAATTTTCCCTTTAAATTTTCACTGTCTCGTCCTTCTCAATTTGAGGTTTATCTGGATTTACCTTTCTATTTACTTAAAAATAATAAATGTACGTGCACATGATCAAGCATGCACTAAATTAATAAAATAAAATAAAAATAAATGAATGAATGATTAAATTAATCAGCATAATTTTTATTGACAAAATTATAGGTATGACCAACACAAGAACTATCTAGTTTTCCCATGTTGGATTCCAGCAAGTTCATATGTAAATTAGTTTGGTATATATAACTTCAAAGGCTATAATATGTTCTGTATATATTCCACATTTTTATGTTCTATATATGTTTACAGGTAAGTCTCTTTCATACCTGTGTTATGATTG
This sequence comes from Cornus suecica, assembly GCA_963922005.1. NCBI lineage: Eukaryota > Viridiplantae > Streptophyta > Magnoliopsida > Cornales > Cornaceae > Cornus > Cornus suecica. The sequence goes on from OY998246.1 coordinate 4,599,194, forward strand.
GAATTAGGCTGAGATTGGGGTAAAGCCGTAAAGCACTTCCCCAACCAAATAACAAAAAGCTACAAAGTGAAGCTACCATCTTTCCAGCTATCAATATCCACTCACTCTCTCTCTCTCTCTCTATATATATATATATATCGATCTATATATATATATATAATATTCTTCATGGATGCTCAATATCTTGGGTGAATGTCAATAATCCATATGCAGTGCCTGCAAAAAGGGTATTTATAAATGTATCAATAATACTTTCCGTCCTGGCCAAATTTATGAACTTCTATATTTAGTAAAATATAAATTAAAAATGAATGAATTGAAGTAAGATGAACCTTATCCTAATGTGATCCAATAAAACTTAAAAGATTTGACAATTTTGTAAGAAAAATTAAAGTCACAAAATACATTAAAAAATGAAACAAAGTATTTGGATCCTCATTCCTCACAATGGAGGATGAACTTCATCCTCATCCATCTCTACTAATGTGGAATTATTATTCTCCTAATGTATTATATATATATATATATATATAATTAATTATGTTGTGTCTGACATGCATAATGCCCACAAATATGAAAATAAATATTAATATATATATATATTAACATTTCTATTTATTATAAACTCATATGTATATATACACACATACATATGTTACAGATAGACCCACACTCAAAGGATATACACATGATAATAAAGAGCATTTGGATGGATCCAAAAACGTGATTATCAAGGTCCCTACGTTTAAAATAACGTATGCGTACATGTAACATGTTAGGTAATTTGGCATGGATATCCATGCACCCTCCCCTCCAAACCACCACACAAGCGCGCCAAATAATTAAGTTCATCACTTTCACAATTAATGTTTACTGGTTCGATCACTTGTAAGGATAGCAAGTCATTTCATGTTGTTTTGGAGTAGAGGATTGATGCTTTTAATTTGAACTAGATTTGTCTTAATTATAACTTCAAAATGCTAATTTAATCCTCCCAAATAGAATATATATATATATATATGTATATTTGTATTTTTCTTATAAGTAATGTCAATGTTTTTAATATGGCATATGCTATTACCGGCCAGTAAAAATATTGTTAGATATTTTGTTTTATTGTATTTATATAAAGGGTGTGTCATTGTTAAGTGGGACCAATCCTTTCTATTCAATTATAATTTTCGTGCCCGTTAGACTAAATAAATACTTCTAAGGTAAATTTTAAAAAATAATTTTTACAAAAAATGAATTTTGATTTACATCATTTTTGACTACTCATTCTACCCTTATACACATGGTCCAAACAATTTCAAACAAAATCAAGGTCTCCTATAACTCCAAAACTATGCATATATAATATATAAATTAGGAGGAGAATTTGACAAATTAATCTAAACAAAACAACCAAAATGCAGTATCTTTCAAACCAAATCCAACATTCATATCCAACATAAATATCTTTTAATCCGATAGATTGTATTTTCTATTTTAAACAGTAATTGATTCAATCATTCTGATGTGTTTCACATTTTTCACTGGTGACAAAATAAGTTGACTTCATTAATTTGTCAACATTGTATTGAAAATCAAGGTTTGGTCACTTGTCCATGGAAGGATGGTTAATTTAAACTTTAGAGGCCCGGGATAAAGATCTTGTAGATATATATATACATATATATATATATATATATTAGTTAAAAGCATGTGTTTTGCACATATTGAAAGAATTATGGTAAATGAATGAATAAAATATAAATAAAAAAATATTGATAAAGATAAAGTGTTAAATGGGAAGAAATAACTTCAAACACGAAAAAAAAAAATCAAATAGAGAGATAAAATATATCTATGTATAATTTTTTAACAATTCCTCCAAATTAAATTCAAATATGATAAAATAAAAAAGAAAGACAAAGTGTAATACATGTAAATCGTTTAATAATGAAAAAAATCAAATAGAGAGATAAAGATGATAAAATAAAATAGAAAGACAAAGTGTAATACTTGTGCATACTATAAGCAATTTATAAGCAAATAAGAGACATGACTCTAAATGCATAAACATTTAATAGAAGACATACACAAATATGGAAAGTCCAAGTTCATAAGAAGATAATACAACAAAAATAATATTCAACCCCTATTCTTGTCCGCGAAAGGATAATGGACTCGCTAGTATTGCATTTATAGATGGGTTGCGGTTTAGATTAAATGTGAAATGATGTATTGGTTTCATCAAACAACACAATACTTTTTATGCATATGACTCTGTATTCAAATTAAATAACTACATTTATGAACACACCTGTACATATTACAGTGTAACCTTTTAATTTTATTATTTTATATTTTTGATTTAAAATATGTAAAAATTAGGGTTATTATCACAAAATTCCCTGAGGTTTTACCAAATGATCATATTGCCTCCTGACCTATCAAATAACCCCCTAATCTTTTCAATTTGATCAATGTCCCCCTCCACCATCAAATTGACAAATGATTAATTACCTTGACAACACTAAAGTTTGTTATATCTTCAATCACACCCATCAACTTTGACAATCATTATTTATACTCCTCATTTTTTCAAACTCACATCATTTACATCCCTTATACCTAAAATACTCTCAAAGTTGAGATATTTGGTATTTGAAAACATGGTTTACTAGTCTCATCTTTTATTATCCAAACCGACCAATAGTTTTTTTATTTTGGCATAAATCAAAAAACAAATTCGTTTATAGTTAATATTTTTTTTAAAAAATCTAATTGGTAGTTCGAAATATTTTCTACCCTAATTTTTTTATTTTTTTAAAAATAGGCCCTTAAACACATTTTCGTATATATAAAAAAAGTAGGGTAAATTATTTTTTCCAGAAAAAACAATAAAAATAATGCAGAAATATTCTTTTGAACTACCAATTAGGGGAAAATATAAAAACAATTATAAAATATTTTTATTTTTATATAAAAATAAAAAACATTTTGGCAAAATAATTTCATATAAAATAATAATATTTTATAATTATTTTTTATATTTTACCATGATTGGTAGTTCGAAAAAAATATTTCGGCATTATTATTATTTGTTTTGGAAAAAAATATTTTACCCTATGTTTTTTATTTATGCGAAAATGTGTTTGAAGAACTACTTTTTTCTCATTTTTTAAATGTTTTACTATAAAAAAATTGTTTTTTGATTTACGCCATATTTTTTTTAATGGTTTGTTTGGATAATAAAAGATGAGGCTAGTAAACCTTGTTTTCAAATACCAAATATCTCAATTTTGAGGGTATTTTAGGTATAAGGGGTATAAATGATGATTGTCAAAGTTGAGGGGTGTGATTGAAGATAGAACAAACTTTAGATGGTGTCAAGGTAATTAATCCTTTATCAAGTTAATGGTGGAGGGGGACATTGATCAAATTGAAAAGGTTAGGGGGTTATTTAATAGGTTAGAGGACAATCTGATTATTTGATGAAACCTCGGGGGGTTTTGTAATAATAACTCTAAAAATTATTTAGAAATAATATAAGAGTATGTACTTTTATAAGTAGTATCATATGTATGTGTAAAATCATATATCAATTGACATATTCTCAATCCATTACCAGTATATATTTATATTTATCACTTGTACGAAAAATTATTGGTTACAACAAATATAAATGGACAATACTTGACTTAGGTCATATCAGAGTTTCCTACTTACTTTTCAAATTAACCAATTAAAACATGACATATCATATGAAATTAAAAATGAAGTGACCCGTTAAAAATGGATACTGAATAATATTATTCCCCTTTTGTTTTCAAATCTCAGTCTTTTCTATTTTTCCTTCTTACCTTTTCAAACCTTAAACGTAATCTCTTTCTCAAACCCACCACCAAAATTCTCATTTTTTTCTTTGCCAACTCTTTAGGCCCTGTTTTGTAATTAGTGTTGGTACAAAGTTTTTGATTTTGGTACTAAATAGTAATATTAACCCATGTTTGGTAAAATTATAGCTGGTACTACTGTAGCGCACCAAATGGAGGCATTTTTGGAACCATCTTTGTGGATAGTTTTGTATGGTGCGGACACTGTAGCAAACCACTGTAGCACTGTAGCAACCTGAATCACTGTAGCACCGAATATAATATTTATATTTTAATATTATAAATTTTAATATTAATATATAAATATTAGGTTCAGTTCAAAGGGGTGTTCGGTTCACCCCGATTCCGGTTCCAAAAATCAAAGAACCGAAATATTAGGTTCAGTTCCGGTTCTTACCCCTTTGGAACCGAACGGAACCGGAACCGAACAAATTTTTTTATATATACTTTTTTTATTTTTATTAGTGTTATATTCTTATCTTTATATATATATATATTTATATTATATTTAAAATTATAAGTTATAATTAACTTTAGGTTTGTAATAATTAAAATTTTGAAATACTCTCTTTAATTTAATTTATAATTATATTATTTTTTGATATTTGGTGTTATTATTATTATTATTTTAAAATCGAAAAAACCGGTAGAATTAACATCTCAAAAGATCAAAAAAATATAATGCCATAATTAGAAGTATGAATTTTTTTTATTAAAAGGGTCTATTTATATATATCACAAAAATTTGTTTTTTTGTTATTAAAGTAATTTTTATATCTTAGGAAAAAAGGTTTTTATTTTAGCATTTGAAAATTTTAAATTTAGGGTGAGAAGTTTTATACATTAAATCAAACAAAATTCTAATATCAAGTTTATTACTTACAAATTCAATAATTACCTCCTATGAACTTTTATATTATTATTTTTGAGAATATACTTGACGCGAATACGATTAAGATGAATGGTAAAATTAAAATCTCAAAAGATAAAAAATATAGTGGTATAATTAGAATAATGGAATTTTTTATTAAAATGGTAGAATGATCTTTTACAAGGGAATGGAGGCTTATTGCACCAAATTGATAGTTTAGGGAGTGATTTTTTCAGGAGGTTAGTTGCAAAACTGAGATAGTTTAGGGGGGTTTGTTGCACTTTACTCTTAAATCAATAAATATGGGGTCCGTTTGGATACGGGAAAACAGTTTTTGTTTTTTTACTGTTCACCCAGTTAAAAAAAAAAACACGTTTGACAAACGTGTTTACTGTTCACTTTTTTTTCCCAAGAAAACTGTTTTCTGTGAATAGTGTGTAAAAGTGGTGAAAACACCTTATTTTTTTGAGTTTTTTCACTATTTAGAGTACCATATCCGCCACCACCACCGCCGCCACCAACCACCACCACCCCGCCACTGGTCGCCGCCGCCGACCCCCACCACCTCCGGTCGTTGCCGCCGGGCTCCACCGCCAATCACCCATTGTCGCCGCACACTCATACCATTTTATTTTTCAATACAAATTTTTATCCAAACTCTTTTTTATTTTTAATTTTTTGTTGAAAAAAATAAAGATAAATAAAAAAACAGTTTTTATATTTAAAGATAAAAAACAAAAAAAAAAAAAAAAAAAACTTTCCAAAGGCACCAAAAACTTGGTTGGTCATGGTCCCTGTCTTAGCATTGCTGTTGCAGGCCATGTTCCGGGTAGAGAGAGAAAGTGATATGTGTGTGTATCACTGTGTGCCCGTGTTTGGTTTTACAGCTCGTGAAGAGAGAGAACAAGACACAAATATAGTCACAGATATATAGATATAGCATATATATATAGAGAGAGAGAGAGTTTTGTCATGATTTGTATGTGGGGTAGAGTAGTCCACAGCCTTCAGAAACCCCGGCCTCGTTGTCCATGAGTTGTTGGGAATACCTTGTCCTTTTGATGGATTCACCGAGGCCTCTAAAATATATATATTTGTAACCATATTATATTCAATTAATTTATTTCATTCATCTTTGTATGAGTGCCAAACCATCTTTTTCTCTCTATTTCTCCTTACCGAGTAAACAGAATCATCACCATTACTGAGAAAAATGGAAGTTATGAATGGTGGTACTGTGCTTGAACCAGATTTCTCTGAATTTGTTGAAGTTGATCCAACTGGAAGATATGGAAGGGTATGATTTCATTTTTTATATATGCATATATATATATATATTGTTTTTTTTTTTTCAATTCCCATTTTAGTTCTTTTCCTGTATAACAAGTATGGCTTTGATTCTTTTGTACCTGCTTTACACAGTACAATGAAATTCTTGGCAAAGGAGCTTCAAAGACAGTGTATGAACCTCTTTTCTGAAAACACACTTCATTTTTCTGCAAATTTAGATTATATGTGGTACTATGTGATTAATTTATAATGGGTATATCATAGTTTGCCATTTCAGGGTTTTTTTTCTTTTTCTTTTTCATATATATATATATATATATATATATAATTTTGGGGGTTTGTTTGTTGTTGCAGTTATAGAGCTTTTGATGAGTATGAAGGAATTGAAGTGGCTTGGAATCAGGTAAAGCTCTATGATTTCCTTCAAAGTCCTGAAGATCTAGAGAGGTTGTATTGTGAAATTCATCTTCTCAAGACCTTAAAACACAACAATATTATGAAATTCTACACTTCTTGGGTGGACACAGCCAACAGAAACATAAACTTTGTCACTGAAATGTTCACCTCTGGTACTCTCAGACAGTAAGTACTCTATGGAAGGTCCATAATCTCTATTTCCTTTTCATTTGGTGATTTGTTTTTTGTTTTTAAAAAAAATATTATTAGTCCTAAGATTGTTGTATGAATGTGTTTATCTTGATTTCTTTGTTAGGTATAGACTAAAACACAAGAGAGTTAACATTAGAGCATTAAAGAATTGGTGTAGGCAGATATTGAAAGGCCTCAATTACCTCCACAGCCATGACCCCCCAGTGATCCACAGAGATCTCAAGTGTGATAACATTTTTGTTAATGGGAATCAAGGGGAAGTTAAGATTGGTGATCTTGGTCTGGCTGCCATCCTCCGTAAATCTCACGCAGCCCGATGTGTAGGTTAGTTCAAATTTTCCAAAAGTTCATTGAATTTTCATCAGTGATCATAGAAATAAATTGTGAATTTTTTTTGGAATATCTTGTTTTTTTTTTTTTCAGTATTTAACCATTACCCAAATCTATCCATCCGAATAGTAACATGTTCTGCAATGCTCAATTTGAACCAATTGAATAGAACATTGGGGATTTAAGTATATCTTTGGTGGGTTTTTTTACTTTATATTGTTTGATATCAGGAACACCAGAGTTCATGGCACCAGAGGTTTATGCAGAGGAATACAATGAATTAGTAGACATTTATGCATTTGGAATGTGCATATTGGAAATGGTCACCTTTGAATATCCATATAGTGAATGCACTCACCCTGCTCAGATTTACAAGAAAGTCGTATCCGTACGAATTCAAAACCTTTTGTCTTGCTTTCTCTCATTGAATTACATTTCCTTCACTCCACCATTAAACTAGCATTATTTTTTAAATAGGGGAGAAAACCCGAGGCTTTGTACAAAGTAGAAGATCCTGAAGTGCGACAATTCGTTGAGAAATGCTTAGCGACAGTGTCCGATAGGCGAACTGCTAGGGAGCTCCTCAATGACCCTTTTCTCCAAATTGACGATTTTAGTTTGGATTTAAGGTCGAGTGATTATTGCAGAGATTTTGATGAAGTAGGTCCTCTTTTCAGATATCCTCTCTTACATAATCGTCAAAATGGCAGCTCTTTAGCCAGTGGTTCCTCCAATTATCTAAGTTTCAGAAGTGAGAACGACTTGGATTACCATCCACTCGAGTTTAGAACGAAAGAAATTGATCTCTTCATTAATCACGGGGATGAGCATTTGACACATGTTGACATTACCATCGAAGGGAGGAGGAGAGAAGATGATGGCATCTTTTTAAGACTCAGAATTGCAGATAAAGAAGGTTTTATCAGTGATCTGTTTCTCTAAAGTTGCTTAGTTGTTGTTTTTTGGTTCTTAACTAGGATATAAGACCAATCAAGTATTACATTTCTATGTGCAGGCCGTGTTCGAAACATCTATTTCCCTTTTGACATAGAGAGTGACACAGCATTTAGTGTGGCCACTGAAATGGTAGCCGAGCTAGATATTATCGACCAAGACGTGACTAAGATAGCTGATATGATTGACGGCGAAATTGCCTCTTTGGTACCAGAGTGGAAGAGAGGGCTAGGCATAGAAGAAACTTCTCATTATACGAACGAAAAGTTCTGCCACAAATGTAATTCAAATGGTTCTTTTGCGGACTATATATCATCAAACAACCCAGGTTCCAAAGACCTGCAAATTATTCGATGTTCTAGCCACGGATGTGCTGCTGTACATGGCCGCTTTGAAGAGATCACATACCAATTCGAAGCGTCCGAACAATGTGTTACTGAGGGTGCACCGGTGGTGTCTAGCCAATCTGACGGTATACATTATGCTGATTTATGGGCTCAACATGACGGACCTGAGTTGAGCTCGGATGGGTCGAGGGAATTCCACTCTGGCGATGAACACGAATCATTTGATCAATCGAACTCGGGAAAGGATGAGAGTCCTATAAATATGGTCAATGAGAAAAGCCCCAATGCCATGGAATCTCCCTCCGTGGATCCTTCAGTAGCTTGTGCTCTTGCTGAGGACTACGAGAATGAGATAAGGCAGGAACTAAGATGGCTCAAGGCTAAGTATCAGATGCAGTTGAGGGAGCTTAGAGATCAACAATTAGGAGTCGTATCACAATCTTCGCGTTCAAATGTTTACTCTGGTAACAAAGAACAGAAGAAGGATAATAGGTCTTCGGTTTCAACGCCCTCAAACGAAGAGAATAGTGAAATGCTGCTAAAATCTTTTGCTTCTGGTAAGCATTTCACTTCATATTTTCCTGACAATGGGGAGAAGAAGTGTTCAAATCAAACTATCCGAGATAACGAGTCCGTTTACGGATGTTGTAGCTCGGACCAAATGTTTACTGCCAAGTGTTTCTATTCAGGGGCCTTGCTACCGCACTCACTTCAAAGGGCTACTTCTCTTCCAGTTGATGCAGTAGATTTCTAAAAGAGTGAGCTTTGGTGGTGTTGTTTCACTAGGTCCATATACTAAACTTGTTTCTCCTCTCTTTTGATGTGTAAAATAAAGGATGATACAAGGTGTAATGAGCATACATATATATATATATATATGTATTCTTGTAGAGCTTGTAGAATGTAAAATATCAAACCTAGTGAAAATCAGCTTCAGTTGGTGTTGAAATGAATTGATGTACATTGCCCACTAACATTACAGTAAGCACAAGCTCCTCAAAATTTAAATTGGATACTTTATTTATGTGTGTATGTGTATGTGTATGTGTTGTGTGAGGTGTATATCTATGTTTCTGTAGAGAAGCTTGTGATGAACTCCAACTGTGTCCAGGATATTATGTGAAGGTTACTGATAGAATAAGGGTAGAATAGTAAATGCCCAAGCCACTTGGTGGCATGAATGCTTCATGAACAGGACATGACCTAAACCATTGATACATTGAGAACATATCTATGAACCTGCATTCTCTTCTTTGCTGTTTCATCCTATGTAGCCTCCTATGTTTTTATGATCTTTATGTAACAATCTATATTCACATCACTCAATTATTTCATATCGTTATGCAACAAGTATATTACATCCTTATTTCAAGGTCTTACACTTTGTCATGAGGTGTTAATATTATAATATACTACTTATGATTCGATCAGTACTGCGAGTCACGAAACCTCTCATACAGAGAGGTTCATGATCAACATCTCATAGCCCAAATTGCCAACTTTCAGGTAAGATATTTGCATTTAACTATCAATTACCATAAAAGAAGGGTACAACTTATTATATAATTAGCATTCCTCATTTTTGTTACTAATTAAGCTTAAGGATTCCATTAGTAAGGCAAAAACTATAAATAATTTGACCAGAATGAGGAAAAGCAGAGCTTCTAGAAGTAATTGTGATTTAGAATTGTTCAATGTTATTTAAATTATTAATTGAGTGGTTAGCTTTGAGCACAAGTTCAAAAGTCATGTCCTTAATCATATGAATAATAATGTTGAAAGTGCAGTATATTTTTCTCCAGTAACTTTAGGTTTAATTCTCAACTGTGGACCATACACAAAAGCTAATACTAAGGGCCCGTTTGGTAGGCGGTCCGGTCTTATCTTGTTTGGTCTGGTCTTATCTGGTCCGGTCTTATATGGGTGGTATTCTGAAAGTCTGTTTGGTAAATGTGTCTGGTCTTATGGTCTTATTCAAGCTGTTTGGTCTTATGTTTGAAAAATAATACAAAAAATAAAAAAATAATATATATAATTAAAAAAATATATTAAGTATGAAAAATATATAAAATTTGAAAAAATATAAAAAATTTGAAAATAATATAAGAAATTCAAAAATAATATATTTTTCAAAATTTATAAATTATTTCAAATTTTTATATTATTTTTTGAATTTTATATATTATTTTTGATTTTTTATAGTATTTTCAAATTTTTATATTTTCTCATATATATATATATATATATATATATCTAATTTTGTATATTATTTTTGAAATTTATATATTTTTTCAAATTTTATACATTATTTCAAATTTTTTATATTATTTTTCAAAACTTATATATTATTTTTTAAATTATATATATATATATTTTAAATTTTATATATTAATTTTGATTTTTATATATTTTTTTCGAATTTAATACATTATTTTAAAAAAATTATATTATTTTTCAAATTTTATATATTATTTTCGAATTTTATACATTATTTTTTTATTTTTTCTATTATTTTGGAATTTTTTTATTTTCCCAAATTTTAAATATATTTTTTGCATTTTATATATATATTTCAAATTTTATACATTATTTCAAAAAAATTATATTATTTTTTTAATTTTATATATTATTTTCAAATTATATATATTTTTCAAATTTTATGGTCTCATGTGTTAAGATAATTGTATATAAGATCATTTGAGACCATCATTTTTTGTTGTCTCAAATTATCCCTTTTGGTCCCAAGTGGTCCTTGTTTTTTTGGAACCGTTTTTTTGAAACCGTATTGTCAAACAATGTCCGATCTCAAAAAAACTATTATGAAACCGGACCACATGGAACCGAACCGCGAACCAAACATGACCTACGTAATGATAGTCACAAGTAGAGATGGTACCTTTATTGCTCTCTTTTAAAAGTGTCTTTACACACCAACCTTCCCGTGTTGAAGTGAAGAACAGAACAGAAAAAGCATGAAAAAAGGAGTTAGGCACCGTACAAACAGCACTCATTGTTGCATCAACCTTCCACTTACTCATTAATAATTATTGTATAATCCACATTACTCAACATATTTTTAGATAATAAGGATATTCGTCTAATACTTATATTTTATATTTAACATCACTCAAAATCATTACATCATTTCGGCAACCGTTATCACAAGTGCAAATCATGATTATTATTGCATATATAAGATCTTTCATATTTGAGTCTCATCATCAAAGTTGTCAACCTCGAATGGCGCCTTTACAACCATGGATCATATTGGAATAGGCTTAGGCGGCCGGTGGATAATATAATTTGCAACATTATGATTTTGTGGGCATGTATTTAATGAAATCAAGTCATAATTATAAGCTTTATATTGAATAATCTGGAATATTATTCAGGGTATTACTGTTTTGGTTGATGAATTACAAAGCCCTTCATCTTTGAGGGGACAAAGCACCTACTTAAATGATAAATCTCCAAAAGAAGTGCTTACATCATGAAGAAGACGATGCTTTAACAAAGAAGCATCAAGGCTTGAGAAAATATGTCCAAGAAAGTCACATTAGTAGTTATTAAGGATGTTATTAGTAAACAAACAGTCAAATAATTATCATTAAAGATAGGATATATTACAAAATAACTACTTTTCAAACAATATAAATTTCTCAAATTGATAGACTAAATAGTCAAAGAGAAGTTATTAGATGATTTCAGGTGAGATTTATTTGAATCTAAGTTGAAATGCATTCAGATTATGATTTCTTATCATGATAACGGTGTAATGTACATTATGTACACGAACAATACCAGTTTTTAAAGTAAATATCTCGAATAAGTATCGAAGCATAACAATATTGACACATTTCAAAAGTGTTACCAAATTGACAAATACCACAAACCATGAATCAAATACAAATTAGGTCCTCCACTTTTAAAGGTTTATTCGTGTCTAAATGGATGTCTAAATTGGGTGTTCATCAAAATATTTAAAGAAGTATTAATTCTTTTTATGAGTAAAATTGTGAAAATATCTTAAAATGGAGTATAAAAAACATATAGTAAATTACATTTTTATCCCTGCTGTTAGTGTAAATTACACTCACACCCCCTGTGGTTTTGCTAATTACACTTTCATATCTTACTAACTGATTCCGGCCATCAGATAAAAGAAATGACATTTATACCCATGTATTTTAAATCAATTTTAATTAAAAAACATGTGATTTGTGTTATTACCTATTGCCCTTTAACTTAAAAACAAACCCACTACATTACCCCCTAAACTTTCTCTCTCTACAAATCTGACCTAACATAGCACAGAATACCAAACTCCCACCCTTCCCCACCACTTGCAAACCCTGCCGCCGCCATCGACACTCTCTTCGTCTTTCTATGTTTGTTCACCGCAATCACAAAACACACCATGGACCCAATGAGCACAAAAACCCCAGATGAGAAACACAAAATGACAGCTGGAAAAGGGAAGTTTTTGGGTCATATCGGCTTTGGACTTGAATTCTAGGAGAGGAGAAGCATCAGACCATGGATTACGATCAGGGGTAGTAGTAGTAGAAGCTAGGTTGCGTAGTTCCTATATGTATATACTTATACTTCAGGTGTTTATGTATATATTTATATATATATATATATCCCCACCATCTCTGAGGATTGGGATATACTGTTGGATTTATTACTTTGATTTATCTTTTTAAAAAAACATTTGACTGAGTATATTAGAGGTCAAAGTAATAAATTCTGATTGGAGTGTATGAGTTAATTAATTTTTATTTCATTTAATTTCGAGAGAGATAATAGAATTTTGTAACCTGTGTTTGCGGAAAATGCAAGTCTTTTAATAAGAAGAAAATATCACTACTTCAAGAACATTTTCAGATTCGAAAAAATCAAAAACCAAAATATAATGCAACATAACCTATCTTTGTCCATTATTTTTTGTAAAATTATTTTTAGAAATAATAGATGGTAAAAAAAACACATACCATAAAATAGCATTCGTATTCATGGCTCATGTGGTCACATTGGCTTTGGACTTGAATTAGAACTTTTTTTTTTTGGGTGCACATGAGCACTGAAATTTATTGTTTCTGCATAGAAAGTGTAAGGTTCTGTTTGGTAGAGCTGTGTTTGTATTTGTATAAATAAAAAATACGTTTTTTTTAATTTTTTTTTATTCATCCAAAAACATAAGTATGTTTGGTAGGGATGTTTTTTGAGTTGAAATTGAAAAATTAAAAATCAATAATTAAAAATTAATAATATAAATAATAAATAAAATAAAATATAATAATAATAATAAATGAATACAATAATAATAAATAAATATAATAATAAAAAATGGACTAAATAATAAACAATAATAATAAATTAATAAAATTAATAATAAATTACATAAAACATATTTAAAAATATAATAAAAATAATAAATAATAAACAAAATGAAATAAATAATAAAATAAATAAATAAATAAATACAATAATAAATAATAAGTAAATATAATAACAAATATATACTTCATAATAATAATAAAAAATGAGTATAATAATAATAAATTAATATTAAATTAATAAAATATATTTTTAAATAATTAAAAATGAATAAATAATTTATAAATAAAATGAATTAAATAATAAAATAATAATAATAAATAAATAGAATATATTTATAAATTAATATATAAATTAATAAATAATAATTTAATAATATAAATAATAAAATAATAAAATATATTATAAAGTGAAGAAAGTGTAAGTGAGAAACAGTTCAATAAACACCAAATTCATGTTTATTGGAATATGCCTAAAATTTGCCTAAGTGAAAAAGTGTTTTTTAACACACATATCACAAAAACCCTAACCAAACAAGTTTATAAACACAAAACACATAAACAGACATAAAAACACTGCTACCAAATAGACCCTAATTAGTTTAACTATATATATATATATATTTAGGATACAAGTTACTCACCCAAAAAACCAACCGGAGAAGATTCAATTTCCACTCTGACAAATTCCCAGTAGAAGAAAGGATACAGTTACTCACCCAAAAAATCAATTTTATTTACTTTTTGCTTTTTATTTTTTCTGAAAGGTAGAAGCTCTCTTCTAAAAATACATCTTCTTCTTAATCTTAGGATTTGGGATGAAGAAGAAAAAGATTTATATGGGTTTGTGCATACATATATATATATATGTGAAGAGGGTATATTAGTCATTTCATACCATTTTGGTTGGACAAATGTGTCTTTACACATGTAAGGGTAATTTGGTTATTTCGTACTTCAGATTTTGGTTGACCGGATTTGACATCGTCAGAGAATAAGTTGAGGGATGAAAGTGAAACAAATAAGGGTGAAATTATAATTAGCATAACCACAGAGGTGCAGGTGTAATTTACACTAACATCAGGGGTCAAACTGTAATTTACCCAAAAACATATCATCTGGGAAACAATTTATTATCGTTAAATTAACACACACTCTATACGAGGTAACGACGTCGTTAAGGGATACTACCTAGTACCGACCATGCTTGTTTTTTCCAATTTACATTGCCTGTTGTTTGGTTTGCGATTTTTCATCCCGGGATGGAGTTATCGGTACCTTCTCAACTCCTAAACCCTTCTTCTTCACCGCAATTTCTGAAAACTAGGGTTAGGGTTTCACAGACCCTTCCCATCACCACGCGCCACCATCGACCACTCTCTTCCCTGAACCACAGCCACAGTCTTCGCCTCATGGACGCTCAGAGAACAATCCCGCGCGCTTCGGTTATCGGTGACAACGGCTCTCCGGTAACATCTTCACCGATTGATTCAGGTAATACACTAAAATTAACCTAATTTTGTTTCAATTTGATGTTGATTGTAGGTTTTGAAAGAATTAGAGAATGATTGGCTATTGAATGTGAATGCTAGGTTTTGATCGAATTGGGGAGGTGAAAAGGGTGACGAACGAGACCAATGTGTTGGTGAGAATGAACTTGGATGGTTCCGGTGTCGCTGATAGCAGTACTGGAATCCCATTTCTTGATCACATGTTGGATGTAGGTACTTCTTACCTGTTTTCTGATTTAGTTTGATCAATTCCCTGTTTGTTTCCATGGAAAATGTTAGCTTTAGAAAAAAAAAATTACACATTTAATTTTTTTTGGGACTTTTTGGGTGCTAAACCTTACTATAACGCAAAATTTTAGAATTTAGACTGCATTATACATCCAATTAAAGAGGGGTTTATTCGCAACGGCAATGTTGTTCTACTGTGAACTGGGTAGGGGTTGAAACATGAAACTTCTTCTTTGCACTGGACCTCGTGCATTGGGCTAAGCCCTTTTTGTTATCTATCAAATTAGCGGAGTATTAATTTCAAATTTGCACGGAAATAGTAATGTTATGTTTCTCAGCATTTAGAGCTACATTCAACGGAACCTAATACAAGAAAATGTTACCCGTTTTCTCTGGATTCAAACTGAAGGTTTTTCTTTTATGACGATTTTCTTAGCTATTTTGAATTTTGTTTGATGTGTTTTATCTTCTTGGTGTTTGTGTTAGCAACTTGCCTCGCATGGGTTATTTGATGTGCATGTAAGGGCTACCGGCGACATTCATATCGATGATCATCACACGAATGAAGATGTTGCCCTTGCTATCGGAACGGTAATCTTCCATATGCTAATGAACTTTTCTTTATTTGTTTCATGGATGTTTGATGTCTCACATTGTGTTTGTCCATTGTGTTTTCCTTGTGATTTGTACAGAAACCGTTTCTGTTAGTAAGCTTTAATTTAAAATAGCATTATGGGTTTCTAGAACATCAACATTTCAGTAACTGCGTCATTCCTATCTTATAGAGTTGAATTTGATTGTCTTTTCACATCCTGTCGAATTATCTTTTGCCAAACTCTGTGGAGCAAAATGGACTGATGTAATTCCTTGTGGGTTTATGGACACCTAAATAGCTGCCTGTTTGCTAGTGACAAGTGTTTGTGTAGTGCTCCATTCATTTTCATGTTTAAACTAGTAGTTTAACTTTGTCATTTACGTAGGCTTTGCTAAAGGCACTTGGCGATAGAAAAGGAATTAACCGCTTTGGTGACTTCTCAGCTCCTCTGGATGAAGCGTTAATACATGTTTCACTGGTATGTTTCTATCTCGTAATATGGAAGTGGTTTATTCTCAAAGGATTTGGTAATTAGGGTACTAAATCTTTGGATTGACTGAACAAGTAATTCCATTTTCTGTATAAAATGAGAAGTGCTTTTGTATCATTATATCATTTGAGCATTGTCATTAGACATTTTTATGGTTAAAAAGTACTTGTAGTTATATGGCCACCCCACTGAGAATGTACATGTATTTTTTGATAATTAAAAAATAAAAGAACAAAAAAATAGTATTAGGCTACAGAGAAACACTTCTTAAGACAGCATAGGAGAAGTCTTGCTATTATCCTTGATCTGCCAATCACTTATTCCTTACAACTTTGGAATCAACTAGTTAGTGAACATACCTCAACGTAAAATTTATATGGATGCCGAAGAGAGACAGGTCCAAGAGGCAAGGAAGCTACGCAAGAGACCACTTGGTGGAAGCTTTTCCACCAAGTTATGAGCATCCTAATACATACATTCAAGCACACACATGTATGTCCTTGGCAAAAAATTGCCCTGATAAAGCTCTACAATCACCCCCAGATGCACTTCCCAAAAGCTGTTTCATCACAGTGGGAAAGGTGCTCCCACAGCATCTTAGGGGAGGTGGGTAAGGGTTCAATTCCTATCACTTATAAATATGGGGCAGGGGAGCATGGTAGAAACCATAGTAACTTTGTATTACTTTCTTTGATGGTTTTGTTGTGGGCTCTAACAGAATTTTTCGATTAGTTTTTTGTTCAAACTTGATTTATATGCTTCTTTGTTATTTTTTCTGCTTTAGGATTTATCTGGACGGCCGCACTTAAGTTATGATTTACACATACCCACTGACAGAGTTGGAACATATGACACTCAGGTAGTTTATTCTTTTGTGTACTTCCCCAGTTACAAGTCTATTTTCTACCATTTGTTATTCTGCCTCTTTAACGTGGATAACATGTGCTGCATGTTTAGGGTTTTATAATGTAATTCATTTTTTTGGGTGACCAACTTGTTAGTTCAGTAAATTATACTGACTTGCTCCTTTATCTAGCTCAGGACACTATTTTAGCCTCAGTATTAAACCAATCTTCCGCATAATTTTTTCTTTCTTTTTCTTATTTATTTTGTGTCTCATTAAATAGTATGCTTATAGTTTGAGATTTCTGTGTAGAACTTTACAAAGGTTGTTTTATTATTATTTTTCCTTTGTTTATTTTAATTCTTTATTCTTATATTTATCTATACTTGTTTGATTCCCTTTTCTCTATTTTCCATCTCAACACTAATCCAGCGTAATTAACTGATGCATTTATGTAACCCTGTTATTCTTTAGCTGGTGGAGCACTTTTTCCAGTCTTTGGTCAATACTTCTGGTATGACACTTCACATACGGCAGGTAACAATTTGTCTATTTCCTTACATCCATTTACTGAAATTTTGTGTTGACAATACATACTTTATTTAGTCCAGCGGCATGTCTTATCTTATGAAGAAATATTATACTATGTCTATCCACATTATTGGGATCCTTTTTCATTAAGGTTGACGTTTCATGGAAGCCTCAAAGATGTGGTAATTGTGATTCTTTTGGCCATAACACCTGGTCATGCCCTTCCAAACTTACTACTCATCCAAAACAAGAATGTAGGGTGTAGGATCATTCGGGTTTTCAACCAAATTTGAGCGAGAGTGGGAGGTAGTTAAAAGGAAAAAGGGAGATATGATGTAGTTCCCCCTAACAAAGAAAAGAGAATAAAAGCTAATCCACTTGATTCAATGGCAAGTATATTTAGATTTCGACCTCCGGCAGCTAAGGAATAGGCATAGCTTATGAGGGGCTTTATCTTCTTTTGTGGTGGCTTCGATCTATTTTAAAGAATTGGAGTACTTCGTTCAAGAGTCTGTGATGCCTATTGATTTGAGGTTCAAGAAGAATTGTTCCACTACTTGGATGAACCCTAAAAGGGGCCAAGGTTTGGCTGAGCCTGTTAACAACCCTAAAAGGGAACTTTTTGTGAGCAAATTATAAATTTTTTGTTGTCATCATTGAGGTTTGCCAGTAATACTTAAAGTAGTTGGCTAGAAGGTTCTGGTGGTTTTTTCTTTGAGCTCCAGTATTCTAATAATTTATAAATATTTGGTTGAAGTAGCTTGCTGGAAAGAATTCTCACCATATCATTGAGGCAACATTCAAGGCTTTTGCAAGAGCTCTTCGTCAAGCAACAGAATATGATCCACGTCGTCGTGGGACTGTGCCAAGGTAATTTTTTTTATTTGATTAAAGAGAGTGCATGATTTTCAATTACCCACAAAATCCACATTAGCAATAGCCAATGCTGCTATTGATTGTCGACATGTAATCTCTTAAAGCTATCCATTGTTTACTTACTATCCGATTACAGTGGCTTTGTTATGAGAATATTTCTTGTTTTCTGGGTGCATACTTGCCTAATAGTCTTTGGTTTGCATTTTCATTTCCAACTGTGCCTAGGAAATACTCCCTCCCAAATTGCAAGGCCCTTTTGGGGAATCCAACTTTTTAAGAGGATGACTTTTGTTGTAGCTATAGTGAATGAAATACCAACTTTACCCATGTTCCCACTAAGTGATGTTATGGTTTATAGTTTAGATTTTTTTTAACTTAAATGTTTGAAGGGTAAATTGGTACATTGAAAAAATAAAGTGCATGTATTTTTCAAATGGGATACTTATTTTGGGACCTCTAAAAGAGGAACAGTGGACACTTAATTTGTGACGGAAGGAGTATGCTTTAAGTTAAGATTATTCCTTTTGTGAGTGGGAGTATTTAGAACATTTGTCCAACCAAATAAGGGGCCAATAGGGGTAAAAGATTTCATTATTGTAGATTCGCCTGCTTGAGTGAACCTGGCATGCAATAAATTGTTTCTTTTTCCTGTTTCGAAGCAATTGAGTCCTCCTCTGTGGTTTCCAAAGCCATAAGTTAACGTATAGCACCATAAAGCTCAATCTAAATCATGACTGGTTATTGTCTATGTACAGCTCAAAAGGGGTTCTGTCAAGGTCTTGATTCCCAAAATGTTATGTCAAAAGTGGATTATGGTAACCATAAGGTAGTATTTGACCTCCTTTCTTTCCTGAAATATACATCATCGAGATTGTTCTGCTGATCACTCATGTTTATATTACTATCGCTCCATGCAGCATATGTAGGACACAGCCAAAAATGGTGTAATCTGCTTCTGTAATGCCTTTTCTGGCAAGGATGTTAAAGACATTGAAGTACAGATGGCGGACACATTCTTCTTTTCGGTTGTGGCCCTGTTGTAGCTAGAGAAGTATAATAATGTTGTATATCATTTGAAATAATTTATTTTCTATTTATTTTACACGCTGGGTTCATCATCTGCCAGTTGTATTTCTGAAGTTTCTTACAGAGTTATTGATAAATCAGTTTCCAGTATCAGTGAAGTGTTTGGACTTGAGAAATTCTGTTTAAATTTAAACGGTACCATCTTCTCGTATGTGTTGAAAATGAATGCCTGCACTGTCCATGGTAATTCACAAATGACCAGCCAGTCCTGCAAGCTCTACTTTCTGGTTAATAGTTTTCAGATTTTTTTTACTTTTACAGATAACTAAAAAGAATTTCGATTTTGTCGCAAAAGCAAAATTGTTACTTGCGCATCATGTGAAAAGTTATAAATCCATTTACCTTGCTCCTTTGTCTTTTTCATTGCTGCGTACGAATATGATCTTTCTAATTTCTATTGCCACTTAACTGTTCCTAATGAACCTTGAAGCATTTCAGGTATAGTTGGTAGGATGATGCTTTAGTGGATATAGCAAGTGTGCCGTAGGTCTGGATGCCTAGTAAACAGCCTTCTCTGGTAGCGACACTAGAAACAACCTTCTCTGGTAGAGACAGAGCAAGTGTGCCGTAGGTCTGGATGCCTAGTAAACAGCCTTCTCTGGTAGCGACACTAGAAACAAACCTTCTCTGATAGAGACACTATACCTCGCTGCTCGTGATAGGCTTAGCTTTAAGCGCTATTATTCGGTTCGGATAGTCTCACCCCGAACCTACCCCTTCCCAGTGAGCTTTTCGAGAAACAAACCTTCTCTGATAGAGACACTATACCTCGCTGCTCGTGATAGGCTTAGCTTTAAGCGCTATTATTCGGTTCGGATAGTCTCACCCCGAACCTACCCCTTCCCAGTGAGCTTTTCGTTAGTGCAAGGTAATAGAACTATTATGGGACGAAAATATTGATATTGATATAAGGGGACTCTTGCAGGTTCATCAAAGCTTATGCAAGCAAAGAACGGCTAGCCCCTATTTCCTATTTCGAAAGGGCACTCCATCGCCAAGGACTAAGAAGAAAACTATTCTCATATTTAATAGATTGAAGAAAAATAGATATAGGAAAAAATAGCAGCTGGATTTCCATCTCCAAGTCTGCTGGTTGAGCTTGATGTGCATGTATAACACCATTGTCTTGTTACAAAAATTCCTCCGCTGTGTCCAAACTGTTAATAATTTGGGACTTAACCTCCTCCGGAAGCGATGCAGAAGGACCTGCCTTCGAGTAGAAGCTTGCAAGAGATCTGATCGCTTTCTCAATCTCAACATAAGATACCTGCAAGTAAAGCGACAAGATAAATAGGTATTACATATACGTATATGCAGTGTATTGATCTACAACACATTGTGGATCAATAACCACAGGAATCAACCAAAGCAACTCTGAAATCTCCATGTGCACTTTGCAAAACGAAGTTACCTCATTGACGACATTCGGTTGCCCCTTCCAACCACTCAAATACTCTCGAATCGACTCCTTTGCTGCTTCTGCAGTCCGTCTAAATTTAGCATTGTCCTTGGGATCTCCATTCAACGATTCACGCAGTGTCTTCACTACTTCTCTAGCCGACTTCAAATAAGCCTTTGGCAACACTTTTCCCGCCTTTGTTTTTTCATTGGGGTCAAATAACGATTTCACGGCCCCAACAACGCCCTCATCACTGTCCTCTTGGCTACCGGACTCATCTCCTGCCCATGCTGGTAATGGCGTTAAGCTACAGTTGAGGTTCAAAATTGTCACTAATGGAACGCTACCACATGCTGAAATAAGCTGACGCCGAGATGGTGTTTGTTGAGAGGGTAGCGCTAGGTGACACCTAGATTGAACTGTTATGGTTCAGAAAACAATCAAAGAAAAGAAAATGAACATGAGGAACAAATGCATCATCTTAGTAGTACTCATGTGATACAAGGACATACAAAGAACATAATTAGGCTATAAAATCAGGATTATCAGCCAAAATTGCAATTTCTATGTAATTTGAGACAATGATATGGATTTGAATAATCCCAGTGAAATGAGTAGACAATTGGTGGAAGATTGAAACTCCATAAACAAAAAAACAAGGATGGCATTGCGGCTTTCAATTTTATGGCGGATGACTAAACACGGAGTTCTTCTTTCGTGAAAACAAAAATAAAAATTGTTATGTGAAAACAACTACTTACAGTTGTTACCGGCATCTGAAACTTTCTCGATCGAATTGGAAACAGTTGAGGGGCATCTCTTCACTGCAAGAAAAGCAGCCATCCCAGCTCTGAATTTCAACAAACAGATTATCTATGTCAAGTGCATTCTACACAGCAGACCTACCTGTTCAAGTACCGACACAAAAACGAGCATTTCATCTCCTTCATGAACAAAAAAGTCTTGTCATTGACTCCTAACATACACAACTAGTTTGTTTCTACTACATACTATGTTCTCATTCACGGGTGAGGAAATGCATAATAAAGTTACTTTCATCCAAAAATAAATATATGAACAAGCCGATTTTTATTTTTTTTCGAATGGTAAGATACTCACACACCCACACATGAACCCCATGGGGGTCGAACCCCTAACCTCCTTTTGGGTGAACAAGCCGATTTTATTCTAAAAAGACCAGGAGATGAGTCACCACTTAAAAGTATATTATTTCTCAATTCCAATGGCTTGGTAGTTGGTTAATCAGTACTATGTCATTAGTTCATTTAGCTACATTCAATTTGTCATACAGTATTCACATAAAGGAAAAAAAAAAAACCCCACAAAAATATGCACATTTTCGATATATATAACTCAACACGCACACACTTATATTATACCAAGAAGAGTTAGAACAAAAGATGTAGGCTTGCTTGGTTTGTATTCCTAAAAACTGTTTCCGAGAACAGGAAACAAAATAGTTTTTTGAAAACAATAAAAATGAGTTACCTAAGAATTTTCTGAAAACTGTTTTCAGAAAAGTGAAAACTAAACTAAGCAGATTTTTATACAGTTTTTCTGATTTTCAGTTTTCAAAAAACATAAAATTATTTTCATAAATACAAACCACAGTACATAACCCATTACAAAATAGTGTATATATCACGATGGAAGTAAAGATATAAACATTAACCAAATTATAATATCCATATATTTCAATGGTACAGAAAAAGTGCAGATGAAAAAGAACAGTGTGCAAGTACTGTACATCAATATTACCCTTATTTCATATTTGGCTACAATTTATTGTGGGTTGAAGTTTAAAGTTGGAAATACAAGTAGTTAACACAATTATAGAGTAATGGATCAAATTTATTGGAGGTTTGAAGCTTACCCTGGATGATTTTCCCTGAATTTGAGGCCTTCAACTTCCTTTTTGTGCAAACACTATCAGAAGCTGTGCTGATTTTATCCAAATGGACACAATAGATACTTTTTTCAAAGATGGAGGGTATATTAGTCACTTCAGTGAGAAAAAATATTTCTGTAAATACCCTTGTATTCTTTCAGTATTGTGGATTGATCCCTCGTGTAGTTGCAAATTTAAAAGAAGTGCCATGGGATACCAATAATTTTTCCATGGGATGATGTAAATACGCTTGATTAGAAGATTGTGCGTGAGATTGTTTGGTTGTCATTATTTAAGGAGGTAACTACAAGCAAATAAATAAAATTTGTAATATTAAAAAAAAAATTGTGTAAGAAATTAAGAATGCCATTTTTAGATTTTGGAGGAGCTACTTAGCCAAAACTCAAAAAGTTCTTCATTAGGAGTGCTTTTTCGTAGTTTGTGCTTATAAATCCTTCTCATTTACAAATTATGGCATTTTTTTTAGTGGTAAAAAAGAATAATTATTTTATTGACAAATTATTCTACAAAAAAATTGAAAATGCCCTCATAACATGGGAATTTTGAGTTTTTATTTATTTAAATCTTGATTTAATAATAGTTTAAATATTCCAATCTTGAAATTAATAAAAGATTTTTTATTTGTCTAATTTGGGAAATATAGACTCCGAAAAGTTTTCGCACATTTTCTATAATTATTTGCGAAAGTTTCAAAAAGGAAAAAAAGAATGTAGTTCATCATTTTGATTCCCACCTCAGTGGAAGAGGGAAGTGAAAACTAGATTTATCTTAAATAATTTATACATTTAGATTTCATTCGTCGTATAGAAATTAAATTAAAATTGAGTGGTCATCATTAACAATTGAAACTCAGATTTGTTTAGATTGATCTCAATTCTCCACCATATATATTCTTTTCTACTGCTCTAATTTATTATTATTATTTTTTACAAAATGAAATAATAGAAAATAGGAAGTACTGATGTTTTGAGTGGTGATGTGTTTGTGTTTTGTGCGTGGAATTTTACACCCTTAAAAATTGAACTCCACTGAAATAAAATATCCTCCTTCACCATTAAATTGAAACCCTAATTTTCCCAAATCAACACAGACGATGGCCGGAGGCAACCATCACAAGCCCTCATCCCACAAGCCATCTTCTTCTTCTTCATCTCACCGCAAATCCCGGTGGGAGTCCGGCAACTCCACTCCCGCCGACCAGAAACCCTCCGGCACCGATTCCAAACAACCCTCCAAACCCACCTCAAACCCTAAACCCACCCCCAGTCTCAAATCTGGCGCCAACCCTAACCCTAACCCTAACCCTAGCCCTAGCCAACCCAAGCCCCCATCCGACCCGCTCCCCAAACCCGGATTCGGCCCCACCTCTTCCGGATCTCCGTTCCGATTCCCCTTCCAGGACGGCCTAGGCCCACCACCACCGCCACCGCCGTCGTATGGGTTTCACATGCTCGAACGACGCACATTCCCGCTCGCCGACGGTAGCGTCAGATCGTACCTCGCTCTCCCGCCAGATTATCAGGATTTCCCGCTGCGGCCGGTGGTGGGTCACGGCCAGGAGGCGGGGTTTGACAAGCGGTTCCCTCCGGCGGGGCCGATGAGTCCGGATTTCCGCGAGCGCGAGGAACAATTATTCATGCGCGCGCGGAATCAAGATTTCTGGAATTCTCTCGGCCCTGAGGCGGCGCTGAAGAGGAAGTTCGAGGAGGGCGAGAGGGGCCGGAGAGACGAGAGGGAAGCCAAGGACGCCTTCGTGAGACAAAGGCAGCAGCTTTTGCAGTTTGGGAATGCTGGTGGGTTTCCGGGCGAAAGGGGGGAGTTTTTGGCGGGAACGAGTAGGGACTTGGCGGGTATGGGTAGAGATGATGAATTGAGGGCGGCGAAGATGATGAGGATGGGTGGGGATTATGATGGTTTTCGCGGGAGGCCAGGCGGGGTTGGTGGTGACAATGTGGGTCTGAAGCACAATGCTGTTGATCAGGGTGCGTTGAAGAATGCATTTTTGCATTTTGTGAAGTTGATTAATGAGAGTGCAGCTCAGAGGCGGAACTACTTGGAGGATGGAAAGCAGGGGCCTCTTCAGTGTGTTGCCTGTGGCAGGTTTGATAACATTGTTTTAGACATGCATGTACTTTTTTGTTATACTTGTATATACACACACATACATATAGTATTTTGCTGCTAATTATTTTTCAGAAACCTTACTACATGGAATGTGAGTTATTAATATGCTTGGGTTTAGGAGCTTACTTGTGAATTATCATATGAACTTCTAGGAATTAGGACACCGAGAAGCTGAAATGAAACTTTTGAAGTTTGAGGTTTTGCTACTCTTTATCTTGGACAGAATGAAGATATCATGTTGGACATTAGTATGTTATTGTCAGAGATATTAAAGAACCTTTTTAGGCAATTTCTTGTAAAGTTGGTGTGTCTGACTATTATTCTGAATTATTTTTAAATGCTAGTCGATAAGGTAGATGAGAGCCCTGGGTATTCATCTGTTTCTTCTTCTGGATCATTCTTAGGTGGTTACGTACCTTATTACTCGTGTCCTATGTATTCGATTATTCAGACTTGAGATCTTTAGAAGTGTATTGTGACAGTTTAGATAGTGACACTAGGACGGTATATATAAGGGTTCTTTTGCTCTTACATTTTGAAGTATTCCATAGGTAGATAATGCCGATAAGATGTTTAGTGTGATGAGGAATTTATCGAGTTTGAACTACAATTTATTTGAAACTTGATCCTATTGATCCGTCTTGGCCTGCTGAAATTTGTAGTTGCAGATTGAGTGGTTGTTGATTAACATAATGGCCTATAGTCAAGATTCTTTGCAAGTTCCTGTCTATTTATCAAGTAGCAATTAACTTTAAGTATACATATATATATATGTATATATTTATAATTGAAATAACTACAGAGTGAAGTAACATCAACAATTTCGAAAATCTGTATATTGGTTTTTAGAGTAGGGTTTTATTTGCAAGAGGTGGAGATAGTTGGCAGTGCTGGTGCCATAACATCTACATATGCACATCAATGCTTCAGTTTTGAAGTCAAATCTACATATGCACCTCAACTTTCTTTTTTCTGGTGAATTAGTGAAGGAGGATTACTTTATAAGAGCAACCATGTGCATGTATGTGGTTGCTTACATGTGCATGCGCTGTAAAGGCTATTCAATTAGAGAAATTCTCGAGTGTGTTGAAAATATGGTGCCTGTTGCTGGCTTGTTAAGGGTAAGATGAGCTGATTTGATTGGTTCTGACTCTACTAGTCGTAAGAGCATAAGAGGGTGGGTTAGAACATCAGGATTGGTGATGTTAATCCCATTGAGGTTGTTAAAATTAGTTCCTAATTGTGCACAAATTTTTAAAAGTGATTCGATTACTCTTTACGGTGCAATGTGTGCTAATATTATTGCTAATTTTAACATAAACCTTGTTTTGAGTCATTAATTTAATGCTAATCATGTGGAAAGTGATTTCTACTAGATATAAATTATAGTTCCTCCCATCTGTCTTTGTGGTGCGGCTATTCCCTGTAAACAGGTGTGTTCAATTCATTCACAGCAAATTTTGTTAAGCCCTTGTTTATTTAGGGAGAGGGAAGATTACAGGAGAAATATAGAAGGGTTTGGAAGATTCAGAAAATCTTTGTTTCGAACAGTCTTCCATGAACTACAAGTATTAGGCATACTCCTCGACTGGGAAAACTAAGTGGAATGATGTCGATTACTTATTGCTGGAGGCATATGAGTTGGTTAACATTAACTGGCTCAGTACTTACCTGTGTCTACACAATTTTATTCTATTTGCATTGAATCCTTTAAATGTTGAAGTGCATTATCAGACACTTGACTCTTAGGTCTGGGACTCTGGGCATGGATATGTGTCCCACATATATGATTGAACATGCACCTAACAAGTATTGTTTATATTGCATAATCATAGTCAGGTAGTGTATGTAAAATAACTCTCCTATTATGTTATTGTGTTTCTGGGTCATGTTATGGATTTGACACAAGTTAAGTGACACTTGCTGTTACATGTAATTATCATTTATACCATTGTGTAAGGGAAGAATATAAAAATTAAATATTTAGCTTTGTCCTCCTTGAGTTTGAAGAATCGATAAATTTGATCTTAGATACATATTCCGGGACCTGCCACATATATGATATATCCAAATCCATGTAACCTAGGTTACTTATACCATATATGGTCACTTGGACAGATCTTTTTAAAGGTACAGCTGTCTCGTATTTTTTTCAGTGTGTGGGATCAAGTAGAATTGAAAATTAAATATCTAAAATTTAGTCTGGTATTGAACAAAGCAGCTTTGCTTAGCTGGCTCAGGTAGATTGGCTGAGCAATATTATGGCCTAAAAGATGGTGGTAATATTGTCGTTCTGTATTGTGCCACTTGATATTGAGAAGCTTGTTCAGTGTTGTGTTAAGCTAATGCTTTATTTTGTGTATATTTTACTCCACTATGGATCATCTTTTGCAGCTTGTGCTAGTTTTGGCTAATTCTATATCACTGGAAATCGCTTCTAGACTCTAGCATTTTGTCCCATTTACTGCTTCCTAAATCTTCTAGTGGTTCATGTGCTCGAAAGATGGATTATGGTTACCTTATCTTAAAGTACATCTCCCACCAAATTTTACGAATCAATTGGTGTGACGCTGGATATCAAAATCTGTCTTGTACACACGAGCCACACGTGAATCTAACCTATACTTGGAGGAGGGGCAAGGACTGAAATACTTTTGTGTGTTTTGTTTAGGAATTATACTAAATATGAGTTAGTTTTGCAATATTTCCTTATAGTTATGTTGGACTGAGCAGAGCCATTTTTATGGCACCATCCGCTACAGCCTATATGGTTCACTAGGACTCTTGGTGGCCATTTGTAAATCTTTAAGTTCGCAGCAGCGATTTTGGATTAGGGTTCTTTGTATTGCCTATGTACATTGGCATACGTATTAGATTAAGCATCTTTGAGGATTTTATAATAATCCCCAATTTTTTTTCTCTCCTCTCTTCTTACTTTCCTTCTCTCTTTGGGTTCTACGTCAGTCACACTTCCCATCCTACCCCATGCTACATTTGATAGAGGGGAAAATAAATTTGACTAAAGAAGAAGACCAATATTCTGTAAATCAACTTGTGATTTCGGCCTTAAAGTTACTTTTCTCCGTTGACTGAATTCCTTTGGTTCCTGGTGGGCCATGGCTTTCAAGGATTGTTTGGAAGACCATAAAATACCTTTCTCTTCATGAGTTGGGTTTCGAAGTCAACTTGATTGAGTTTTCCTAGATAATTCTACTTTTTGGCTTGTACATTGTAGCCTTTTTTCCTATGATCCGAATATTCATCTTATGTCAACGAGAGAGTTAACTCGCTCAATGCTTTTTCAAGTTGTAGATCATTGTGCATGCTGTTCCTGCCTCGCCAAATCTATGTGGGTTCAGTTTACATGGATGGTGAACCATTCCAAGAGAACAAATTGATGGACTTTTCATTGTGTTAGAAGCTACTCTAAGTAGCTGTTTACCTTTAAATCAGTTTCTTGAACTTATGTTACTTCAATTAGGGTGCAGTTTGTCCAATGCACGCAATTTAATGCTTTGGAAAGTTCTAACAGTTTGTATTTTGTATTTAGGAGAGTGCTGCAATTTATGGCAAACAACACTGAAAGTGTATTTTGGCTATAACTTAGTGGGCATATATACTTATATTAAAAAAAAAACAAAAAACTTAGGGGTGTATGCATGCTACATGAACCAGGGAGTTCCTTGACTAAAAAGTATCGGCCCATTATCTGGTATAATATTGGGATGAAATGATAATAACTTGTTTTGTATATTTTTCTGCACCTATGTTCAACTGGATGATATTACCTTTCATATTGTGTGTAAACTCCCATATTAGTACTAGTCAACTCGAGTAATGAGTTGGGTACTTACTTCGTTGCAATTCTAAGTTCATATGACAGCATATTCTTGTTCGTTCGATTTTAGGTCGTAATGGTTTTTCCAGTGTGTTGGCGTTTTACTTCTGATAATTCTCGAGACCTCGCCTAAATTCTACTTTGTTGGATGCATGTTGGTGTGGATCAGATCTATATGTTGGATGGATACAATTCCACTCTCTAGATCATCTTATTTAAACAAGATGGATATCCATGAATTATATCCATGAATTGTTCATGAATTGTCTTGTTAAACTTAGTTGGATGTATACAATTCGTGAATTATATCCATGAATTGTTCTTTAAAGTTGGATGGATACAATTCGTCGAAGATCACTCTCTAGAACAAGATGATCTCTTGATGTTTAGATATAATGCACGGATAGCTGCTTTGATTATGGCAGATCTGTTGTTGCTTTTGTCTTGTTAAACTTAGTTTCTCTCTCTCTCGTTTTGATTTTGTTTTATTTTTGAGTTTGGCATTATTGGCTAAAATTGATCCATGAAACATTACATTATAATATAAAGAACTTCCGTATATAGTATGTTTTGTGTCTGCAATAGGATATGCAAGAATCTAGTACTTGTTTATGATGGTATAATTGGTAAAATTGTTAGTTTATTAAGAGTTTTTGAGTGAGATGGGAGTTTTGCTTTGTACAAGTTTTTGGTATATCCACGGGTTTACTGGCTTAGGCTTTCTGATGTCATATTACTTTAAATGAGAATGTTATCAGTCATGAGTTGTCAGTTTCCACAATCTGCCTGATTCCTTTTGTGTTTCATTCTAGAATTTCAATCCCATTTAGGTTTTGGTTCTGATTCTAGAGTTTCAATTGCATTCAGTTTTTGGTTCTGATTTGAGGGTTAAGGTTGTAAAATTCTTCAGTAAGCCTGACTGCTTTAGTGTTTCTAGAGTTTCAATCCCATTTAAGTTTAGGGTTTCGTTCTGATTTTAGGGTTCATGAGAGATTGCTTTTCGTGTGTAGGTATATTAGGCTGAAAATGTAAGGGTAATATGGTATTGGCAGTATAATCTTTCAGTTTTTTTGCCATGTGGAGTTAAAAATAAAATTTGGTTTCTGCCAGTTTGTTTAGAGCAATATTTTTGGTGCAATTTATTTATTTATTTTTTCAGTCAAGG
Organism: Cornus suecica; assembly: GCA_963922005.1. NCBI lineage: Eukaryota > Viridiplantae > Streptophyta > Magnoliopsida > Cornales > Cornaceae > Cornus > Cornus suecica. The sequence continues at coordinate 4,629,432 of OY998246.1, forward strand.
CCATTTTTCACATAGTTTGCACTCCTTAAATCGTTATTCAAGAGTTCTTGTTGCTTTGTTACTTGTTGGTGGACTTTTGGTGTTGCTTGTTGGTATTCTCCTAAACACGTGAGAGGATCTTGGATGCTCAATTGTTCCATCAGTAACTGACGCTGCTTAATGATATTCAAGACCCATTCTTTACCATTTTCTTAATCTTCTTTTATTGTAGTAATTATTGATTGCTCTAGTTCAACAATCTCCACCATGGGTAAAAGATTACAGAACAAATTATTATTATTATTTTCCTCGTTACTTTCTCATTGTTTAGCTATTCTTTCTTTCTTTTCTTTTTTTTGTTGCTACAATCCAATGGCATGAAGTGCTGCAACTTTGTAATTAAACTCCGTTTGCATAGACTTTGTAGGAAGTAGCTCATATGATTGACCTAGGTACACACTACACACTGATTCTGACCTGATCTGTTGAAGCCCCTATTGATACTGGTTATTAGTCAGGTTCACTTCTGACTTCATAGTAAGTAGCTCATATGCTTTACCTAGGTACACTCTGATTCTGACCTGATCTGTTGAAGCCCTCTTGATAATTTTTAGTTGTTAAGAGTAAGGTTTACTTTTGCCTTTAGTTTCAGGTTGAAAGCATTCCATTTTGTTGAATCCTTGTCTACTTTCACAAATGAACATTTTCCTGTACGATGAAGGCTGAAGGCCTTTAAAGCGCTTTGTTGGCTCAATGCACTCCACTACTAGTATTATGGGCTCAAACCTGTAGTTCGTTTGTTTGCTTGAACAGGTGTTTCTGTTACATGGACATCTTTCTTTCTTATCAATAGCTCTGACAGAACCTTCGAGTTGTCTCACAGGGCAAACCATTGTTCTGAATGGTTAGAAGGATATATAGTTCCTTTAATGTTGGAAATGAACCTCCCTCTTGTAGCTGAATACTACTCAGTGTTATGACATTTCTTGTTGCTATTTTGCTGCTTCCCTTTCAACCCCTCCGAAAATCATGGCTAATCTTTTTCAGTCAAATGGTTTGTTGAGTTTGAGATTTTATCTCGAGTAGGTTGGATGTCCTACAATCTTTAATAATTGTTGCTTGGTGATGTATTAGAGGCCAAGAATGATAATTTGATTATGCAGGAGCAGTCACTTTTGAACAAATAATGTCAAAAGAATATGTTTATATCCAGTTCACCCTTCTACCCCTCCCATAAATGGCATCAATACTGAACAAAACGGCCTTTATCCTTAAATATGGAAGTGAGAGTTATCCTTGTTGGAACGAAGGTGTTAGCCTCTTACTGGATAGTGTGGCCAATGGAGGCTAATTATATTGTTTTAGAAATATAAGACAATTACTCTAGTGCAATGAAAATGAATTTCTTAAGGTATTGCCTCAGAAGATAATAAGCCTTGCTTCAAGAATTTTTAATGAACAGACATCTGTTTACTATGTTGAGAATGTTGTGATTATTTAGACGAATATATACTCCAGTCTAAATCTACGTTAATTCCTTCTTACACTGGTAATCTGTTTTTTCTGATACCCTTTTTGTAATCAATTGGTAGCGCCTTCAATATAAACCTGAAGCATTCAATACTTTGACACGATTACAGGTCTTCTAAAGATTTTCGAGATATGCATGACCTTATCATGCACACTTACTACTCAGATAGTGTTGACATGCATGTGGATCACTTGGGCTTACACAAAGCATTATGTGTTCTGATGGGCTGGAACTTCGCAAAGCCTCCTGACACGTCAAAGGCATATAAGTTATTATCTGCTGATGAAGCAGCAGCTAACCTGGACGATCTAATTATGTGGCCCCCTGTGGTGATCATTCAAAATACAATTACAGGGAAGGGTAGAGAGGGGCGCATGGAGGGGTTGGGGAACAAGGCAATGGATAATAAGCTTAGAGGTATCATGTGCCCCTTCATTCTTTTTCATCTTTCATGCTGTGCATTTATCCTATTTTATTCTCCTGCAAGTGTTTTAATATTTTTGTTAATGCCCTGGTTGTTAAATTATTGTTGTATAGAGTCTGCAGACTATTGAACATCTCATAGAGGCATATAGTATGCTTTTTATGACCTTTGATTCAATTTTAGGTACTTTCATCCCCAGTATTTGATAAGAATTTTTTCCCCTCACAATGCAAGTGCAGTGGGTTTTTCAGTAGAGTTTTTTTTTGTCCTTATTCCCATGTTGTATTGCCTCCCTGGCCTTCAACACCAACTTGTTTTTACTCTCTCTTTTGGTCTTATGCTGCCAATTGCGATTTTTTCACTATCTACAGTTGATTCAGTGCATCCTCTTCTTCAGTCAATGAATTCCGTTTTTTAGAAAATTCATGTACCATTCCTTCTTGGTTTATGGCTATTGATCCTTTTGGTGGTTGTAAGATTCATAGTTATACGATTTATGACATGTTGCCACGTATAATGTGGCCCTTCCCCACCCAACATTTATTCTTTTCTTGTTAAGGTAGTTTTTGCATTATCCACTCGTTGATACTTCGGACGTGGATGTATGCAATAATGAACATGGTTGTATGCAATCACGATACACCCTTAAGTCACGAGTGAATTGAATTGTCGTAGTACAATATGACTATCATTTGATGAATAGATACCGGTTGTTTGTCTTATTCTGAGAAATCCTTAGGGTGTAGAATAACTATTAGTAATTTCGGGAGGTGCTTTGTGTTTTCGTAGTGTTTGCTCTCTTGCTGCTAACCCCTCCCCCCCCCCACCCCCATTCCGTTTTATTTTTCTTTTTATAGTAAAACGGTTCACTAGTTATCTTGCAAAGTAATCTTGTCATAAACAGTATTGTTATTCAAGACTGGCTGAGAAATATGTGGTTCTCTTCGTTTTTCTCTCTCAACTATTGTTTGTGTTTCCCTTCACACAGTTCTACACTTTTTCGGATCATTGCTTTCTATCTACAAAACTTACTGGGTCTCTTTTGACCTCAATTGAATAGAGTTCGGTTCGTGTGCTAATTGTTAGTGTTTCATATTTCTATTAACAGTTAGTTATCTACATATCAACCAGTTACAGTTATTTTACATGGATGCAACTGGCAAGCTGGGCGGGCAAGCTATTGGGTTATGGGTAGATTTTGTACATCTATAGAGGAAAGAGTTTTTTTTGGCTCTTAGGTCCCTAGGGCCTTTTGTTCATTTGTATTCTCCTAGGGATGCGTTCCCCTTTTTGAACGCCTTCTAATATACTTATTACTTATCAAAAAGAAAAAAATCTGGGTGGGCAAGCTAAACTCTAGAGTTGATGAAGTGATCGACAATCCTAACTTAAGGTGATCAAGTTTTGATTAGCTAGGGGTGGTTGGATTTTTTCTGGGTGAAGTAGAATGATGGTAGTTTGTGCATTATGCACTTTCTCTAATCATCATCGTCATCACCACCACCACCACCATAATTACTGTTACTCCTGTCAATATTGTTGTTCCGATTGTTTATGCTATAAATCCTGATGTTTATGGATAAGATGATAACTTATTATGACTTAATAAGTCCTCTCTTATAAGGGATCTGAAATATATTGTACATAGATGAAGTTGCATGTCAAAAAGCACAGTAATGATGTCAATTGTAGTGATCTGTTTATTAGATCAAGTTACATCTTAGAATAAATACCAGGGTTTTTATATTGTGTTCCTAACTGCACTTCTCATCAAAGTGCAACAGTAGGTAGATCTTTTGTTGAAATACTTTGATTGGTTCTATTGAGTGTATCAGTTAAGATAGGTTGCGAAGAAGCATTTCTGCATGGGATTGCTTCAGTGCATAAATCTATTGCGAATATGCGATAATCGTGCATGGATGGGACTGCATGAAGTTTGACATATAAGCTTGATAATCTTTGACTTACCCCATGACTACACAACTATAGGTTGTCAATAGTTGTAGATCAAAGTTTGTTGGTTCCAGAACGTTTTAGTTACTTCAGGGTTTTATTTTGTTATTAATTTCAATTCAGTCCCATTTGACTGCTGCTCTATTATAGCTGATCTGCAATTAATTAATTATGATGAGTTCTAATCTCAGAGTTTCTTATAGAGTTTAAATTTGAGCTATGAAAATATCATCTTTCGTGTATCATGAGCCTCCTGTATTGAAGTTTCTTTGCCTGATTTTATATTAGACCAAAAAAATTACATAATTATTAGTTTTGGAGATGATAGCTTTATTATATCATTCAACGATAGAGTGTCGTATATTGTATTGGCAGTGTAAGTTGCATTTCAATTTGGGATTAGAGCACTTTCTTGATGCTTGGACCGGGCCGACACTTCCCACATACGAGTGGTTGCCCTTGATACTTATTTTGGCCTAAACAGCTATTGTTACTATGTAAATGGTGTTCGAAAGCACTTTGACCTGTATCATTGAAAGTAACAGGCTCCCTTAGCTTGGTGTGGTGTGACTTCTTAACTGGGTAAGCTTTGTTGAGTATCTGGTAGATTGATGGAGAGAGTTTTGTACTAGTGGTTTCATTTGAATGTTTTTTTTTTTTTTTTAAACCTTCCTCTTGGTCGTTTGCCAGCATAGTTAATGTCGTTTGTGTACTTTTAACAACTAGCATGCAGTCCCTGCACTAGTGATGTAGAACAGTGGAAGCATATTTCTTGTGTGGCACTTCTGAATGTTAAGGGTATAATATATATATGTTCTGATTCATTGAGACGGGGTTACCTTAAAGGGATGCAATGTCAAGTGTCAAGATGCTTATACGAAAAACAATACTTATTTAGATCATTCTATGGCTTAGCCCCCCACTCAGCCCCGCCGCTGCCTCCTCTCTCACTCTCTCATATACTCACACACACATTTGTGTGTGTGTGTATCTTCGAATCTTTTTCCTTGTAGCCATTAGTATTTGGAGTGAGAAGAAGACAATCTGCAGGATAAGGTCATTCAATTGGCTGACCTCTTTTTCTCCAATACAGTGATTATGTGGGTATTGAGAGTGCAATTCGTGTATGTATCTAGAACTGAGGTTATTTGGTAATATTTTTCAATTTCAAAGCCACCTTTTTTGGTTCATCTTTAAACTTCTCAGTGAGAAAATTTATATGTACATATGCAACTTGGTTTTCTATGCTATTCAAATTTATTAAATTTTCCTTGAACTATTAATTTAAAAATATATATTTTTTAACTTACCCATTCTTATGTTTTTCTCTGGTTCTTGTCATTGTTTTTTAAGCAATTATGATCGACGTAAACTTGCTAATGAGGTTTTTAGTTCATGTCAGAATTGAAGAGGTTATGTTTAGTACTTTTATGGTCTACATGGCTTGTTAGCCTCTACATGCATTTGCAAATAGGTAATGCTGACATTTTTCAATTAACAATAACAGTTGGTTATGTTTACTGTGGAAAAGAAAAGATAGGATAAAAGAGGATATTGTCAATCATTGAAGGAAAGGAAATTCTTTTAGTAAATTTACTGCCATGATTTTTGCATAGATTTGTCTTTCATAACAGCAAGGTAATTGTGGTAGTAACAAAATTTCCTTCAATAATTTACTCTTTCCTCCCATTTTGGGGAGGATAACAAAAGCTACCCATCATGCGTTGACATATCCGTTCGATCCTTCCATTGCCTTTTTTTTTTTTTCTCCGTCCAACACTTATACCATACACAATAATTCAATTCCCTTTTGCAGATAAACCATCTTTTACGAGGTTGGACAATTCTTTTGTTATTCTCTGGTTCTTGTCATTGTGTTTAAGCATTTATGAACTTGACATGAACTTGCTAATGAAGTTTTTAGTTGGTGTAAGAATTGAAGAGGTTACATTTAGTACTTGTATAGTATACACGGTTTGTTAGCCTCTTGACGCATTTTTCGAAATAGGTCGAAAGGTTATGCTTATGTTTTCCAATAAACAAGAACAGTTGGGCTATGTTTACAGTGGAAAAGAGAAGATAGGATAAAAGAGTATAGTGTTAATCATTTATTATGTTTGGTGATTAATAAAGAAAAGGATCTTCTTTTAATAAATTTACTATAATTTTTTGCTGATAGATTTGTCTTATATGACAAGAAGGGCAATTGTTGTAGTTAAAATTTCGTTAGAAAATTTAGTCTTTTCTCCCATTTTGAGGAGGGTAACAAAAGCTGCCCATCATGCATTGATATATCCCTTCAATCCTTCATACACAATATCTCAATTCCCTCTTGCAGATACACCATGTTTTTCGAGGATGGACGATTCTTATGTTTTTATTTGGTTCTTGTCATTGTTTTTAAGCATTTATAAAGTCAACGTGAACTTGCTAATGAGGTTTTCAGTTCGTGTTGGAATTGAAGAGGTTACGTGTTGTAGTTATATGTATACATGGGTCTGTTAGCCTCTACATGCATTTGCCGAATAAGCCAAAAGGTAATGGCAACATTCTTCAATTAATAATAACAGTGAGGCTATGTTTACAGTGGGAAAGGAAAGATAGGATGAAAGAGAATAGTGTTAATCATTTATTGTGTTTGCTTTATTAGTAAAGGAAATATATTTATTTTTAACAAATTTACTACAAATTTTTTTCCAAAGATTTGTCTTTATAACAGCACGGGCAACTGTGGTAGTAACACAATCTCCTTAAAAATTTAGCACTTCCTCTCATATTTGGGAGGATAACAAAAGCTACCCACCATGCATTGAGATAGTGATCTATCCCTTAAATCCTTCTATTTCCTTTTATTTTTTTCTCTGTCCAACACTTCATACCAAACACTTTATCTCAGTTCCTTCCTTTTACATTCCTTTTTTTCTTTTCCTTCTATTCTATTTAACCAACCTGGCCCATAGCCCCACTTTTTGAGTTTTTTATATTCGAAAATTCTAGAAGTGTATTGCATGCCCACCTACTTTAGGTAGAGAAAATATTCCTGAAGAAAACAGTGGTATATTTATTTTACTAATTTCATTGTTTTTTTTTCCTGGTTTTCGTAATTGCCCCATTGCGTTTTTGTTTGTTTTCTTTAATTGTTTGGTTGTGTTTGAGATTCCATAATCTAGAACTATAGTTGCAGCCCGTGGATATTAGTTCTCGTTTATCGTCTTCGTCTATGATTCTTGTCGCTCTGGCTAAGAACTCAGTTCCTCTGTCATGTTGTGTTTACAATTTATTTTCTATGCGCCCCGTGTTCATAAATTGCAAAAGACAAAATTCCTTTTTTTAAAGAAGGTTTCAGCATGTGTTGATTGACGCTTGCTTGAACTTTATTTGAACCGGTCATGAATGATGCCCTTTATAAACTATTTTTGTTTTGGAGTTTTTGTTGGTAAAAAGCATTGGGCTAGTCTGGGATCTCTGCTTCACGGGATCCAAGGCTGTGATTTGGTGATTATCAAGCTTCCTGGTTGCCACCGTTAGACTACCATTTCAAAAACAACATGATGAATGGGTGGAGAATCTCTATTAGGTTTGCCTGTGAGGCTGTGCCACCAGTATTTGATCCTGAAAATCTCACACATTGCATATCTTTTTTGACTCTTGCTTTTTAGATCTTGGCTTCGGTGGTGGCAAGTCAAAGTCCTTGTATGGAAGAGATGGTCATCTGGGCATTACTCTGGTTAAGTTTTCAGCTGACCAATCAGGACTGAAAGAGGCTGTGCGGCTGGCAGAATATTTCGAGAAAGACAATCATGGGCGTAGGGGTTGGACCCGTGTACAATCCATGACATCAGGATCAGGAAAGGACGGTGACAACAATCCAAACTTTGTTAAGGTGGATGAGAGGACTGGGGAAAAGAAGAGGGTCTTTTACGGTTATCTAGGAACTCTTTCTGATCTCGACAAGGTTGATTCCGATACTAGGAAGAAGCTTTCGTTTGAGAGCATAAGAGAATACAAGCCATCCAAGTAGGGTTGGTGCCTGTTCATATTCTAGATTACATATCCATTTGGTCTGTGAAGCACTTGCCCCAGTTCTGTTTTTCGTTTCTTATCTTTTAAATTATGACGTAGAAAATGATTTAAAAGATGGAAGATATTTCCTGAAAATTTGTTTGCTGGAAACTAATGCAAAGAAGTGGGCAGCAGATCTGTTGTGAGTTGTGATTATTGGGCTTTGATGGCATACCTGATACTTTATTTTAGGTCTTTTTCTTTTTCTTTTTTCATATGAGTTCTGTTATGAAGGGCAGATCAGTTAGATATTCTTGCAGTTTCTCTTACAAGCCATTGTTCTTCTGGCATACCTTCACCAAGATTAGGGCTTTGGCTTTAGGACACTTGCAGTGAAGTGTCTTACAAATGCTGCTATTAATCATTCGTGTAGCTGCCTTATAAGTTCTTCAGTGCTGTTCAGTAGTACTCAATTCGTAGAGTGGTTGGTATAGTTCTTTGTTTGGTTAGCTTCAGTTTGGCAAGTATTTTGTGCAATGTATTGCTCTGTCTCTGCCCTAAATAGGTGATATATGCAGAAGAGAAGAAAGGGAGATCTTACTTGGTAGAGGCTTGAAGCTTTCCGAGGTTAAGAATTGCAGGCTCTATAAATCCTGTGCATACAATTCTTTGTAGTTGTCATCTGCCTCTGAGGAATGATACTTGTTGCAATTGTTCTTTATTAGGACGACCCCTTGCAACGGAAATGAAAAATTGATGGGATTGTTGGGGGTAATAGAGTATTTATAACAGTGGTTAATCCAATCTATTCATAACAGTGGAATATCTATTACTAATAGAGCTGCTGGATTTGGTTAATCCAATGGTGTCATCCTTTGGTGGTAATAACTTGTAGAATTTACTGTGGTTTGGAACTTATTTTCTCGGGTTAGAGTATACAATTAGTTGGGACCTTCTAGTTTTTCCCGGTGTGAATGAACCATTAGGTGTTGGTTTTATGCTTGTACAGATATTTCGTATATATGTATGTATATATACAGATTAGAACTGGAAGATCCTGAATATCGAAGTTTGATTTTTGAAAACCTCCCTGGTTAGAACAAGGTGAAAGGCTGATGATGAATAAATGGAGTAGTCATCGATCCTCTCAAGATGCCAGCTCTAGTGAACAAAGGATCACCATGTGAAAAAGATGAGATTAGATAACAAAAATTGAATGTATTTTCGCAAAGCAGATCTGATATTTTTCCGAGAAGCTTAGCATAAAATGGGAGTAGAATGAAATATCAATGGCAGAGTTTACCAAATTGTAATTATCTTCTAGGATGTTATAGCGTTTATTATGTTGAAGCACTTCAAATTGTAATATCAATGCCAGAGATTCACTCGACTTACTATTTAACCAAAAAGAAAGGGAAAAAAAAAAAAACTTTGTCCTGTAATCATATGAATCGATGGACCATGCTCTTAAAATAATTTAACCATGATTATGGAAACAGACCAAATTGAAAGTAATGGGGTTGAAAGTTTTTCGGAATTAATTATTTTATTTCAAAAGTCTGATGTTGACATACAAAAATTATTGTTCATTTTTCCAAATGATGTCTATTAATTTGAGTTGTACATTTGTGCATGAGTGACACTGTCATGGACATAAGTATCACACTTTGTGTGCCATCATTGGAATGGTACTATACTACTATTCCTTCAGTCCCACTTTCATAATTTTAATGGTTTAAAAATAATTATTCCTTTTTGAATTTTTATATAATATAATTTCATATTTTTTCAAATTATTCCTCTTTATTAATTTTAAAAGGCAATGGATTCCACTAAGCAATGAATTTCACTAAAACAAAAAGAAAGTTATACTTGATTGTCTGAGGACAAAAATCAAAATACTTATTAAAAAGATGAAAAGTCAATAAATACTACTTTTGTGAAACAGAGGGGTATGAATTTTGTGCACAAGAATAATATCTATTGCACAAAAGTGATACATATAGAGCATTACTTCAAAAATAATAGAATTATCAATCGATCTTTGTTATGAATTGAGTGTTTTTTATGATAACAAGTAGGTCAATAGAGAAAAGATTGTATTTGTACTTTTTATAGGTTTGTATTTTTATAAAAATATAAATTGTTATAAAGATCCCAACTTTAGCTCAACATGGACATGTTTATAGTCATGAAGTATGCTAACAAATACACATATGAATATTGAATAGATTCATTAGAGGCTGTTTTAAGTTTTTAAGCTGTAACTTTCTATTTTGTAATTAAATGTAGTATTTTATTATCTAAATTTTATAATAAACTCATATATATATATATATTAATTTGATTTAAACCACCCTACAGGTGATTTGTTATTAGACTCGAAACACTTCACACACGCTCTCTCTCTCACTCTCTCCAGTAATCTGCGAAGGAACGATTTAGGTAGCGGCGGTCGACGGTTGACGATCACGTTATTCCACTTTCCGGTGAGCTTTCTTCCCTTTTCCTCTGCCTCTTCTCTCTCTCTCTCTATATATATATATACATATATATGATATTAGTTTTTTCTCCTAAATTAGGGTTATCTTCCTGCTCCACTGTAAATAGTATCCTTTATTTCTCTGCAAACCCTAGTTTTGTGCCTTCCGAGTTTACTTACTGGAGATGCAAAATATTTAAACCTAGACATTGATTTTGAAGTTTTCTTTAGATTGGGTTAAAAAGATTTGATTTTGGAGTACCCAATGAGTAATTGAGGACTTCTGTGCCAACATTTGTTTATTGGGTGTATTCTATGATCTATATTTTGTTCACTGTTTATGTATTGAACCTCTTTTTTCATTACACAGTCTTGTTTTGCATTCGTTATTATATATGAAGTTGGGTTAAAAAGATTGGATTTTGCTCTTGGTTTGTTGCTTCAACAATAGCTGAGGCACTGCATTTCTCTCTAGTTTGTTTTCACTTTAGATACCATTTTTTTTTTCTTGGATTAGTCTATTAGATATCTAATTTTGACGAACTTATATTAAAGATTTGTCATTTTTTTTATTTCCTACCATAAATCATCCACCTGATTGATATTCTACCTCGTTTAGTGAAAGAAAAGTTTCCTGCTAATTCTAAGTTTGTTTTGTTTTGGTGGGATTAACATGACTGGGGGAGAATTGGTCATTAAAAATTTATAGCAAGAATTACTGCATTATAGGTCTTGAGATTGAACTCAGATTGCTAAGTCAAATGAGCTAACGTAATCCAGTTCTAGTTTTATCAACTATTGATGAGCCAAACGTGAACACAGACGGTGGAGCTCGGCTTGAGATCGAGTAGACACTCGTTGCACAACCTAGCCGAGATCAATCAAGGCCATCTTGGCTCAGCTAGTTTCCTTCTGTACTCCTGTTTTCACTTTGTGCTAAGGGCTATTCTAGTGGTGTATGTTTCCTTTTTCCTTCTTTTCTGCTTTCATGCTTACCTTCCCAGATCTCCCAGAAAACATGTTGTAATATAATGAAGCGGGAATTAAAACTGTAGTTTCTGTCGGCTAGAATGTGATATTGTAGTTTTCTATGGAGAGTACAAAAATCTTCTCATAGAAAAGGGACCTTACTTATCCTGTCAGCTATAGTGTGACCTTATAGTATCTTTTCAAGATGGTGCACTTAATCTTCTCATTGAAAAGAAGCTTTTCCTTTCTTACCCTGATGGAACCTTGGAATGTTACAATTTCATTGTTTATTCCCACCACCAAAATCAAATTACAACCAAAGGGTCAAGCCTCCCAAAACAGAACAAAGTCTGAGCCCATAAATCTGAGCACGGCAACAGAGAAACCAATCAAAACAAAGCACAACCCAAAACAAGGATCCGTGACAAGACCACAGCAAAAACTTCACCATAGCAGGTAAAAATCTCAGTTTAGCAACTCCAAAACCTCCTGGGCATGTAATCCCAGAGTATCAATATCTTCCTAAATGATACTTCTAGCTGTTTGATGAGCACTTCTAAAGCTTCATCATCAAGAGTTTGATTTAGATTCCACTGTATGTGCCACAAAGTGTAGGTGAAAATCATTCTAAAGATCTTGCTTCTCATGGATCTATGATTGGTTTTGGATATAAACCAATTCAATAATGGACCTATAATTTGGATTGAATATCTGTTCCCTTGAAGGAGCATCAGCAACCATTTTCAAATGTGTTTAGCATACATGCAGGTGACGAATAGATCCTCAATCCTGTATATACCATTCATACTGTTATAGTAGACAGATAGGTTAGGCACAAGCCTCTGTTTTGCCGATTAGTTGGAGTAGGAACCTTATTTTGCATAATAAGCAGGAAGTGAAATCGGCTGCTGGTCTTCCCTTATTCCAAACCCATTTGGACCCATCTTTCGATAAGTTTGACTGCATTCCTGTCAAAAGGATTTGAAGTTGGCAGCACCATGTTTCCAAGTAACCAAATATTGGCCTTGATTTAGTTGGATGCTGGAAGTCTGTTGCCATATTTGTTCTCCCTCATCAGCTCGGACTACAGGTGTAGTCCCATTTTCATTCTGAATAATAGCATTCATCTTGCATTTTGAGGTAAGTCTAACATTCTGCTCATCCTTAGGCCAAATTCTAATTTTTAAATTTGTAGCCACTATTTCTGTGACAGACTAAATGGTTCCTGAATCTTGTATGTTGAGCCTTTTGAACCCTAGACCACAGGGATTGATTTTTGTAGGTACATAGGCTTTCACCTACTGATCCACAAATTCTCTTGTCCTTGCAAAAGATCCCAGAATAAATTGCATTAGGCAGTTTTGTATATGTCCCTTACTTTCCCTATCCTTAAACCTCCTTCTTCTTTAGGCCTAGTCACATGTGAGCATTTCATGAGATTAAATTCCTTGTTCTCTCTTTACTGCCCCAAATAAAGCCTTTGAGCAATCTTTCAACAGTATCAATGATCTTAGTAGGAAGTTTGAATGATGAACTCCGGTAGTAGACAAAGCAAGACAAATTGGATTTTTACTTGGAAAAAAGAAGACGATAAATGTCTGGATTGTACCGATAATTTGTTTATTTAATACAATATACACCTGACTTCATTGTCCTTCATTTTACTTGACAAATTCTTGTCAAGTAAATAAGTAATCTGATGTATTACTGCACAAAGGATCTGCGAGCAGCCATCTGTTTATTCATTCATAGCATGGAAGCATGATAGTGATGATTGATTTATCTTCATCTTTTCTTCATTTGTTCAGAGGTATGGCTGGCAGAGCTGAAGGGGATGTTAAGGAGCCAGTAAATGAGCAAGCTGTGGCGAACATATATGGTGCCATGAGGTCTGACATCAACCAAATTTACTCAAAAATAACTGAACTCGAGATGGAAGTTAGTGAGCACTCATTGGTGATCAATGCCATTCAACCGCTCGATCCCTCAAGGAAGTGTTATCGGATGATTGGTGGAGTACTAGTGGAGAGAACCATCAAAGAGGTCCTCCCAGCTGTTCAGCGCAACAAGGAGGGGCTTGAGGAGGTAATTGCCCGGTTTAATGAAGCCTTGGTGAAGAAGAAGAAGGAAATCGCTGATTTTGAGGCTAAATACAAAATCAGGATTAGAAAAGCCGATGATGAGGTGAGTGATGAGAGTAGCAAGAAGGAAGGCTCTGCACAGGGAGTTCTTGTAGGTCCTGCAAACGAATAGAGTGCTCTTGTGTTTCTCGTATCCTTTGTAATGTTTTTTTTTCCGTCGATGCTGTTTTCAAGAATATTTATCTGTGTTTTATGTATCAGGATGTTTTAGACCCTGAGGTTAATTTAGTGCAACAGATGAATCTGAGGTCTTGTTTTCAAAATACACCATGTATTTTGATGTTTTTTAAATTGTGTGAAGCACATTTTATGATGAATTTTAATTGTCATTTCCAACAGAAAAGGGGATTTGAATTGAATTTAGTTTCGGATTGAAAATTTCTGGCTCATTTAACTTTTTGAGGTTATTATTTATTTTAATCTTGAGATATCAAAAGTTGCTCACTTGAGTAAATGTCACAATTAGACAAGTCTGTAATAATGCATCTCAATAAGCAAATCATCCCCTTTGGATACAAAATTTTCCATTAACTAGAAACATCTTTTCACCAATAAAATTGTATGAAAATAGAAAGGAGAAAATAATAAATATCTTTGAGAACAAAATTACACAATTATGAACACGAAACTTTGGACCCCACAACCAATCCCTTATCTTCTTCCTCACCTCCTAAAAAAAATCCTGAACCCCTCTTCCGGCGAAGACCCGGTCGGAGAATTCGGCCAAAACGGCATTGAGGGTGAGCAAAACGACACTGGAGCCGGCGATGACGCCGAGCACCACCCCGGTAATACCCAACACCTTCCCAAACGACGGCCACTCTATCTCTCCCACTTCCTCCGCCACTCCGCCCCAAAAGTCTCCATCTTTGCCTTCTCTTCGATCTCTCTCCTTCATCGCCTTCTTGATTTCCGAACCCAATTCGGATAGATTGTCGGGTTGTGGTGGATCGGAAGAATTGCTCTGTTGGGTGGGTACAGTTTCGGATTCGGATTCTGATTCTGATTCTGATTGAAGGTTGTTGTTTTCGGTGGCTTGGATGGAGAATTGGGTTTTTCTTGTTCTTGTTGTGGGTATTGTGAAATGGGTAGAAATGGGTGTGAGTTTGATTTTTGTGGGTTGGGTGGTTTTGGGTGTTTTTGGGAAGAGTGGTATTGGAATTGGAATGGAGAGACCAAGTGCCATTTTTGTGTGTGTGTGTGTGAGAGAGAGAGAGCTATGTGTACTGTGAGTGAGAATTGGGGAATTTGGGGGTAGGGCTTATGATAGTCCCTCCAAAGTCCAAAGGGATGGCTCAGATTTGCTTCTACTTTTTACATGAAATATTAGAAAGTTGAAATTTTCTTTTTTCCCAAAAATTCAGGAAAATTATTGTTAAATAGAATTTATTTTGCAAAAATAAAATAAATAATCATATGACCAAGTTGGGAAAGGAAGAGTCACACCCTGGTTTTATAGAGATTGGAATTATCACAATTTATTATTTTTCTATTGTATATTTTATTTATCATTCACCATAAATGTCTTAACTAAGTTTCAAAATACTTTCCCACTTAATTTAATCTTAATTGTGGTCAACTTTTTGTACATGCAATTCAACCATGTAATTATAGGTTGCGGTTCAAAATATTTATATTATCTAGTCTACTGCTTTTAATTAACATATAAAGTCTCCTATAATTCTTTTTCATTGCGAAATATTAACAATAAATTTTCTAGTTACCCTTAACATTCATCCTTAAGTTCTGCATTTCTGCTACGCGCTATTTACTAACTTTATTCTTATTTTTATTTTTTTCCTATTTCTTTTTATCTATTAGAAGAATTATTTTAGAGAAGAACTATTATTTTTCTTAATTATTCGATGGGTATTACTATTTCCCCTTGGTACATTTCTAAAACATTCGAGTGCTCATTTATTGTTTATTTTTACTTTATTCATTCATGATTCATCAATTCTGAACCCAGGGCAAAATCAGGATGAGACCATGAAAAAACAAAGATCATCAACAGTCCTGGACCCAATAGCCCTGGCCCAATTTCAACATTGTCTTATATTACATTGTCTTGTTTTGATTCCCTTAAGTTTTGTGATGTCTACTGTTATCATTCTAGAGAATGTGTTTTACTTGCTTAAGTTCGTGACAATAATTTTTTTTAATTGGTTTCCTAAATGTTCCAATCAAAATGTCTATTTAATTTGAACAAATATTGTTGTTTATAAGGTCTATGATTTTCATTGATCCATTAGACTGTCTTGACTTTATGTTATTTAGAGAGGGAGTTTATTTAGGACATGTTTGGTAGGTGGTTATGGTTCCAGTTGGTCTGGTTTGATCTTGATTTTCAGGAATTAGACCATGTTTGTTTGGACTGGTCTCAAAATTTGGAATCAGACCAAATTAAACCAAATGTAATATTTTTGGAACCAGTTTTTTTGGTGGTTCCACATGGTCTAGTCTGGTCTAGTCTTGGTAACTAAAATAAGATTTTTGAGACCAACAATTAAGACCGCCAAAAAATCAAAATTGAATAAAAATATACAAAATAATAATAATATACAATGTTATCTAAGACTGCCAAAGTGCCTATAATCTTTGGGGGTTAATTTCATTTACTCCGCTTGAGGTTTGTCAATATTTTAATTCGATTCTTGTTGTGTATATCTTCAGCCAGACTAATTTTTATTATTATTAACATGTATCCAAGTAATTTTTTTAAGCAAATCAGACATGACATCATTCTTCGATTCTTGTTGTGCATATCTTCAACCAGACTTTTTTTTATTATTGTTAACATGTATTATCTCCAAGTAATTTTCGAAGCAAATCAGACATGACATCATTCTTAATTTTTTATTTAATACTTAAAGTACCCTCAATTTTTATATTGGATAGTATTATTCTTAAATATAAGTAAGAAAAATTGAGACATTTTATTTTTAAAAAAATGATCAAAATCAGCCGACAAACAAGATGTTTGATTTAAGATATGCAAAGTTGGGGGTGGGAGGTGTGTATAATTGAAGGATTGACATACCTCAAGATGTAAATGAATTAAACCCATATTTCCAGCATTAATAATTTCCCTTCACTTGCTCTTCTCCCGTCAATCCAACTATCAAATTTTGTAGTAATAATTGTTGTTAAAAATGTGTGTGACTAATATATAATATTAGTATTATTATAATATTATTATTAATATAATCTCTGATATATCACAAAATATATATATTTTATATATATATTCTATAATAAAATATTATATATATATTAAATATAATATAATATTAAAATAAAAGAACCTGTTAGGCCGAGTCTAGAATTGGATTCTATGTCCTTAAGACAGATTCGCCCCGCTACGGTGCTTACGATATTTATAGCGTTTGTCTCCCATGATACAACGATCTTCCTTCTCCAATGACAGCACTACAAATTAAAAAATATTCAAACTTCTTCTCAGTAATACTCTCTACTACAACTAATACTATAATATATGTAAGTATGCATAGGAGAAGAAGGAGAAAGAAGAGAAGAAATGATTTGAAAAATGACCCAAATAAAATATTTATAGACAATCAAATGTCTTTTCAAATGACCCAAATAGTTACTGGACGGATTTGATAGTTTAACTCGAACCATCACTAATTATATTGGTTCAAATGAATTGTGTCTACCCATACCAATATCAGATGTGTGGATCATGCCTCTTGTGTCCTATCGTCAAATGACACATTCAAATTTCTAATTCAATTTCCAACAATAATGACCAAGAGAATCAAACATGGGGTACAATTGGATATGGTACGCAAACAAAAGGAAGACACAGAAACGAATATATATTGTATAATTGTATAGGCATATATTTACAGTTGGTGAAGAAAATAGCATTGAGATGGAAACAAACAATTAAAGCCATTCCGAGAGAAATAATGGACAAGGCCAATTATGAAAACTGTCAACAAAACAAACAAACAAACAAAGTTATACAATCTATTCTCTCTGTTCTGTTTGAGTGAACTGAATTCCAAATTTCTAACTACAAAACTACAATGGGTTAATTTGTCTGTGGTCATGTACGTTTGTTTCATCACTGTTTACCCACATGTACGTGGACATGACAAACTATAGGTACAGTAATAGGGTCCATATCTGAGATCCTATATGTCCAACAGATCTGTTATGAGTTGATTGAAGTGACACATGCTATCTTTTCATCTTCTTTGAGAATAAGCATGATTGTATATATATAAATATATATATGTTGTATGATTGTATCATTTTTCTATTTTGGTTTTTCTGTTAGTATGTCATTGTGGATTAAAAAGGCCATTTAAATACAGATATTTTTCAAATTAGTTATTCAAGTTTGATTTTTTAATATATATGTAAGTGTCAAATTTCACTCACATCAAAGATCTCCCTTTATTCAGGCTCAAATGGCCATATTTATACATTTGTGTTTGTGGATCATGGCCTAAGTTCATGGGGTCATGACCCACTCTCTTAATAACTACCCACTTTCCTTGTGTAGTGGGTTGTTACTCCCTTTTTAAGGGAGTGGCTTAATGTTGATGGTCCCACTTATATCTGGTGGGCTCAAATACATGGGCTGCTCTCTATCTACATTTTACATGGGCTCAATACACCTTGGGCCTAATAAATGGGTCTGGGCCTATAATTTTCACTATTTACACTAGCCCCATTCGGGTCTGACATACGGTTCGTGGGCCTGACTCGAATTTAATTGAATTGATTGATGACAGCCGTTTTTTGATGATATCAGCGTCATTATTGTGGAGAGACGTGTGATCTCGAATTTCATAATGGCGGCCGTCGTTTCACTGTATTCGATGCATAGGGAATCGACGCACCCCTTCAGCCTTAATGATGTCTGTTGGTATGCCGTGTGTATATAAATCCTTGTGTGGCCTCATTTTCATTCTTTATCACTTTCAAATTTTGCAAGCAATCTCCAGCAGTGTTCAAACTTTGACCGCCGACTATACTTTGGTTGCCGGAGGTTCTTCTTTCTTCTACCGGTTCTCTGTGTAAGTTGTCATTCTCATCATGTCTGATAGTAGTGTCACAAGGTCTACCGAGGAGATGACTCACCAAGAGTATGGTGGGTCTGAGGTTCCCAGCCCCTCTTCTACAAATCCATCTTCTTCATCCTCTCCTCCTTTGTCCATACCTAGTCGTCCGGACCTATCTGGCCTGAGAACAACTATTTCGGAGATAAATAACCAGGCATATGTTGTTGATACTGTTCTGATCGGGACTTCTGTCATATCTAACCCGGTTGGGACCGATGCTCCTGGAGGCGTTCCCGTTGGATCTTCCACTGAATCAGCCCCTTTCGTGGCAGAACCACTTGAAAGTCATAAAAGAAAATCCGTAAACCTTAAAAGTTTGATGAGGGACTGTAGGATCCCAAAAGAGGTGATTTTGACGGAGTACGACCCTTCTCTTGACTTCAGAGTGGGCGACGGAGTGGGTCCGGACGAGGTGTTATTGTCGGCCCTTCAGATAAAGATGTTTCGGTTTCCTCTTCATCCTCTGTTTCATTTTATCTTCTTCACCCTGGGAATAGCCCCTCTGCAAGTCAATCCAAACTTCTTCAGGATAATCTCCATGTTAATTTTGATTAACAGAGAGAAAAAGCTATCATTGGGTCTGGCAGATCTTCTGCTCAGCTATAAGATTGTAGATCTGAAATATTGTGAGGGGAGGTACAACTTCTACCCATTCAAGGGTCAGGCGATCTGCCAAGGGACCGAGAAAACAGAGAAATATTGGAAGGAGAAGATGGTTTTGGTAAAGGGGGCTTGGTTCTACCCCTATTCTAGGAGATGGCCGATACCCTGTGTTTTCAAGCATCTAGCCCTTCTCCCTTTTTCATTTATCCATAAGAAATCTTGCCTCTGTTCCGGCTATGACCAGCTCAGGGCAGATTTTGTTTATAAGTCATTAGGTTATAAGGATACAGATATAGTGGCTAAGGATGTAGAAGCCCGTATTTCTTTATTAAAGTCCAAGGTCTGGTCGGACCGTATGTCATGTACTGACCTGCTTACTCCTGCCAATTTGCAGGGTATATCTAGGTTAGGAGCCAAGTACAAGATTATTATGGATCCGATCAGACCAGTGCTTGAGGACGATGATGATGATGTGGAGGAACTGGCTGCACCTTCAACTGATCCAGTACACATGCCTCTGGATCCTGATCCTCAGGCTGTGACCGTCGCCTTGATGGGCGATGCTTCTGGGTCTGCACTTGTGCAGGCCACTATTCCTGAGATGCTTCATCCTTCCTCTGCCCGAACCAGACCGGTGGGGGAAGAGAGACCAAGTAAGAAAAGGAAGCATAAGGGTAAGGAGAAGAGTTCTGCTTCTTCTGATCAATCCACCTCCAGCCTTACTTCTATGTCTGCCATAATAAATCGGGCGCAGGCACTCTGGACGCCGGAGGAGCTTGAGGCACAGAGGAATGCTGAGCATGCCCGCCTTGTGCGTAAAACTCCGGGGTTGTTGTTGGGGGTACGTATTTGCTTGATTCCATGTTATTCCTACTTTTGTATACATTACTGACCCACATTACTGACCCATTTTACCTTGCATTTTTCTTCTTAGGCTCTCTTCAGCGTCAATGCGTTATGCCTTTCCCACGAGGAGGGCGTGAAGGAGCTTGAACGCCTGAGAGCTGACCTAGCTGAGAAGGACGATCAGGAGAAAAAACTGAAAGCTCAGCTAGGAGACCTCCCATCCAGGGTTGCCCAATTGGAAGAGGAACTGGCTCAAACAAAAGAACAAAATGCCAGGTTGACCAGTGAGAAGGAGAAGCTGACATCTGACCATGAGGCTCTTCAACACCGATTCGGCATCTCTCAGTCAGCCCTGGAGATGTGTAAGAAAGGAGGGCTTGACATGCACCAGCACTATTCCCAGATGAACAGGATTATAGCTGGTGAATTCTGGAGGAAGGGCTTTGTTGTTGGAGAGAAGGATCCAGCAAGGAGGAAGATCAAAGATCCTGATGCCATGGATAAGGTGTTAGGGGTGCAGAGGCCATATTCCAGCCCCGAGCCTAGTCATGCTCAGAATCTATTCACAGAATTCCTTAAGGGATATCTCCCTGCTGACCCTCTCAACCCCTCCATAGAATTCTTCCCTCCGACCACACATGTGGATACCTTAGGAAAGGATTTTAGTGGTTCAGGCCAAGCTTAGGTCACTCCGTATTCCTTTTGTAGTGTTGTATTTTGTAACATGCCTTTCAGGCAATTTTGTAATACAAAACGGCAATTTTTTGCTTTATTTAATGGAAACTGCACTTTCCTATGGTACGAGTCAGGCAATTTTTATCGTGAATCAGGCTTATGAGCCTCTGTCATCTCATTACTTGAAATTATTTTAATTTTATTCCTCTGGGAGTGAATCAGGCTTGTAAGCCTCTGTCATTTCACCACTTAGGAAATATTTTAATTTTATTCCTCTGGGAGTGAGTCAGGCTTATAAGCCTCTGTCATTTCACCACTTAGGAAATATTTTAATTTTATTCATCTGGGAGTGAGTCAGGCTTATAAGCCTCTGTCATTTCACCACTTAGGAAATATTTTAATTTTGTTCCTCTGGGAGTGAATCAGGCTTATAAGCCTCTGTCATTTCACCACTTAGGAAATATTTTAATGTTATTCCTCTAGGAGTGAATTATGCTTGTAAGCCTCTGTCATTTCACCACTTAGGAAATATTTTAATTTTATTCCTCTGGGAGTGAGTCAGGCTTGTAAGCCTCTGTCATTTCACCACTTAGGAAATATTTTAATTTTAGGCTATTTGTTTGCAAGAAGGATGACCATCTTTTATTATAACCGTGAAATTACAAAGATTAGAACATCTGACTGAATCAGGATAACAAACATGGAATTTTTAAAGCTATCTATAAAGCTAGGCTCAGACGCCTCTGTTTAATTATTCTAAAAATGAAATAAATATCAAGGATAGTACCTCTTCAGTCGTGAGGCATTCTGTGAATTGGGTACCATATTGCCGTCATTATTCCTGAGGCGGTAAGCCCCACGTCCAATGACCTCTGTGACTGTGTATGGTCCTTCCCAATTTTCCCTGAGCTTTCCGATAAGCCCGATTTTCTTTCGCAATACCATATCGCCCACCTGGAATTCTCGTCTTTTGACTTTTTTGTTGAAGGTGTTCCTGACCCTCTGGTGGTAGGCTGCTAGTCTGATGGCAGCTTGTTCTCTTTTTTCTTCGAGCAGATCAAGTCCATCAACCAGCTGTTGGTCGTTCAGTTCTTCCTGATACAGCTCTGTTCTGGCTGTTGGCACTATCTGTTCTGTTGGAATGACTGCTTCTGTCCCATACGCCATTGAGAATGGTGTTTCTCCTGTAGGGACTCTTGATGTTGTTCTGTAAGACCATAATACCTCTGGAAGCTTGTCTGGCCACACTCCCTTGTGCTCTTCTAGCTTCTTCTTCAGGGTATTCAGTATGGTTCTGTTGGATCTTTCAGCCTGGCCGTTTCCTTGAGGGTATGCGATCGATGAGGTTCTCAATTGGATCCCATGTTCATTACAGAATTGTCTGGTCCACTGATTATCCAGATTTAATCCATTGTCGATCACTATCACCCTCGGCACTCCGAACCTACAGATGATATTGTTCCATATGAAGTTGATTACGTGCCTGTGAGTGATGGTGGAGTAAGATTCTGCCTCGACCCATTTTGTGAAATAATCAGTTGCTATCAGTGCTTGATTTACCGATCTGAGAGCCATGGGAAGTGGTCCAACTGCATCAATCCCCCATTGCGCAAATGGGTGCGGGCTGAATATGGGGTTAAGCAGTTCTGGTGGCGGATGAATGAAGTCTCCATGGAACTGACACTTTTTGCATCTTCTGACAAAGGCTTCAGTATCATGGGAAAGATACGGCCAAAAATATCCTTGGCTTAGTACCTTATGGGCCAAAGCTCGTCCCCCTGAGTGATTTCCGCATGAGCCTTCATGGATTTCCTTCATTATAGCCGATGCCTCCGAAGGTGTGAGGCATCGAAGGTAGGGTCCACCAAAAGATCTTCTATATAACTGGCCATGTAGCAAAGCATATCGGGCCGACTTCATGCGAATTTTCCGAGCCTCTGCTTTGTCAGCAGGAAGTGTACCATTTTTGAGGTATTCTGCTATGGGGTCCATCCAGCTCGGCTCCCACGGTATTGCGCACACCACATCTGTGTGATGGATGCTTGGGACATCAAGATAGTCGATTGGGGCGACTCTGGTCAGGTCCTGATTATTGACTGAAGCCATGTTGGCCAACCGATCCGCATTTTCATTTTCCTCCCTCGGGATCTGACTGAGGGAATACTGCTCCAGTCTGTCTAGCTCCATCTGAGCCAGCTTCTTATAGGGCTGCAGTTTTTCTCCTGCGTTGTACTCGTCTTGAACTTGTTTCACCACCAGCTGTGAGTCACTGAAAATACGGAGTCTCTTAATACAGAGGCTCTGAGCTAGTCGCAGCCCAGCTAGGAGTGCCTCGTACTCAGCTTCGTTATTGGTGGCAGGAAACTCCAGGCGCACTGACTGCTGGATTCGGGTCCCATCTGGTGTTATAATTTCGAGCCCAATTCCCAAGCCAACTGAACCAACTGATCCGTCTACATAGAGCGTCCATTCGGGTTCGTCTGGATCTTGGAGGATTGACTCTGGCTCTGCTTCTAGGAGAAAATCAGCTAAGGCTTGACCTTTGATAGCTGTTCGTGGCACATACGTGATGTCAAATGTCCCAAGTTCCAACGCCCATCTGGTTATTCTTCCTGTCAGATCGGGTTTGGACATGATGGATCTCATCGGCAGGGTGGTTGGCACAACGATTGGATGAGTTTCAAAATAATGCCTCAGTCGTCTCTTTGCGTTGATTAGAGAAAGAACAGCTCGCTCCACCATGGTGTATCTGGTTTCCGCATCAGATAGGGATTTGTTGCTGAAGAAGACTGGTTTCTGGCACTTTTTGTCATCTTTTACTAGTGCTGCGCTGGTTGAGGTTATTGACATGGCAAGGTACAGATGCAATGGTTCTCCTGGATTTGGTGAGGCAAGGATCGGTGGACTTTGGAGATACTGCTTCAACTTCTGGAGGGCCTCTGCCTGATCTGGCCCCCATACGCTACCTTTTCCGCCTTTAATTGCCTGGAAAAATGGTCTGCATCGGTCTGTCAGTCGGGATACGAACCTGCTCAGTGCGGCTACCCTTCCTGTCAGAATTTGGACCTCCTTTTGTGTTTTTGGCTCTTCGCAGCTTATCAGAGTCTTGACTTGCGATGGGCTGGCTTCGATTCCTCTTTGGTTGACTATATGTCCGAGGAACTGTCCGGAGGAGACTCCGAAAGAGCACTTGGCTGGATTGAGCTTCATCTTGTACCTTCGGAGTGCATCGAACACTTCTTCCAGGTGCTCGAGATGGTCGCCTTTCCTCCTGCTCTTTACCACCGTATCATCTATGTAGGCTTCAACCGTTTTGCCCATCTGACCTTTGAATATCCTTCTGACAAGTCTTTGATAGGTGGCACCTGCATTTTTAAGTCCGAAAGGCATTACTTTGTAGCAGTACGTACCTTCTTCGGTAATAAAGGCTGTTTTCTCCTCATCAGCCTGGCTCATCGGGATCTGGTTACAGCCGGAGTATGCATCAAGAAAAGAGAGTCTTTCATATCCCGAGGTGGCATCTACCATCTGATCAATTTTCGGCAGAGGGAAGCAATCATTCGGGCAAGCCTTGTTTAAGTTGGTGAAGTCCACGCAGACTCTCCATTTTCCGTTCTTCTTTCTGACTACTACCACGTTTGACAACCATGATGGGTACTTAACTTCCCTTATGAATCCGGCTTCTAGCAGTTTTCCCACTTCCTCGGATATGATCTGGTTTCTTTCTATCCCGAACCTCCTCTGCTTCTGCCTTACAGGTCTGACGTTTGGATCAACATTCAGGTTATGCTGAGCGATAAAAGGATCAATGCCCGACATGTCGAGATGAGACCAGGCGAACACGTCTGAATTTAATTGGAGGAAATGAATCAGCCTGTCCTTTTCTTCTTTCTGGAGACATGATCCGATGAACGTGACTCTGGTGTGATCCGTCTGACAAACTTTCACCTCTTCTAGGGATTCCGTTGTTGACTGAGTTTCCTGACCCTCTGAGGTAGGGTCTGACTGTAATTGTTATTTCTCGTTGTACAGGGACTCTTCTGGTGCTTCCAACACTTGTTTATTTCTCTGGTTCAAGTCCTTCATGCATACTGAGTAACATTCCTTCGCTGCTACCTGGTCTCCAGGAATATCTGTCACGTCCACTCCATTCGGGTCAAGACAACGCATGACCTGATGGAGTGTTGAAGGAACACCTTGCATCCGATGGATCCACCCGCGTCCCATCAGTAGATTGTACGATGGTTTGACGTCCACCACTACGAAAGTTTCTCTCAGGGTTCGGCGTGCTGCTGATACTGACAAATGGACTACGCCTATTGGCTCTACGCGTCTTCCGTCAAAACCGGCCAGAGGAATCCGAGCCAGTTGAAGCTGTGATACATCAATTCCGATTTTGTCGAAGGCCCATTTTGTCATGATATTGGTGCTGCTTCCTGGGTCAATCATTACGCGTTTGATCAGACAATTAGCTACCAGAAGAGTGATTACCAGAGGATCTTCGTGAGGCATCTGAATATTCTGTATGTCAGCCTTTGAGAACATGATCATTGATTCTCCCTGTAGGAGGGTTGTCTGGCAGACTTCGCCGACTCGCCTGAGTTTATGTGTTTTTCTTAGCTTTGACCTTCTGCTTCCTTCGGCCTCCAACGCCTCTTCACCCCCTTGGATCATGTGGATAACCCTCACCGGTTGTCCTAATGTAGTGCTGTTCAGCTGTGTCCTGTGTGGTTTGTCTGGTCTCGGCTGATCCTTCATTACGTAATCTGCAAGCTCTCCTTTGGCGATCATTGCCTCTACCTGCCTTCGGAGATTTCTGCAGTCATTTGTATGATGACCATACTCGCTGTGAAAGGCACAGTGCTTGGTCATGTCCCTCAGCTCCATCGGTTGTTTGATCGGTGGAGGTGGTCTGAAAATCCCTTTAGTTTTGTTTTCTTGGAAGAGCTTCCCTAGGCTGGTTTTGAGTGGAGTGGATCTTTCTTCCGTCCGTTGACGCTTGTCTGAATTTCTGGATGATGAGGTTTGCCGAGATGGATCTTGTCGTTGAGGCCTCTGATCCTTCATCCTTTCTTTGGATTTTGCCTCTACCGTTACCAGAGAGGCTCTTCTGTGTCTGACTGCTTCCTCCTCTTCTATTCTGAGATACCCTTGTGCTCTGGAGTTGAGCTCACCGATGTTGATAGGGGGTCGTTTTACTAGTGAAGAGTGGAATTTTGTGCCAGGGATGACCGCCATACGGAATGCCTCTACCGCTGACAGTTGATCGCAGTCATCGATAGAAGACATTTCGACGTTGAATCTGGATAAAAAGCTCTTCAGGCTCTCCCCTTTTTCCTGGGTCATGGTGAAAAGGCTTGATATCGTCTTCCTCTGCCTCCGATTGCTGAAGTATTGACCAATAAAGCGTCTGCAGAGATCATTCCAACTGCTGATGGATCCAGGAGTCTGCTTCCTGAACCACAGAAGTGGTGCCTCCGTCAAACTGGTTGAAAAGACTTTGCACAAGAGTGCTTGGTTCCTTCCATAAACAGTCATCTTGGTCTGCACTTGGTAGATATGATCGAGTGGATCTTTTGTACCATCATATAGTGTAAAAGTTGGCAGCACAAACTTCTTCGGGAATTCTGCTGCTTCAATTTCTTCGGTGAATGGAGACTGAGTCATATTCGTTGTCGCATGGATGACCAGATCATCAGGAGTCTGCAATTTCAAATCTTTCATCACTTCTCTCTGGATTTTGGCAGCCATTTCGTGCAGGTCATTCTGAGTCGGGACCTGCATCCTTGGCATTCCCCCTGTTATGGGGTGAGAGGACTCTTCTTCTTCCCTCGGGATTTTATCTCCTCGGGCGGCGGATGCGTCTTGCCCGTGATGAGAGTTGAAAGGCTCTGGCTCTTCTGCGCACTCTGCTGAATCAGGACTTTGGAGAGGAAAAGGGCCCTGAGTAACTTGATGGAGCAATTCAGCATTCTGCCGCTCGAGGGCCGCATTTCTTTGCTCGACAGCCTCCAACCTCCTCATGACTTCTTCGAACCTGATCTCATTGTTTGTTGACCGTGTGGACACCATTTTAAATAAAACTTGTTGCAAGTGGAAAAAATATTATCTTTCCCACAGACGGCGCCAAATGTGTCAAATTTCACTCACATCAAATATCTCCCTTTATTCAGGCTCAAATGGCATTATTTATACATTTGTGTTTGTGGATCATGGCCTAAGTTCATGGGGTCATGACCCACTCTCTTAATAACTACCCACTTTCCTTGTGTAGTGGGTTGTTACTCCCTTTTTAAGGGAGTGGCTTAATGTTGATGGTCCCACTTATATCTGGTGGGCTCAAATACATGGGCTGCTCTTTATCTACATTTTACATGGGCTCAATACACCTTGGGCCTAATAAATGGGCTTGGGCCTATAATTTTCACTATTTACAATATATTTTAATTATTTTATGTTTTTAATTTTGCATTTCAATAATATAATATAGTTATAGTTTTTAATATAATTCATTATTTTTTAAAATTTAATAAAGATGGATGATATGAGAAAGTATAAGATTATTTTGTATTGAGATTCGAAACTGAATTAATATTTTTGGACAAATAAAGTTAAAAAAATGGATAACTTATATGAAATGGATGGCATAAATATATATAGATGAGTTAATTTCAATAAACCCCTATGATTTCAAAAAAGATTACTTTGGCTCTTTCCTATACAAAAAATTCCTCTATGGTTACCAAAATATATCAACTTACCCCCTCCTTATAATTTTTGACCAAAATAACCCTGCAATTTAATTAAATTAAAAAAAAACATATAAAATTCAAAAATATATATATACATAATTCAAAAAATATATCAAAATTAAAAAATACATATAAAATTCGAAAATATATACATAAAATTCGTAAAAAAACATATAAAATTCAAAAATATATATATAAAATTCGTAAAAATATATATAAAATTTATTAAAAAATTTATAAAATTTGAATAAATATATAAAATTCGTAAAAAACATATAAAATTCATAAAAATATATATAAACTAAAATAAAAACATATAAAATTTGTAAAAGATATAAATAATTCGTAAAATATATATATATAATTCGTAAAAAAAAACATATAAAATTCGATATAAATATATATAATTCATAAAAATTATAAAAAAATCATATACAATTTGAAAAAAAACATATAAAATTCGAAAAAAACAGATAAAATTCATAAAAATATATAAAAATAAATAAAAAAAATCATATAAAATTTGAAAAAAACATATAAAATTCAAAAAAAACAAATAAAATTCGTGAAAAATATATAAAATTATATATATATATAATCATTTGACACACTATAATAGTATATTCAAACAAGATTATCTAAAAAAAAGGGGTAGGAAAATCATAATACAATCCAAGAAAGTGTTCTTCCACTATATTTGATTTTTTTTTTCAAAAACATTAAATATCACAATAGAGTATAGTCGTAGTTTTAAATAATTTGTGGTGTTAAAAGTATTTTTTTAGAAATCAATTACTTTTTTTCATTTCCAAGCAATAAACAAAGTGCGGATTGATCTAACCTTTTTTTAATATGGAGGATCCAACATAATCTACTCATTCATGTGATTTAATAATAAAGTTATATTATTTTATTCCTAATTAAAACTAAAATGATATTTATGTTTTCGAGATATTTCATTTGATTAGTAATATGGTTTTTTCGAATTTTATACGTTATTTAAATTTTATATATTTTTTACGAATTTTATATATATTTAAAAAAAAATATATGCTTTCTTTCGAATTTTGTATATTTTTTTACGAATTTTAAATATTATTTTGTATTTTATATATTTTTTTCAAAATTTATATATTTATTACGAATTTTTAAATATATTTTTAAAAAAATTATATATTTTTTGGAATTTTATTTGTTTTTTTAAGAATTTTATATATATTTTTTCGAATTATATATATATATATATTTACGAATTATGTATATATATTATGAATTTTATATGATTTTTTAAAATTAAATTAAATTTCAGGAATATTTTAGTCCAAAATTCTAAAAATGGGATAAATTAATACATTTTAATAATCATAAAAAAAAATTATATATAAAAAAAGCAAAATGATGTTTTTTCAAATCACATGGATTTATTGAAATTAACTCTATATGAATATATTATATGCGTTTGTGAGTGAAAAAAAGTAAAACCAAACAAACTTTCCTCAACCTAATGTTATAGCTGTATCAGTCCTTTAGGGCCCGTTTGGTAGGCGATCCGGTCCGGTCTTATCTGGTCTGGTCTGGTCTGATCTTATCTGAGTGGTATTCTGAAAGTCTGTTTGGTAAAACTATCTGGTCTTATGGTCTTATTCAAGCTGTTTGGTCTTATGTTTGGAAAAACAAATAAAAAATAAAAAATAATATATAAAATTCAAAAAATATATTAAGTATGAAAAATATATAAAATTTGAAAAATTATTAAAAATTTGAAAATAATATAATAAATTCAAAAATAATATATTTTTCAAATTTTATAAATTATTTCGAATTTTTATATTATTTTTTATTTTTTATATTATTTTCAAATTTTTTATATTTTCTCAAATATATATATATATATATATATATATATATCTAATTTTGTATATTATTTTTGAATTTTATATTTTTTTCAAATTTTATACATTATTTCAAATTTTTTATATTATTTTTCAAAAGTTATATATTATTTTTTAAATTATATATATATATATATTTAAAATTTTATATATTAATTTTGATTTTTATATATATTTTTCGAATTTAATACATTATTTTAAAAAAATTATATTATTTTTCAAATTTTATATATTATTTTCGAATTTTATACATTATTTTTTATTTTTTCTATTATTTTGGAATTTTTTTATTTTCCCAAATTTTAAATATATTTTTTGCATTTTATATATTAATTTTTAATTTTATATATATATTCCAAATTTTATACATTATTTCAAAAAATTTATATTATTTTTTTAATTTTATATATTATTTTCAAATTATATATATTTTTTAATTTTATATAGATTTTTCAAATTTTATGGTCCCATGTGTTAAGACAATTGTATATAAGACCACTTGAGACCATCATTTTTGGTTGTCTCAAATTACCCCTTTTGGTCCCAAGTGGTCCTATTTTTTTTGGAACCGTGTTGCCAAACAGTGTCCGGTCCCAAAAAAGTCATTATGAGACCGGACCACATGGGACCGGACCGCGAACCAAACAAGGCCTTACTCTCATGAAAAGTGAGACTTGAGTTCAGATTCTGTTCCAAGTGTGAATTCAATTCTCATAATTTTGATTTTGCGTATTTATTATAATTGTTAGAATTTTGATTATAACTAGTAAAATTTTATGGGTGGGTTTGGAAATTGATATTTTTATTTTTGTTTTTATTGTTTTCACTGTTTACAGGAACAAAAACGCGTTTGGGAGCTTTTAATGATTTTTGTTATCGTGAACAGTAAAAAAACGTTTTTTCACCTTTAGTTCAAAATTTAAGAACACTAAAATGTTATTTTTATTTTATTTTCGGCACTGTTTGTTCTCAACTAAAAAACAATAATTGTTGCAGATTCTCTAACCTCCATCTTCAACCTCTAAACCCTAACCCCCACCACCACCACCAGCCGCTATCCCACTACCACTGCAAATCGACACCACCACCGACACAAACCCTTACCTCTGCAACTTGACACCCCCAATCGAATTGGAGTGATGTCTTTATACATGCTACTACTTATATATTTTTATATATATATATTTTCCTGTATGCTAATCTTTTGAACAACAGAGTGGTCCTGTTCATTTTTGTATGAAAGACTTAGAAGTGTACATTGTAACTGGTTTGTACAAGGAATGATAATCAAGTCAAACTTAATCTCACTATTTGACAATTTGTTTTATACTTTTTAGTCCAAATAAATATAAAAAACGTGTTTTTTTTTTTATTCCCGAAAATTTTTTAGACAAAATTTTCAACCAGACATGTTTTTGTTTCCGGATTACCCTTAGGACAAGAACAAGAAATTTTTTGTTCTCAAGAGATAAAAAATGAAAAACAAAAACACTAGTTTCCAAACGCACCCTATGATTTTATAATTTTATATGATTCTGTACGATTTTATCACGATTGTACCTACTGCGTTAAAATAATACTCCATCCGTCCTAAATTAAAGTTTCACTTTAGGGAATCTAACTTTTTAAGAGGATGACTTTTATTGTAGTGTTAGTGAATGAAATATAAACTTTATTCATGGTCCCACCATAGTGATGTGATGGTTTGTAGTGTATATATTTTATAACTTTAATGATTGAATGTTAAATTGGTAATTTGACCAAATAAAGTGTTGACTTTTCAAAAGTAGACACTTATTTTGGGACAAGGTAAAGAGGAAAAGTGGACCTATAATTTGGGACGGAGGGAATAGTTAGATGGTTAAGCATTTCATATGAAATGCTTAAAGGCTTAATGATTTAGTCCAATATCCTAATATATAGCCTAAATTTATGATAAAATATTTAAAGACCCAATGTATTAGAAAATTTTGAAAATTCTAATACTCCTTATGATTTAGATTTTTAAATTAAATAATTAATAATTAATATTTTTAAAAAAATTAAGACGTTTGAATAGAATCTGACTATTCTACTTACGATTTTACAATTCCGATTCTACGGATCCTAAAATAATTATATCTAAACTTCCAATTCTGATAACATTGGTATCAGATAATCGTATTATCGATCGGTGAATTCATGCTTCGTGGTCTCAATATCGACTATAATTATGATCACAATACTAATATAACAAATTCAATTAATATCGAATATTATTTTTTAATGATATAAATACTTTTCAAAATTATTAAAATTTTGCAATCCAAGGTCTACTAATGCTAGTTAATAATTAGTGGAAGACATGCGTCACTCTAATCAAATTCGCATAGCATAGCAAGTGAATAGACAAGTTAGGTTTGCCAAATCTTGATTAACCGCCCACAATGCAGTCACTTCTTGACAATTTACCTTCTTTACAGTGAAAATAGAGCCGTTAAATCTCAAGTCATTGTCATTAAGATATGGACCAATATATTATTCACTTTGATATTTTCTCCCAGACATGGGCCAACAACCAAAATTTATTTGTCATATTTTTTTCTCTTTTTTTGCAAACATGAGAGAGGGTGAATTTAAAATTTTATTTGTCATTTCGAAATTTGTATCACGTTGGATTATTAATAAAGGCAAACTTAATGATAGTTTTGTCATCAGATCTAAAGAAACATGTATTTTTATTAGGGTAAATACCTTAAACCCCCCCTAAATTTTACTCTCTTTCCCTACTATCCCCCCTCAACTATGAAATGAGCTTAAAACCCCCTAAAGTTTTATAAAATGTTGCACCATGGGCTTGCCTTCAATTTTTTTTACCCTTTTACCCTCCAAACTTTTTGTATTTCCACCTTACCTTTAATTCTATCCTTACTATTATATTTCTTAATTCTTTATATTACAAAAATATTATTTCTTTAAGTTAGAATATTATTTATGTCATTTACCTTTAATGTATTAGACTAAATATATTTTCAAATGTTAATTTTTTTTTTGTAAGTTTTAATTATTTTATTTGTAAATCAATTAACTTGTTATTAAATTTTAGTTTGATTTAAATCATAAAACTCAATCCTAATTAATATATTCATAAATAAATAACAATTTATGAATATATTTTTATGAAAAGAAAGTTTCATTTGGGCAAAAAAAAATTTTAATTAGGACAATGAGTTTTATGATTTAAATGAAATTAAGTTTTATTGGAAAATGATATATATTTTGGAATATATATATATAATTCGTCAAAAAAAATATTTTTCGAATTGTTTTAAAAAATTATGATTTTTTTCCAAAAAATAAAAATTTTGGGAAAAATATATATTATGTTCCAAAATATGATTTTTTCCGAAAAATAATTTTTTTGAGAAAAATATATATTATTTTCCAAAATATGATTTTTTTTCCGAAATATATATTTTTTATATTTTAGAAAATAATGTATATTTTTCATAAAAAATTCATATTTTTTAAAACAATTCAAAAAATATATACTTTTGACGAATCATATATATATATATATATATTCCAAAATATACATATTTTTTCAAAAAATAATTTTTTTGAAGGTTTGATTTCACTAAACCCTCTTATACTATTGATGGTAGTTTAGGTATTATGACTCAAAATCATATTTTGGAACATAATATATATTTTTCGGAAAAAATTCATATTTTTGAAAATAATATATATTTTTCTCAATAAAATTTATTTTTCAGAAAAAATTATATTTTGGAACATAATATATATTTTTCTCAATAAAATTTATTTTTCAGAAAAAATTATAGTTTGGAACATAATATATATTTTTCCCAAAAAAATTATTTTTCGGAAAAAATTCATATTTTTTAAAAGAATTCGGAAAAGATATATTTTTAACGAATTATATATATATTCCGAAATATATATATTTTGTTCAAAATATATATATTGTTTTCATAAATTGGATTTATTTATGAATATATTAATTAGGATTGATTTTTATGATTTAAATCAAACTAAAATTTAATACCAAGTTAATTGATTTACAAATACAATAATTAGAACTTATTAAAAAAAAATTACATTTGAGAGTATATTTAGTCTAATATATTAAAGGTAAATGGCATAATTAATATTGTAACTAAAAGAAATAATATTTTTGTAATTTAAAGAATTAAGAAATATAATAGTAAGGATATGATTAAAGGTAAGGTGGAAATAAAAAAAATTTGGAGGGTAAAAGGGTAAAAAAATTTGAGGGCAAACCCATGGTGCAAGAAAATGAAAGTTGAGGGGGGTATAATTAATTGAGGGGGTATAGTAGAGAAAGAGAAGAAAATTGAGGGGTATTTTTAGCTATTTACCCTTTTTATTAATAGTAATACCGGTCTCATGACGGATCTAGAATTTTACATGAGTGAGGATGAATTTAAAATTTACATTTTTTAGCATAGACATATAAGTGATATTATAAATTTTAATAGGGGTATTATAAAAAAAATCTATAGATTATTTTTTATTTAAAAATATCTAGTTGTTATTTATCCTAAATTATTGGATCACATTACAGAATAAGTTATTTCTTACATGGCTTGAAACAAGTACTCTACTTTTGCAACAATTGTACGCTTTATACCTTTGTAATATTTGTACGTTGGTGTAATGTATTTTTGTTATTTTGCGGTAAATTTTAAAGTTTCAATTAAATAATTTAAGGTTTTTGATGAGCTTTAAATTTTCTTATATGAAAAAGCAGTTTAATAATTTCGTTTAACTGAAAAAGTGAACATTACAATGAAGCTCTACAATATGAAATATATCATTTCGTATAAGATTTGTGTGCACTTAAATTGTAGGTTTTGTATCTTCTAATCTCGTCGCTCAATAATTAAGTAAAAAGATAAGCATATAGATATAATCAAGATTCGTTTTATCTTGTTTATATAGTTGGTTCTATTTGTTTTATATCTTTGTGTCCAACTCGTGCATAAACCATTCTTGTCTGTATCCATATATATAATACAAAATATATATAATTAGGCTACCCTTTTCATATGGTAGCCTTGGATTTAGAACCCCCATATTAATGAAATCTCTTATCTTAATAATGGAGAGACTCGTTACATAAAGTAGGTTTCTTTTCTTTACCTAAACCAACTATAGTCTATGAGAATTGTCCTTTTTAACTTATATATACATATATACATATATATTGTAAAAGCATGCTATTCTTTAGTTGTAGTGGTTGATAAATTTCTTGGATCCTCTTTGTTTGTCTCTTGTATGTCAAATTAAATCACGTCAATAAGAGCAAAGGCAAATACACATTTTGTTCCTTAAATACCATTCCAAAACTTCTTGTTCTCAATGCAAAGTCTCATTTCATGATATATGGAAGCAATATCTTAATTAATTATTCAAAAATGGTATCATAAACTCCCAAACGATGGCAACACTTCAATGTGCATTTCTAGTTGATATAAGAAATTATATAAATTCTACTTGTTCGGTTGATATTAAAGTGTGTCATAGTCTCGGTACCTAGATGATAATGTGTGTATATAAATATAAGTCATATTATGACCTATCATTTTGTGACATTCTGGTTAGAGATGGTAAAATAAGACACAATACGTTAACACGACATGAATTAAAAGAATTAGGGTTGATCATAAAAGAGTTGAAGCTGTATAAGACTCGACATGATTATATTTATTTTTTCTCTTTTCTAATTGGTCATGAGTTGAAATATATCAATAAACTATTACTGAATCGTGTCAAATTCAATTTAATTTTACAGATAACAGATTAAATAGTTTGTTTCGTGTTAAATTGTGTCAAATTTAATTTAATATATTATAATAAATAGATTAGATGAATTACATGGGTCGACACGGATAACATGTGGGTTGAGTTAGGGTTGAACATATTTAACACGTATATTAACCAGATTTTTTTCGACACGACACGAATACAATCCACGGACACGAATAGTAAGCCTTAATTGTGGTTGATATATAAATATAGAGTTAATTTCAGTAAACTCCCTTGTGGTTTTAAAAAAGATCACTTTGCCCTCCTCCTATACAGAAAACCCCCTGCACTTATCAAATTGTATTGGTTTGCCCCCTTTCCTATAATTTTGGACCAAAATACCCCTGAGATTTAATGAAAAATGATTAAATTCAAAAATATATATATAAATTCATAAAAAAATATTAAAATTTTGAAAAAATATAAAATTCGATAAAAACATATAAAATTAGAATTGTTTTTTTATAAAATTCATAAAAATATATAAAATTTGAAACAAATATATAAAATTCAAAATTTATATATTCTTACTTGTTTTTTCAAATTTTATATGTTTTTTCGAATTTTATACATTGTTTTATGAATTATATATATATTTACGAAATATATATATATTTTTATGAATTTATTTATATTTTTTTCCAAATTTTATATGTTATTTTTTCAAATTTTATATATTTTTTGAATTTTATATATTTTTTACGAATTATATATATATTTTTAAATTTTAAATTATTTTTCATTAAATTCTTAGGATATTTTGGTCCAAAATTATAAAAAATGGAGTAAATTGATACAATTTGATAAGTGAAAAGCTTATCTGTATAAAAAGGGGCAAAGTGATATTTTTTTAAATCACAATGGTTTACCAAAATTAACTCATAAATATACGATAGAGAATCTTCTCTCATGCACAGCACTCCTTGGCCTGTTAAGACGGCTGCAATGGATTAATTTATCAGTAGTTATTGAACTCGTGATCTATTCCAAGAGCTTTTGGGTTCCTAGTGCATTGAACTTATAGGCTACGCTAAATCAATCAACCTAGTATCATATACAATATCAGTTCAGTCAATCACTACTTAGAGACGTGAGTGTGTATAGAAATGTCTTTTACTATACGTTCATTTGACACCTTAATGGTTCTGTGAGTTATCATATACGTATGGACTTTATCCATTGAATATGGGATTTAAGTTCATTTTAATAACTTTTTTATTTTTTTTCATTACTATCACTAGCATAATGCATCTGCCTAAAGTAATTGTGCTAAATTTATGCAGAAATTATTATAATATGTCATATTATAATCAGGTTAGCTTTGTAACGCTTTTGGCATATGTGGATAGGGTTATGTAATCCCAATATTTATTTGGTATTCATTTTTAAAAGTGACATTACCCAACTTCGTTACACAGATATCGCGATTGATTGAAATTGATAACATTGTTATGCAATATCAATGGGTACTCGTTTTTAAGAACGATATTGTCCAACTACGTTGGATAGATACAGCGACCGAAATGATAATCATGATGTGGGATCACTATGATACATTTATATAGGGTTAATTTCAGTAAATCACATGTGGTTTCAAAAAAAATCATTTTGCACCCCTCCTATATAAAAAATCCTCCTGCACTTATCAAATTGTACCAGCTTGTCCTCTTTCCTATAATTTTAGAAATAAATACTCCTGAGATTTAATGAAAAATTATTTAAAATTTGAAAAAAACAAATATATAAAATTCATAAAAATATATATAAAATTCATAAAAATAAATAAATAAAATTTGAAAAAATAATATAAAATTCAAAAAAAAGATATAAAATTATATATATATATATAAAACTCGAAACAATATATATAAATTTTTTAAAAATGATTTAAAATACCCCTAGGATTTAATGAAAAATGATTTAAAATTTAAAAAAACATATAAAATTCGAAATATATATATATAATTCGTAAAAAATATATATAAAATTCGAAACAATATATATAAATTTCGAAACAAATATATAAAATTTGAAATTTATATATTCTTACACTTATTCTCTTGTTTTTACATCTTCTTACTTATTTTTTCAAATTCTATATGTTTTTTCGAATTTTATATATTGTTTTTATGAATTTTATATATTTTTACGAATTATATATATATTTCTAATTTTATATGTTTTTTTTCAAATTTTATGTTTTTTTTTAATTTTATATATTTTTTTGAATTTTATACTACATTTGTCACATATTAGTTGTCCACTATTGCAATTTTACTTGTCCCAAAATATTTGTCCAGTTCGAATGCAATTTAACCTCACTTTCCCCAACTACCTTTTTTTCACTAACTTTAAACAAATACCGAATCCCACCATAATACTATATCATTAAAGACAAAATTGGAAATTGCACACTAGTCAACCTAAATCAATAAAATATTAAAACGTAAAATTTGAACAACTATTGTGGGATGGAAGAAGTATATTTTTTCGAATTTTATATGGTTTTTTTGAATTTTATATATATTTTTTTCGAATTTTGTATGTTTTTTGGAATTTAAAATAATTTTTTATTAAATTCCAGTAATATTTTGGTCCAAAATTATAGAAAAAGGGATAAACGGATACAATTTAACAAGTAACGGAGAATTTTCTGTACATGAGAGGGACAAAGTGATATTTTTGAGACCACGGTGTTTACTTAAATTAACCCTTCATGTAATGACACCACAAGATCAGTACATTGAAATAGACCCATTTGCTGCTGTAGCCAAGCTGGTCCTAACCCATTATGATTGGCTTGAACGACTTAACCCACCATTAGGGACTCCTGAAGTTGTGCTCTGTGCCACCTTCCTTTCAACCTCGCACCAAAAATACCCAACAAGTTAAAAACTCACCACCCAAAGCTTGTCCCATTGTCTCCAAAAACTAATTTCACATTTGTCAATACATAAACCAAAACAGCATCGAAAACATTACCCATCATTTTCCCGAGAAAATCCAACAAGAAAATAATTCTTTTACTAACACCACATTTTACACACAACATGTTAGAAAAACTACATGCACCGAGGCACTAACATCCCACGCTTGTTCCTTACAATACAATATTTCTCTTGTCTTCATGGAACAAACACTTTTTTTCTCAGCTCAACATGCAAAGATCACAAACTACAATTCCATGAAAAAAAGAAAAACCACAAAAAATATTACAAATTACAAGATGAATACTGTTCTCAAACAGAGCATTCATGGCGGGTTTTGGGTTTCCCACGAGTGTCAATGGCGGTGGATGATAGAAGCGAGACGACGAGATCGGCGAAAGCGCCGATAATGAACTTGTGGGTGTGTTGAGGGTTGAGAGTGAGGTAGCATACGAGAAGCTCATGGAGGTATTCCCAGTTAGCCTTTACGTCGAACAGTTGGCGCGCTTCGATCATCTCCTGCATTGAATTTCTGAAATCGGAGAATGGGTCCGGCGAGTTAGTGTGAATGGCGACGCCGCCGGTGACAAGTAGTTGCTCCGGCGGTGGTGGTGGGGTGTCGGAGATGGACTTGGAGTGGCCGGGGGAGGAGAAGAAGAAGCGTTGGGAGGCGAAGACGGTGGCGAAGTCGGGAGGTGAGTCGTCGGTGTCGGAGTCATCGGAGGTGGTGGTGGAGAAGAATTCGTCGGCGTCCGCGGCGGCGGAGGAGGAGGTGAGGGATTTGGAGTTGGAGGTAGAGTCGGAGGTGGTTGTGAGGTCATAGAGGGAATTGAAGTTTTTGATTAGGGTTTGTGTGGTGAAATGGAGGGGTGATGGACGGTGGTGATCTTCTGGTGAAGGTGGGGGTAGAGGTTCTGGTGATCGTGGGACTGTGCATTTCAGTTTTGAGAAGCAGAGGTAGATGTTTTTCCAGAAGATGGTGGACATTTCCTCTTCTTCAGATAGATAGATAAATAGATATAAAGATATATATATATAGAGAGAGAGAGAGAGCTTTCTATATGGTGTTTGTGTGTTGTTTATGGAGTTCTAGGAGTTGATTGAGGGTGGAAGAGAGGAGTGTGGTGAGTGTAGGTTCGGATACATGTGTGTCAGTGTGTATATATGTATATATATATATGTATAATAATAAGGTGAGTTATTTTGATATTTTATTTCTCTCGTTGATTCAATGCCATATAATTGTACATGCATTATTACTTGTAAGTTAGGGTAAATAGCATTAACCCCCCTGAGCTATCTACTCTCTCTCAATAAACCTCCTAAACTAACAATTAGTCCCTGAAAATCTGAAAATCATACAAACAGGGATATTCCGTTAGTTATCTGCTAACAGAAAT
Organism: Cornus suecica; assembly: GCA_963922005.1. Lineage (NCBI taxonomy): Eukaryota > Viridiplantae > Streptophyta > Magnoliopsida > Cornales > Cornaceae > Cornus > Cornus suecica. Next base: position 4,668,936 of record OY998246.1, read on the forward strand.
AGATAATTACTTTCTTGCCCTCAATTACATTCCGTCAATTACTTTCTTGCCCTCAATTACATTCCGTCAATTACTTTCTACACCAATATATATATATATATATAAAACATACACATATACAGAAACACAAACACACACATATACGTATATGCAGCAACAAACATACTTTTACACGCACACACTTCAATAGAGACAGACATCAACATCGCCTCTGATTTTGATTTATTGCCAAAGCCAAACACATCCCCACACCAACAAAAACATATACAAAAACAAACACATACACATAGAGAAACACAAGCACACATATATAAACAGGGGCAGGATTTCAACATGGGGCCGACGAGTCAAGACCGTCCATCGCTCTAACCACTATCTTCGTGACATCTTGATCGTGTGTGCCCTAACATCGTCGTCGCTGCCGATGTCGTCAGTGGCGACGGCGAAGCGGAAGCAATAGGAGGCTTCTTCAACGGAGACGTCGACGTCGGAGTGGAAGGGCAGCTCGAGGACTCTGGCGAAGATGTGAGGGAGTCGCCGGAGCTTCTTTTGGCATGGAAATAGTGCGGCGGAGAGGGTCGGAGCGGCGTCGTATCGCAGCGCGATGTTCTGCTTCCTGGGAGCTGGATGAACCTTCATGGTGTCAGGATTGAACTTAACAAACCCTAACCCTAATCTTGAAAATCAAATTTGATTGATAGTTCATAAATTGGGTTTTCGAACAAGTCCTAGTTGTAATTGCAAGATAGGACACAAAGATTACATACAGTAGAATATACATCTATATAGATATATTTTCTTGGCTTGGAGGGATGGGAGATTATTGAGAGAGCAAAATGAATTGGGGGCATAAAGGTAAGTTTTTTGGTCACGTGATTCCCATGCCTCAACTTAACGAAAGTCAACTAACAGCAGGGACCAACTTGTAAAAAAGGGATAATTTAGGGAGTTTAATGTCAAAATAATAGTTCAAGGAGGTTTGTTGGGAGAGAGAAGATAGTTCAGGGGAGTTTAATGCTATTTACCCTGTAAGTTATAACATAGTGGAGCGTGTGACATTGACACAGTAGCTAGGTTTTAACTTGCTTTTTTTATTTTTATGATTGCTACATTTGTTTCCCAATACGAATAAGTAGGACATTGAGAATTTACTAACGAGGATTTTTTCACCCACAATTCATAAGTCACAACCTCAACTACTGGGCAATCTTTCATGTATATAAATGCCATTTTGATAAATGAATGGTGCGCACCATTTATACCACATTTGAGTTATGATTTTCTCTTGAATAATATTTTTGAAAAATGTCAATACCATAACATTAATATTATCTGAATTCGTAACACCGTTAGCGCAATCGAAACCATACTGCAACGAGATTCAGAGTATGATTTCAGCCAAGGATACGCTCTTAAAAGAGGGGTGCATACCCTATACGCTCCTTCATTTTGATTGCTAGTTTTTAGTTATTTTGAGTACAAAATATGCTATGTGTAGTCCTTACCAATAGACTGTAGTAACACGTGACCCACACATTAATCGTACACCCTTGCCAGTTTGTGTAAGCCAAATTATTTTTCCATCTTGCATATATATGCTGTCAAGGACTAACTCTGCCATCTGAATAAGTTGCTGAACCAACTCAAAGCATCCTCCCTTATTATATACAGACATACAGAAGAAAAGAATGTAACACTGTTACACATTCATTCACACACACTGAGATATATGTATATATCTATGTATCATGTATGTAACTGAAGAGTGAAAGATGAAACAATTATAGATGGTTTGGAAAGTCTGTTTTTTGTATTTGTTTTCTGTCTTTAAATATAAAAACTGTTTTTGTATTTGTCTTTGTTTTTTCAGGAAAAAACTAAAAACAAAAAAGCGTTTGGATGAAGGTGTTTCACCACTTTTATTTGGTGAAAATTGTATTTTATGAATTTGGTGTTTTCATTGTTTTTACCACCTAAACAGTGAAAAAACTCAAAAAACAACTAAAAGTTGTATTTGGTGTTTTAATCACTTTTACACACTATTCACAGAAAACAGTTTTCTTGGGGAAAAAATAGTGAACAGTAAACGCGTTTGCCAAACGTGTTTTTTTTTTAGTCTTGTGAACAGTAAAAAAACAAAAACAAAAAACAGGGTATCCAAACGGACCCTTTATCTGCTCCAGCAGTGGCTCACGAGGGAAGTGTCCTTCCTCTGCATTTATTTCAAGCAGTATTATATAATAGGGTAACTTGCATTGACACCCCCTGAGGTTAGGGTCAATAGCAATTAGATTATGGTCAACGTTTTTTTGGCACTCACACCCCCTAAGGTTTCAACTTCGTTGCAATGACACCCCTGGCTGGTGAAATGACTAGAATGCCCCTTTAATTGTTTCACTTAATATATTAGGGTAATATATAAAGTGTGAAATTACCCATATGCCCAAACACTTCACCCCTCTGAAATTACTAATTACACTTCCACCCCTTATTACAATATATATATATATATATTACGAAAATTACAATTTAATTTTTTTTCTTTATAATATAATTTGTATATATAATTACGAAAATTAAAATTATGAAAAAATATATATATATATAATTTGTAAAAAATATATAAAATTTGAAACAATATATAATTTTTTTAAAAAAACATATAAATTTCGAAACAAATATATAAAATTCAAAAAACATATAAAATTCTAAAAAATATATAAAATTCAAATATATATATATAAAGTGTGACTGAAGTTTAAGTGGACAAGCCTTAGAGTTATTAGCCAAGATAACGAATCCTCTCAAACTCTTTGCAGAGCTATTTCAATGGCCACGATGGCGACACATGCCCCACGATGGTGACCGAAATCGGAATCGAACCGATACTTTATTAAAATATTTTAATCAAAATTAAATATATTAATATTTGGATCAAAATTAACGGTCTGGTTCCAGTTCTCATTTTTAAAGAACCGAAAGTATCGGTTTGATTCCGGTTTCGGTCGGAATCAAAAGCGAACCGCATCATGAATATATTAATATTTGAATCAAAATTAACGGTTCGGTTCCGGTCCTCATTTTTAAAGAACCAAAAGTATCGGAACCAAACCGTTAATTTTGATCCAAATATTAATATATTTAATTTTGATTAAAATATTTTAATAAAGTATCGGTTCGATTCCGATTTCGGTCACCATCGTGGGGCATGTGTCGCCATCGTGGCCATTGAAATAGCTCTGCAGAGAGTTGGAGATGATCCGTTACCTTGGCTAATGATACTGAGGCTTGTCAACTTAAACTTCAGTCACACTTTATATATATATATATATATATTTGAATTTTATATATTTTTTAGAATTTTATACATTTTTCAAATTTTATATATTGTTTACGAATTTTATATATTTGTTTCGAATTTTATATATATTTTTTAATTTTATATATTATTTCAAATTTTATATATTTTTTCGAATTTGATATATTTTTTACAAATTATATATATATATATTTTTCGTAATTATATATACAAATTATATTATAAAGAAAAAAAAAATTAAATTATAATTTTCGTAATATATATATATATATATATATATTTTGTAATAAAGGGTGGAAGTGTAATTAGTAATTTCAGAGGGGTGAAGTGTTTGGGCATATGGGTAATTTCACATTTTATATATTACCCTAATGTAATAAGTGAAACAATTAAAGGGGCATTCTAGTCATTTCACCAGTCCAGGGGGTGTCATTGCAACGAAGTTGAAACCTCAGGGGGTGTGAGTGCCAAAAAAACGTTGACCGTAATCTGATTGCCATTGACCCTAACCTCAGGGGTGTCAATACAAATTACCCTATATAATAATAAGGTTTCAAACCCCTCCTTAATTAGACTTGGCTTTGAGAAATATCCATTCAATCATGCAAAGTACTGACCATATAATTGAAATCACAAAGTACGTGTAGGACCCACTAACTTTTTTTTTTTCCCTTTTACCTAGCTATTACTCCCTCTCTCCCAAAATAAAAATAAGTGTTCATTTTTTCTCTTTTCCTTATCCCAAAATAAGTGTTTATTTTTAAAAAGTTAAAACACTTTATTCAGTTAATTTACCAATTTAACCTTCAATCATTAAAGTTATAAAACATATATACTATAAACCATCACATCATTATAATGAGACCATGAATAAAGTTGTTATTTCATTCACTAACACTATAATAAAAGTCATTTTCTTAACAAGTTAAATTCCCCAAAAAAGTAATCTATAATTTGAGACGGAGGAGTACTAATTACTGGGGTACGTATTAATTTGGTCCACAAATTGTATATGTATCAAGCTTGTAACATTTGTTGTATACGTAAGTGGGGCTAAAATTAAATTGAATTTTGGTTACTTAGATGATATATGTGATTAATTGTGAAATTAACTTCATATTACCTGACAACCACCTGCCAATAATTGAGTAGATCTCTATCATAATGTAGAATATATATATTAACGGTATTATCGTTCAAACCTGGATCCACAGTTTTCGCGCCACTTGTCCCAATTGGGTATTTCATCTCCAAAACTGATCATGTCTATTCTCTTCTCTGCCATCTGTTTCTCTCCCTAACAGGGAGGGGTGTAATCCCAAAGAGAGATTACACAATCCTCAAAGACTATATATATATATATATATATATATACATATACGTGAATATGAATGGTGTGCTAGTAGCACCATCTGGTGGCCTAAATGACGCAGAGGCAGAGGCAATGTGTCGACTCCGAGAGGGAGTGTCAGGGCTTCTCTCACGATGGAATGCACTTCAAATGGCAGTTCAAAACCAATGGGGAGGCTCTGATTCTCTCTATAAATCACACCAGCTTGCAGCTGATATTCTCTATTGGTTCTCTCAATCCAAAGGTAATCTCTCCACCTCAAACATTTTACATTATTTTGAAAAATAGTTTTATTTTTCATTTTTTTTTTATAGAATAATGAGACTAACATAGATGTTAATGTTAATCTAAGGTGGAAATTATTAGCAGTGATAAATGACATCAATCGTAGCAATATTGGGTTTTACCAATTATATACACTAATCAACAATTCATATACATTTTGATTTATATATATAGCACCAGTTTCTATGGAAGATTTAGAGAGTTTGTTGCATGAGAAGTTGCTATTCAGTTTCAACACAGACATTGAGGATGGTAGCATAGAGGAAGTATGTTTTCTCTCCTCACTTCATCACTCTGCTCATTCTCTAAGGTTAAGCATCAGAAATAAAACATGCTTCTTATAATCAAATAGTAGAATCTAGAAACAAAATGCTCATCTGTATGTGTATATATATATACAGATATATACTTTCAGTCTGGTAAGTAATTGTTCATCTGATTTTTTCTTAGAAAGCAATCAGCAATAGTAGTAACTCTTGAAACATTCTTGTTACACAAGCAGGTGGCAGAGCAATTGATGATAGTGCATGAAGAATACTTGCGAGAAAATCATTAATAAAACATAATATATGTAATTAAAAATCGACTCTGGCGGGAACAGTTTTACAGGTAACAGCAGTTCAAGCCTCTGGCCCTAGATCTTTACCTTCCATATATTTGCATACTGATGATACACTAGCAATTAATGTGATACTCACTGCAATGGAAATTCAGAAATGCATGAATCAATAGTGCAAATATGAATCTGAGAGATTTATTGGGCCTTGTATCAACCTTTGTTTATCATTGTAAATATGCATGATGCAAAGTCCGAAAACTACAGGGAATGTGTTTTCATGCTCATCTCAAGTTAACAAGATAGTGAAGCAAAAGACTCCAAAAGAAAAGTTTCTAATCATTATAAGTATCTCAGATGATTTGATGACAATTCCCTAAACAGACGATTCGAATTGAAGAAAATATTGCAATGACAAGAAGAAAGTGCAACAGATAATCCATAGCTCTCGTACTTCAATTTACCACTACAGATTTTATGTTATAATATGCAGTCGATGAGATGCAGTTCAAGTCGCTGATTCATCAGACTTCAGAATCCCAACTCTTTACGCTGATGATTCATTTAATCACCTTGACTCAGGAAAAATCATACGATACAGTTCATACCATACAGTTTGGACACTGTTGGAATAGAGCAACAAGCAACAGTTCCAGCATATTTTAGCACCAATAGGAAATCTGTGGTTGAATATTGGAAAGCATCTGAAAAAAATGCCATTTGTGCTAAAAATGAAGCAAGCACAAAAAATGCCGAGGACAACAAAAGCAAATAGAGACACTTTTAAAGGGCCATATTACCTGATCAACCGAAAAAATATTGAAGAGGGAAAAAGAGATTTTGCCTAGAGGATGCCACCATGGGAATAAAAACTGTTAAAAGGTTCTATAAGATGGGCAACCATATTTGCACTACAACATTCTCCACTCGGATTCGATAATGTTCTTTATTTTGCAAACCTGGGTAATATATATATAAATACTATCTAGTTCCAAAGTTTTAGAATTAAATACATCCATTATAAGCAGCAAGGTATATATTTTCCAAAAAATTAGTGTTAGAAGAACATATTCTCGGTATTAAATACCTCGGGGTTCTACACAGAGTCTACTAGGTTGTAAAAAAGGAAAAAAACCACAGAGAAAAGGTCGATAGAAATCTCCACCACTAGGTTGCAAACCAAATCAGCGAATTAACCAGAGTCTGAGAAATTCTTAGAGTAAATATATGGGTACATCCATTGCCTTAACGAAATAATGATGAACTATCAAACATTGGAAACCACCAACTCCAGTTCTAAACGATATTAAACCACCAAGTGAAAGAGAATAGAATTGCGAGGACGGCAATGCAACATCTGCCATCCGAAAAACGCCTAAAACTTTGTTTTGCTGTAAATAAAATAGAAGAAAAGAAAGAAAAGGAAAAAATCTATGATGGCAATGAAACATGCGGAAGTAACACCTAAAACTTCGATTGGCTGCAAATAAAATGGAAGAAAAGAAAGAAAAGGAAAAGTCTTTTTTGTCATATATTTTCTAAATTTTCTTCTTCTTTTGTCTTTTATCCTTCGGCAAATTAATCACTGCAAAGAAATTCCGCGAGTGAATATAAAGGGTGCAAAAGCCATTGCATTTTTCTGAATACTGGAGCCACAACAGATAAAAGCACCCATGATAAGTGAATGGAGTGGTGATGATTGCACTAAAACCTTAAAAAGAAAAACACCTACAACTTCAATTTGTTGACGATAAAACCGATTAAATTAAAGAAAATGAAAACCATTTTTCTTTTCTTTTCTTTTTTGTTTTTACCTTGTTTCCCCCTATGCTAATATATGGAGTTCTAATAATTGACACCTCAAAATTTCAATAAATCCCAGATTCTACTGGGCAATGAAGAAAAACTCAACTAACTTTTGCAGAGAGGAGATGCAAGAAAACACCAAAGCACAGAAAGCCCACAAACACAAAATGTGCTCTATATACTCTCCATGAGACAAAAAAAAATCCTCAAATTTTTATTTTCTTTTAAAAAAAAGAAGTTATCCAAACAAAAACACACCAATTTGTTCCATATCAATCATGTAATTTACAATTTGCATGGCAAAATCAGTCTACAATATCAATTAAACAAAAACATATATAACTTCTGAAAGGCATTAACAAACATCTATATATAACTAAAGTCCACAAGAAAAGCATACCCAATTCACATGTTCCATAAAACATATTAAAAATAAAATAAAATAAAATGCAAAATATATAAAAACCCACATTTCCGAAAATGAAAAGAAAGTTGAATTTGATAATTACTGTACAAGGACGATCCTGCCAAACCCTCCCCACTCTTCTCCTCCATCCCCAATTCCCCTCCCCTCCTTCGGCACCGTCACCACCAGCTCCCCGTCCGCGCCACTCACCGCCCGCGCCAACTCCGGCCTCGCCGCCGCCGGCAGCCGGTACCTCCACGCATCCACCACCAGCTCATCCAACAACAACTCCACCTCCTCGCCGCCACCGTTGGCGCCATTTCTGCCACCGCCTCTGACCACAATCTTGGTCACGCCGGGGTGAATTTCAACGGCGTGTGCCCTCAACCTTCTACCGCCGAAGAGGTCGTCGATTCGCGCCACGAATCGGAGGCAATCGGAAAGGTCCTCGACGGCGACGTCGGCGTCGGAGCGGAGCGGGAGCTCGAGGACTTTGCTGAAGATGTGGGGGAGTCGCCGGAGCTTCTTGGGTGCACCGCCGTCCATGTAGGTCTCCGATGTGGTGGCGGTTTCGGAATATAGGGTTGTGATGTTTCGCTTCGTCGTCAATGGATGGACCTTCATGGCTGCTTTTGTGGGTCGAATTGAATCGAATACGAATATAATCAGAGATAGAAGAATCAAAACCTTGATAAGGCTTGGATTGGAAAAAGATGGAATCATCTATCAATGGTTGACATTGAAGAACCCTAATGCTTATATATACATATAGATATAGTATTATATGTGTGTGTTTATCTGTGAGTATGTAAATGGTTATGAGAAGGAAAATGCTGGAGAGAGAAGCTGTTATGAAATCTACATTATTTTTCTATTTTTGGTGAGAGGATTGAACAGATAAAAAAGAGAGAGTACATGTATATGTATTGTTTGTGAGTTTAGTTTTGACCATTTTGGTTATTTACAACTTATAAAAGCAAACATTGTTTTATTGCCATTATTGTCCTCATATGCACCAAAATAATTTCTTTTATTGGATTTAGATTTAACTGGCATTAAGACTTTATTCTCTTATTAAAAGTAAAAAGTGTGATAAAATGATAACCAATAATAGCATTGAGTGCTGATTCATGATGGGACCGAAACAACACTATGAAAGTGATATCTGGCATCTATCAGTTAGTGATTGCAAATTTTTATTCACTTTAATTTCATGACATCTAATCTATCTTTTTATAGGAAGTTAAATAATTTAAGTTTAAACATAAAAAAGTAAGACCAGAGCATTTAAGTTGAGAGCAAATGCTACATAATTTGGATGTTAACATAATGTAGGGTCACCTGTAGATTGCATGAACATAATGTGTGTTAACAGGACATATATATATATATATATATATGCACAAGTATACAAAACATGGGCGTAATTGATGTTATTGATAACTCCAAGTATACAAAATCCTTGAAGATAGTTCTTAACCTCCCCAGGTCCGAAGTCATACTAAAAATACCACTTAATCTGTCAATTTATAAGCCTAAACTTGTTCAGAATCTGAAGAACCTTCCTGATTGCGTATTCGACGTCTTCGATGAGCTCTTTTATGGCTGCGGCCATGTCTTTTGGGCGATGCAGTGGAGGTAGCAGCAGGATGAATCTCCTCAACCCTTCCCGGGAGCCCCAAAACGCAGTCGAATGGGTTTGCCAATGCATCCAGACCTTGATTCATCTACAAAGTAGAAAATAAATCCACCATTGGAGACGAAACTAAAGTCTAATCAACAAGTTATTTAATTAACCAAGTATATTTTGCTTAATCTATCAAATTCCAGAAATTATCATGAGAAGCACGAAAAAAGGTTTGATGGGATGAAAAAGGTTAGGAAAGTATACTTACAAGTTGCTTGGAATCCACACCAGTCTTCTCCGCATCAGTCTTGTCAGTGTAAGAGTCGTTGTCATATGTTCGCTGGGAAGAAGCAGCAGCATTATCACCAAAAAAATTCCGATAACGCCATCTTAGTTTTGGCTGATCCGAGGAGGAATCATCGAAAACCTTCTCTGAATAGAAATGCTTGGAGACAAGCTGTACAGTCCGTGGATCATCTCGATACCTTTTCAATACTCTGAAATACGAAAATACTGCCCAACTTGATCAACCAAAAATTAAATGTGGTTGAAGTTTCCATAACAACATTTCTGTTTCAGTGGAAGAAAAAAGTCGGGTGCAGTGAACACGATATGTAATGTTGTTACCTACTGTTTATCTTTAGCTACACAAGACTTTGGTGAATCACCAAAGCAGTTAATCGAAATCATTAAGCATAAGGTACATCTTGTGCAGCACTCAAATATTTTCCCATTATCTTATAACCAGTGCAACAACTTTACTGCACACACTACGCTTGCCCTTACAAATCCTTCACTTTTGCTCATTTATGTTCAGTGGTGACCCTATTATCAGTTTTGAACTAACCTCATCTGTTTTACCCATCCATTGTACGGGTGGAAGCTTAATCAACTAAGAGACAATATTTGGTCTCAAGTAACTGCTAATGTTGTACCGAAATTGAAGGGTTGATAGGCTTAAAGAAGATCTTTAGAACATCAGCAAAGCCTTAATTTACTCTGAGAAGTACTAGTGGTTCGAACAGTATCTCTGACCCCTACAGTTCATCACTACATCCTAATAATATAATATCTGGGTGTAGCGAGCCATTAAGAACATTGGTTTGCAAAGGCCTCAATCGGCTAAAGAAATCTGCACACATTGGAAAATATCATGGCAGAATAGCAGATGGAAATGAGAATTACATATTTGCTAATTCCTTCTGCATCTGGCTTCCATCCAGGGCAAGAATATGCTCAACGCATGAATCTAGCGACTTACCAAATCTCCACAATCCAGTAAATACAGCAGCTCCTGGAAACAGGTAGACTTAGCGAATTGTGCCAAAAAAATATGAGAAGAAAAAGGAACTACAACAATAACATATCTGGTATCTGTAATATCGATCCTGGCCAACAAGCTAGTATTACAGTAATATTTAAAGTTCTATGGTAAATTTATCAATGCCACTGTAGCACCAAGAATTTATTTTTAACAGATAACTGGCATCAAACCTCCAATTGAAAATTTTGCATATTAACATAGTATTAGAGTCAAAGGTCTCTTGTTCAAACCTCACATCACTCCCTGGAAAATTATTACACGTGTTGGACCAAAAGAATGCCACACATGAGGGGACGTATTCGGGGATTAATTACTGAAGTCACACCCACTTTAATAGTTCAAGCTTTTACACTAGAAGGGTAGTTAACAATTCCAATAGATACAATGCATAGTTTAGGGTCGTCCATTTACAGGAAATCTTAAAAAATGCGAGGAGATTTGAAATTACTGTTCAAATCATGCGTGTATATGAATTCATCCGGCACAATTAGATTTACAAACTTACCACTTCTCCAACTCATAGCCAGCTATAACAATGTCAACCAGTTTCATATGTCCAGAAGAAAGAATAGAGTTTATAGAATTTTAGCATCTGCTCAAATGCTTCATATGATTCCATTTGTTGAGCATCATTAGAGAAGAAATCAAAGAGTTTTAAATTGGATATGAGATTTCAATGAAATAATGCGGCAACATTTACCTACCAATTAAAGTCCTGTTGTAACATTCACGCAAAGAAATGCCAGATCATGAACTAGTAACTGCATCCAATTCTAAATATTACTTAAATTTAGTTTGAAGTTCGTTTCCTTTTCCCCAATTTATCGAATAGATTGGATAACATGTCGGTTAACCATATTCTGAAACGGGATATTTTTATTTTCCCATTGGGGTCAAACCTAAACCTGTGCTCGATAGCTAGTTGTCCCTACACTGGAGACAACAGTACATGTTTCCTTTTCTTTTAATAAAAATTGGATTCCATAAGCATCATAATCTAAAGACATACTACACTGAAGAAATTTGAAGCAGTCTGTGTCAAGAAAGCGACACCCCTCAGTTATTGAAGAGTTTGAGAGAGAGATGTTACCTCCTGAGAGGTTGATCCGAAGTAAATTACTTAGCCTTCGGGTTGCTGCCAAAAAGTGAAACTGAGATTGTTAAAATAAAAAATAAAAGTGAATACTTAAACCTCTGTAGTGCAGCCAGGGAGCAGAAAAGAAGAGGCCTTTCATACCACAAGCTTGTAAGACCTTCCGGGGAACACTGATCAACAATAACTTATTATGTAACATATTACATTGCCAGTGACTTCTAGTCTAAGTTTCAAGGACTGTTCCAAATTTTCTATATCTCCAATGCACATTCATCTTCAGAACCTTCCTATGTATGACTGTCTATGGAAGGCCAATTACAGCTTAGTTCATATATGTGTTGGTCTCTGATGCACTGAGGGCCTTCACCATTGACCACCTTTTCAGCAGAAGGTATTAGAATGATACTGTGCCTTACTATAGCATTGGAGGAAAGCACAAAAGTTAGATATTTCCGGGTGGACAGTTATTGTTCTGGGCCCTAGTTAGACACATTTTGCATACTGCGATGCGGACAGAGATACTTTTATTTATAACTGCTCCTATCTATAGATTATGCAACCATCAGGGGTTTCTTGATTTAACAGGTCAATCAGTCGTAAGTAAAAACATATTTATTCCTACAAATCCAAACAGAATGCACTTCCTCAAACACCTGTGGTATCACAAAGTGCCCGGTAATTACTGCGGACAGAAACTATACTAACCAAGCATACAAAGTTGGCAAAGAAAATATTAGCCTAGAAATATATACCTAAATATTAGAGGTGGCAAATTTTACCCAAACCCACCAAACCGCCCATACCCGCCCTCAAATTTTGGGTAATGGATGAGTGGTTTATGATGCGGGTTGCTAACGGGTTGGGTTGTTAATGGGTTCAGAATAAGTGGGTTGTAAACAGGTCCATTATGGGTACCCATTCAAACCCGTCGACTTCCCACAGTTATCACAAACGTCACTCCCTTAGCTGTAACTCTTGTGCCTCGACTCATCTTCGTTTGCTGCACACTCACACATTCTATACAAATTTGTATATACATATAGAGAGACATATATATATTCAAGCACATAGATAGATATAGATCTGGATAGAGAGAGAGGTGTACCATTCAAATATTCTCTACAAACTCATATATACATATAGATATATATATATCTTCAAGCACATAAATAGATATAGATCAGAATTGTATTGTGGCTGAGAGTGAGATTGTATTATTGGGTGGAAGAAGAAGTTTTTAGGGTTTCTTTGGGGGATTTTGGGTTTTTTAATGGGATTTGTAATAGGCAATCCAGTGCTTCAAGTGTATTCTTACCCATTGTCAATTATGGTGGACCCCATGATCAGATGGTGTATATTTATTGTTTGACTAAGTCCATCTTGAATTTTTTTGTCCTTTAATATTGTTTTTTTAGTACGATTATAATTCACACTTCTATAAAAACCCACATGGAGATCACTGTATAAGGTTTTTTTTAATGCGGGTCGGGTCAACCCGTGGGTTGACCCGACCTATTTACGACCCGTCATAGCGGGTTGACAACGGGTCATTGACCTGTTAGCAACCCGCCCGTTAACGACCCAACCCTAACCCGCCCGTTTGCCACCCCTACTAAATATGCATAATGATGTGCAAGAACTAGGCAATTCTGAGAGCATTTAGATAGAGAAACATATATCTAGGCAATAATGAAATGATGTAGAAACAATATTGATGGAGTAGATTTTGTCGCAGGCAACAAAGGCCAATTAAACCCATTACTCTACTTTTAGGCAGAGGAATTGGGGGGAAAGGAAAAGAAATTGAGTAGTGGATCTTTAATCCTTATGACACCTGTTTTACTTTCATCCAAAAAGTCAAAGCAAACATAGTTTATAGAGAGCATGGACATGGAGATAGTCAGATTTGCAACTAATTTTACCAAGTTTTCAACTCTCCTGTGCTTATTACCCTTTCACTCCACCTTTCCAGAAGAAGAGCTCACACATTTTCCATTTTGAGTTTCCTTCTTTACTTACCTAGGTATCCAAACATGGAAGTGTTGTGCCCGATTACTAGAATCTACTCAAACCATACACACACAAACATTTATACACACAGATATTTACGTGGTTTCCCAAAAACAGATACGTCCACAGAGTAGCTCAATATATACTCAGGTTTCTCTCAACTCTCTCACAGCTTTGTGACCATTAACCACACCAATATACAACATGTATATGCTCTTATATATAGAGCTTTGAGAGAGGAAGCCAAGATGAGAACCATCACTTGCTGGCAGAGGAAGTGAACAAATTCTTCACGCATGAAGCCCACTTTCATTTACTTCATTGATGCATGCATGAGGGTGAGTTGGCTTGTTGGAAAGCTGACACAGAAGCTTCTTGTGCATTGCATCATGTGATGCATTCATGCATGATCTTCTTGTCTTGAGTCATTATTCCCACAAATCTCCACCATGACGAAAGAATCCAATGACTGAGTCCACTGACTGAGTCAATTGATTGACGCTACATCAATGCGCCTTTATGCGCTCTGTTCCCCAAGAGATATTGTTTATGCCAGAAGCACTTTGGCATAAACTCATTTGCATCTGATAGCCTTCATTCCCTTTGGAAAGCTGGACTAGCTTCCAAGTCTGATTCTGGTGAAATGACTTCATCTCGTCATTCACTGCATCCTTCCACTTCGTATCATCAGTACTCTGTACTGCTTCTTTGTCCGTGTACGTGATATCATCGTATGTCACTAGAAGTGCATAAGCTATCTTGTCTCTCTTCTGGATCTATTGATGTCAATAGCTTCTGGCTACTGACTGCTCACCGGTTCTGGAGATGGATCCTCCACCTCAACTAAGTCATCTTGCTGCTGAGTCACCGATGCAAGAGATCTCTTCCTGGAGACCTCTTCTGGTCAGTCTGATTACTTACTGGTCACACGGTACTAGAGATGGGACCATAGATCCTCCACCTCAACTGAGTTCTCTTACTGGAGATCTTTTCTTGTCATATTTTTACTGATTGATTACCGTTACTGGAGATGGATCCTATCCACCTCAACCTGAGCTGCTGACAGATTTCCAGGTACTCATTTCCTGGTACTGGAGATGGAACACTTCCTCACCTCCCCTCAGCTGGTGACTGGACTATCGATGCTTGAGATGGAACTCCTCTTCATCTCTCTCAGCTGTTGACTGATTTCCCGGTACTGGAGATGGAACACTCCTAACCTCCCCTCAACTGTTGACTCACTCATTTCCCGGTACTTGAGATGTAACACTCTTCATCTCCCATGAGTTGCTGCTGACACATTTCCCGGTACTGTATTCCCGGTACTTGAGATGGAACACTCTTCATCTCAACCTCAGCTACTGACTCATTTCCCGGTACTGTATTCCCAGTACTAGAGATGGAACACTCTTCATCTCCCCTGAATTTCTAACTGGATTACTGGTTCTAGAGATGACACTTCTCTTCATCTCTCCTCAACTGCTGTGTTGTTAACTGGATCACTGGTGCTGAAGATCTCTTACTAGAGACCTCTCCTTCAACTAAGCTTTCTAGTTGTTGACTCTTCCTGATTATCATTCCACCTTCAGGATGATCAACTGCTAGAATGGTTACCGGTACTGGACTTCCCAGTATAGGAGATGAAGCATTTTTCACCTCCACTTCAACTGCTGACTGGCTACCGCTATTGGTACTGGAGATAACATTTTGTTACCGGTACTGGAGATGGTATTTCTCTTCACCTCCCTCTGCTGCTGATTGATTTCCCGGTACTCGTTATGTTCGGTTCCACTTTGTTCGAGACATAGTAGATGACGGGAACATTCTACTACAGAAGATAGGGACTGCAGATAATCCTGCAGATATGCTTACCAAAGTGGTTAAAGGGATCAAGTTTCAACACTGTTTGGACTTGATCAATATCTCTTGGACTCGGAGCGCTTAAATGCGCATTGGGGGGTAGCTCAATCAAAAGACTTAGTCAGTGAACTCTTTCGTCATGGTGGAGATTTGTGAAACTTATGAAACAAGTTCCATCCATGCATGCCATACATGTTAAATGACTCAAGATGATGAATGCATGATGTAAATGAGGGGTGATGCATGCAATGACCTACATGAAGAAGTGATGCATGCAATGACCATTAAAATGGAAGCTTCCATGGAGTGTTCAATTTTGTAACCTCTTGGACAACTTGCATAAAGAATTCATTATAGAATTCTCTTCCTCCATTTTTAGAGCTTATAAATAGAGGCATATACTTGTTGTATTATTAAGCTCAATTCTGTGATAGGCAAGTGCGAGGGTTGAGAGAAATTCCGAAAATATATTGAGTTACCCCTCCGTGAATGTACCCGATTTTTGGGGAACCACGTAAATATCATTGTGTCTATGTGTTTGTGTGTGTTTGATTCCATTTTAGGTCCAACATCTTCCACAAATCTACCGCCATATTTTCCGTCATCACAAAATACTTCTAATCTTTTGCTAAGCACAATCCGATTATGCCGCAAGCTTGACGATTCACGAATGTCCAATCTTCATCCGAGATATCCTTGGGCTTAGCATCTAAGGCAATCTGGGTACCATCTGGAAATAGAAGATCTTGGACTTCGCATTGCCACATGCCAAAGTTATTGGTGCCGTCGAATTTCTCCACCTCAAACTTTGCATTTGACAACATGGTTCTCCTCATAGAACCGCTCGTCCCAACAGTATCTCTGGCCTCTGATTGCTCAGTATCCTGTACTTCAGTCATGACTTGAAATAACAAATATAAAAAATTGATGAATTTAACTCACCAACTAGGAGCAATAAAACTTCAAACCGGATTTACCCAAAATAAAAGTACTAATTTTGAAAAACGGAGCCCACCGTTGAATCTGGAACGGTCGATAGCTAGGATCTTTCGTTTACTCAAAACGGACTTAAAACGAGCTCGGAATGTCCAAAATAGTGTAGAAGGGCAAAACTGTAATTTTTTCATAAACTTGATGACGTGGCAGGCTGACAGCGTGACACGTGGCAGCCTCTGGTTGGTGACACGTGTCACTCACTGGTTAGTGACACGTGTCAACAGTTGACAGGTACACGTGGCAGTGACGTCATTTGATGACGTCCTCGCCGGAAAAACCAGAGTCCTCGGAGAAGGCGCGTGGGCCTCACGCGTGCTGGAGGAAGAAGGCGCGTGACGCCGAGGCCCCTTGACGCGCCGAGCTTCTGGCGACGCGTGAGGGCGCGTGGAGGCTTGTCTTAGCCTGAATTCAACAGGAATGTGTCCCTCTGTTGATGGGCAACCTTGCAGTATGTTTGGTGATTATAGTTGATGCTTGGTTTGCTTCGAAATAGAGTCGAAAGAAACGGCTCTGTTTTGAACAAAAATGACTCTGATACCAATTGTTGGACCTAAAATGGAATCAAACACACACAAACACATAGACACAATGATATTTACGTGGTTCCCCAAAAATCGGGTACGTCCACAGAGGGGTAGCTCAATATATTTTCGGAATTTCTCTCAACCCTCACACTTGCTCTATCACAGAATTGAGCTTAATAATACAACAAGTATATGCCTCTATTTATAGGCTTTGAAAATGGAGGAAGATAATTTTATAATGAATTATTTATGCAAGTTGTCCAAGAGGTTACAAAATTGAACACTCCATGGAAGCTTCCATTTTAATGGTCATTGCATGCATCACTTATTCATGTAGGTCATTGCATGCATCACTCCTCATTTACATCATGCATTCATCATCTTGAGTCATTTAACATGCATGGCATGCATGGATGTAACTTGTTTCATAAGTTTCACAGAAGAAACTGAAGGACAAATTCATGACGAAAAGTCCAGAAAATCGCCTTTATCTAAAGTCAAAGCTCTTCAGATTCCAGTACAAGAAAGGTACCCCTATGATCGAACATTCAAACAATTTCAACAAACTAATTGCAGATTTACATAATTTAGATGTTGAAATTCTTGATGAAGATAAAGCTTTGATTTTATTAAATTCCTTGCCTGAGAGCTATGATCATTTATCCACAACTTTAATGTACAGAAAAGATGAGGTTAAATACATAGATGTTGCTAATGTTTTAGTAAACAATGAGTACCGGAAAAATGATCAACATGATTACCGGGACAATACATCAGAAGCTTTGACTGTAGACAGAGGCAGGTCGAATAATAGATCAAAGGGAAGAGGGAAATGGCGGTCCAAATCCATATCACAACCAAATAGATCTGAATCATCTAGAAGACGGCAAGAGAAGGATGAGTGTTTCCAGTGTCACCAGAAAGGGCACTGGAAGAGAGACTGTCCAAACAAGGACAAGTCACATGCCAATATTGCCCGAAAGAGGGAAGACGAAGATGAATTAGCCTTTACTATTTCATCGTCAGACACTGATCAGTCTTATACATGGATTCTTGATTCAGGTTATTCTTATCATATGTGTCCGAACAGGAACTGGATCTCTAGCTTCGAGGAGTTACAACACCTGTCAGACCAAAGGGATCGGAACAATACGTCTGAAGATGCATGACGGTACAATCAGAAAACTCTCCGATGTCAGGTATATTCTAGACCTGAAGAAAAACCTCATTTCATTAGGGATTTTAGATTCTAGCGGTTACAAGGTGACCATGGAAGGTGGAGTTCTGAAAGTAGTTCGAGGTGCATTTGTGGCAATGAGAGGTACTCTCAATAAAAATCTGTATTACCTAGATGGGTATACAGTAACCGGAAGAGCAGTTGTGGTGAGCAGTTCTGAAAACAAGTCAGTCGATCTTACCCGACTTTGGCACATGCGTTTAGGGCATGCGGGTGAGAAGGCGTTGTAAGGCTTGGTGAGGCAAGGCAGACTAAAAGGTGCCAAAACTGGCAAACTTGACTTCTGTGAGCACTGTGTGCTAAGCAAACAGACGAGGGTCAAGTTCGGCACGACGATTCATCGAACGAAGGCAACACTAGACTATGTTCACACAGACGTCTAGGGGCCATCCATAATTGCTTCATTGGGAGGTAAACGTTGGTTTGTAACGTTTATTGATGATTTTTCTAGATATGTCTGGGTTTATACTATGAAGCATAAAGATGAAGTGCTAGATATCTTTCTTAAATGGAAGAAAAGGATAGAGACCCAGACAGGCAGGAAGCTCAAGAGGCTCAGATCAGACAATAGTGGCGAGTACAAATCAGATCCCTTCATCAAAATCTGTCAGAATGAAGGGATAATAAAACACTTCACAATGCCTAGAACGCCACAGCAAAATGGAGTAGCAGAAAGAATGAATCACACTTTGGTGGAGAAAGTACGATGTATGTTATCTCAATTTGAGCTAAGCAAGGCATTTTAGGCAGAGGCGTTGGTATACTCCACTCACATTGTTAACCGACTCCCTGCAACTGCGCTAGATGGGAAAACTCCCAAGGAGGTATGGTCCGGATATCTAATTTCTGATTATGATTCTTTTCATATATCTAGGTGTCCAACATACTTTCATGTTGTAGAATCTAAACTGGATCCTAGAGCCAAGAAAACTCTCTTCATGGGACATAATAAAGGAGTTAAAGGATTTCGGTTGTGGTGCACTGAAACAAAGAAGATCATCTGTAGCAGAGATGTTACTTTTGATGAGTTTGTCATGCTGAGACAGACAACTCTAACTAAAGAAGAAGTGAATCAAAATCTTCAGCAGCAGGTAGAGTTTGAGAGTCACGAAGATACTGAGCCACCAGTTGATAGTTCTAAATATGATTATGATAGTTAGGACGAGGACTCAGTTGAGGTGGAGACTCCATCTCTAGTACAGGTGATTAGTCAGCAGCCAGACTATCGCCGCCAGCAGACCCAGAAGGGTCATTCAAAAGCCAGCCCGATTTATTGACATGGTGTCATTTGCCTTTATAGCGACAAAAGATAATGTCCCTAACACTTACAGAGAAGCAGTACACAATACTGATAGTAAGAAGTGGAAGGCAACAATGGATGAAGAGATAAAGTCTCTACATCAAAATTAGACTTGGAAGCTAGTTCAACTTCTAAAGGGCAAGAAGGCTATTGGCTGTAAATGGGTTTATGCTCAGAAAGAAGGTTCTCCAGGCATAAATCAGATCAGATACAAAGCCAGACTCATGGCAAAAGGCTGCGCTCAAAGGGAAGGAATTAACTACAACGAGGTATTTTCACCTGTTGTTAAACATTCCTCTATTCGGATACTTTTAGCTTTAGTAGCACAGTTTGAACTCGAGTTAGCTCAACTTGATGTCAAAACTGCATTTCTCCATGACACTTTGAACGAAGAGATTTACATGTCTCAGCCAGATGGGTTCAAAGTTCCAGGACATGAGAATTGGGCATGTAAATTGAGCAAGTCACTATATGGCTTGAAACAGTCCCCGAGACAATGGTACAAAAGGTTTAACTACTTCATGAAGCAACAAAAGTATACCAGAAGCCACTTTGATCATTGTGTATACCTTCGAAAACTCCCAGATGGTACATTTGTATATTTGCTCTTATATGTAGATGATATGTTGATAGCATCTAAGAGCAAGATGGAGATTGATCGACTGAAGGCTCAATTGAGCTCAAAGTTCGAGATGAAGGATCTTGGCAAAGCTAAGAAGATACTCGGGATGGAGATCATGCGAGACAGACAGAAAGGCACAGTGTGTTTAACTCTAACGAAGTACTTGAAAAAAGTGCTTCAGACATTTGCCATTGATGGCAACACAAAATCAGTAAGCACACCGCTGGCCTCACACTTCAAACTGAGTGCCCAGATGTCACCAACCACAGATGATCAGAAAAGGCAAATGGAGCATGTTCCATATGCAAATGCAGTTGGTGCTCTGATGTATGCAATGGTATGTACCAGACCCGACATTTCACATGTTGTAAGTATGGTGAGTCGATACATGCACAATCCTGGTAAAGGCCATTGGCAAGGAGTGAAGTAGATTCTATGGTACATTCATGGTACTGTAGATATCGGTTTAAAGTTGTACGACTGTGATGGACCTGGTTCTTTGCCAAACAAATGGCACTCGGACTATCACAAAAAACCTTCACGGTTTCTTGAAAAATACCCAAGTATGTAGTCAACCCTTGAAGCCAAATAGCTTCCTTGAAAGCTTCGGTTACAGCCATATACTCTGCCTCCGTAGTAGACAAAGCCACCGTGGACTGTAATGTTGACCTCCAGCATACTGGTCTGCTTGCCATAGTGAAGACATAACCGGTAGTAGATCTTCTTTTATCAAGATCTCCAGCATAGTCGGAATCAACATATCCAACTAGATGTTTACCCACTGTCTTCTCTCTCTCGAACTTTAAACTCCTTCAACTAAGCTCTCTAGTTGTTGACTCTTCCTGATTATCATTTCCACCTTCAGGATGATCAACTGCTAGAATGGTCACCGGTACTGGACTTCCCAGTACATGAAATGAAACATTCTTCACCTCCACTTCAGCTGTTGACTGGCTACTGCTATTGGTACTGGAGATAGCATTTTGTTACCAGTACTGGAGATGATATTTCTCTTCACCTCCCTCTGTTGCTGATTGATTTCCCAATACTCGTTTTCCCGGTACTGGAGATGGAACATTCTCCACCTCCCCACAGCTTCTGACTTGTTACCGGTACTAGAGTTCTATTACTAGAGACCTCTCTGAACAGTCCCTTCTTGAACTGCTTATTGAATCTGCTCTTCTGCATACCGCTCTCTCATATAATTCATATTGTAAAGCTGATTGAAGGCTAGATCGTACTAGGCTTCATGGAGCTAGTATGTCTGAGCAAATCTCCAACTGTCTAAACAAATCTCCACCTCAGTAAAGCACTAGGTTGTACTAGTCTTTACTGATGATACCTTAGCTCCTAACTGATGTCCTGCCCTGGAGATGGGACCATTGATCCTCCACCTCCCTTGAGCTCTTTATGCCGAACTTGAGTATTGTCTAATTTTACTGCAAGCTTGACGATTAACGAATTTCCAATCTTCATCCGAGAAGTCCTGGCGCTTGGTCTCCAAGGCTAATCCTCCACTGTCTCGGAGCTGTAGATCTGGAACATTCGCATTGTCACATGCTAAAGTTAATTGTGTCGTACAATTTCTTCACCTCAACTTTGCATTTGACATCATGATTCTCCTCTTATAACCACTCGTCCTGACATTTGACAACACTGATTCTCTGAATAGATTGTTCGGTCTCCTTGTTTCAACCGTATGAAACACGAGAACAATAAATTGATGACGATACCTCACCAAAAAGGAGCAATACTAATCATAACCAGTTTTCAAACTCTGTTTTTCGTACTTCGGATTGCTCGATCTCCGATGCTTCAGTTGTATGAAACACCGGAACCATATATTGATGAATGCACTTATCAAACAGGAGCAATAGAAATTAAAACTCGGTTTTTCCAATTTTCCTTTTCTCATATGGAAAAACGGAGCTCACGATTGGATCCGGAACGGTCGAATTAGCTAGAAACGATTTTTCGTTTGCTCAAATCGAACTTAAAATGGGCTCGAAATGTCCAAAACAGTGATGGAGGGAAAATATGTAATTTTACCCTTCACTGATGATGTGGCAGGCTCTGATTCGTCCACGTGGCAGCCCTTGTTGTGCCACATGCCAGCAACTGATTAGCCCACGTGGCAGTCTCTGGTTGGCCCACGTGGCAGTCCTTGACTGTGCCACATGACAGTCTCCTATTGGAGACACTTGTCATCCACCTCTTCGTGACACGTGGCACCATATGAGTGGTCCACGTGTCAACCAGCTACTGGGCCACGTTGCTGCTGATGTGGCGGCGCGTTGAGGCACGTGGGTGCACGTGGTCGTCACGCGCGCTGGAGGTTGAAGATGACTGAGGCGTGTGAAGCCGAGCTTTCTCACGCACCTCCATTCAGGTCGCACGTGCGATGGTGGCTTGGCTTGTTTTCAACGGAAAACTCTTCCCCCGGAGATGGGAAGACTCCCTGTGTTGTTAGTTTGGTGTGTAGGTGAGTGTATGGATTCGAAATAGAGCCGAAAGGAACGATTTCATTTTGAACCGAACTTACTCTAATACCAATTGTTGTGCCTGATTACTAGAATCTACTCAAACCATACACACACAAACACTTATACGCAGATATTTACGTGGTTCCCCAAAAACGGGTACGTCCACGAAGTAGCTCAATATATACTCAGGTTTCTCTCAACTCTCACTTATCTCCCTCACAGCTTTGTGACCATCAACCACACCAATATATAACATGTATATGCTCTTATATATAGAGCTTTGAGAGAGGAAGCTAAGATGAGAACCATCACTTGCTGGCAGAGGAAGTAAACAAATTCTTCACGCATGAAGCCACTTTCATTGACTTCTTTGATGCATGCATGAGGGTGAGTTGGCTTGTTTGAAAGCTGGCACAGAAGCTTCTTTGTGCATTGCATCATTGCATGCATCATGCATGCATGATCTTCTTGTCTTGAGTCATTATTCCCACAGGAAGAGGTCACACATTTTTCTCTCTTCTTCTTCTTCCCTCCCAACTAATGCTATCCTTACTTTTTTAAAAAAACTAATGATATCCTTCCATGACCTTTGCTTTCCCTCGTAATTATCTAAACATAGCATGACTTTCTTTGAGAGACAACCAAATAACCATATGCCACCATATATGAGGGGAATAAACTCACTATTCAATAATGCCTCCACATCTATAAACTAAAGTCACAGAAATTAAAAGCGATTATATATATATATACACATATATGTCATTTGCTCAAGCAAACCCCTGATAGATATACCACTTCAATTTCATTGATTCTTCATTTTTAAGATTAACATTTTGGGTCTGTATAATGACATGGGTATAACATATAAATGTGAAAATACGAGTCATATTTGCATATAATGATTATAAAAGGGTTAGATTCAAAATTCCAGTGAAAGGAGAGTACCTAGCCATACAAGAGAGCCACCAGCACCAGCCCCAAGGGTAAAAGCCTGAAAGGCCTTTGCTTTGCAACCCATAAGCACATTTGCTTCTTGGCTAGTCAAATTCCCCTGCCCAATCACACACAGTTAAAACACACACACACTCTTAAATATTGATAGTTTTAATCCTTCAAAAATTCATATCAGCAGGCAAAACTACCAATAATGATCAAACCCAATAATGGGTTCATTATAAAAAAAAAAATAGCAAATCATAAAATGTTGTTTAGCAGGAATAGTTTATATGTGTATTTTCTCGGAAAATGATGACAAGAAAATGAAGGAAAAATAAGAAATTCAAGAGGGTATTGACCAGATGGTACCAATACTTTGTTCTACCGATCAAATTGAGGTGAAATGAAGGAAAACTCATAGAAATACCGGTTTGGATCGAAGAATTTGTTCCAGTTCGAATAGAGCTTCACCCATTTTGAGTCTGGGATTGGAGATTCTAGGGTTTCAACAACCCTCTCTTCTTATATCTCTATCTGCAGAGTCAAAATGAACAGGTGAGGTGAGAAAGTGTTAAAAAACATGCCCAAATACACGGGTTCATGTTATTATTCTATTTTGTGAAAAAATAGAAAAGAGTAAAGGTATAAAATTCCCCTCAACTATTGCCTATGAGTAAAAAACCCCTCAATTATAAAAGAGGCAAAAAAAAATCCTCATTTATCTCATCGATGCAATTTATCCCATCACATTACAAAATTACATTTTTACTCTTATAAAAAATAAAATAAATTATTTTAAGGGTTAATTAAAATATATAAAATTCAAAAAACAATATATTAAATTTTGAAAAAAAATTTAAAATTCAAAACAAATATATAAAATTCGAAAAAGATATATATAAAATTCAAAAATAATATATTAAATTTCAAAAAAAAAATTCAAAAAATATATATATATAATTCAAAAACAATATATTAAATTTTGAAAAAAAATTAAAATTCGAAACAAATATATAAAATTTGAAAAAATATATAGAAAATTCTAAAACAATATATTAAATTTTTAATGAAAAATATAAAATTCAAAAATATATATAAAATTCGAAAAAAATATATAAATTTTGAAAACAATATATATTTCGAAAAATATATATAAAATCCAAAAACAATATATAAAATTCAAAAAAATATATATTTTGAAACAAATATATATATATATATATATATATATATATATTGGAAAAATATATATAAAAGAAGATCACAAATTGATATAATTTCAAATTTTATTTTTTGAATTTTATATATTTTTTTCGAATTTTATATATGTTTTTCAAATTTTATATATATTTTTATTTTTTTATATATTTTTTTCGAATTTTATATATAGTTTTTAAAATTTATATATATTTTTCAAATTTTATATATTTCTTTTGAATTTTATATATATTTTCGGAATTAATTTTTTTTTTGAATCTTATATACTTTTTCAAAATTTAATTTAGGGGTAAATGTGTCATTTACGAATTGAGGGGTACATTGCAGCCAATTGACAGTTGAGGGAATTTTTTTTGCTCCTAGACAATAGTTGAAGGGGATTTTGTGCATTTTACCCAATAGAAAAACCACTACTACATAGTCTACATTGTATATAAACCGTATATCCGTGTAATTATATAAGAGTTAACTTCATTTACACTTCCTGAGGTTTGTCTTATTTTCACTTGGACCTCCTCAGGTTTGTATATCTTCACTTACACCTCCTATTTTTTAATATTCTCATCACTTAGACCCCATGAACGATGATATCAACCTGATTTTTTTTTTAAATTCCTAAACTACCCTCAATGTCTTATCCTTATTCTGTTTGGAAACAAGGATAGTACTTTTATCAATTAGACCCCCTCCCATCATTTAATAATTTAATTTGTATTAAAATTTCAAAATATATATAAAATTTGAAAAAATATATATTAAAATTTGAAAAATATTATAAATTCGAAAATAAATATAAAATTAAAAAATATATATAAATTTTGAAATTATTTTTTTTCAAAAAAACATATTAAATTTCGAAAATAAATATAAAAATCACAAAAAACATAAAAAATTTGAAACAAATATATAAAATTTAAAAAAACATATAAAATTCAAAAATATATATTAAATTTCAAAAAAAATTATAAAATCGAAAATAAATATAAAATAAAAAATATATATATATTTTGAATTTTTTTAAAAAAACATATTAAATTCAAGACAACTATATAAAATTAAAAAAAACATATAAAATTCTAATAATATATATTAAATTTCGAAAATAATTATAAAATTATAATATATATATATATATATAAAATTATAAAATTTGAAAATAAATATAAAATTAAAAAAAAAATCTCTCTCTCTCTCAAACGCACACACCACACACACACACACACATATATATATACAAGACCTCGTCGGCGCCGCCCCCCTCCCACCGCCATCTCCCCCCTCCCCCTATTTTCGACCAATGGGTCTATATATATATGTATAAATCTCTCTCTATATATATAGAGATCTATACATATATATGTATATGTGTGTGTATAGATCTATATATATATGTGTGTATAGATCTATATATATGTGTGTGCGTGTGTGTGTGTGTCTGAGAGAGAGAGAGATGAGAGAGAGAGAGAATAAATATTGAATAAATGTTGGGGTGTTTGGTTTGAGGGTTAGATTGATTGTAAGAGGGGTGTTTGGTATAAGGGTATTTTAGATATTTCACACCATGAGGGGGTGTAAATAAAAATATGCAAACCTCAGGGAATCAAAATAATGATAGGATAAATCTCAGGGGGTGTAAATGAAGTTAACCCATTATATAATGAGGTGTATTTTATTTTTCATTTTTCCTATGCCTAAGACGGTGTTGTTACTGTATCAATAATTTATTAGCGAAGAGGACACATGTATAAGTAATATAATGAAATGAAAGAATTTTCAACAATCGAAAATCATCAAATACTTTTGAGTCCGGGCGCCCAAGTCCCAACATGAGTACTTACAGAATATTTTGAAAATATATGGGCTTGATTGGTATTTATATTTGGAAACTGTTCTCCGGAATTAAGTGAAAATATTATTTTTTGATAATAAAAAAAGGAATTATTTCAAAACAGATATTTTTATAACTGAATTATATAAAAATAATTCTTGAAAATTCAACCAAGCACAATTTTTATACAATTTTCAAATTTTTCAGTTTTCAGAAAACTGTTATCATAAATGCATATCAAGCAACCTTATATAGATATTTTTTTCGGATGGTTAATCATCAATTAGATAAGTTCCACGTACAAGTGTGGGAGATGTATTTTGACGATATATTCTTACTTGTATTAAGGGCCAAAGTATTTACATACAATATGTAAAATAAATTTCACGAACAATTGTAGATTTGTTAAAATGAAAGAATATAAAATATTGCAAATGGACTACTAAAATCAACCCTTTAAATTAACAGAAAATTTAACTCAGATTTAGTAATAATTTTCTTCCAAATCCAAATTTAAACCATAATGCGATGCTTCCAAATTCCAACCACTGTAAAATAAGCCACTGTAATGTGTGTTGTTGACGAAGGTAAAGACTAATATTGCAATCAATAATGAAGTTGAGCATCATTCAGTCTAGTTGCTAGAGGGCCACCATGAAACCAAATGTCACCCAAAAAGTATTTTCTAGCTTCATTGCCAACTTTATGCATCATCATTTGTCTTGTAATTGCTCTTAACCCTAACATGTTCCTCCAATTCCAAGAGCTAGGGCGTCAAACGAATCGAGTCGAACCGAATTTTACAATGTTCAAATTTAGTTCATTTATTAAATGAGTTTAAAAATTATGCTCAGATTCGTTTCATTTGCTAAATAAGCGAGCCTGAACCGAGCGCTAGTTTTAGCGAGTCGAACCCGAGTTTGTTCACGAATATTTCGATTTAATTGTAATATATATTATTCTTACTAATAGTCATTTATTTTTTAGATGTTTTCATTATTCGAATACCGTGTTCTATGATTATTGTTTATTTCATATTTTTTATATATATATTTCAATGAAACATATTTTTTTGAAGTATTTTTATGAAATGGTCGTATTAATACTATAATTTTCAACAAATCTCTTCATAAGTTTTTCAAATTTGACATCTTCTCTTGAGGATTATAACATAATTTTACGAATACGAGCATGTTCGCGAGTTTGGCGAGTCAAACTCGGTAATATTTAAGCTCAACTTATTTAATGAACGAGCCTAAAAAATATACTCAAGTTGGGTTCGTTTACTAGGCGAAAGAACTTGAGTCGAACCCGAGTCTATTTATGAACAGTTTGGTTCATTTGCAGCCCTACTTAATATATATATGTAAGTTTTGACCCATTTTACATATATGTTATTATCTTTATCATAAACAAAGCTTCCATAGATGCTTTAATTTTGATGCAAATATTAATCCAAACAATTTTAGTACCTAACTTTTGTGTTCTTGACCATAAGAAGTTGTTAATATCATTTAGGGAGAATGAAGAGACCGACTAGTACAGCAGCATGCTGTGAATTAATTGGATTTTTATAAAATTTTGTATCAAATATAAAATTAAATTATTTATTAATTAAAGTAATATAATTTCAAATTTGTAATTATATAATATGAATTAGGAGAATTGACTCTGAATTGGCTCTTACAATATCGGTCTTTCGGGTTAGTACTCATTTTAATTATTAAAATGTTATTTCAACTCAGAAATATGATAGATATGTGATCTATTATTGCTAAATGAATCTAAACTTTCATCTTTCAAACTAATCTATTACCCCTGAATTAACTCAAATGAATTTTAATTCAGCACGGTAAATGCAGTGATGATATGGTATCTTTAAAAAGAGAATAGTTAATAAAAAGAGAGTAAGAGAAATGGTGAAAAAACCTAAATTTTGAATTATTTAGTTGTTAGACTCTGGAAAATGTTAAAACAAAACTTCATATACAGCTAAAGAAATATCTATGCATGTCTACAATACTATTAAAAAAATTATTATAATTTCCAACGGTCTATTCTCTAAATTTCTCAAAAATTGATACCAACTCCATAATAATTTAATAATTTGCTAAAACATTGTGTAATTATACATTATAATTATAAAACCCTTCTTTCTGCTATATTTCCCTCCATTTTCTTCTCCAAAAATTCCACACATGACTTTGCCCATCATGGGCCAACCCACCTTAACACTCCCTTCCCACCCAACCTCCACCGCCCTCCACCACCACCTCTTCTCCTCCCTCACCTCCGCCACCTCCCTCACCCACCTCAAACAAATCCACGCCCAAATCCTCCGCTCCGGCCTCGACCAGTCCAACTCTCTCCTCCTCAAACTCGTCGTCTCTTCCTCCGCTCTCTCCTCCGGCCTCGACTACGCTCTCTCCGTCTTCAACCAAATCTCCGCACCCGAACCCCACATTCGTAACCGATTGCTGCGCGAGCTGTCGCGCAGTGTCGAACCAGAGAAGACCCTTTTGCTGTACGAGAAGTTGAGGAGGGATGGGTTGGGTGTTGACAGGTTTAGCTTTCCCGCGCTTTTGAAGTCGGTGGCTAGGGTTTTGGCGGTGAGTGAAGGGATGGAGATTCATGGGTTGGCTTCGAAATTGGGGTTTGATACTGACCCGTATGTGCAGACGGCTTTGGTTGGTATGTATGCTGCTTGTGGGCGGATTTTGGAGGCACGGTTGGTGTTTGATAAAATGTCTCATCGAGATGTCATAACATGGAACATTATGATTGATGGGTATGATATGGTTTTCTACAAT
Organism: Cornus suecica; assembly: GCA_963922005.1. Classification (NCBI taxonomy): domain Eukaryota; kingdom Viridiplantae; phylum Streptophyta; class Magnoliopsida; order Cornales; family Cornaceae; genus Cornus; species Cornus suecica. Next base: position 4,698,533 of record OY998246.1, read on the forward strand.
TATTGATCCAATTGCTTGTTTGGTTGTGTGCGTACTAAAAAAATTCTGAAGTCAGTGTTTTTAAGACATTTGTTATAAATTTCAATACATTTTTTACAATTATTGATTGGCTGAAACGTGAAGTAATGGTGTTGGAAAGGGATTTTGACATAGTAATTTTGTGTTTCAATGCATTATTTTGTGGTTAAACACTTAGTTTTGTTATGAAATATAGAAAAGTATGTCGGAACTTGGTTTAGGCGGGTTGAAAATCCTTTCAGCGTGCTAGAGCAAAGAACGCTACAACAAAGAATACAAATGTGGTCGTGTGAATATTTTGAATTTGGGATTGTTCACTTTGAAGTAGAGTGATGGTTGGACTTTAATTTTTTCCGACTAGATTTACTTTAGCTTCTTAAACCATTTGAATTTTGTTTGATTGCTGACACTTAAAACTATAATGTGTAAGGTAGTTACTGTCAGAATGGACTTTTTGACGAGGTCTTGCCACTATTTGAAGAGATGAAGATCTCCAATGTGGAACCAGACGCAATTATTCTTTCAACTGTTCTTTCTGCATGCGGCCGTGCTGGGCATTTAAATTATGGGAAAGCAATCCATCAGTTCATTATGGAGAATAATATTGTGGCTGATGCCCGCTTGCAGAGTGTTCTTATCAACATGTATGCAAGTTGTGGCTGCATGGATTTGGCTCAGGATCTGTTTAATAAGTTGTCACCGAAGAATATTGTTGCCTCGACTAACATGGTTTTTGGGTATTCGAAAGTTGGACAGGTTGAAGCTGCTTGCTTGATTTTCAATCAAATGGCTAGGAAGGATTTGGTCTGTTGGAGCGCGATGATCTCTGGTTATGCGGAGAGTGATCACCCTCAAGAAGCTCTTAAATTATTCAATGACATGGAAAATTTGAGAATCAAACCTGACAAAGTCACCATGTTGAGTGTTATCTCAGCTTGCGCTCATCTTGGTGCGTTGAATCAAGCTGAGTGGATCCATACGTATGTTAATAGAAACGGGTTTGGAGAAGTTTTGCGTGTTAACAATGCTCTTATTGATATGTATGCCAAGTGTGGGAGTTTGGAAAGAGCAAGAGGCGTCTTCAACAGAATGCGTAAAAAGAATGTGATATCTTGGACCAGTGTGATCAATGCCTTTGCCGTGCATGGGGATGCCGCTACTGCCCTGAAGCTATTCTATCAAATGAAAACCGAAAATATAGAGCCCAATTGGATAACTTTTGTAGGGGTGCTTTATGCCTGTAGCCATGCAGGATTGGTCAAGGAGGGCCGGAAAATTTTTGCTTCAATGGTTGATGAGTACAACATCAAACCCAAACATGAGCACTACGGATGCATGGTAGACCTCTTTGGCCGTGCTAATCTACTTAGAGAAGCTCTCGAGGTTGTAGAGACAATGCCTTTGGTTCCTAATGTTGTGATATGGGGATCCCTAATGTCTGCTTGTCGGGTTCATGGCGAATTAGAATTAGGTGAATTCGCTGCAAAACGGCTTCTTGAGCTAGATCCTGATCACGATGGGGCACATGTGCTCTTATCGAACATTTATGCTAAAGAAAGGAAATGGGAAGACGTTGGACAGGTGAGAAGATCGATGAAACGTCGAGGCATAGCAAAGGAACACGGATGTAGCAGGATTGAATTGAACAGTGAATTACATGAGTTTTTGACGGCCGATAGAAGTCATAAACAAACGGATGAGATCTATGCCAAATTAGTAGAGGTGGTTAGTGAGTTGAAGCTAGCTGGTTATGCTCCAAATACCTCTAATGTTTTGGTTGATTTAGACGAAGATGAAAAGAAGGAAGTGGTTTTATGGCACAGTGAGAAGTTGGCACTTTGTTATGGGCTGATAAGAGGAGAGAAAGGGTCGCCCATTCGCATAGTGAAAAATCTTAGGATCTGTGAAGACTGCCATACATTTATGAAGTTGGCGTCTAAGATATACGACAGACAAATTGTTGTGAGAGATAGGACTAGGTTTCACCATTGCAAAGGTGGTGTCTGTTCTTGTAAAGATTACTGGTGACACTTTCATTTATGGAATTATATTTCATTCCCAGTTAAAAGTACTTGCTAATGGACAAATTTGTAATGGTTGTGTATGTTTCTAGGTGATTGTGCAGAAAAAAAAAAATTCAGCAGGAAGAAAAGAACAAATAGAAAATTGGGTTTTGTGAGCAATGGTTTGAAATCTCCCCATGAATCAAATCCTGTTGTGGTTTCTTTGAAAAATTCAGATTTTCACTCAAATCCAGTAAAACCGATGATATTTTTACCCACATTCCTTGCTATATTTGACAATAATTGCGACTGCAAAACACCGGGCAGCACCCAAGAACTTGGGTTTATATTGTCCTGGAAAGCAACACTTGTCTCTGTGTTTCTTGATGATTTGATTTAACTTTAAGGCAAGTGATTTTATTTTTCTTCAATATATGAGCATTTCATTTTTTTTGAGTATGGTTTTGAAATATGTATAACGGTCATATGGAAAGAGGTTGAAACTGGATACCATTTTACTCATAACGGTAAGTTCTGAATTATTAGTATGTAGTGGAGAGAATGAAAATTGAAATGTTAAACAATAGGAGCCAATTCACTTGAATTAGATACTACTTTGAAATTCCAATAAGCTATGAAAAGGGGAAGATTCTTTAGATAGGGCTGCAATTATGGTGCTATTCTCTTATTATCATATCTTAACCTTATTCTTATTCTAGCATATCAAGAGTGACAATCTCAATCCCACTAGTCTATTCATCCTCATCCATTAATTATCCTTAATTATCATATATGTTGCATAAATTCCATTGAAAAAACCTTATGACCATAAAAAAATTTCTCTATTACAAAATAATAATAATTCTTGAAATTAGAATTTTAGGAGGTATGCCTAAAGTAGTCAATGACACTTGCAACCACAATTATAGTCAACCTACTCTTATTTGATAAATGAAATTTGGGAGGGTGTGAGCATGGTTTGGTATATGAAAGTGGAGAATAGATAGTTGTTGTACCAAAAATCTAACCGGCTGTGTACAGGTGGTGCCTCTGAAACTTATGGACCACAATGGTGAAAATATAAAACTTATACAAATGGCTTAAAAGCTTCTAAAACCCAGGTGCCTTGAGATTTATTTAACCACCACATTACCCAAAAATCTGTTTTTACTTGATCTGAAGAATCCATATTGACCAATTAACTTCAGCTTAAAAAAAGTCCTGTTTGGATCGGTTTTTCAAATGTTGCTTGTGACTTTTTGCAGCGAAAAGTGTTGTGAGTAGTTTGGTAAAAAAATAAAAAAGAGTTTTTGGGTCTTGGAAGAACGTCGTGACGAACCAATGGCTACCAGCTTCTGAAAAATATTTTTGCTTCTCTTTTCTAACGTGTATAAGCAGAAGCAAACGCTCTGCCAAACAAGATCAATGGCAGCATCAAAGTTAGAATTTTACCGTTGAAGTTGAACGGACACATCTTAATGGAATTCTCTCATTTACAATTGCATTGAATCATAGAAAGAAGGTTACTGCATATATTTCATTCTCTGTATAACTACTTTTAGGAAAATGTCATAATGCCTATGACCATATATGCATCTGATATGTTAGGGTTGATTGGTACCACACAACCATGTCGCGCCATAATATGTGGTGAAGGATCGGTGTCGGCTAAAATAGTTGTGACAGCAACAACTTCAACATATTGCCTGCTCAAGAAATTGTGTAAGTTATTTATATATATATGTCACTATATTACATTTTCAGGTAATAAATACAATGCAATGATTTAATGCAAAATTAATGTACATTAATGAAACATGTAGAAATTTGATCCCTTCAGGGTTAAGTTATGTGTTTTTTATATATCTTGATGAGGTTCTCATAAATGATACTTAAACGTTGTCGGGGCTATCTTTTTCTCCTTAATTCATTTATTTGGGTTGCTTCATTTAAAAGAATCATATATTATGTTTATTACAGTAAGTTGGGTTTAGTTGAGTTACATTATTTATTACAGTAAGTAGGTGAAGTAGTTCAGTATATCAGCAGAAAAAGGAGAGATGTTGTTTTTTTAATTTATTTCTTTATTGTTTTTAAAGGAAATAAATTAGATGGTCAATGATCTGATAATCATCCAAATATTTTAGTGATTTATTTCGAATCATGTAGAAGTTTAATATCTTCACATCCACTTTATAATTATGAGGCATTAGATATTCAAGAAATTGTTTAATTAATCCCTTTATCAACCATTTATCATAGTGGATGAATTAAAAAAATATGTTCCTTTTTAGCTCAACACATGAAGCTGTTAAAATAATGTTTAATATTCAGTCTTTCTAGTGTAGTTGGTGATTGAGCCTTACTTTTTATAAGCATACAAAGAAGTTCATAATTGTTGCTCTTCATTTTTTATTTTCTCTGGGATATTAAAATTGAAGCAAACCGGCAAAACAGGACCATGAATGCATAAATATAGGAGAAATATCTTCTGCTTAAAAAAAAAAACCCTCTAGTCCGTTTGACTTACTAGAAAACAGTTTTCTTTTTTTACTGTTCACCCATTTTTAAAATAAAAACCCGTTTGACAAACGGCGTTTACTGTTCACTTTTTTTTTTTCAAGAAAACGGTTTTATGTGAATAGTGGATAAAAGTGGTGCAAACACCAAATACAACTTTTAGTTGTTTTTTGAATTTTTTCACTGTTTAGGATACCACCTCCGCCACGGCCCCCATCGCCGCCTCCACCAACCACCACCACCGGCCATCAGTCGCCGCCGGCCTCCGCCAGTCACCCACCACCACCGCTGATCACCGCCGGCCACCACCGCCGCCCATCAATACTATTTTATTTTTCAATACAAATTTTGTTTATTTTTAATTTTCTGCTTAAAAAAACAAATACAAAAAACAGACTTTTCAAACCCACCCTCCATTTTCAGAATTACTTATTTTTTCCTTATCTACCCTTTTGCCTTCAATGTCTTCATTTAGGAAAAAAAATTTTAAAGTATTTTGATTTAATTTGGATAAAAGTGAAGATCCATTTCCCTAGGAAAAAACAAATATAATGAACATTATACTCATTTTCAAGAACAATACAAAACTAGGAAGAAGCCTTCATTGAGATAACATCTCCTCTACAGTACAAAATGGAAATTTAGCCATGAAAGGCTCTCAAGCCTTATTGGAACAAAAAACAAAAAGAAAAAAAGAAAAAGAAGGCCTCAGGTTAATTAGTTAATATTGATGACTATTAATAAGAGAAGGAAGAAACAGAATTGTCTCCAACTTGGCTCACTGATCTGGAATACTTGTTGGAAGAAGGAGATGAGGAAGAAGATGATGACATATCACCTGACCTTCTTCTCCTAAGCATCTGTCTCATCCCATCAGCCACTCGAATCGCAGGGTTAGATTTGTATTTTCGACAAAACGACATGTGAGCCTTGACAGCTTCATCCATCTCAAATGGCGCCCTCTTCCCTCGGTTCACTTCATCCCTCACAGCCTCAGAGCACAACCCACATAGCCATTTCCCATCGAACTTCGCCTTCACTTGCCTTATATACTCTTGTGTGCAATCCTCTTTCAATCCACAACAATCACACTTTGCCATTTCTATCTCCATCTCTATCACTTGCAAATAATAAAATCTCACAAACTACAAAGATTTTCAAGAAAAGTGATACTGGGTTTTTTCCGAAAAATGGGTAGTTTTTTTTTTTTTTTCTTTTCTTTTTCTACTAGGACATGGCTTACAAAAAAGGTAACAAAGTGGACATTTTTCTATATATATATGCTCTCTTTTGGCTATGGTTTTGATGGGTTTTTTGGGATGAGAACTAAGAGGTGATGAGGTTGGGATAGGGGGGAGAGAGAGAACTTATAGTAGGGAAAGTTGCCATAATTTCCTCCATGTTCTAAGGGACATGAGGGAGTGGAAAATTAGACTAATGTGGTTTTGGGGGCCTCATGTTTGGCTTTTTCTATCATATTATAAAATTATAATATGAGAGGCTATTGAATTGGATGCTAAGTCTTTGTCATTTTTTGTATTTTTTGTATTTTTAATTTATTGTTACCTTGGAGGTAGTTTTTCTTCTGGTTGCTTGACAGTTACTTTCGGTTGGGATATGGTTAAGTGGCTTGATTTTGGCTTCTCTCTCTTCATTGGCTCCACTTTTGGCTTGTGCTTGTTTTGTAGGGTTGTGTCTTGATTCTCAGCATCTGTTGACCACTACACTTTCTTCTTGTTTAATATGGTTAACAATCACAACTATACTCTCCTGACGAATGATTAATCCAATGGATTTGAATTGTTGCTTTGTATTTTTGAAATTATGTTATTTGAAAATTTAGAATTAGAAAGAAAAAAAAATTAAAAATATTTGGTTAGATTTTCAAAACTTCAACTACAAAAAATATGTTTTTAGATAATTCTTTTTTATTGTTATCAGAAAAGAAAAATTCAATTTCGAAAATTTTCAAGAATAAATTTTAGAGATACTGATCAAATAGGTCCTTAAATTCTGATTAAATTTTCTAGAAATGTCATAATATGTGCACATATTATACAGTTATATTCATGGTTTGCTATTGCAGTGTCGACTTTGGTCGCGATTACGATAAGTGTAATGAACTCGGGCTAAGAGCTTTTAAAATAAATATCTAATGAGTATCGGCATTACGTAATGCTATCGTGATCTTTCAAAAATGTTAGGAAGCAACCATGATTATAATAAGCCAAAGATACATTGATTTACATTATGTGACTGTATCGGGACATAACTCTTATCAATCAAGCCAAAAAAGAAAAATTCACTCCATATACCACATACTTTCAATGGTGATCTGTGCTTGCGAAGGTTGAAGTTTACAAAGCTTCAACATTGGAAGTATGTTTGAAGTTTACCACATACTTTCAATGGTCTGTGACTTTATAAAATTTAACTTTTGCAAATATGTGAACGAGTAAAATCTGATATGTTGGAAATTCCGACGACCCCTGGTCCATTTCAATATATATATATATATATATATATACAACATTATTCAATAATAATTAAGTAAAGTGCTTTCAAGTTTCACCTCAAATAATATAATATCAACAATTGACTAATAGGTGCCATTTCAGATTAATCACTTGCCCAAATTTTATAGTAACTACTCCCATGCACCTTGAACCCCATTTTACGTGTTTTTTCATTTTACTTACGCGGGAATGACACTGTTGTAGCATCATTAAGATAGAGACAATCAATTATTGAAGGAAAATGTTGATATTCTTAGAGTTTCCACATTATAATTAGTGGTAGGTTTAAGGCTACTTTCTCCATGTGACAATGTTGCTTTCACTTACACTGTTTGTCTATCAAGTTGACTTCATCAAAGAAATTCTCGAATTTGGATGAGTAGTTACAAATAATTAATTTGTGTTTTTTTAGAGTAAATCCAAAGGAACCCCTTCAATATTTAGGTTTGATATATGAGAGATTCTTTTATTTTCTTTCATGAACTATATTAGAATGTATTTTCTGAACCCTCTAAATTTTCATAACATCAAATATTCATGTTTTAGTAAGTTCTATAGTTTGTAAATTGAAGAGAAGCATATTAATGAAAAATTCTAGATGCTTGTAGTTGCAATGTTTCCTTGTTTCTATCACCTTGCCATACCCTTCAAGTCTTTTTTATGGAAAGAATACAGGAATTCTCTATATATGTGGCAGGAAAGGAAAGGACAATAAGGTTACATAATATAAGTAAATGACAATATTGATCACACGCAACATTTTATTCAAATAATTCTTCATGATTGAATTACGATGAAGTCAGATGAGAGTTTGTACTTTTTTTTTTTTGTTGAGAATTTCGTTTCGAGTAACAAAACCAAATATATCTCCCTACTTTTCTTTAGACATGTGTCCTATTTCGTCTGATTATTATTAATATTAATACAATTTTATCTCGGTTCTCTTTGCTGAAGTTATTAGTAGCCTTCGAAAGCTGCCTGTGAGTGAACATGGGCATTGGCTGCATTCCTACTTAGTTCTTCGATACCCTCATTTCGCTCAAGGCTCCTCTTCTTCTTCCTACGAGCTCTGACAACGAATGGCAACACCACTGTAGCTAGAAGATGCCGAATTTCCTTTTCTATCGGCATAACGTAGAAGGATGAGGTAACATGTGATGTGGTAGACATGACACTATGACAACATGGCATATGCTTTTGGGTCGGCCTTGGCGGTATGATTTTAATTCCACCCATGGTGGTCATTGAATACTTTCACTTTTGTAAAAAATGGGCTTAAATATTTATGGATCGGCTCTGGTTTTGATTTTTAATTATCTGAGTCAATCTGTTATTGTTCATCTACATCTTAAAATAATTATTGTTAGAATACATTAGGGCTTAGAGTCTTAGACCCATCTAGATAATCCTAATCCATTTAGTATTACCATTTAAATAGTTAGTCTCAGACCATTTAATATTACTTAACTTATATTGACTTATCTCCCACACCAAGTTTACTTATTCTCTACACCTTCTCCGTTATATATAGGGGTATATCTATTGTAATAGATATACTTCAATATACATAATACAATATATTCTTCATCTTTATTCTCTTTTATTATTCTCTTTATTATCTTTGTTATATTCTCTCTATTAACATCATATCAGAGCATTTTTTTTTCTAACATGGTATCAGAGCCTACTGATTCTTTGTAGTTCTTTCCACGTATTGTCATCTCTGTCGGAGATGACACTTGGGATGACACTTCATCTTCTATCCCCGACGGCGATCTTCAATTAAAACCCTAGTCTCTTAATCAAACTCTCATCATCAGACTCTCTCTTGTCTCTATATCCCTGATGGGATTTGTATTGTCTTTCACCCCATCACAACTCATTTTGGATTTGTCTTTCACCACCTCTCAAGGAAAACAACCACCCCATCACAACTCATTTTGGATTTGTCTTTCACCACCTCTCAAGGAAAACAACCAACTCAAGTCTTCAATCGCACTTTTGTGATCCATAAATCAGTCATTTCTCTCTGATCTGTTGGCACTTCTCCCCCGATCAATCCCCGCCTCATCTTTGATCGTTCGTCGATCAATCGCCATCTCATCCCGATCGATCGCTCCTTTTTCCCGATCAATCACCTCATATTTGATCGATCTCCTCATCCTCGATCGATCACCTCATATTCGATCGGTCGCCTCATTCTCGATCGATCACCGCCACCTCCATCACCGAAGCCCGCAGACTCCTTCCTCTTTCCTGCCAATTCGTGCCCTAGCTTGTGCTCAATCTGCAGCGACCAAACCGTGACACCACCACCAGCAAATCGTTACTTCATCACCATCGATCTGTCCCAACCGAACTATTGCACCACCAAACAACCCCTTAGTCGCGTCCTCACCTCGTCGTGCAACCTTTAGTGCCGCTGCCACACCAGCGACCAAAACCCTCCACCGATGACCTCCTATCTTGGTCACGGTCTCTCCCTCGCGATCTCTTTCATCAAACCGCATCAAGTTCACGCCCCTCTCATTCTTCACCTCAAACTCTCACAAACCCTAACCCTCTCAACTTCTCCACCCCCATCCGATCCATACACACACATATATATATACATCCATATAACTCCCTTACTCTCATGACTCTCCATCCCCAGTCTCATTCTCTAACTCTCAGCTCTCAATCTCTTATACACACATGGCATATATCCATAAATATATGGATATATATCCATATATTTATGTCCAACCCTATCAGAGTCACTTACGCACCTTTTCCTCAATTCAGGAAATAGAGAACTCGAAAAGTTCCACCGAGAACTCGAGAATTTCCTCTATCGGGATGAATTTGTTTTTTTTTTTTTTTTGCAATATTATATGTTCGTCAAATTCTGAACTTACTTAAAAGCTACCACCTAAATTACAAAAGAAAAAAAAATACTATTTATTATCTAAGTTTATCCTCCTCACAGAATGTTTGCATCACTGTATATATATATATGAAAATATTGTCATTTTTGGTTCTATATTCAATATAATCCTTGTGTTCATTGGTTTTATATATCCACGTAGACTTAAAGTGGAGTGACATATATATATGTATATCTATTCCTAAAGGATTAGCACATAACTAGCTAGACAATATTGCCTTTTTAAATGTGATCTCTACCTATCTAGAAACAGCATGCAGTCAAATACTGTGGTCTATGAAGGAAAAATCTATGTTCCAAACCCTAGTTTAGACCCTTGTAAAAAAATAAAACCATGGGCAAGCATGTGAGGTTGCTGAGCCTGAGCTAGAATTGAAGCAGCATATACACCACATTAACCAAAGCAGTCCTAAGGAGCAATCATCAACTGTCCTCCCATCATGTGAATGCTTGTCTAGTTGGTGAATAGCATTTCCCAGTGGCCACACAGTTCAGGGGTCAGAACCCAGTCCACACACTTCAATTGTTTCCTGACATGTATATATGTGTTGTATAAATACAATATACATATATATAAATATATATATGTATAACTTTATTTTTATGGATATGGTATATTGAGATATTGTGGTAGTCGTCATTTATGTCTACAAATTGAGCTAATTAATTTGTGTTTAATTATACAAAACTCTAGACTTCTCATGAAATTCAATGAATTTACTAATTGGAAAGTCATTTCTATAATGGAGTTGTTACATATATTGGTACCAGTGTTAATTAGTTGCAAGACTTTGGAGCGAATAATAATTTATTGTTTCATGTGCTATGTATTATTAGGAATTATTTTTCATCTCACATTTAGAAATTAATCTCATCCAAGATCATTAATACATATTTTTACTCACACAGATAACATACAATATTTAACGTGATTCAGTCCCAACTTTAACCTACGTCCACGGAAAAAGAATATTCATTAGGAAGATATTACATATGTTCATTGCACATTCTCTTGATGCAATCGCATACACCTGGTATCCATTACACCTTCTCCTGATGCAATCGCATACACCTCACCCTCACATCTCTCTTCCTCACCACATCTCTATATTTTCTCTCTAAGTCTCAACCCAAACCCTAGGTCTCTATTTATAGAGTTAAACTTCATTCCTTGTTGGACAAAGATTACAATTCCTTGGAGAATAAAACTCTCTTACAAGAAAATTTCTTTTACAATACAACTCTAAATATGAAACATAATTACAATAGAATTTGAGATAATTTCCTAACAATCTTCACATTGGCTCGAATTTTATCATCTTCTCAAAGTTTTACCTTGCTTCAAGCATCAACACTCTTTTACTCATTATTTTCTTCTTTTTCATCAACGCTCTTCTTTTTCATCTACAAGCATCATGTTCCACATCCACCGTGACTATGTATGTTTCTTCAACATCAACATCATCTTCAAGACTATCTTCAATCATTAACATCATCTTCAACATTATTCAACATCAATATCATCTTCAACATTACCTTCATAACCGCGATTTCTCCGCGATCACTTCATCATCTTTATCTTCTTTAAGCTCGGTCACCTCTATACTAAGCCGCAATCGCCACCTTTATCAAATCTTCATCATCTCAATTTTATTTTTATTTTTTATACTATCCTATCACTATCAGAATCATCGTCACTGATCAGAAACTCATTTACTTTGTCAAGTCCCAAATCCTCACAATTCCCATCTTCACAATCAACTCTACACAATCTTCCCCAAAAAAACACCACTACCACTACCATCGAATTCTTTCCTCACATATTGTCCCACCAGCGCCTTCAACCTCGTTCCGACCACCTGTCTCTTTACCGTCTCACTCAAATCACTCAATGACTCGGCATCAACATCAACTTGAAACCCAATAATTTCGTTAGAAGATGCAAGCCACCATTGCTACGCGTTCTCCACCACGCTGATGTGTGCCATATGCCTCATGCATCAACCGAAACACAACCTCCACCTCATCGACATAAAAAATAGCCTCAGCCAAGCTTTGCAACTTGACATTTTTGTCTTTTCTTTTCCCATAGCTCCCACTGAGCCTTTCGAGGCGTTCGGAGTCGAATCACACAAAATCGATCATATAATTGCATCCGGAGTGGTCCAAAACCTTAAAAACGCCTTTGACCGCGTCAAAACAACTCCAAACGGGCCAAAAAACAAATCAGCACAAAAGACAAAAAATTACTGACGACGTCATAAACTTCTTGGGGGCGCGTGCCTCCTCCTATGGGGCTTATTTTTGTGTCAAAACGTTCATCTTCAAAAGATCTTTCCGTTGATATATTATACGCCTTATCTTAATCAACAATGCTCCACGAAATAAACCCGAAACAAAACTGTTGTGCGTGGAACCAAAAAATCTGGCCGGAACTTCAGGCGGCGCGTGGGGGCACGTTCAGATGTTTCTGGGGATGCGCTTGACTGTCATTGCTTCATCTCATCAAGACGAAGCTCCTGGTATGGTTGGTTTCTGATTTTGAACAACTCTGATCTTCGAATATGAGCCAGAACATACGAGTTTCTTATTTGCTTCAACCTGGAACTTTCTAATACCGATCTACTTAAACTTTGTTCTGATACCATTTGTTAGGAATTAATCCCGCCTAAGAACAATATTTAACGTAGTTCAGCCCTAACTTTGGCCTACATCCACAGAGAGAGAATACTCATTAGGAAGATATTACAACCTTCTCCTGATGCAATCGCATACACATCACCCTCACATCTCTCTTTCTCACCACATCTCTATATTTTCTCTCTAAGTCTCTACCCAAATATTAGGTCTCTATTTATAGAGTTAAACTTCATTCCTTGTTGAAAAAGAAAATAATTTCTTGTTGAATAAGGATTACAACTCCTTGAAAAATAAAACTCTCTAACAATAAATTTTTTTTACAATACAACTTCAAATAGGAAACCTAATTACAATAGAATTTGAAACATTTTCCTAACATGTAAAACCATATAATATATATATATATATATATATATATATATATTGTGCATGTCCATTGGATATTTCATTAGTTGCGATACTAGAAAAAAAAATGTTAGTAATGAGAAAATAATTTGTTTCATGTGGTATGTTTAGAAATATTAGTGCATGTCTAATGGATATCCATAGTGTATATCAATTATCAAGCAAGTAGGGTTTTCAGGATGTAAGTACATATACATGTATATACGTTTTGTATGATTCGATTCTCTCCCTATAAAAAAATATTTTCAATTTGTATACAACGTTTGGCTTATCAGCTTGATAAACATGGCTTCTGGTGAACACTAACACTCGGCCAGTAATAAATTTAGGGTAAGAAAAAACAAGTGATGGAGAAAGAGAGACTATATTTATTATTTATATGCATGATTCATTTGGAATCACATATATATATATATATATATATATATATATATATATATATATACACGCTATATTCTTTGTTTATCCAACCATATTCTACCTTTCTATTAATATACGTATAGGCATATTTGTCCATTTGTTTTAGCTATATATATATATATACACGCTATATTCTTTGTTTATCCAACCATATTCTACCTTTCTATTAATATACGTATAGGCATATTTGTCCATTTGTTTTAGCTCTATGTGAATATTGTTCAGTATTCAATGATTTGTCACATGGGCTCTTGTTTGGTTACTCCATTAAGATATGGAAAGCATATAAATATTTATAATATGTATATAAACTATACAAAATTAAATGGAGGTTGGGAGTTTGTATTTAATGTCCTTCACATGGCATTGCTCATACATTATCCTGCACTTAGCTATCAAACCATGGATTCTTCTCTCCCCACCCAAGTCCCCATTTTAGTCAATTATTTGATACTTTCAATTCTACTTTACAAATTCAATATTAAAAACATCCAACAAATCATACTACCTTTCACTTTTAAGCACCAATAAATCATATTAACAAAGTTGTCAAACCACATAATTTTAGATCTATTCAACACCCATTTTTTATCATTCATAAATCCGATAGATAGATATGATATATATAGCATTTAACGAAAATCAACAAACCGGCTATTCACTTTGAACTCTCGTATATTCTGTAAACTTAAGAATATACTTTGATTCAAGGAGGATGAGATTCGTAAAATATGAAGCCCTTCATATATCAATGTTTTCACATGATTAATTAAAAAAAATATAAAAGTAAGAATTCTTTTTTAAAATGACAAATAACATATATAGTATTAAAAACACAGAAAATAAAATTGGTTTTCGTTCATTATAAAGAGAACGATCTTGTTTACATAAAAAATATATATATATAATATTTTTTATACCATTTTTTTAATCTACTTTTTATTCATTATTTTAGTTCTTTGACCACTCTTATGGATTATTTTAATATTATTTTTCTTTTTTAACTAAGAATCAAATATTTAATTTACACTCTTTTATAAAAAAAAATTGTACTTGATTACTACCTTTTTCAGTAATTAAAAATTTGGGCATTATTATGCCAAGGGCCCATTGGATGGACAACACAGGTGAGAAGGATGAAAAATAAAATAAAGAGATATTATCTAGATTACTGTGTTTTCAAAATAAATCAACCCACCCCTTATATTTAAGATAACTCCATGCAAAGTTTTTAAATTTGATCAAATTGCCCCTCATCCCATGTATTTCAGATAACCCCCTACAGTTTTTAAATTTGATCAAATTGCCCTCTTCCTCTCCAATTTTTGCCAGCTCCGTTAGAATTATTGACATGTGCGTGTCATGTGAGGCATAAAGGTTGATTTAAAGACAAAAATATTCCTAAAACCACATGAGGTTTCCTGATAATAGCCCTGAAATCACAGGAGGGTTTACTGATAAAGGTTGATTTCACAAAAATGGATGGTTCACCATCACCTCACATACCTTCATTTAATGGGAGCTGGTATGGCTTTCAGGGTTGCCGAGAATATAGTATCCAAATCACGCAGGCCTACATATAGGTTCCTCGGGGCCATGACCTCTCGAAATTTTTGTTATTAGCCCTAAGAAATATATTTTTTTATACATAAGCTCATTCAAAGTTTCATATGACCTTACAAAAAAAAATTTAAAAATTCTTTAGGTCTTCAAAATATATATATATATATATATATTATATAAGTTTTTTTAAAAAAATAAATATGCCACCCCCTTTGCTCCGCCCCCGCAGATCAATGTATATGCATTATTTCTTCATCCTTTCCTAATACTATCGTGACTAAACAAATAAATATTTAAATATTTATTTACGAGCACACTAGTAGATGTGAAGATTTGGTTAACAAAATTAATAGTTTTCAACTAGCAAAGAGTCTTTTTCCTAATATGGAATAGTTGATTTCAATTCTAATAAAAGAAAAAAAAAATCCAAGATCGGAAAAAAATTATTCTACATTTGGTAGGTACAAGAATAGTTTGAACCGTTTGAGAATAAATCGGAATTTGAGCTAAATTACAAGGAATATAATGATCATTAATTCATATATAGCACAATATAAAGAGTGTGAACTCCAATTTGGAGTGCAAGTAATACTTACCTAGTTGGTCTATCCTTTATGATTAGTCTCTTTGAATCTAAGTTGTAAATTATATTTGTTTTGTCATGTTATATGAAATTGGAAAATAATTAATTCATACTTTAAATTAATTTTTGTTTTTTCAATTTAATTCTAATACATTGTTATATGCAACCGAACATACTTTATATAGTCAAAACAGTGTATGTATTGGGTACTGGTAATGAGTAGTGGCAAAGTCGGGTTTTATCATAATTTGAGGTTTAAAATTTTAATATATAATATATAGGGATATTATCAGTAAACTCTCTTGTGATTTCACAAAAAGACCGACTAACCTCCTCCATTTTAGAAAATTCTCCTATAGTCTGAAGAAATGACTTTTAAGTCATTTATTACTTCCGTTAGTGGGAGTTGACGGAAATTGGAGGGGAGGAGACAATTTAATCAAATTTGAAAACTGTAAAGGGATTTTTTGTAATGAAGGAGGATTAGTTGATTTATTTTGAAAACTGTAAGGTTTCTGATAATATCCCTAAAATAATACCAGATTGGGAATATAATTAGACCACCTATTATTAATCAGACCAGTCCATTTCTCTAACACAAGATTGATATTGTAATCTCTATAGGCGGTCGTTGCCACTTATAGCTCGTACATAGAATAATTTTAATTAGCTAGAGACTTTGGTCTGTTACAAGCTTGAAATTATTGGTGATTAATATATTATATATAAGATATAGAATATAATACTGTATGGATATATATACATATATGGGCAAATGACGCTAAACCCCCTCTAGTTTGAAAATTGGGCACAAAACCCCCTCATGGTTTCTAAATCCCCCTATCCTTTGAAAAGTGGGCGAATACACCCCATCTGGTACGATTTTAGGTGTGATTTTACCTAATTGGCCTTCATATTATATTATAATTTTACAATTATTTTCAATAAACCCCCCTAAACTATTAAATTTTCACGTTACCCCCACCATAATGGGTAAATTACAATTTCACCTCCCAAAATTTGAAAAAATATTTAAAATTTTAAAATATATATATAAATAAAATTAAAATATATATATAAAATTGGGAAAAATATATAAATTCGAAAATCATATAAATTTCAAATATATATATATATATATAATTAGAAAGAATATATATAAAATTTGGAAAAAATATATAAATTCAAAAAATTTATATAAAATTCGGAAAAATAGATAAAATTCGAAAAAATAATTAAAATTAGAAAAAATATATAAAATTTCAAAAAAATATCTAAATTCTAAAAAAAACATATAAAATTTGGAAAACAATATATAAAATTTGAAAAAAAATACATAAATTCACAATATATATAAATAAAATTAGAAAAAATATATAAATTCGGAAAAATATATAAATTCGAAAAACATATAAAATTTCAAATATATATATAATTAGAAAGAATATATATAAAATTTGGAAAAAATATATAAATTCAAAAAATTTATATAAAATTTGAAAAAATAGATATAATTTGAAAAAATATATATAAATTTTTGAAAATATATAAAATTCAAAAACAATATAAAATTAGAAAATAATATATAAAAGTTCAAAAAAATATATAAATTCTTAAAAAACATATAAATTCAAAAAATATATATAAATTCAAAAAGGTTGAATGTTTGAGTTTTTCTACTTTTATAATATGAAGGGCAATTAAGTAGAAATAAAATCCATCACATGAATCATTCATTAGTCATATCTTTTAGTGTGTTATTTTGCTGTTTAAAAATAAAAGGTTTAATGTTCGAGTTTTTATGGAGTCAAAATTGTATGAGTTTTAATTTCTTGTCTAGGTAAATAAGGATTGTTATTCATTCCAGCTTATTATTAATTTGGGCATATAGACCTTATAGTATGTTCGTGAAAGTGGATATGAAAACTGTAGCATGGCATGTTAGCTTCTTTTTAGAATTTATATATTTTTAAATTTATATGTTTTTTTAGAATTTATATGTTTTTTTTTGAAATTTTAATTATTTTTTCTAATTTTAATTATTTTTTCGAATTTTATATATTTTTTGAAATTTATATGTTTTTTGAACTTTTATATATTATTTTCTAATTTTATATTTCTTTTTGAATTTTATATATTTTCAAAATTTTATATATTTTTTCCAAATTTAATCTATTTTTCTGAATTTTATATAAATTTTTTTAATTTATATATTTTTTTCAAATTTTATATATTTTTTCTAATTTTAATTATTTTTTCGAATTTTAATTATTTTTTGAAATTTATATGTTTTTTTAGAATTTATATATTTTTTTGAACTTTTATATATTATTTTCTAATTTTATATTTGTTTTTGAATTTTATATATTTTCAAAAATTTATATATTTTTTCCAGATTTTATTTTAATTTTCCGAATTTTATATAAAGTTTTTGAATTTATATATTTTTTCCAAATTTTATATATTCTTTCTAATTATATATATATATATATATATATATATTGAAATTTTATATGTTTTTCGAATTTATATATTTTTCCCAATTTTATATATTTTTTCCGAATTTATATATTTTTTCGAATTTTATATATATATATATATATATATATATATATTGTAAATTTATGTATGTTTTCCAAATTTTATATATATTTTCAAATTTTACGAGGTGAAATTATAATTTACCCATTATGGTGGGGGCAATGTGAAAATTTAATAGTTTAGGGAGGTTTATTGGAAATAATCTTAAAATTATAATATAATATGAAGGGCAATTAAGTAAAATCATACCTAAAATCTTACTAGAGGGGGTGTATTCGCTCACTTTTCAAAGGATAGGGGGTTTAGAAACTATGAGGGGGTTTTGTGCCCACTTTTTAAACTATATGGGGGTTTAGCATAATTTTCCCATACATATATATACTTTTGTATTATTTCTTATCCTCTGATTCTCTCCCGATTTTGTATTGAAACAGCTTCAATCATTTGGGAAGTTTTAACAACTATTTGAACTTCTAACTTCCTCCTATTACATCACAGCTTATGGTGATTTTTGGCTTCATCGTCAAAATAAGGGTTAATTTCATAAAATTCCATATACTATCTAATTTAATTAATTAATCTTTATTATGTTCACTTTGTCTCCTATATTATTCAATTTCATCACTATGCCCCCTCCCCTCACATTTTGAGTCATAATACCTAAACTACCCTTAATAGTATAGGGGGGTTTAGTGAAATCAAACATTTAAAAAATTATTTTTCGAAAATCAATTATATTTTTTGTAAAAACTATAAATTTCAAATATATATATATATATTTCGGAAAATATATATATGGGTCCGTTTGGATACGAGAAAACAGTTTTTGCTTTTTTACTGTTCATCCAGTTAAAAAAAAAAACACGTTGGCAAACGCTTTTACTGTTCACTTTTTTTTCCCCAAGAAAACTGTTTTCTGTGAATAGTGTGTAAAAGTGGTGAAAACACCAAATACAACTTTTAGTTGTTTTCTGAGTTTTTTCACTGTTTAGGGTACCACCTTTGTCACCGCCCCCACTGCCGCCACCACCAACCACCACCACCCCCCGCCACCGGTCGCCGTCGCCGGCCCCCACCACCGCCGGCCACCACTGTCGTCCACCAATACTATTTTATTTTTCAATACAAATTTTCATTCAAACGTTTTTTTGTTTTTAGTTTTTTGCTGAATAAAACAAAGACAAATACAAAAACAGTTTTTATATTTGAAGACATAAAACAAATACAAAAAACAGGTTTTCCAAACGCACCCTATATTTCGGGATAAATATATATAATTCGACAAAAATATATATTTTCCGAATTGTGTTTTAAAAAATATAATTTTTTTGTGAAAAATATATATTATTTTCAAAATTATAAAATATATATATTTTGGAATTTTTTATTATTATTTTCGGAAAAAATAATAAATATTTTTCGCAAAAAAATTATTTATCGGGAAAAAAATCATATTTTCGAAAATCAATTATATTTTTCGTAAAAACTATAAATTTCAATATATATATATATATATATATTTCGGAAAAAAAATCATATTTTTCTCAAAAAAATCATATTTTGGAACATAATATATATTTTTCCCAAAAAAATTATTTTTCGGAAAAAATTCATATTTTTTTAAAACAATTCGAAAAATATATATTTTTGAGAAATTATATATATATTCCGAAATATATATCATTTTCCAATATATATATATATATATATATATCCTGAAATATATATATTTTTCGAAATATATATTGTTTTCGATTTTTTTTTCTCCAAAATATATATATATTTTTTAAATTTATAGTTTTTACGAAATATATAATTAATTTTTGAAAAATAATTTTTTTAAAGACTTTATTTCACTAAACCCCCCTTATATTATTGATGGTAGTTTAGTTATTATAATTAAAAATGTGAGAGGAGGGGGCATAGTGATGAAATTGAATAGTATAGGACACAAAGTAAACATAATAAAGATTAATGAATTAAGTTGAATAGTATAGAGGGATTTTGTGAAATTAACCCTCAAAACAATGAAGAATATAAATCGCACTCTCAATCACCCATTTCAAAACCAACGGACAAAAACAACCTCTTTACATCTATTTTTATTTATTTTTCATAAAAAAATTTCTTTACATCTATTTGCATGTATCAATGGATAAGACGTGTACATATTTAATCATGAAAAATGTCATTAGCAAGGTATCAATCTAATTAGCTCATCTACTGATTTTAAATTCATCAAGAATTATTAAATGCGTAATTTTAATATTTGTGTAGATTGTTATCTATCCTAATTGACATTTTTTTAATTAGGGCATCAAAGAGACTCTTTATTAATTTTATTTTATTTTTTTATAAATTGTTAGACCACAAAATTAAATAGGTTTTTAAATATTTTGTTGGGATGCATAATAATAAAATAAATATAAAAAAAATTCCCATCTACAATAGTATGATTAACATCAAAGGAAATCCCACTTAAGATTGTGGATAAAGAGAGAAAATCCCATCTCTTTCATTTTAATGTAAGCAACTTAATAGTTTTTTAGTTTTTCAAAAAAAAAAAAAAACTTAATAGTTTTGTCTACACAGAATAATCTGTTATTCATAACACATAAACAAATCTCCAAAATTAATTTTATAACATGGACTATTACCAATCCTTTAATTTTTCTTTTTGGCTAGAAATGGAAGGATAGGGCAAGCCTAATGTCGGCCATAGGAGGCGTGGCCACGTGGCATATGTGGTAGAGTGGGACCATACTTTAGCACTTTTAAGTTTTAAGTTAGATATCACAACAAAATTGGTGGACCTACCGCACCAAGCATGCCACGTGATTGCCTATATACGTTTTGTTTTCCATTAGATTTTTGGGTAATGTGCATTGAACTGAGCTATTTTCTTTCTCTCAACATACCTCCCCAGAATTATGTTTTAGATTTTAAATTTTTTAAACTATTCTACCTTTTACCGTTCACTGCCTCCCATCATAACACACCATTAGTTAAAATTATGTTAATTTGCACTCAAATCTCTAAGGTTTTTGATCAATTGCACTCGTCTCCTAAGATTTCATTTTTCCTGACACCCCCTGAAGGGGAAAATGACCGGAATGCCCTTGTGTTATCTCTCTTATTTCATGAGACAAATATTTAGGTGGTGAAATTACTTCCATGCTCCAAGATGAAAACCTTATAATGTATATATATCTATAACAACTATTCTAAAATATGAGGGTTTGAAAATATTTTCAAATATTTTTTTCAAAATAAAAATTAATGAATTAATATGTATTAGTTGAAGTGCAACTCTAAGGAGTATGTCAAAACGATATAGAGTAAAAATAAATAAAAGTTGAAAATATTTCAATACTTTTAAAAAATAATAATAATTAATTAATATGTATTACTTGAAATGTAACTCTAATGAATATTTCAAAAGATATAGAGTAAATATATAAGACAAGGGGTTATAAATATTTTCATATTTTTTTAAAAAAAGTTAATTAATTAATATACATTAATTGAAATGTAACTCAAATGAATATTTCATAAGATATAGAGTAAAAATATAAGACAAATATATTTCGGTAAGGAAAAAGAATATAACTTATATATACAGAAATCTGTATATATTTATCTATTTATCTATTTACTACTAATAAAAACACAAGAACTATCTAATATTTCGATTCATTATCACCTTTTATAATATAAAAATTTATAATAAGTAAAGTTTGTCATTATTTAAAGTGTAAGGGCTTAAATTAACTTTACAAAAAAATTAATAAATAATAAACTATTTGTCATATTTTTATAAAAATATAAAAATTACAATAAGTAATATTTGTTATTATTTTACAGTGTAAGGGCTTAAATTAATTTTACACAGAATAATAAATTATAAATCATTTGTAACATTTTTATACATTTATCACCTTTTACAATACAACAAAAACTATAATTAAAATGTATTACTACTTATTTAAATTGTAGGAGTTGTATATTATTTATTTACAGAATCAATTAAATTATATGAACTCACAAATATTTTATACATCTATCACCTTCTAAAATACAAAAAAATAAAAAATAATCATAAATAAAGTGTATTAATATTATTTAATGTAAAATTTCATAATATTAGTTTTAGGGAAAAATTAAAAAATGATAACTTTTGGGGCTTATATTACAAAAATGACAATTTTTAAAAAATAATTTAAAGAAAGGTGATAATATTTCAAAAATCATTGTATTCAAAGTGCTTGAAAAGTTTTTCAAATTGAGCTTAAAACATAAGGGTTGCTTGATCCATTAATTTAGTCAACATGTCTTTTACACTAAAGTAAGGGCACAAGAGTCATTTCATGGGATCTTCACCCCTTCAGGGGCTGTCATTGCAAGAAAAATAAAATTTCAGGGGATTTGAGTACAAATTATCTTAATTTAACTAACGGTATTATAACGGAGTGTCATTGATTGTAACAATTTCATAATTTGAACGGTTATCACATAGTTCAGGAAGTTTATTGAGAGAGAGAAAATAGTACCGGAGGGTTTAATGCACTTTACCTAGATTTTTAATACTATATCACTTATATTCACTATCCTACTTCATGATATTTGATGATTCAAATTATTGCAAAGATATAAATCTTCAATCATTCATTTTCGAAAATGCGTGTACCAATTTTACTTGCCGAAGAACTATGTGGGTAGCAAACGAATTCAGTTTCGATCATGTTAATATTTTTTTTCTGGATTTGATTTCAAATCTGATCAAATTCAAATCCTATAAAACTTTGGTTGGTGGGGTCAATTCTGATTACATCAAATCTTAGGCTCCGTCATTAACGTTTCTATTTTTTTAAGAAATAAAAACAAAAAAACGTTCTACTTACAAGAAATTAAAAAACAGAAATGTCATTTGTTAATTCCAATTATTTTTATAATTGTTGGAACAAAAATAAATAATAATATTTAATAACAATTTTGTTTCTCATATTTATTTTTTTGTAATTTTTTTTATAATTTTTATTTTGGCATTTACTTGCGTAGATAAAATAAAATAAATTAAAGAAACTATTAAACTCAAATATCGCAAGTTAAAGTTACAACTTCTAACGATTAATCAATTATAACATTAATTTTTAAAGTCTACAAAACGAAATAATATCCAAACATATGATAATATGAATCACTCTCTTCGGTAGTTGTTTCACAATGCATTTGAGATTGAATCACAAACTCCATTCATTAGTCGCATTTGAGATTGAATCATGAACTCCACATATTAAAATTTATTTTATATTAATTAAAAATATTTTATTATTTAATTTAATATATTATTAATATCAATTTATATTTAATAAATATATATATATAATAAATCATATATTTTTGTCTCATAAATTCAAACTAATATATAAAATTTTATATAGTATTAAATTTACTTTATTAATCACAAATATTTTACTATTTAAATAATATATTATTATTTAATATAATATATTTTATATTTAATAATATGTTATTATATATAATAAAATTTATATTTTTGTAAAATTTATATATTAAAATTTATTTTATATTAATTAAAAATAATATTATTATTTAATAATTTTTTATTATTTAATATAACATATTATATAATGTATTATATATTTAAAATAATATATTAATTGTAATGGAAACCAAACAGTAAAAAGCATAAAGGCAAATAGTAAAAGCAATAAAGGTAATAGTGAAAAAAACATTTCTCTTGTATACTAGAGAAATATGGGGTGCGTTCACTAACGTGGAACATTTCCCCTACCAAAAAGCATAAATAGAAATAAGAAACATGTTTAATAAATTATTTATGTTTTCCAATAATGTGAAATGTTTCTCATGTTTCTCTTAAAAATGAGAAACATAAAAAAGATGTTTCTGTTCCAATAATGTGAAATGTTTTTTTTTGGATAAATCTCAATTACACCCCCTCAAATTCAAAAAAATATATATAATTCAAAAATAATATATTAAATTTTGAAATATATATAAAATTCAAATATATATATATATAAATTACGAAAACAATATACAAAATTCGAAAATAATATATAAAATTATAAAAAAATATAAAAAATTTGGAAAAAAATATATAAATTAGAAATATATATATAAATTTCGAAAATAATGTATAAATTTCGAAAACAATAAAATATATATATTATTCAAAAATATATATATAAAGTTCGAAAAAATATAAACTTCGAAAATATATATAATTCTAAAAACATATATAAAATTCAAAATATATATATAAAATTTGAAAAATATATATAAATTTTAAAAAAAAAATATTTCGAAAAACAAAATTTGTAAAAATATATAAATTTATAAAATAAAAAAAAATAAAAAAAGAATATATATTGGTAAAATGTCACATCTTTTCTAAGGAAGTGAATCAAACTACTTATCACTAACATCAATTAATGATCTTCTTTTATATATAATTTTTACAATATATATATATATATATATATATATATATATATATTTCGAATTTTATAGATTGTAACTGTAACTTCTGATAGTTGAGTTTAATAGTTTCTTTAATCTAATTTATTTTACTCAAGTAAATGTTAAAATAAAAATTATAAAAAAAATTACCAAAAATATATGTGAAACAAATGCATTTACTAAACATAATTATTTGTTTCTATTCCAAAAATTATGAGAACAATTGGAATTAACAAACGTCATTTCTGTTTTTCTATTTCTCGTAAGAAGAACGTTATTTTGTTTCTGTTCCTTCGAAAAACAGAAACGAAAAATGTTCCACGTTAGTGAACGCACCCATGGGAAACATCTTTTTTATGTGAAACATGGGAAATATTTCTCATTATTTGGAAACATAAGTAATTTATTAAACATTATTATTGTTTCTATTTCTACTTTTTGGTAGGTGGGAACAAAAAGCAAGAAACGTTTCCGTTAGTGAACACACCTTTATCTATCTAATTTGACCAGATTATTTCCGTACCAAACTTCTCATTAATCAACGGACAATGCTTGCCTTATATCATATAAATAAGGAAAGTCTTCCTTACATGTGATGTGGTTAAATAAAAAACTTACATATGTCCTAAAATTTTAAAAGTATAGTCATAATTGTATTTTCAAAAATTTTGAAAATCAAATAAATCGTTGATCATGAAATGATTTTCAAATTTTTTGCAATACTTTTAAATCTTATGACACATGTTAGTTTTCTATTAGACCATATCACATGTAAGGAGGAAATTCATTCTTACATGACTTGGGGCAAATATTTCCTTTAATCAACCGCTAATGAAAAACAAGAAAATATATGACTAATTGGCCAAATAGACAATTGGCTTGAGAAGGGCATGATTAAATTACATACTTCTTTCAACCAAATAAATAAGAAGTGGGGTAGTGTATTTAGGGATGCAAAAAAACCCGCCCCGCCCCGATTTAAGCGGGTTTGGGGACTCGATTAAATAAATAGGGGCGAGTATGAGGGTGGAGGAGAAATCCCCGGTTGGTAATCGAGGCGAGTATGGGGAGGGGTCGCCCCACCCTGCCTCGGTTAAAATACATATTTTACTAATATACCTTCAATATTATTATATATTATTAATATATACCTTTTATATAAAATAACTCATTCATTTTTTTATATATTTCACTCAATACTAGTCCCCTTATTATTTTGTTAGGAGTCTAATGTTACACAGTCTAGGTGATTAATTCGGTATTATTAGTTTTTATATATTACTACCTTGGTATTTTTATGCGATTTGTATGTTTAAGCATGTTTCAAGTTCGGTACGTGTAAAGTGAGCTAAATCTGGTGAATTAACTGAAGAGGTGCAAAAATAGACTAAAAGGAAGTTAAAAAGACAAAACAAGTGCATTTGAGGCAAACATAAGTAACTAAGACGCATGGGGCGAATTTCAAACAAGAATAAAAACATTTTTTGTTTTAGGATCGATCCCACGTTTTTGGGATCTATCCCACCTTCAGGCGCTGGAATTAGCGAGAGTTACTCTGGGATAGATCCCTATAATATGGGATTGATCCCAGTCTCATGTACTGGAATTGGCGAAATCTATTATGGATCGATCCATATTCATGGGATTGATCCCAGACTCATGTACGGGAATTTACAAAACTTACCCTGGGATAGATCCCGTATTCTGAGGATAGATCCCAGGGCGAATCAAATATTTTATGTGGGGGCAGATCAACTTTGCATGCATGCCAACTCTTCTCAGTATATATGTGAAGTATAGTTAGGCAGTTTTGGATATGTTTTAACTTCGGGATTAGAGGAAAAAGATGTCGGCAAAAAGATTCAACAATAATCAAGTGAGAAATGGGTTGCTGTTGGGGTTCAGATTTAATATGATTTGGAAATAGTACCTACACACTCTAATACTCGCTAAAAATAATATCTTTATTGATTGCCTTTGATGATTACAGAATTATAGAAAGAGAAGGGAAAAGAAGAGCAATTACACCACAAAAGATCTAGAAAATCACTATTTCTCTCTCTAGGAATCTGATAGGTGTCAAAATTAAACATTTTGACCCCTTAACTCACTATTGTTATGTTATTTCATTCCATTATTTGGTATTTTTATTGCGTTTGTGTGTTAAGGCATGTTTCAGGAGCTTAATGAAAAAATGGAGCTAACTTCGGTGAATTAATTGAAGTGTATGTTCTTTCTATCCATGCCCTCCGGTAGCTCTTCTTTGCTCTGACACACCTCTTGATTCATTTCTTGAGATAGAAACGAACACGAACTCAGTTAATTCACCGAGATTAGCTATGTTTCTTCATTAAGCTCCTGAAACATGCTTACACACACAAACGGGATAAAAATACTAAATAACAGAATGTATAGACATAACAAACGCAAGATAGGGGCGAAAAATGATCAATATTGAGCACCTACCACACCCCCAAACTTACATATTGCTCTTAGCAATAAACTCAGAGAGAACTGACTGTGATGATTCTTATTTTATTTAACCTATCTACTCTAACCTAATCCCTTACTTTCGTGAGGGTCAACGATTACACTTAGAACATGTAACAAGCCTTTTAAATCCCTAGGTTACCCCTAGTGGACGAGTGAAGTCTCGTAAAGGTTGCCAGTGATGGTACCTACAGACATCTCAATTCTTTTGTAATTACGCATTCATGAGTTCACACACACAAGTCAAATAAGTTACGATACAACACACAAGATAATATGAATGCAAATACTTCCACTCACTATCGAACAATAACTATCTCGAGTTTTGTGTCATGAATGGTCCCCACTTGAAGTAAATAACTTCGTTACTCACTACTCCCAATCTAGACAACTTTCTGTGTCTTTGTGAATATTCTACTACGATATTTCAATCTCTCTAAACTTTTGCCTTTAAGAAATAAAATCAACTTTCCTACTTTCCACATTATCCCTTTTTATTGTACTCACGACATCGTTGGAACACCTTCCTTAAATCATCTACATGATTATGTATTACTTTGGACTTGACCACCAAATCATCCACATAGTCTTCCACTGTCTTGTGCATCAGATCGTGAAAAATGGCTGTCATGGCACGCTGATATGTAGCTCAGGCATTTTTGAGTCCAAACAGCATTACTGTGTAATGGAAATTTTCTATTAGGGTTCGAAATACTATTTTCTCAGCATCTTCTGGTGCCATTTTGATATGATTGTAGCCACTGAAACCATCCATAAGTGAAAACATCTCATGCCCTGCGGTCGTATCCACCATAGTATTAATGTTGGGCAGAGGAAAATCGTCTTTTGGATAGGCCCTGTTGAGATTACGGTAATCCACGCAGACTCGAATATGCCAACTCTTCTTCTTCATAAGTACTATATTTTTTAGCCATATTGGATGCTGAGTAAGTTTAATAAAACTTGTTTCAACAATTTTCCCACCTCTGCTTTGATATGTATTTCCAAGTCAAGGTGAAATACCCATTGTTTTTGCTTCTTTAGTTCTGACACCGGGTGCATATTAAGATGATGACTGACTAGTCCAGTACTGAGTCCTAGTATTTGGTTGTAATCCCAAGCAAATACATCGCGATACTCCTTGAGCAGACTTACCAAAGATTCTTTGGTTTCTTTGCTCAGACTATGACTTGTGAAGGTTGGTCGCGGAATGATTCCATCTCCAATGTCAACTTTGCATAAACCATGCTCTGGTCGCGAATTTGATTTTGATATCTCGGGGCCAGTGTCGACTGCACAGGACTCTGACCCCCAACCCCTTCACAACTTATATACTACACGTCTGTCGGGCATTTTTACTCACGACCAACTCACCTCCTTTGATTTTCTTTTCTGCATGCCCTCAGCTTCCAATTCTTCCCATTTTGGTAAAGGTGTGGCATAGACACCCGGACCACTTTCTTCTCTGTATTAAGAAAAGTAAACTGCATCTGCGAAGTGAGCCTCAAAAGCACATAAGGGGTTCTTGGTAGCTTTAAGTGTCATTATGCCTTCTCCCCAGTTGGCTTTCATCACTTGATGATATGATGAAGGCACTACACCATATGCATGTAACTATGATCTTCCTAGTAGTAGTTGATATGAGGGCTCACATTTAATGACATGAAACTTCGTAGGAGCCCTGATCTTCCCAACCTTGAGATCCAATGTCGCGAAACCCATAGTCCATTATTGGTCTCCATTGAAATCAGTAACTGAGATAGCATGGGTCACGATCTTACTTTCAGGAAAATTAACCATCCGTAGGGTCGCGAGAGGTACTAAATTGACAGATGTTCCACCATCCATAAAAGCTCGTTTCATTTCGCGACCATTGACAGTAGCAAGTACATACAAGGGTCGGTTATGAGGAAACAAGACTTGCCTATCATTCTCCGAGAATGTAATTTATCATGTAGCCTTTGCCTGTTGTGCGATAATAATAGTATGATTAAGAGCAGCGATCGTTTGTTCTTTCAAAAACTCTTTTACATGCTCTTGAATTGGGAGTTCATTGAAGAAAGCTTCGAACTTAGTAGACTCCCTTATTTTGCGAGTCGGAGCATTCTTGCACTTGTCAGCACTCAGCATTTTAATATCATCACGAGCACTTATTACTACCACGTGTGCTGGAAAAGGCTCATTAGCCACGTTTTTAGCCACATCAAGGGCTCCTGATGCTATCTTTTTGTGCATTAACCCGCGAAATGCCCAGCACTCTATTAAGGAATGTCGAATGGATCTTTGATAAGGGCAATAATTACTCCTTATATTTTCCTCCCTTGTTGGCATCCTTTGGGCGGTGGGTAGTGTTATAACTTCATCAGCAATCCACTGATTAAGCAAGGCAATTGTTTCCTTTTCGCCAAAAGGCAAAGGAGGTGGCTCAGACCTTCTAGTATGATCCCCACGGTCTCCCCTTGTCCTCTCATTCTGTGTATCTACTACAATCGCTACTCGCCTCGTGGTAATGCTAGGACGTGTCGGAGGTGCTAGGACCTCTCCCAATCTTCGAGCATTATCCACTAGTGCTGAAAAAGTTTTGACTTCATGATTAACCAAATGCACTCTATATTCGTGCAACATTCCTTCTATGCAAATTTTGATTAACTGAAGCTCAGAGAGAGGCTCATGGCACTGTAAAGCAATCTCACAAAATCTCCTGACATAAGCAACAACTTATTCTCTAATACACTGTCTTTGCCTAGTGAGTGAGAGCATCGATACCTCTTCATCTGCTTGAAAGAATTTTGTGTAAAATTTTACCACCAAATATGTCCAGCTTGTTACCGAGGCCGGAACCAAGCTAATATACCATGTGTATGCGGTGCCTATCAGGGATTTAGAATTTCCTAAGTTTCAAGTACCCGTTATTTCTATAAGGCCTCAAAGCATCAACGAATCTGGAAACATGCTCTCTTCCATTCCCTTCTCTGCCATCGAATTGCTGAAAACTTGGTGCAACATAATCCTCAGGATATGGCAAGGCCATGATACTTGGATGATATGGTGGTGATATCTCAACTTCTTCCTCATCAATCTTTTTACTTAAAATGGCTCACAGCTGATCCCTGGTGATATAGATCTCATTTTCTAGTGACTCTGTTTGTATATAGGGCACCTTTCGTTAAGCTTTTGGTGTAGCGGTTTTCAACGGAGCTCGATTTTTGGTTCGTGGTAATTCTGAGCCTGGTGCCACGACCTAAGAGGCTTCCATCATGGCGAGAAGAGCCTTTTGAGTCTCCTGGATGCTGAGCAAGGCTTATAGAAAAACTAGTGGCACTTTTGGTGTTTTTGGTATTGGATCTTCCGCTAGAGGAACCTCTATTTGCGTGTTTCTTGCGGTTGCACGACGGTGTTGCCTCTGTGCTGGCAGAGCTGGTTCAGTTTCCTGAACTGGCTCCTCTTTTTGTTCCTTAGCTTGCTCGGCACGCCGGGTAGGTGGACGTCCTCTTTAGCGAGTTTTTCGAGAATTAGCTTGTGCAGATGACATTTCCTCCCCAACAGAGTCGCCTTAATATTGGGGTTCAGATTTAATATGATTTAGAAATAGTGTCTACACACTCTAATACTCACTAAAAATGATATCTTTATTGATTGCCTTTGATGATTACAGAATTATAGAAAGAGAATGGATGAGAAGAGCAATTACACCACAAAAGATCTAGAAAATCAATCTTTCTCTCTTTAGGAATCCCTCTCTCTAAGTCTCTAAAAGTCCTCTTTATTGAGTCACTGGCTTCTTATTTATAGGCACTGGTTCAGGCATAAGTTATTGTCATGTCAGCATGATCATCCACGATGTGGATCCGCGAGTGGCCTCCATAATTTACCTATGTCGCGATATTCAACTCGCGACATTACCAATCCACAACCTTACCATCCCGCGATATCAGGAGGTTATTTCTCGCGAATTCCTTTATTTGATGTTATAGTTTCCTGGGTCATGTCATTTATGCATATTTTCCATTTACATGACTCTGAACATTATTTGACGAATTCTAAGTACTTTATTTTGAGTGATTTTGATGAATGATGTCACAACCCACCATTCCCCATATCAAAATATTTTCTTAGGCCAGTCAAATAGTACTCCCTACACAATATGCTCATAGGGTCGCGAGATTGAATTTTGGCTATGACCCCATTTGTCAGCCCTCAATGATTGCATCTTTGTAGAGCTTTATCGCGCATCCAATCTCATCTAGAGATACCCTGTTGGCCTTTTTCCAACTTTCCTTTACCAGACCCTTGGATTCGCGGATTATATCAATGCGAATCCCCCTTTACAGTTGCAACAAGGCGTCTATATATATAGGAGTTCAACATCAGTTTTGGGGACGTTTTTCTACAATAAAATATCACATAAAGAAAATATAGAGAGGGCAATACAGAGAGAAGAAAATGAAAAGTCAATAGACGAGAATATCAAGCTCACCATGGAATCAAGGTCAACATCATCGATGCGAGCATCAACATCCATGGATGACTAACCGGGTAACTAGGGTTTCTATTGAACCCCTAGCCATGTAAGATAGTTGTATTTTTATTCATTTCTATGTGAAAAGGGGAATCTAAAGACCACTATCGTGATGATCATGTGAATGAGAAAACACACTAGAATTTTATATAGAGTTTTGCATTCCTTCTATTTCTTGTCTTAGATTGATGAAATGCTTGATTTTACACAACTACACTTAACCACTACGAGCTAAAACTCCGAAGGTTAAAATGGTAGTTTCTCTACATGATAGTGCTTAAAACATGAAATCTTGACTTGGACAGACCATGCTAAGGGAATATGAAATAGGCATGTTTTAATTTAATGCATGTAGGAGTAGTATAGGGTAAATGCATGTACTAATCAGATTTACTCCGAAGATGGTATGTGGCTGAGTCCGATTAAGTGTATTCTTTTTGGGACTAGGTACTCGCTTGTAGCATTACTAGTCTGAGTTACGAGAGATGTGTCTCCCTTTTACAAAGT
Source organism: Cornus suecica (assembly GCA_963922005.1). NCBI lineage: Eukaryota > Viridiplantae > Streptophyta > Magnoliopsida > Cornales > Cornaceae > Cornus > Cornus suecica. The sequence continues at coordinate 4,730,688 of OY998246.1, forward strand.
TATGAATGAAATGACTATATTATAAGGCTAGAGGTGACGTTAGACATACCCTAGGCTTCATTTCTATTGAATTTTCTCCACATTTAATTTATGCTATACTTAGTTAATTTTGTTCATAAAAGTAGAGATATTCAATAAATCAACCAAATTCTATTCATAATTCGATCATATTAGTATATTAGGGGTAGAACAACATTAGTCCATGTGGGATCAATAAACCCCATCACAAGCTATATTATATTACGAACTGACTCGTACGCTTGCGATAGGCAAAACGATGTCACATTAGGTTTTATTTTTAAGCATATTTTTAGCCGACCTACTGAGCCGATCACCTTTCACTCTTTTACTCTTTTAGTCTTAATTTCATATTAATTATATTAAAAATTACACGGTTTACTTTGTTTATCGTATAATAATAATATATCCAAAGTATAAATGAAGAAATTACACATTACCTTCATTTGTATAATTTTTTTAAGTGTGAAAAACCACCTCGCTCCCCGCCACGCTCCGTTTAATAATCGGGTTTGGGGCGGGTATGGGGATAGCAAAATTAAACGGGGATGGGGATGGGGGATGCGATCCCCGCCCCATTGCCAACCCTAAGTGTATTATTAACAAAATATGATTAAAATGAGTTTTTTTTCTTCATTAACAAAATATGATTAAAATGAGTTTTTTTTCTTCATTAACAAAAATCAGGTAAAATAAAAGGCAGACAAATTTTAATCGCAATGGATTGCAGACGCGTTTGAAATTTGAATGGGCTTAGCTTATTCTTTTGGGCCCTTGTTTTTAATGGATGTATACTTTGGGCTCAATAACAAATTCTCTTTGCTATCAAGTAGTGAATTGATTCTTTTCAAAGAAAAAAGAAGAAGAAAAAGTAGTGAATTGATTGAAGCAATTCAAGCAAATATACTCTTGCATAATAAATTTTGAGGCTTTGAGCTTTTGCTTTCAGAAAATTGCTCCTGAAGCAAAAATGCATCAGAAATATAGGCAGATTTTGGCATTATATTTTATACAAGTGACATGTTTCTAGGCTTACATTTCATGTTTAATATTTCTAAGATTTCACCATCACTCCAAGTCATTTTTTTATTATTATTTTTTTGAATGATAAGAAACTCACACACTACATCCACGATGTCTCCTAAGAGCCTCTCACCTCTCCAATTGGGAGTAAGGTTATAGACACTAGTATCACTCCTTGTATTCACTTGGTCAGGAAAGACTAAAATTGCAGTTCTGTAATATCTGTTAGTAGCACTTAGAAATGATTAATGTTATATTTCCCAAGTAAATAAAAAAGTTGAATAATTAAATAAAATTGCAGAGTCTGCAATGTTTAGAGAACTGGGGACCCTAGATGAGAAAAAAATAATTACAATTGTTGATCTGTTACTTGGATAAGATGTTCAAGAGTCACCCCAAAAAAAACAAACAAAAAAAGGGAAAAAGAAGAGTCCCACAGTGGCCTGCTAATGTTCCCAACTTATTTGCAAATATATATATATATATATATCACAGATATCACCATTTGGGAAAATTATGCCTGTCAATAGCTGAGGATTTTAAGGGCCAGGGGCCAGGACCCAATTGTCTGCCTTCATCCGGTATTTATATGTTGGGTTATTATCAAGAAACCTATAGTGGTTTCATGTTTTGATCAACTTATCCTATTTCTTTAAGAAAATTATTATGATGTTAAAAAATTTGATTAATTTGCCCCATTTTTTTATAATTTCGGACAAAACTCCCCCTAAAACTAGAGGGAGTTTTATTGATAAACAATTATTTATTTATTTATATATGCCAAAATAAATTATTTTGCAACTACCAATTAGAGTAAAATATAAAAAAATTAAGTTCAAAATATAAAAAATATTTCGAACTACAAATATATAAGATTTTTTTTTCGTTTTTAACTTTGTTTTTTTTTTTATTTTTTACTATAAACGAAAAAATTTGATTTATGCCGGGAAAAAAACTTTAATGACAAAATAAAAAAAATTGGGAACTACCAATTAGGGTAAAATATAAAAAAAATCAAGTACAAAACATAAAAAATATTTTGAACTACAAATGAGATTTTTTTTTTTCGATTTTAACTTTATTTTTTATATTTTACTATAAAATAAAAAAAAAATTGATTTATGTCAAATAAAAAATTGATGCATCAATATTTTTAACTGAACCACCAATTAGGATAAAATATAAAAAAATTAGGTCCGAAATATAAAAAATATTTTGAACTACAAATGAGATTTTTTTTTTCATTTTTAACTTTATTTTTTATATTTTACTATAAACGAAAAAAAATGATTTATGTCAAATAAAAAATTAATGCATCAATATTTTTAACTGAACTACCAATTAGGGTAAAATATATAAAAAAAAAAGTCCAAAATATAAAAAATATTTTGAACAACAAATGAGATTTTTTTTTTTCATTTTTAATTTAGTTTTCCTTTTTAACTTTATTTTTTTTATTTTACTATAAACAAAAAAAAGTTGATTTAAATAAAAAATTAATGCATCAATATTTTTAACTGAACTACCAATTACAGTAAAATATAAAAAAATTAGGTCAAATAAAAAATTAATGCATCAATATTTTTTTGTTTTTAATTTTATATATATATATATATATTTTACAATAAACGAAAAAAAAATTATGCCAAAAAAATATCTAATTGGAAAGTTAAAATATTAATGCATTAATTTTGTGGAAACCAAATTTTGATGCATTAATTTTTTGGCAATGTACTGGAAAGTTAAAATTATTGATGCATTAATTTTTTATTTCGGTATAAAATAAAAAAAATTTCGTTTATAGTAAAATATAAAAAATAAAGTTAAAAACGAAAAAAAAAATCTTATTTGTGGTTCAAAATATTTTTTTATATTTCGCACTTAATTTTTTTATATATATATTTTATCCTAATTGGTAGTTGTAAAAAAACTTATTTTGACATTAATGTAATTTTTTTGACATATATAAATAAATAAAATCGTTTATCAATAAACCCCCCTCTAGTTTTTAAGGAGGTTTTGTCCGAAATTGTAGGGAAAGAGACAAATTGATTAAATTTGTTAACGTCAGTGTATTTTCTGAAAAAAAGGAAATAAGTTGATCAAAATATGAAACCACATGGGGGTTTGTTGATAATAACCCCTTTATATGTTTGTGTATAAATATACTCAAATGATTTATGCATTATTTACAGTAATTCTTATAGAAACGTAAATCTGTGAACTAGGATTACAAATGTGACTTTGTAAGAGTGGAAATGTCCAGCCCAGCTGAGCTCATCTGTCATCAGGCCCATCAGAGCCCATTTGTCATCAGGCCCAGAGCCCATTTGTCATCAGGCCCATCAAGCTTCTGGGCCAGCAAGTTTCCTATGAATCCAGTAATAAAGCCCATTTAGAAAATGTATATAAAGGGAATCCGAAAATTAATAAAAGGATTCGAAATAGTATTGAGCATTTTTATGTCTTTACACATTGGCGCCGTCTGTGGGAACGAGGAGGAGTTCCTGATTTTTTAAATGCCCTTCGATACCTGTAAAATCGCCTCCTTCTTCCCATCTCAAAAAAGCTAAGTCTGTTTGATAGGCAAAAGACCCTCCACCTCCAAAAAACTTCCACTCACTACCTCCCCGGACGAGAATGCCAGTCACTCGTTCACAGGCAGGCATTCTGCCCACTGAGGACAATCGTGCAGAGGATTCCCAGACCATGGAGCAAATTCTTCAACGCTTGGCGGCTGCTGAGGAACGTAGCGTGGCCTTGGAGAAACAGAATGCAGAGCTCAGGGAGAGGTTGGCTCCACCAGCAGCTGCCTTACCGGCAGTTACGCCCAACCCTCCGGTGGCGGCGATCGACCATTCTCTAAACCAACCTGAAGAGCACGCCGAATCTTCTCAGCGCTCAAGAAAGGCTCCGGCAGCCGACGAGTCTATAACCCCCCAGAAACTTCAAGCAATGATGGACGAGTTCCAAAGGAAAGTTCTCGGGGACTTGAGGTCCTGATCTACGGACGACATGGCCATCCAGGCGTCCACTGAATTGATACAATCGCCCTTCATTCAGGAAATAACCCAAGAACCTTTCCCAAAGAAGTTCGTGATGCCACAATTCACCCCTTATGATGGCACAAGGGATCCCGAAGAACACATATACCAGATTCATCAGAAAATGACCATGTACGCCGAGAACGACTCCCTGCTGTGTAAAGTGTTCTCCACAAGCCTCGCTGAGGCCGCCCTATTATGGTTTAGGAAGCAGCCACCCCGATCCATTGGTAGCTGGCAACAGTTGACCAGGCTCTTCATCGCCCAGTATTATGGAAACAAGAGACAGAAGAAGACCATATCCTGCCTCTTCACCATGATCCAGGAGAAAGGAGAGTCACTGAAAAGTTTTCTATCCCGATTCAACATAGAGTCCTCTTCTGTGGATAACTGTGACCAGCATTCTGCGGTTGAGGCATTCAGGATGGCCCTCATTCCTGGAACAAAATTCCATCAATCCTTGGTGAAGCGCCCTCCATCGGGCATTGGGGAACTAAACTCTAGGGCCCAGGGATACTTGAGAATTGAGGAGGAGGAAACTATCAGGCAAAGGAGATCAGCCTTTGTCGGCCTTGAAATCCAGTCCAAGGATCGATTGATCGATCGGAAGCGATTAATTCCACCGGGATCGTCAGCCCCAACGGGAGTATCAGTCACAAAGCCATCTAAACGACCCAGGTTAGAAAAGAGGATAACACCCCTGAAGGTTAGCCTTGCAAAACTTTACCAGGAGAACAAAGCCAAAGGAATTTTCCAGCAACCCCCTACCATTCGACAACCACTTGACCAGAGAGACAAGACAAAACACTGCGCTTTCCATGGTGATTTCGGGCACATCACGAACGAATGCCGCAATCTAAGGCAACAGGTGGAGGCATTACTACTTCGCGGAGTACTCCGGGATTACGTCCAACAAGACAGGCCAAGAACCGATCAGCGCGCCCCCGGCGTCCCTCGAAACCCCTCGGATGCACAGCCGGTTAAAATCATCAACATGATTCATGGTGGCCCCCCACCCAAAGAGACCGAAGGATCGCGCCGAAGCTATCTACGGAAAGCCCACAAAATGAGAAAAGTCAACGAAATTAGTGAAGCCCGATACAAGGCTGAAGAAACTCACATCACTTTCTCAGTGTCGGACCTCCGGGGAGTCCAAACCCCGCATGAAGACCCTCTGGTTGTGACCCTAATGGTGGCCAACTGCCTTGTGAAAAGAGTCGTGATAGATCCAGGGAGCAGTGCCAACATCATCACCAAATGGGCTTTCGAAAAGCTCGAAATCAATCCATCTGAAATTATGACATCCCGATGCCCCATCGCAGGTTTTGACGGCAGGCAAATCGAGCCGATCGGTGAAATTCAGTTACCTGTGTTTGCCGCTCATAGGACCCTGACCGAGACATTTGTTGTGGTGGACGCCAAACCTTCATACAATCTGCTTATGGGAAGGGGATGGATTCACCGAATGCAAGGTGTGCCTTCGACTCTTCACTAGGTCATGAGATGCTTGGGCCCTGACGGTACTGGCACCATTGATGTGAAGGGCGACCAAGTGGCCGCCAAGGAATGTTATTCGGTCACTCTGAAGGAGATCCGGAAGGCCCAGGCCCCAGGGGTACCCCGATCGAAGTAGTAAAGTTCGTGCTCCAAATAGCAATTAAAGAATGGGGAGCCGGGCTCCCCAATTGTGGTTGAACCACTACAATCGGTCTGTGTCGTGCCCGACAACCCGGAAAAAGTTACTTTTGCAGGTACAACCCTGACCGATTCTGAATTTGAGGAACTAACACAATTGTTGCAGGACAACTCTGACGTCTTCGCATGGGAGCATACAGACATGCCGTGAATAGATCCTTACGTTTCACAGCACTCATTGCATGTTGACCCAAACGTCAGGCCAATCAGGCAAAAGCAAAGACGCATGGGGACACATCGGAACCTAATTATAGCAGATGAGGTATCCAGACTGCTCCAGGCCGGCTTCATCCGCGAAGTCAGATATCCCAAATGGCTTGCCAACGTCGTGGTTGTTCAAAAGAAAAACGGCAAATGGAGGGTTTGCGTCGATTTTACCGACCTGAACAAGGCATGCCCAAAGGACAGTTTTCCACTCCCAAAGATCGACCAGATGGTTGATGCTACCTCGGGCTATGACCGTCTAACTTTCCTGGATGCCTATTCAGGTTACAACCAAATAAAAATGAACCCAAAGGATGAGGAAAAGACTTCCTTCATTACTGAAACAGGTACATACTGCTTTAAAGTTATGCCTTTCGGACTGAAAAATGCAAGTGCTACCTTCCAGAGATTAGTCAACAAGATCTTTAAAGGTATGATGGGCACAGTAATCGAAGCCTACATCGACGATACTGTAGTCAAGAGCAGAAAGAAGGAGGACCACATCACTCACCTACGCCAAGTGTTCGCTACCCTCAGGTCCCATGGCATGAAGCTTAATCCGGGAAAGTGTTCTTTTTGTGTATCATCTGGACAGTTCCTAGGGCACATCGTGGACCGGACTGGTATCCAAGCCAGCCCGACACAGGTCAAAGCTCTCATAGAAATGAAGGAGCCCCGAACACATAAAGACGTTCAAGTCCTGACGGGAATAGTGGTAGCACTTAGCAGATTCATCTCACGACTCACTGATCGGTGCCGACCATTCTTTCAAGCAATAAAGGTGAAGAAGGGAGAGATCTGGGGTCACGAACAATCGGAGGCCCTGGCGGGGTTAAAAGAGTACCTGACCATGCCCCCCATCTTGTCTACACCAACCCCCGATGAAGTCTTATACCTTTATTTAGCAGTATCCTCCGCTTCAACCAGCGCCGCCCTCATCAGAGAGGACGGGAACCTTCAAATGCCAGTATTCTACACCAGCAAATCCTTGGCTGAGGCAGAAACTAGATACAGCAGGCAGGAAAAACTGATTATGTCACTGGTGAACGCCAAAAGAAGGCTAAGGCATTACTTTGAGGCCCACCCGATCGTCGTCCCAACAGCTACACCCCTACGGGTTATTATGTCGAAGCCCGACCTCTCAGGACGAATCTCTAAGTGGGACATCGAATTGGGCATATATGATTTGACATACATACCTCGGGTTTCCATCAAAGGACAGGCTGTAGCGGACTTTTTGCTCGAGAGTGAGACTGAGGAGCGAGACCAGAACATTGAACTGGATACATGGAAGATCTTTGTGGATGGGTCAGCCAACTCTTCCGGCTCAGGAATTGGCCTAGAAGTTTTAACACCTGATGGAACACGCCTTCATATGTCGGTGCAGTTGCAGTTTCCGGCCACAAACAATGAGGCAGAGTATGAGGCCATCGTATCCGGTTTGAGGATAGCCCGAAGCCTTAAGATCCAGTCCTTAGCAGTACACAGTGATTCTCAACTTGTCGTCCGTCAAATCAACGGAGAATACGAAACAAAGGACCCGACAATGAAGTTGTATCGAGCGCTAGTTTTGAAGGAGACAGAAAGTTTTCACAGAATCACCTTTACCCAAATCCCCAGGGATGAAAACTCTGAAGCTGACCACCTGGCCAATCAGGCTTCCTCAGCCGGAGAGGATCTAACCCGGGTGGCACTGTTGGATTTTATTCAGAGGCCCAGCATTCAAGAGCCCGAACGAGTAATGCTCATCCCATGGGAGCCCAGTTGGATTGATCCCCTGATAGATTACTTACGTAATGGAACTCTTCCCGAGAATAAAGCTGAAGCTCACAAGGTCAAGAGGAATTCGGCCCGGTACTCAATCATAAACGGGCAACTCTACCGAAAGTCCTTTTCCGGTCCCTACCTGAGATGTATCACACCGTCAGAATCTAGAGCAGTGATGCACGAGATTCACAGTGGGGCTTGTGGAAATCACTCCGGTAGCAGGTCCCTTGCCCATAAGGTACTGTCTCAAGGGTACTTTTGGCCCTACCTGTCTCGGGATGCCGAGGAATACGTCCGAAGGTGCAAGCCCTGTCAAATGCACGGGGATGCTATCCATCGCCCACCTGAGTTCCTGCATCCCACTATAGTACCGCACCCATTCGCCCAGTGGGGAATGGATATAGTGGGACCCTTACCGAAAGCAATCCGGTCGAATGCGTACGTCCTTCTGGCAACCGACTATTTCACCAAATGGGTGGAAGCCGAAGCCTATCCCACCGTCAAAGGGAGTCACGTCGTCAAATTCGTATGGACCAACATTATATGCAGATTTGGGCTACCAAGAACGATCATGATGGATAACGGAACAAACCTGGACAACAAGGAGGTTAGAGCATTCTTTGCCGAACATGGTATCAACCAGAACACGTCTTCCGCCGGCTACCCGCAAGGGAATGGGCAGGCAGAAAGGACAAATCGAACTATATTCAACACTCTGGCCAAGAAACTTGAGGAGGCCAAAGGGGCCTGGTTAGAGAAACTGCCCGAAGTTCTCTGGTCATACAGAACGACCCCCAGACAACACACTGGAGAGACCCCTTTTGCCATGGCGTACGGTGCTGAAGCTGTGATTCCGACTGAGATCTGGGTTCCAACCCTCCGGAGCGAGGCCTGGGTCGAAGGACCAAGTAACCAGCATTTGGCTCAGAACCTTGATCTTCTGGATGAAAGAAGGGAGGCCGCCGGGATCAGGCTGGCCACTTACCAACAGCAAGTCCGGAACCACTTAAATCAAAGAGTCAAAAGAAGAGAGTTCCAGATCGGAGACATGGTCCTTAGGCGCAAAATCGGGCTTGTAGGCAAGCTCGGGGAGCCTTGGGAAGGCCCGTACACCATCTCTGAAGTCATCGGTCGCGGAGCATACCGAGTCCGAAGGAATGTTGATGGCGGAATGGAACCAAACTCCCAGAACGCCTCTCGCCTCAAGAGGTACTACCCTTGATTGGGCCAGGTCCTGTTTCCACTTGGATCTTTTTGTAAAAAGGCTACAGCAACTGGTCGGTAAAAATCATTATTATGATTATTATAAAATCTGCTGAAGAGCCCGAAGTCACAACACAGATCCTGAAGAGATCATTGTTCCAAAAATAAACTAAGTGTTGCATTGAATTTCGCTTGGCCTGAAGAGCCCGAAGTCACAACACAGATCCTGAAGAGATCATTGTTCCAAAAATAAACTAAGTGTTGCATTGACTTTCGCATGACCTGAAGAGCCCGAAGTCACAACACAGACCCTGAAGAGATCACAAAACTTTGAAAAAATAAACAAAGTAACCAAGAATCGTTATAACTGTAAAAGTCAAAAGTGAAATGGACAAAACCTATTATATCTCATTCAAAATGGGCCCCTGTGGCCAAGGCTTACAATGCATTTCATAAACAGTAAATACTAAAGGTCAACGCTGGTGCCCGGTATATTTGGGTTCACTGAAACGATGGCCCCATCGGGAGCCGGAGGATCAGGAGGGGCGGTTATGCTCATTCCTGGGAGAGGCTTGGTCAGGAACTCGCAGAAACGAACGTCGTCTGGACCACCAACCGGATCGTCGTACGGAAGGGAGATGCCCAGACTCTCATCCAGCTCTTCCACCGAGGCGAAAGTCCTTTCTTCGACGGGTTTCTGCATGTCATTAAAGCATGACCTCCAACCAAACCCGATCCGGTATTGGGAGGTTTCGCAGAAACGCTTATACACTTCGTTCCCACCCCGGTGACACATCTCCACCACCGACCTCTCCGTGGCAAGGAGATTCTCCATCTCAGCCCTCTCCTCCAGGAGCTTCGAATTGGAAACCGTCAAGCTCTCATTATTAGCTTTCAGATTCCCATTCTCAGCCTTCAAGGCCTCCGTCTCAGCAAAGAGGGCCCGCCGAACTGCCTCCATTTCCTTAATTTTTTCTTGAGCCGCCCGAAGCTGTTGCTCTGCAGCGACTGCCCTTCGGGTCTGGACATCCAATTTTTCATTGGATATGGACAGTTGGTTGGCGACCTTCATCCGGGATTCCTCCTTCAATCTCAGGAGCTCGTTGGAGTTCTTGAGCAACTTAGTGTCCTCCTCCATTTTTGCATTATAGGCCTGTGTCAGGTAGAGCATCTGCCAAAAGGTTAAGTGTTAGCCTGATAAGAAAGTAAATAAAATATTAAATGCAGTTGGGAAATCAGCAGATTCAAGCACTACCTTCATAGCAATCTCTGGACATGTCAGAGCCAATTCCTCCCGATCGATGGTTCTCAGCCTCTTTCGGTCTATGGGTGTCCAGATCTGAGATCCCATAGCCCGTAGGGCAGTGTCATTGTCAATCGTCGCATGCCCCGCAACCAGAAAGTCGCCGCCCGGGAATGTAATCTTCAGCGCCCAGGGCACAGGTAGCTCATTTTCAGTTGCGGCCCCACTGTCATCCAGTACGATGGGAGATGATTGTGTCTCCGTTCGGGCCCTTACTGACCGTTCGGGTAGATTCTCCTCCGATCGGGGATGTCGCGCCCCCGACAGGCTCGTTTCCCCTTCAACCAACCGGAATTCAGGGACGGGAACATCCCCTGAGGATGGAGCGACCTCCTCTGACCCTTGAGGAGGAGTCTGGCCGGTTTGCACATTTCCCATTGGTGGAGATGGAGTTACCGGGCTATTCTCTACAGGAGGCAAGAGAACAGGATCAGCCGGAGGGGTTAGAACACTTTGTGATCCCTGCCCGATCTGGATCTCACCGGAGGCTGAATTTGAGGCCTGAGGTCCAACTGCCCGCTTAGACTTCTTCTTCAACACCGCCTGCGGGATCCTCAGCATTTCTGTAGATAGGGCCTGCAAATTGGAACCTGTCAAGAAACTGGTACACATCCTCAAAGGCTGTCCCCAAATTTTCGATTTAAGCAATTCAAAACGAGTTCTGATATAATTTGAGGTTTTATATTCGTCGGGCGCCCCCAGAAACTCAAGCACATGGAGGCCTAACTTATCATTGCATTGATCACAATTGCACGCCCCCCTATGGAATGGCTTGAAAGAAGGGAAAAGGTGTTGGTCAAACTCGTTGGGGACTTTGAATCTGGATGAGCTGGGGAGTCTCCAACTCCCACTCACAAGGACCATCCTTTCTTTCCACCCTTTATTGGATTTTTCAGTACCATCACAAATTTTCCTCCCACTAAGGGGAAAAAGGTTGTACCGGCCCCTGCACTCCTTCTGGACCTGTATTTTGTAACAGAACAGAAGTTCCGCCAGACCAAGGTCAAGTCCTAGATCCCGATTGATCATCAAGATCATGGCCAAGACCCGGAAGAAGTTAGGTCCCACCTGAAGTGGGGCCAAACCTAAGGTAGCTAAGACATAAAGGAAGAAGGGCTGGATCAGGAATCTAATGACCTGGAGGTGAAAGGCCGACAACAAAATCTGGTTATCCAAAACCCCCTCACCCTTCCTAAAATCATACTTTTTAGGATAATTTTTAATAATCACCCGATCGGGTACCCAGCATTTAACCCTCAACCTTTTTAATACCGAATCTACCCTGTTCATAGGGGGAATGGGATCGACATAAAACTGATCTCCCGAAACCCCCGCAACCGGATTTCCGGCTGCTGCGACGTTCCGGTTAACTTCCGGTGGGCTAGGCACAGTTGTCCTAACCACCTCAACTGAGGGTGAACTGAGGGATACGTCCGGGTCTACAGGGGAAGGTAAACGGTCGCTACCCGACCGGGTATCATCACTATCAGACATTTCGAAAAGAAAGACGTTGAGATGGAAAGAAATAACTTACTCTAAGATGAATCCCGAAGGATTTATGACGCTTTCCTGAGAGAGAAGGTGGACTCTGGCAACGATAAGTCAAGATCTCAAGTGCAGGGAGTTCTCTAGAATTTTTTAAATTGTGAAACGGAATGAATCCATAGCATTGCAGTCATTATTTATAGAAATCTCAAGGGAGCCTGAAAAGCCGTGCGCTCGAGAACCGAAGCGTCATCTCACTTCACGTGCGCCTCCACAACCTCCCTTTTCGCCTACCGAGGCCACCCGGACCACGAATTTCAAACGTTGCAATGATTGTACAACCGTCATATTAATTGCGTCAGTCACGTCACCCCGATCAGGGGTGATGCATCTCATCCCCACTCTGTATCCTTTTTAATGGGCCGGGAAGATCGACGACCCATCACAAAGGATAGGGCCTGTGTAAGAGTGGAAATGTCCAGCCCAGCTGAGCCCATCTGTCATCAGGCCCATCAGAGCCCATCTGTCATCAGGCCCAGAGCCCATTTGTCATCAGGCCCATCAAGCTTCTGGGCCAGCAAGTTTCCTATGAATCCAGTAATAAAGCCCATTTAGAAAATGTATATAAAGGGAATCCGAAAATCAATAAAAGGATTCGAAATAGTATTGAGCATTTTTATGTCTTTACAGACTTGAAATATCACTGATGGGACATATAGCCATTTTTAAACCACATATTTAAAATTTTGTTGGAAATTCAGTAACCTTGTTCCTTTTCTGTTCTCTTCTATCCATTTGCCATTACCAACCTTCATGGTTTTATTTCAATGAAACATCTGATTTGTAGTTGAATTTGTTTAACTAATAGGCATCAGAAGATTCAGAATCACATAATCCATGTTGCAAGCCTAGCCCTATCCCTTCTTTTTCATATCTCCCTCAAAACCAAAAAAATTACTATCAGTTACTCTGCAAGTACGATTATAAAGAATTCGGGCTATATCGGGATGCATATATTACGAACCTAACTATACGTAATATTTAAGAGATCGGCTCAGACTTGTTCGTCTAGCAAATGAATCGAGCTTGAACACAATTTTTAATCTCGTTTAATAAATGAGCCGAGCTTGAACATTGCTGAGCTCGGCTCGCCAAATTCGTAAACAAGTTTGTCTAAATAAAATAGTAAGATTATCTCATAATCTCTAAGGGAAGGTGTCGGATTTGAAAATTTTGTGAAGAGAGTTGTTGAAAATTATAGGACTGATACGATCATTTTGTAAAAATACTTCAAAAAAGTCGAAAAAACAACATAGAGAAAATAAAATAAACAAGAACTAAAGAACATAGTATCGAAAAATGAAAATGTCTTAAAAGACAAACATGCAACAACTCAATCTTGACGATTATTGGTAAGAGTAATATTGTTACAACTGAATCGAGGTGTTCATGAGCAGGCCCGAATTTGTTCGTTTAACAAATGATTCGTTTAACAAACGAACCGAGTTTAAATATAATTTTCAAGTTCATTTAATAAATGTACCGAGCTTTAAACATTGCAAAACTGGACTCGTCTCATTTAAGCCCAACAAAATCCTTCATGTGCCTTGATGGATGTCTCTCATTTCAGACAGTTTCACACAAACATAAAGTGGGATAAGATTGCACTGTTAACATTCCCTTTTTTAAGGGCTACTAGAAGTGGAGATGTTGTCCAAAACTCCAAGAGGAACAAAATCCTCCAAGTACTTAATCAAATTAGGTGATCCCACACCTATTCAATAGTGTGATGGGTGAATGTACATAATTGAATGATTATGGGACCCGCATTTGATGACCTTAGGAGTGTGATTGTAGACCATATGAACTCCTCCAACCGTTCTACTTTTAATACAATAATTCAAACTGAAATTACATTAAAAAAAACAAGTCACACATAAACATATGCTATGGACTAACAGTGACTTTTATAGTTGATATAGTGCTTGCTTTGACAAAATGGTCACAACAGACAAGAGAGGTAGCAGAGGGCAAACATAAGAAAGGAAAAGATTCTACTCAATTAAAGTCATTGGTCCAGTGGTGGTCCTATGTTGTGTGCTTAATTAAAGTCATTAGTATCAGGTAATCGTATCGCGGATTACGCTCATCCCATTTTAATTAAAAGGTGCCGATACCCGATACCGTACCGATATCGGATACATAATCAATTTTAAGACTAATATTATCAAAATCCGATGGGCATACAATAATTAAACATAATGCAAGCTTCGATCATCATGTTCAATCATCCATAACATGATGATCATCAACACTCAAAAGCAATCACCTAATTTTAATCAGTTGGAACAAAATTAACACTAAAATCTTAGCCCTTTCAAGCCCTCTACAAATGGGAACACTAGGCTAGTGAAAAACATTGAGATGAAACAAGAAAACATAATATCCAATAATCCAACATAAACAAGCACCAAACATGAACAATCTTTGTTAGGATAATCTGCGTTTTCAACTGAAATTATGTATCTAGACCTCTGTCGATTGCTCCATATGGTAGAAAATTGATGATCTAGATATTAGCTAACGATTCGAAGCTGCTGAATTTAGTTTACGGTACTCATAAACAAGAGAGAGAGAGATGGTAGAGAAGTACTATGAACAAGTCCCATGAATACCAGACTCCAGTTTCTCCTTTCCCTCCTCTATCATCATCTCCTTGTATCGACATTCACTGCTGCAGAAAGCTTTGTCACCCCTGCAGTGGCGAAAATTTGGTGGTGAGATTGAAATTTTTGTGGGTATGGAAACCATGTAATTGACATCTTCAATTTGAAATCCAGGCAAATTTGGTTCAGTTCGGAACTCGAATTATCTATCTAGTACTCCCAAACATAGTAGAATTTGGTAAAGTATGTGATAATACTGTATTGAATTTGAAATCGGACAACTAATTTGGGACAGTGGATAACTAAATTGGGCCGGAGTATATCATAAAGTCCTTGATTGATTATCAAAGTGAAGCTTGTCTAAGTTTCTGGGAAGTAATTTATCAGTTTTATCAATAAAATGAATCATCTTGGTATGCAACTAACCCAAAGGACTAGATTTTAGTTGGATCATTTCAACAAATGTAAATAACTTAGAATTACAACAATATATGTATATATATATATATTATAGCTAAATACCTGTACATGTAAATGTCTTTTCCATGGCCAAGGTTCTTCTTGCAATTGTAACAGAAACTGAGAAAACTTTCAGATGGATAGCTCATAGGCCGATCGGCCACAAACCCATTTTCACTTTCTTTATTTGAAGCACCATAGAAGCTCTCAATGATACAATCATCGAATATATGAGTAGTCCTCGGATTCGGACCACGAGAAATGACACAAGTATAATCCTCCGAGAGTTCCATCTCACTAGCAGAGAGACACCCACTGAAAACCCGAGGCGAATTCTGGTTTTCCAGGCCGGAATTCACCGATCGAAACGGCGATTTCTTAGCTGCAGGGGAAGAGAACCCAGGGGAGAAACAACCCGCCTGTGAATTCCTCGTCCTCCGGCCCGAACCCGCCGGAGATTGGGGTGACCCAGAAGGGGAAAAAACAGAGGGAGGCATATGAGGGATTTGAATCTTCAATTGGGATCCAAACAAGACCATTCGGCTCTCGGGTTTGTTGGATGGTTTTGGATCAGACATTTCATCGATCAGTGCATCTACAATGCCAAGACCGACCTTTCTCGAATCCAATTTATCAAAGTTAGTTTTGGTTTCTGGTTTTGGGGCTTTGGTGGTGTTTGTGTCAGACCTGAATGGGATTTTCAAAGCAGAGAATGGCTTGCTATCAAGAATTGAAGTTGGGCTCATCATCACTGTGTCAGTGTCAGTGAAGACCTTTGTTGCAAAACCAGTGAACAATCTTGGAGATGTGAGGATTGATGAAGTGGGTTTTTTGTATTTGTCTCTGGGTGATTGAATTGAACTATAGTCAGCCATTAGAGCTTGTTTACTAGTTGTTCTACTTCTCTTCCTCAGCATACCTCTTCTCTGTTCAAATCAAACAATTATTGTAAGTCCCAAGTTCCATATTCATGTGAAAGAATACACAGATATATATTCCCTATGTCCCAATTTACTTGTCCACATTTGACCAAAAAAACACTCACCGATTTTGGACAATTTAAACGGGATGGAGGTAGTATATATATATATGTACAGAGATATATTACCTGAAAAAATCTGAGTTTTTACCGAAAAACCGCCATGGATTGAAACAGAGAAGAACAAAAAAAGCTCCAGAATTGGGACGAAAAGATGGGTTTTTTTGGGTTTGAATCAGAGATTGATGACAAAAGAAGAGAACCCATTTTGAACAAATCCAAGAACCAGAAAATTCCAAATAGACTCCATAAATTTTCTCTCTCTGAGTGTGTGTTTCAGAGGCTATGATCTCTTCCATACCTCTGTAACCTCCATTTTCAGACCACTTAAGAAAAACCCCTAAAAACCAGAGCTTTCTCTTACTTTTTCCCCGACTTTCTCGCTCAGTTTCTCACCAAGAAAATGTCTATCAGCTCTGGAAACCGACATAGAAACGAAGGTTGGCAGTCATGATCAATACCTTACACAAACACATGCAAACAAAAGAAACACAAAAGTTTTGTTATTTTTCTCTACCCCTATCTTCCCTTTTCTCTATTTTGTTTGTGTTCTCAATATTTCAATCAAAATGGTTTCTTTATCACCAAAAAGATTCAATCCCTTAGAATGCAGACAAAACCCATAAATCAAAAGGACCAGAAACAAAACAAAAAAAAAACTGGGATCACTGCATCTATTGCTCACTTTCTCCCTCTACATTAGTATATATGTGTGTGTGTATATATATATATATATAGAGAGAGAGAGAGAGGGGGTTGTTTGGTTGGTGATTTTAAAGAGATGAGTGAGTGCATGGGAATCAGTGGTTATGATGAAACTAAACCACCACTACTAATTGTTAGTTTCACCTGCCCTGAAATGGCAGTTTTTTCATGGCGGTTTTGGGCAGAAACTTGTTTTGTTTCTCTCTCTACTGGTGCACTCTGATATCTGTGGAATTATGCTTTGGGCTTTCTCTATCTATATCTGTATATCAATATCAGTCTATATCTCACACCGTCATCAAGATGGACATAAATAGGAAGATGATAACTCATGCCAGTACTATTTCATATTAGCCTATGTCGCAGGGAATTAGGATCCTCTGCTCTGCTCAGCTCAACTCGGCTTTTATATATATTATATATATACTGTAGTATATTTTTCAAGGGAACATTGTACAAACTATCCCTGAACTATAATCTAATTGTACTCATACTCAGTATCTCTTATATTTTAATAATATCATAAACTACCCTTAAAATCACGTTATAACACTTAGCCCCTTCTGTTCAAAATCAGCGCCGAAAACTTTGTGTATTGGTCAATAAAGCTTGTTTTTGTACTAAACTTCCATTTTTGCCCTCATATCATTGCATGTTCCAATTTTACATACAAAATTACTTAAATACCCTAATTTTTTTGAATTTGTATATAATGTTCCAAAATATGAAAAACAAAATCGAAAAATAATTTTTTTGCGAAAAAGTATATATTATGTTCCAAAATATGATTTTTTTGCAAAAAAGTACTTATTATGTTCCAAAATATGAATTTTTTTCCGGAAAATACTTTTTTTGTGAAAAATATATATTATATTCCAAAATATGATTTTTTTGCAAAAAAGTACTTATTATGTTCCAAAATATAACTTTTTTTCCAAAAAATACTTTTTTTGCGAAAAATATATATTATGTTCCAAAATATGATATTTTCCGAAAAATAATTTTTTTGTGAAAAATATATACTATTATGTTCCAAAATATGATCTTTCTAAAAAATATTTTTTTTGCGAAAAATATATACTATATTCCAAAATATGATTTTTTTCTGAAAATAATTTTTTTTCAAAAAATATATATTATTTTTTTCGAAATAATTCATATTTTGGAAAATAATATTCTCCCTCCGAAAAATAATTTTTTTATGAAAAATATATATATATATTTTTTTGAATTTATAATTTTTGCGAAAAATATAATTGATTTTCGAAAAATAATATTTTTAATGGGTTGATTTCACTAAACCCCCTTATACTATTGAGGGTAGTTTAAGTATTTTGATTCAAAATGTGAGGTGATGGGGTATAATGATGAAATTGAATAGTATATGAGACAAAGTGGATACCGTGTGAGTTAGTTGATTAAACTGGATAGTATAGGGGGTTTCTTGAAATTAATCCTAAAATATAATATAAAACAAAGGCTTTTAAGTAAATTCATGCACAAATTTGACACAAATATGATGGAGGCTCTTCTCCGTGTTCTAAGGAATGGTAACTGATATTATTCAAATATTATGAATATTCTCTGTAATTAGGTCATAGTTTAAGAGTAGTTTGTATAATTTTTCCATTTTTTAATCATGCAAAATATTACTTATAAACAATCGATTTAACAAGTCTTTCTCTGATTTGCATGATTTTAAAATCTATATAAAATAATAATAATGTTAAAGCTTGATAGCTTCTTCTTTTATTAATGGAGCATTAGATGTTATGTCTCCATTAAGCCGCTGTGGATAAAATTAAAAATTAAGTATTGAAAATTTTAAAATTTGAAATTTAATTATTGAATGTTTTAAATGGTATTTAAAAGAATTATATTTTATGGTACTTTTGTAAATTTTCAGCCTTCAGTGTTAAATAATGATTCTGTCATTTAAAATTTTACTTCATTTTAAGTAACACTTAATGTCTCAAGTGGTGTTCAAATCTTTTATCAAACACACTTAACTAAATAAATGTTTAATCTATTCATATTTAAATGATAATTAAATATTATCAAACATACTATAATTTTCGGAAAAAGCATTTCCTCTATATGCATCACTAAATTTCGGAGCTTGTCTATAACCGTGGCTTAAAATTATTATTTATATCCAACAAAAATCAGATTTCAAATGATTTGTTTTTCAAAATAGTAAAGTTCTTTATCAAAAAGAACTTTACTGAGTTTGATAGCTATGGTAAATTTTGGTGATACCTTCGAGTTTGGTGATATTTCAATTAAATATTATTTTTTGACAAATAAAATGACAATGTTACACCTTTTCAATTTAGTTAAATTAAAAGCAATTTGTTTATGCTATAATATAAGTAAAACATCTCAAAAAATTACTAATATTTATTTAAATTAACCAATTTCATAAAAATTTCAAATTTATTAACACTCATGGTACAAACTATAATAAATTAACCATAATTGCACAAAGTTCCATTATTTAACATTTATTAATATTAATTCAAGAAATGAAGCCGAATTTTTAATTTGGTTAAGACTCGTAACTTATTAGCACTGATTTTAAAAAGTAGACCAAGTTATTTTCAATTGCATGAAAATTTTAAATTATTAAAAATGATTTAAAAAATTTATATACCAAGGTTTGCAAATTTCAAAAAGTAGCCCAAGTTATTTTCAATTGCATAATATTTTAAATTATTAAAAAAATTAATAGACCAAGGTTTGCAAATACAATTAATTTGAATAATTAATAAAATATATGTTAATAAATTATTAATTTTGATAAAATTAAGACTAATTGAACATAATTTGTTAAAGAAATATTAATATATAATTTTCGTAATTTATATGCTAGACATGAGTATTTTACATATTCATCTAAAGTCAAATGATAAAAAGACATTTTATATGTGAAGAAGTGGTAAAAACTGATGTTGGGCTGTGGGTGAAATCTAGAGTTAGAAGTGCGATGTATCATTGAGAAGAACTAAAAATAAAGGGTAAATTATATAAATTATCCCTTAACTTTGACCTAATTACAGATATTATCCCTAATATTTTATTAATATCAGCTACCACCCTTAACTTTTGCTCCGTTGTAACATTTCCCCCATCCAGTAGAACTCAACGCCAGAAAATTCAAATATTGGTCAAAGTTGAATTTTTTGAAACTGAAAACCCTATTTTACCCTTACTACCCATACATTTACATTTTAACCATTACTTTTGTAATGATAATTACTAGAATACCCCTACTTAATTTATTAATTTGATAAAACAAAAATAATGTATAAAATTATATATTTATAATTCAGAAAAAAATACTTTTTATATACTTTTTATAAAAATATATAATTTCGAAAAATAATATAAAAATATAAAAGTATTTTTATATATTCGGAATATTTCCGAATATTTTTTTTTTCCGAATATATAAATTCCGGAAATTTCCGAATATTTTTTCCCGAATATATAAAAATATATAATTTCGGAAAAAATATATAAATTCAGGAAAAAAATATAAAAATATAAAAGTATTTTTTGAATTTATATATTTTTCCGAATTTTATATACTTTTTATAATTTTATATATATTTTTCAAATTTATATGTTTTTTCCAAAATTATATCTTTTCTGAATTTATATATATTTTTATATTTTTTTCCGAAATTATATATTTTTATAAAAAGTATATAATTTTTTTTTTTTCCGAATTATAAATATATATTTTTATACATTATTTTTTATTTATAATTTGAGGGTAATTATGTAAATTCACGTGGCTCTAGAAAATTTTTGAAATATTTTCACATATATGAGGGTATATCAGTCATTTCCCTACTACTAACAACTGAATCACTGTTCCGATTCAATTTAGGGGGTAACTGATATTAATAAAATGTTAAGAGTAATTTCTGTAATTAGGTCAAAGTTGAAGGATGGTTTGTAAAATTTATCCAAAAATAAAAAACAAAATTAACAAGCCTGGCCAAGCCAAGCCAAGCCAAGCAAAAGAGGTCTGCTTTTAGTTACAATCTCTGGAGGGGGTTTGGATCGTCTGCCTTGAGTGCTGCAGCGATCAAAAAATACAGCAAAATAATAACCAGTTGCAGCATCCTTCATAGGAAAATCAGCAAAACATTTTTGCTGCATTTTTCACTTGTTGCATTTAATTAATTAAATGCAGCAAGGATGTTTTGTTGATTTTCCTACGAAGAATGCTGCAACTAATTATAATTTTGTTGCATTTTTTTTATCACAGCTGCACTCAGGGCCGACGATCCTAACCCTGAGGGGGTTTGAGCCTAGGATTGGTTATCAAATCGAAAAATGTTAAATTTAATAAACCGGTGTGTGGGGTAGGCAGGTGATATGATCGTGTGGAATATAGTGCAGAGCAGTGCTGGTGAGTCTTGTGGGGTCCAACAGATTCGGAGGCTCACGGACGGTCCTCTACGGGGATAAAAAATCGTTTCCATTCTCCAGGTCAAGTGAGGGACCACATCAATTCAATGGTTAAGATTTAACCACACATATTTTTTCAATTCAATGACTAAGATTTAGTCCCACACAAAATAATTTAATAAATTTTATTTAAATTATTTAGGTAGTGTATAATTATACAATAATATACATATATGTATCATATTATATTTATATGTATAAGTGCATATATATTCCCAAAAATTAAATTATATTTTAAATTTTTTATATATCAATTTTTTTTAAGAACCGGAACCGGAACCAAACCAAAAATATATATATTATATATCAGATTTTGATACTTTAACGTTTTTATTTTGAAAAAAAGATAACCGGAACCAAATCGTTATTTTTGGTTTCTTAAAGAAAATGATAATCGGAACCAAAACATTAATGCAATGAACCAAATCAATTTTTTGGTTCGGTTCCGGTTCTTTAAAAAAAACTGATATATAATATATATATTTTTTGTTTGGTTCCGGTTTTTTTTAAAATATATATATATAAAAATTTAAAATATAATTTCATTTTTGAGAATATATACGCACTTATACATATAAATATAATATGATACATATATGTATATTATTGTATAATTATACACTACCTAAACAATTTAAATAAAGTTTATTAAATTATTTTGTGTGGGACTAAATCTTAGCCATTGAATTGAGAAAGTATATGTGGCTAAATCTTAGTCATTGAATTGATGTGGTCACCTCACTTGACCTATACCAGGTGAGAGAGTAAATGGAGACGATTTTTTCCCAACTGTTGTTGTATCATCATTATCAACCCTAAAATGGTTTTTTATTTTTATTATTATTTTTGTAACTCAAACCGAAAAAATTGAATTTTCATTAATTTTATAAAATTAAAAAAAAAATGTTTTTTTTTCATTCTTTATTAATATTTTGTAATGTAATATTCTTGAGAAAATAATATATATACATATATGTATATAGTTGTATATATAGACGTGTGTATATATATAGGTCTTTGTGATATGTATGTTTGTAGTTGTGAAAAATTAATTGTTAGAAAGAGAATATTTATTGGTTGAAAATTTGAAATTGAAAATGATAATTTTTCATGTGGAATTCAAATTGTAGATTTGGAATTGGAATGCAATTACAATTCAAAAGTATTTTATTACATCCGAATAATTTATTTGGAATTAGAGCTCCCAATTCCAAATCCAAGGCTTCAATTCCGCGTTGCCGGACCCTTAGGCCATTTTAGATATATTACAAAATTCCAAAAACTACCCTTAGGCCATTTTAGATATATCAGTTTCAAATTTTTTTCTTATATAAATTCCAATTATTTTTTTGTATAAAAAACTTATAGCGTTGAAATCAATGTATTTCCTAATTTTGTTTTGTCTTAAGGGCATTTAAATATTTCAGTCTTCAAACTAAGGATCATCTTTTTTTTTCTCAATTTGAATTTTGTAAAAAAAATTGTAACATCACATAAGTATTTGCATATTCTATTTATTTATTTTGCTATTATTACTACTATTGTATAATTTTGCGCATTCTGTCATAATCATTATCATATAAAGGTTTATCTATATACTTTTCCCGTGAATAATGAGAAGAGCAATGATTCCAATGAACAATAAGACCAATAGTGGATTCATATCAATTAATATAATAAATTGGGATTAGGTCCAGAATTTGATAATTAATTAATACTAAACCTAGTTTCTAGTAGTAAATGCATAACATGAACACGACGACATTTATCTTGAATTTCCCAAATTTCAAACCAAGATTAACATTTATTATTATAAAAGGCACAAATTCACATATCGATGTAGAGATGGTGTCAAAAACTAGTTAGTGGACAATCTAGAATAATGAAACATTTCAATAATAATAATTATATTAAAGTACAAATAATATATTTAATTTGATGCTCCATTACATCGTATATTCGTGTATGATGCACTTAGCTAGCTTTCAAGATGTGTCCCTTTTATTGTCAATATAAACAAAGGTTGATGGGGTTATGCTGAGACAGCTTGTTTTGCTTTGATTTGATTTGATTATAAATATTTAATCTCTGATTTCTAGGTATGAATACTATAAACATATATAGAGTAATTAAATGGTACAATATTTTATGCATCTTAGCACTATTTTACTTATTCTATAGTGGACATTAAATAAGGATATGCAGCGTAGAATTACAATTATTTGGCTTCAATTTTAAATAGAATAGAAAATACAATAAAGGATGTCAAGATCTCTTGACCTATGGACCTAAAATAAATAAATAATTTTTTTATTAAGTTTTTTTTTTAATGGTGTTTATTGAAGTGAGAATAAATTTAAATTCCGATCGATATCTAGCTAATCAGTTTTATTTAAGTGAGAACTTACCATTAGTGTGAAACACCCACCTCATCGTATTAGTGAATATGTGCAACTTCACTTATACTTTCACATGAATATATAATTGAAGATCTCACTTATGTGAAACACCCACCTAATCGTATTAGTGAATATATGCAACTTCACTTATACTTTCACATGAATATATAATTGAAGATCGAGTTTGCATCAGACTATTAAGGGTCCGTTTGGTTAGACATAAATGAGATGAGAAATGAAAGTGAAAATAAAATAAAAGGAAAATAATTTTCTAGAATGCATTTGGTTAGAAAGAAAATTTTAAAGAAAAATATGATTTTTTTTTGTTTTGTTAGTTTGGATAGCATAAGATGGAAAAGAAAATAATTTTTATTTTCAAAATTGCCCTTATACTTTAAATATTTAATATACACAACATAATAGTGTATAAATTGATATCATTGTGCAAGGGTTTGTTTTCTTTTTTTCTTTCTTTTTTTTTTCATGGCAAAAAAAGAACAAACAAAAAAGAGTCAAACAAACTCATACACCTCACGCACTACATCACCCAACCATAAAGGAATAAAATTAATAAACTTCATATTTCTCTTTCATTTAAACGTCTCTCTAGCCAGCTTATCAGCCACTCTATTACATTCCTTTTTAGTAAAGGTGACAAAAGAAACTTCAAAACACTCGAGAAAAGATCGGATATCCCTCACAATAGTGCTCCATCTATAATCAACAATTCCTTTACCACATAAAGCTCTCACAATCTGTAAGGCATCCCCTTCAAAAATTATTTTTTTGTAACCCCACGCCAAAGCATGAACCATGGTTTGTCTTAGCGTTAAAGCTTCTGCCATGGAAGCATCAAGAGCATTGGGAAAGAAGAAAATAAACACCACTAAAACACAGCCCATAGCATCCCGAAATACTGCACCACCTCCAGCCTCGCTTGATCCAGTAGAAAATGATGCAACAAAATTAATATTAATTACATTTGAAACTGGAGGACACCACGAACACCCACTATGGTCACTTCTCTTCGAATGGATGCCAATTTGAGTTCTTGTTTGTGCCTCGCTAAAATCAAAGTATTGTGATACAACTTGTTGGACAATGCTCAATTCAAACCACTTGTTATCAAATCATTTCGAGACTTCCAAATATACCACAGAGTCGAAGTTGCAATTCCCAACAAAGTTGTTTTATTTGGTTATTGCTTCCACAACTCTAATAGAGCAGCCCACCATTTCACCCAATAATTAAGGGAGTGATGAGTCATATCAAGTCTCAAAGGACACAATTTCCAAACTCGAACAGACTTTGGACAAAAAAAAGAATATGTGCATCAGATCTTCAATTTCACCTTGGCATGATTTGCAAATTAAATTTACCTGAACTCTTTTTTGGACCAAAGATGAAGCCACTGCAATTCGATTCTAACAAACTCTCCATAGAAAGTGTTTAATTTTTGGCCTAATGTTAAGAGCCCAAATTAATTTCCAAATGTAAGAACCCGCTGAAGCATTACTAGAATAGGAAACAATATGCTTACTTTTCAATCCCAAACAATATGCTGATTTCACGGAAAAACGACCATTATTAGTAAGCCTCCAAAATAATTTATCCTCCCCTCCAGTAATACTCAAATGCACTTTGATGATACAATATGCTACATGAGATTGGAACAATTGTCGAATCAAATTTTCTTTCCAACATCCCAAATCCATATTAATTAATTGAGCAACCCATTAAATATGTTCATCGGTCATATTAGGGGAAGAAAATTTTCTATCTTTAAGACCGGTACCCACCGATCCTCCCATATACGAATGTTAAGTCCGTTTCCCACCATCCACTTGGTTCCTTCCTCCAATAAATATTTAGCCCTAACAAAACTCTTCCACTCCCAAAAAGGGTTGGAACCCACTCGAGCCTCCAAAAAACTAGAATGAGGAAAGTATCTTGCTTTAAACACTTGATAAAATAGACCATCATTTTCAGTAAGTAATTTTCATCCTTGCTTGGTAAGCAATGCCTCGTTGAATACATTGATCTCCCTAAATCCCGGTCCGCCCTTAATTTTTGAAAGACATAATTTCTCCCACGCCACCCAAGCTAAGTTCCTCTTCTCGGAAGCTCCCGACCAGCAGAATTGCGTAATCAATCCGCCTAATGTTTAACACACCATCTTTGGAATTCGAAAATAGGCCATGGTGAAGGAAGGAATAGCCGTCAACACCGCTTTAATCATAATTTCTCTCCCACCTGTTGATAAAAATGACCCCTTCCACCCCTTAATTCGCTTTTCAACCCGCTCAAACAAATACTTAAACACACATGCCTTTTAGATTTACTAATGAAATAAGGCAAACAAAGATATTTCTCTTGCGAATTGGTGGAATTAATGCCAAGAAGGGATGAAAGAATTTGTTGATCCTCATTCGGAGTATTGCTGCTGAAAACCCTCCAGATTTATCAAAATTAATTGTTTGACCAGATGCCAACTCATATCTCAACAAGACTTGTTTCACCCACATTACCTATTCCTCGTGAAGTTTACAAAATAAGAGGGAATCATCTACAAAAAGTAAACGAGATAGCGTAGACCCTCGTCTAAAAATTTTTAATCCAGAAATCTCCCCCTGTTTTTGACAAAAGCCTCGACATTCCTTCCGCATAAATCAACGGTTTGCTTTCAAGAGTCATAGTTGGTTCATTATTTTTTGTATGGTATTAATTGACTTTTACATGGTGTCTCTCATACTAAACGGCCTAAACTTCTTTTATTTTTCTCCGCTTGTTATCAAAATCAATAATTTCATCCACAACAAAGCAATATAACATTGTATACAATTAATGATTATCCTATTAGCATTAATAATAAAATATAGTAGTTATAATCAATTTGTATACGTATACAATTTTTATAGAGTTTTATTGCTAATACAATTTGTATAGAGTTATAATATTATTTAAATATCATTAATTTAGTTTATTTTATTTAATAAAACACAAATTTCAAGAAAGTGTATTTATCCACCAATCAAAACTAAGTTTGTGTAGAAAATAATTGAAACTGAGTTTGTGTAGAAAATAATGATCGATAAAGTGAATAATATGAGATTAAAATAGGAAATTAGTAGATAAATGGATAGGTTTCTTGCGAAAGTAAATTTTTCGTGTGTTTTTTGTATGAAATATTTTGAGAAAAATTTGTGGATGCGGGGAACAAACGCAGATAAATGAATTTAGTATTTGTTCAAACTTACCGATAAACACATTGAATAGAGATAAATATGGAAAAAATAATTGCCACCCACAAGTCCAATTGGACATAGGGATCATTTGAATATATAAAGAAAACTGAGAGAATAATCACATATATATATATATATAGTGAGAAGTTTTACAGATGGTTGACGGTGTGAGCTAGGAATGCTTCAGAAGGCCAAGTTTTATTGCTAGTGGTGGAGGATGTGCTTTGTTGGTTGAAGCAATTCCGTGGCTTTTGCCTATAGGGCAGTTAATGTAGTTGCAGATGTAATAACTAAATATGGGTTAATGAAAAAGACTAATGTGACCATCTCTGATAGCTTCTCTCCACAATTGGATACTATTGACAAGGATAGTAATACTATTCCAGCATTGCAATAATATCATTTTTTCCCCGAATTTTATTTTGTTGAAAAAGAAAGCGAGGGATGTACAGTGAATATAATTATGAATTGTCGTCCCCAGTAACGGATCTAGGAATTCGTGTTAATGAGGATTAAATTTTTTTTTTTAGTTTTTAGAATATAAATGACATATATTTATTTTTTTAGGATTTAAAACAAAATTTTAGTGGGACCTTAGTTATAAAGAAATTTAAATTATGTAGTATCTAAGATAAAAAAAAAATTCAATAGAAACTAATACAAAATATTCAAAATTTTAGTATAAAAATTATATATAAAAAAAATCAGTGGGAATCATGGCCCTGCTAATAATTAATTAAACTCCCGATATCAATCACAATCACAAATAATGATATAATAGACTCAGATGATATATACCAAATATAAAATTAATATCGAACGATATCCATGCATCTTACAAACGTTACGAAACAGTAACTTAAGAGATAAATAAATCAAAATTCAAATAGTACTATAATCATACACTATAGTGACTATACCACTCGACAATTCACATCATCTTTACTTCTTTTTCTTTTCACTCGAAAGGTACCTCATCTTTATACTATGTGCCTGAATATTTAATCAACTCTATCATTTTCAAGAAGAAAAAAAAAAAGGAATATTGAATAGAAAAGAAATAAACAAACTAGATTATAGCTAGCACACTAACCCTGAAGAAATTAGAAAGTTGAAATGTAATGTCGACATCATATCACCTAAACCTTTAACCCTAGTTGGAGTTAGTGGATTTACTTTTTAAACCTTTTAAGTTTCTTCATGATGCAATCTCTAGTTAGAGAAAAACATTGATAGACCCTATAAACTTGATTGTTTGTTACTTTATGACAAAATAGACAAATTAAGAAAAAAAAAATTATAAATAATAATAAATTAAGAAAGGGAAGGAGACCCGTCTTTGTTGTGTTATTGGGAGGTGGGGCCTCCAAAGTTAAGGTTTTATGTTTCTTAGATGATAATGGAGGCCATAGTATAATTGCTTGGATGGTATTGGATGTCCTTTCATGACGACTTGGGATATGAGTGAGAGGAATTAATTGTGAATCAAATTTCAAGCTCAACACCAATGCCCCAATTATTCAAAGGGTACCCTACTAGTGGGACCCATAGTGAAACTGATCACTTGTCTCCATTTGCATCATTTTGTCTCCATTTGCATCATTGGTATATAGAATCAAGGGCTATTGGTAGGGGTAAATTGACAAGAGGTCCTTTTAAAGGTTTGACAAGACCAAAGACTAGACACTGCCCAAAGAAAAAAAAATTCCATCATATTAGTTTTCCATTTTTAGAATTTTATTTATTTTAAAATATTATTTAATTTATTAAATTATTTATTTTTATTAATTTCAAAAATTAATGAACCCTATTAAAAACTATGACGAACCGTACTATATTATAAAAAAACAAAATTAAAAATATAAAATAATTAAAAATATATTAAAAAATCAGAGTAGTAATTTTTTTAGTCCAAAGAAACAATGTTGAAAAGTGGCAATCCTATATAATTTGTTTGATAGTTACTTATAGTATATTGTTATGTTATTTATGTTTGAGTTTATAATACTTTTGAAAAATAATGATATTATTACGTAATATTACTACTCATTTAATTCTTATTGTTAAGATCAATATTATTCGTGTCTGTTGTACAATTAGCTAGCGACAACGAACTATGATTTCATGTTAATTGAATTCAATAGCAAATCTAGAATCATAACATATTTATACACGTTTAAACTAAAACCTGTTCAATATAGAACTAGTACGCAAATTGCAAATTGTATAAATTTTATAAATTGTATGAAAAAAATTAGAACTTTATATATAAAGGGTAGGTGCTACAATGGACATCACTAAAGCAAGAGAGATACCTAAACACCTCAGTATCAACTCTTAATTGTGGGCACTAATTGTATACAAATTCATGTGACTTAATCGTCCAAATCTCTCAAAGGTTGATACTACCATCATTAGCTTCCATAATGGACATCAACATATATAACCCTAAAATGTCACTGAGCCATAAAGATATAGCCCTTGCTCACCCCATCTGCCTAAACCCTAATTTGATCCAATCATAGAGCACCTCCTTTAATAACATATTAGGTTTTATCATCTATTTCAATCAATCACTTTACACGTATAGACCACCATAGACACATTACCTTCCACCCAAATGGAATAAGTAAAAACCAGTAGGTGGCATGGTTTTCATTTGTCTCTCAATGCCACAAATCAGAAGAAAATGTGGGATCACTTTGAGGATGGTGGGACCCCTTCAGGGCCCTCCTCAGATGTCCCCTTCCATAGGCTTAAGTGAGATGGGCCCCATCCAGCCCATTAATCATGAGGTTGCTTTCGGGGCCTAGCTGTGTTTGCCCTTACTGGATCATATAAAATTATTGTCAGACCTAATTGAATTACAATTTGGGCTCAATTGGTCAATTGACTGTGTAGCAACATAGACATCTGTTAGGGTTCGCACACCCTATGTACGAAGTCGTGCACACCTGCAAATCAGAAAACGCACACAAACACACCAAATAATCGACACAAGAATATATACGTGGTTCAGCCAAATAAGCCTACGTCCACGAAGAGCACCGTTTCACTAAAAAATCACTGAGAGGATTACAAGGGGGTGATTCGCAGATCACACACGCACACACACTGTGTATACTCACGCCTGTATCACCGGAATAATATAAACGTATATTATTCCTAACTCTCTCTCTCTATTTCTGTGTACTCTCTGCGCACCACATGTGCTTTACTCGCACTAGGTGTTTCACTCACACCGGTACCAGCCCTCTGGCGCCGGCCTAATCTGGCCCTCTGGTGCTGGCCTATTCTGGTTCTCTACCTGGTACACAGAATACAATAGGTTACACCTATATTTATAGGAAAGGCTGGAGTGGAGGACAAGTCAATCAATCCAATTAGGAATTGATCTCCTACCATAACTGTGATTGTTTGATGGCTAAGTTATATTCCCCTTTAACAAAGGAGTCACCAAATATAACAAGATCCTAGTCAAATAGAGATAGTTTGGTGGCTAAGTTTAACTTTCCCTGCAAGGAAATGAGTCACCATATCTAACAATCTCCCACTTGACAACTTTCCATCCAATCAATCAACTCCATCAATGATCAGTGCATTACGATGCTCTCATTCCTGTCTTCAAGCGTGAAGACCCACTTTAGTCATCATGACTATGCTGATAGCTCCCACTGCATGAGCAATATCTGGTCTGGTGCAGATAATGTGACCTCTGTTGTGTCTGACCTCTTCGTCTTGCGATCGCTATTGCGTCTGACTTTTTTGCCTTGCAACCTTTGTTGATCATTACTGTCTTTTCTTCTCCCATAGCTCCCACTGAGCCTATTAGAGATATTCGGAGTCTAATTACGCAGAACCGAGTATACGGTTGCGTCGGGGGCGGTTCAAAACCTTAAGAACGCCTCTGACCGCGTCCAAAACGGGCCAAAAACGACTCCGAACGGGCCAAAACAAATTCGCACAAAAGACAGAATTTTAATTACGAAATTAGTACCTTCTCGGGGTGCGTGCAGGCGCGTCCCAGCTTTGATTGGACTGATTCTTGGGCCACAACGTCGGGCTTCGAATTCTCTTTCCGTAGATATATTATAAGCTTCGTTCCGATAAACGATGCTCCGGAAAATCACGCCGAACCGAAACTGCTGCTCGACGGAGCGAAAAAACTGACCGGAACTTCATGCGGCGCGTGGGGGCGCGTGCGGAACTTTCCGGCGACGTGCTTGACACTGCTGGCTTCGTCTCGTCGAGACGAAGCTCCTGGTGTGGTCGGTTTCTGATTTAGGGCACTCGAAAAAATCAGATTTGGACCAGATCGTCGGGCTTCGTGATTTGCTCCAACCTGAAGCTCTGATACCACTTGTTAGGATCAGAAAACGCTCTGATACCACTTGTTAGGGTTCGCACACCCTATGTACGAAGCCGTGCACACCTGCAAATCAAAAAACGCACACAAACACACCAAACAATCGACACAAGATTATATACGTGGTTCAGCCAAATAAGCATACGTCCACGAAGAGCACCGTTTCACTAAAAAATCACTGAGAGGATTACAAGGGGGTGATTCGCATATCACACACGCACACACACTGTGTATACTCACGCCTGTATCACCGGAATAATATAAACGTATATTATTCCTAACTCTCTCTCTCTATTTCTGTGTACTCTCTGCGCACCACATGTGCTTTACTCGCACTAGGTGTTTCACTCACACCGGTACCAGCCCTCTGGCGCCGGCCTAATCTGGCCCTCTGGCGCTGGCCTATTCTGGCTCTCTGCCTATTCTGGCGCTGGCCTATTCTGGAGGACAAGTCAATCAATCCAATTAGGAATTGATCTCTTACCATAACTGTGATTGTTTGATGGCTAAGTTATATTCCCCTTTAACAAAGGAGTCACCAAATATAACAAGATCCTAGTCAAATAGAGATAGTTTGGTGACTAAGTTTAACTTTCCCTGCAAGAAAAGGAGTCACCATATCTAACAACATCCTAGCAGTGGGACCACTGTATATAATTAGATATATAAGTAAATTGAACTGGGGAGACAAAGTAAGTCCATTAATCTTTCCATTCAAAAAAAAAGAAGAAAAGTCCATTAATCTTTTCAGATATCCACTCCATAATGTCACATTATCACATCAAATTGCCACAATTCAAAGATTAATTCTGCCCTAATTGATGTTATCTTAGAAAAACCAAGACAGATTTTTGACAAAACTAAGAAAATTTTGGGAATCTTTTTATTTCAAAGATTCTAATTCATCTTTAATCATATTTATTGACCATTATTATCCATCATGCTTCACTATAACGGAATAGTTATAGCATTGATGTATCGGTTTTGGACATTTTTAAAAAAAAATCAATAATCAAGGAATATTTAAACTTTCAAAGGATATGATGAAACACATATATAGAGATATGATCGTTTGGTTCGTGTTTGTGTTTTTGTGCTATGAAATTTAAAAAACAAAAATATGTAGAGTATTGTGAGTTAAAAATATAAACATATTTGATATTGATGCTTTTACTATATATATACATACATATATATATATATATATGTGGTATTTTGAGATAAAGGTAAGTGGTGGTGGTGGTCAGAGGCGGCGACAGTGGTAATGGTGGTTTTGGGACTGGAGATATCTATATATATATTGAGTGAATGGTGCAAAAATAATAATAAAAAAATATTATTTTTTTCTTGCAAAATGTGTATATTTTTTTAAAGTATTTTTTACTATTCAAAATAAAGTAGAGTTTTGCCAAATGTGTTTTTATTTCGTAAAACACTATAATCCCAAACAAAAAATAAAAAACACCAAACAAAAACGCATAGCAAACAGGGCCTTATTCCTCCTTTTGTTTGTTTGGATGTGTGTGACGTATGAGAAAACACACCAACACCCGAAGCCATTACAGTCCATCAACCCCACTTTCACCACCAAACCAGATGGCTCCGTTGAGATCTCTGATTAAAGAAATTAGCATCGATTGCGTCATTCATTAAAAAAGGAGGATAGAAACTAGGAAAGCTATGAGCCCGTTTGGAAACCCATTGTTTTTGTATTTAATTTTTGGATGAAATAACAAAAATAATTTTTGTATTTGTCTTTATATTTTTTCCTAAAAAAATAAAAACAAATATGTGTTTGGGGCAAAAATTGTAATTGGTTCTTTTACATACATACATACATATATATAATTGGGGGTTAGGGTTTGGAATTGGGAGTTAGGGTTCCGGTGGTGGTGGTGGTAGTGTGTGTATATATATATATATGTGTGTGTGTGTATATCCAGTGGTGGTGGTGGTGTGTGTATTTGGTTGAATTGAGAGAAAATTTAGAACAAAAAATAAAAAAAAATCAAATTGATATTATTTGATTTTAGGCCAAACTTGTTTTTGTTCTTAGCACTGTTCACAAAAACGTTTTCCCTAAAATTGCACCCAAACAAGATTTTGTTCTCATAAACAGTAAAAAAAACAAAAACAAAAACATAAGTTTCCAAACAGGCTTTATCTACTTCAATTCCTCTTTTTGAAATAATATGCCCAAAACTATCCCTTCTTCAACCATTTCTGTAAAACTTTTGTTCATGTCTGTATTTGCATTTGTACTTTGTATATTTACTGTTACTGGTTGTCTTGACAATTTGTTGAAACCTTTTAAGAGCGGATATTGTATAAAGGAAATTGGACAGAAAAAATATGATCAATTATAAAGATGTGGACTATTATAGTGCGCTATTTTTTATTGTTTTCCATTAGGGCCAATGTGATATTTTCTTTGTCTGTCACGCATGGCATCAACTACTACCAAGCCCATTAATTACCTGGTAAGGACAATGTTTTCACTCATCGTCTCTATCTATAACTTTTTTATTTTATTTTCTTTTCTCCCTTTTTTTTAAATGTCTTTTTGTGGTAATGGAAAGACCATATATCTTTCCATATTTTACCATAGTACAGGAGTTTTAATTTATTATTCTATCAACATGATCATGGGTGACATTATTAAAATTTGTTTTCCTATACATTTATGTTATTTTTCAAGTTACCCCAAAATATTTTGAAGCTGTATTCGAACACATCTTTTCACAAAAATAATAATAATAAAAAAAATCATGGTAATAGTATGAACAAGTGTCCCGTTCAGTGTAGAAGCATTTTTTGTTTCCACTTCATTGAAGCATTATTAGATTATGCGAATTCTTATAGTGGTCTAAAATGGGCCCAATACTTGATAAAGTTTAAGCCCAAAAATACCATACCGAGTCTAGTATTATTGTTTGGGCCGAGTTAGTCATAAAGTTTCGGCAGATATTGGACAGGTACAATGAGTTATAGGCCCAGCAAAGACATAGTTTTCCACCTAATCTATTGCTAATTTTCATTCAAATAAAATTAAATGGCATAGGTAAAACAAGTGAAATTTAATATTTAATAGTGTGACTTAGTCGAATTTTCAAAACTTAAAAAGTCACACAGACAGATTCAGGCCATTCCTTTTCTTAATCCACATTTGGAAACCGTTATATGAAGTGCATGTTTGGTAGAGGGTGTGGAGTTGGTTTTTGGTTTTGGTTTGGTTGGAGTTGGAGTGGTTGGAGTTGGTGTGGTTTTATTTTGGTTCCAAACCATGTTTGGTGCATATGGTTTTGGTGTGAGAAAAAGTGATGCTGAAAAACCAAACCATGTTTGGTAGAGTTGGTATGGGTTGAAATTCTGAATATTAATATATTAATAAATATTAATATTAATATATTAAAATATATTAATATATGAGTTTCACATTTTATTTATTAATAAATATTAATAAATATTAATATTTATTAAATAAATATTAATATATATTAATATATGGGTTTCACATTTTATTTATTAAAAAATATTAATATTAATATATTTATTTTTTCATAAATATTAATATTAATATATTAAAATATATTAATAGATTAATATTAAAATATTAAAATATATTAATATTAATATTTTTTAATATATTAATATTATAATATATTAATATATTAAAATATTTAATTTTTTGAAATATTTAATTTTTCATAAATATTAATATTAATATATTAAAATATATTATAATATATTAATATTAATATTTATGAAAAATTAAATATTTCGAAAAATTAAATATATTAATATATTAAAAAATATTAATATTAATATTAATATATATTAAAAAATATTAATATTAATATTAAAATATA
Source organism: Cornus suecica (assembly GCA_963922005.1). Taxonomy (NCBI): domain Eukaryota; kingdom Viridiplantae; phylum Streptophyta; class Magnoliopsida; order Cornales; family Cornaceae; genus Cornus; species Cornus suecica. The sequence continues at coordinate 4,765,660 of OY998246.1, forward strand.
TTAATATTAATATTAATATTTTTTAATATATTAATATATTTAATTTTTCGAAATATTTAATTTTTCATAAATATTAATATTAATATATTAAAATATATTAATATTATAATATTAAAATATATTAATATTAATATTTTTTAATATATTAATATTATAATATATTAATATATTTAATTTTTCGAAATATTTATTTTTCATAAATATTTAATTTTTCAGAATATTTAATTTTTCGAAATTTATTAATATCAAAAATAAATTTGCTACAGTGTTGGTACCAAAACCAAAACCATGAACCTTCAAAAATTTGGTTCCAAATTTTGGCTCATTCCTTCACAAAAGTTGCACCATGGTTCAACTACAGTGTCGGCTCCAAATTTTGACTCCATTTGCCAAACATGGGTTTGGTGCCAATTTTTTGAAACCAAACCCAAAACCATGGCTCCACTCCTTAGCCAAACATAGCCGAAGTGTATCTCCCAATATTTTGTATTCATGTTCATAAATTCTTAAAAGAGTTAATTTCAGTAAACTCCCCAATAATTTCAAAAAAGATCACTTTGCCCCCCTCCTATAGAGAAAATTCATCTGCACTTATCAAATTATATCAGTTTACCCTATTCCTTATAATTTTGGACCAAAATACCCCTGAGATTTAATTAAAAATGATTAAAATTCAAAAATATATATAAAATTCGTAAAAAATATTAAAAAATTGAAAAATATATAAAATTCGATAAAAACATATAAAATTTGAAACAAATATATAAAATTCGAAAAAATATTAAATTCGATAAAAAAATAAAAAAATTGAAAAATATATATATAAAATTCGAAGAAAACATATAAAATTAAAAAAAACACACATAAAATTAGAAACAAATATATAAAATTCATAAATATATATATATATATATATATAAAATTCATAAAACAATATATAAAATTAAAAAAAAACATATAAAATTCGAAACAATATATATAAAATTTGTAAAAATGATTTAAAATTTGAAAAATGATTTAATGATTTAAAATACCCCTGGAATTTAATGAAAAATGATTTAAAATAAAAAAAACATATAAAATTTAAAACAAACATATAAAATTTGAAACAAATATATAAAATTATTATATATATATATATATATAATTCAAAAAAAGATACTCCCTCTGTCCCAATTTAAGTGTCCACATTCACTATTCAACCCATTCCAAAATAAGAAAAGTCAACATCACTTTATTTGGTCAATTTACTAATTTACCCTTCAATCATTCAAATTATAAAATATCTAAACTACAACCATCACATCATTTGGTGGGACCAAGGGTAAAATTGGTTTTTCATTCACTATCACACCAATAAAAGTCATCATCTCAAAAAGTTAGATTTCCCAAAATGGACCTATAATATGGGACGGAGGGAGTATAAAATTCGAAAACAAACATATAAATTTTGAAAAAAAACATATAAAATTAGAAAAAAATATATAAAATTCATAAATATATATATATAATTCGTAAAAAATATATAAAATTTGAAACAAATATGTAAAATTCGAAATTTATATATTCTTACTTGTAACCTTAATCTATTCTCTTGTTTTTACATCTTCTTACTTGTTTTTTCAAATTTATATGTATTTATGAATTTTATATATTTTTACGAATTATATATATATATTTTTATGAATTATATATATATTTCTTATTTTATATATATATATATATATTTATTTATTTTTATATGTTTTTTTCGAATTTTATATAGTTGTTTTCAAATTTTATATATTTTTTCAAATTTTATATGTTTTTTTTGAATTATATATATATATATTTTTACTAATTTTATATATTTTTTCAAATTTAATATGTTTTCGAATTTTATATATTTTTTACGAATTTTATATATATTTTTAAATTTTAAATTAATTTTCATTAAATCCCATGTGTATTTTTGTCCAAGATTATAGAAAATGGGGCAAACTGTTAGGGACTACCCAAATGTGAGACGTTTTGATCAGATACCAACTATGAAGGAAGCACCCACCACGTTAATTTGCTTATTTCCAAGCTGTAACTCAAAGTCCCTTCTCCTTCTCTCCATATTATACTCAAAGTTTCCTTACTTATTAAGCGATGTGGGACAACTATTCCCTACAAACACAATTCCGGCGACACCAACGCCATGGCTGGAATTCTAATTGATGACGGAAGGTGATCGGAGTACGTCTTCAAAACCTACCCTCCAACAACAACAAAATCAACCAAACCCTCAATTTCTCTCTCCCTCTATTTCTACTGATATATACATAGATATATATGTAATCAATTGGATGCTATGTGGATTTGGAGAGAAGGAAACATGAGACGAACCCAAAAGTTAGAGAGAGAAAGTAAAAATTAGGGAGAGAAACGATAGATGAAGTTGGGCTTCCTGCAATGGTTACATAGGATGGAGTATATTATATAAATACAATGAACATCAAAATATAACAAGATAAGCTGTAGTGTAGTTGGTCATGATGCTCTCCCTTTCACCCCAATGTCCAAGGTTCACTGGCACTTTAGAAAGTGCCGTTGTGTACAAAAATAATTCATTAACTTTTATAATGATAATTGACATCAAAATGGAATGTAAGGCGTTGTAGTTTAGTTGGTCATGGTTCTTACCTCACACCTCAAGGTCCCAAATTCAACTCCTGGCAGCTAATTTAGTTTTTGCACAGACGTTTTTGTTACGAGCGCCGGTAAAGACCTACTTTTTATTATTTTAAGCACCTGCCCACCCACTCTTAACCTTTCTTTTTATTATTTTAAAATAGTTAGCTTAGCTTTTTCAAAAGTGTCGTTGTTTACAAAAACAATTCAAATAAGTTAATGACCATAAATTTAATAGTAAATGCGTTGTTGCATAATTGGTCATTGTGGTTGGGGTCTCACACCAACGTCTCAAGTTCAAAACTTGATAATTATTTTATTTTTGAAAATTTATCATTATTTATCGGCCGACACTTACTGCAAAGTGCCGTTGTTTACAAAACTAACTCAAGTAAGTTAATGATCATAAATATAGAAGTAAATGCGTGGTTGGGGTCTCACACCAACATCTCGGTTTGAAACTTGGCAATTGTTTTATTCTTGAAATTTTATCATTATTTACCGGCACTTATTGAAAAGTGCCACTGTTTACAAAAATAATTCAAGTTAATGACCATAAATATAGATGTAAATGTATTGTTGCTTAATTGGTCATTGTGGTTGGGGTTTCACACCAACGTCTCAGCTTCGAAACTTAGCAAATTTTTTTTATTTTTGAAATTCTATCATTATTTACCGGCACTTATTGCAAAGTGCCTCTATTTACAAAAATAGTTCAAGTAAGTTAATGACCATAAATATAGAAATAAATGTGTTGTTGTTTAATTGGTCATTGTGGTTGGATCTCACACTCACGTCTCAGGTTCAAAACTTGACAATTGTTTTATTTTTGAAATTTTATCATTATTTACCGGCACTTATTGCAAAATGCCGCTACCTTTACCGGCATTTTTTTTGTAAAATGCCAGATATTAGTGGCATTTTTGAAATGTTAACCTTCAACTTTTCTCTAAGAGGTAGACTGAAATTTTCACACGTGTTCTCCGGAAGTGGCACCATAATAATTTGTATAATTAAACTTTTATCATTCTTATTAATTTCAAATTTGATTTGATTTGATTTTTTTATTTATTTGAGGGTTTGATTTGGTTTTGTTCTAAAATTTATATGGAGGTAAGGAATGACTTATGAGATATTAAATATTTATCTCTTATAATTTTTTATTTATTCATCTGGGATGAGTTTTATCTTTTCTTTCTTCTCATCTCTCTTTTCTATATGACATAGATTTATTTTCATGTAGGTTAAAGTGGATGTATGTTAACTTTGATTCCCTTGAACTTGACATGATTAATAAGATTTGGTTAGAATTTTTGTAAAAAATTCTCATTTTATCAAACAAGTTACTTCTTTTTTTCCTTTTTTTTTAAAAAAAATCAAATATTACGTCGCATTTTTCATTTTGTTAAATATAACTACACAAATTATTTTATATTAAAAGGGTCTTACTAATTAATATTATTTAGTTATGATTCCTAAAATCTTTTAAAGAAATTTTAACCCTTTATATTTTTGTTTACGTACTTTTTTTTTTAACAACTTTACTATAATATATATTCTTTTTTAATAATAGAAGAATTTCTTTTGTTAAATTAGAAGTGTAATAAAAAGTGTTATTATGTTTTGCAAATTTTGTTATGGAAAACAAGATGATCTTACAGTAGAGTGTAAAACATTTATCTTTGTATATGTTTTTTTAATTATTTTGTTCTTCAACTAATATCTGAAGCTTTTAATATAAGAGGTTAATTAATTAGTTAATAATCTTTGTATTATTGATCTTCTTGAATCCTAATTTACAACTTCAACTTATACAACTATAAAATCTTAAACTCTTCGTAAATTTTTGTATTATATTTTGTGTATTTTTGTATTCTCTATTTTTTTTTTTTGTTTTTCCTTCACATGCAAAGCACGAGACCTTTTAATTAAAAGTGTAAGGGTTTGGTCATATTCTTATACATTTAATAAAGAAAATAAATCTATACTATTCTAAAAGTGCAAGGCTTTGCTAACATTTCTATACATTTAATTAAAAAATAAAATTTAACTAGGATATGTTATTATTAATGTCTAACTCCAAATGATAGACATTTCAAAGGACATGATAAAAATGAGTGTAATGTTCAATCTTCTAGGCTTGCGTTGTACCTCTAACATTTTAATTAAAAGTGTAAGGTTTGGTAATATTTTTATACATTTAATTAAGAATATAAAAAAATGAAAAAAGTATTAATTAAGTTGTGTGATTACTAAAGTGTAACTCTAATTAATAAGCATTCCAAAGGACATAATTAAAATGGTTGTAAAATTTTCTCTCTCTTTTAGTGTGAGCTTTTAGTATTAAAGTGTACCTTTAAGTAATGGGCATTCCAAACCATATGATTAAATAAATATGTCATGTTGTAATATTTTCTCTTTTTTATATGTAGAACATTTTCAAATTTCTTCGAAGCTCCATATAAGTTTTTTTTAAGTAATCATAAAAGATATACAAGTTAGAATCTATTTGTATACTTCTCTTATTGTTAAATTTTATATGTGTAAGTAGCAAAAATATACTCATATCCAAAAATCATGCCTTCTCCTCTATTAATGGTCATATTTATACATTTTTGTGCTCTTGGATCATGACCTAAGTTCATGGGGTCATGATCCACTATCTTAATAACTACCCACTCCCTTTAGGTAGTGGGCTGTTACTCAATTTTTCAAGATAATGTGATGGTCCCACTTATACTTGGTGGGTTCAATATATGAGTCATTCACTATTTACATTTTACATGGGCTCGACAAATTTTGAGCCTAATAGATGGATCTGAGCCTATAATTTTCATTATTTACAATATGTTATCATAACTTTATTATTTTTGAATTTATTGCTAAGAATTATTTTGGCATGATTGGTAGTTTTAAATTTGTGTGTGCTTTTTAATTTGGTTGTTTTAAATTTGAGTTGTCATACATAATTGTTTAAACAATGTTGAATATAGTTGCTTTCATGTGAATTTATTTTAAATATTTACATAAAACTATTTCTTTTCTACTTGTCATATGTTCCATTTCCTTCCTTTAATCGACCACCTAAGACCCCGTTTGGAAAGGGGTGTTCTTGTTTTTTGCTATTGTTCATGGAACAAAAACATGTTTGGCATCCAAATTGACCAAAACGTTTTTATGAACAGTGGCAAAAACAAAAACAAAAATTGGCCTAATTTTGAAAACACAATTTTGATGTTCTTACAGTTTTTGTATTGTTTCTTCTTTAGAAAACACACACACACACACACACACGTATATATACACAAATTAAAACACAAATAGAAAACCCCACTATTAAAAAAAAAAAGAAAAAAGAAAACCCCAAACCCACCACCAGATCCTCTCGAAACAACCACCACTGAGCAAGCCGCCACCACCACCGCGGACTCAGGCAATGCTCCACCCCAAAAGCCCCCTTCCTCCGCCAAAATCAGAAAACCCCAAACCCACCACCAGATCTCCAATACCAAAATTGGCCCTCCCCAACCCAAACCCATCCGATCCGTCATCACCAAATCACTGTCCTGCGAAGGCGAAATCGAAACCGCCCTTCGCCAACTCCGAACCACCGATCCCCTTTTGGCGCCATTGATCGACCTCCACCACCCTCCCAACTTCGATTCCTTCCACGCCCCAACCAAAAGCATCCTCTAATAGCAACTCGCCTACAAAGCCGGCACCTCCATCTACACCCGCTTCGTCTCCCTCTGCGGTGGTGTGTGTGTGTGTATGTGTGTGTATATGTGTGTGAAAGAACCAAATATAATTTTTGCCCCAAACACATATTTGTTTTTATTTTTTTGGGAAGAAATATAAAGACAAATACAAAAATAATTTTTGTTTTTTCATCCAAAAAATAAATACAAAAACAAAGAGTTTTCAAACGGGCATAAGTATCTCGCAATTCACCCCTTCAGCCATTTATCTTTCTCCCCCTTACAAACTTAAATTGAATGTCCTTTCATAACGCATAATAGCTTTGATTTATGAATACTAAAATTCTCAACTTCATAAATAAACAAAATCCAAATAAAAAATAAGGAACAAAATACTCTACATAAATAACCGTTAAATTTTCTGAATGCACGTGCTCTTTTAACTAGTGTGTGTATATATATATATACATATAATTCCTCCTAATTTATTGCTACTGTTCATTCAAAGGAAAATTGAATGGCATATGTTGAGAAGTTGTGAGTCTTGTGACCTGTGACCACCAACATCATATGATATATCCCTGGTATTAAACAGATTAAAATTGAATTAATATTTAAAACAAAAGAAAGCACACAAGATATATAAAATAAATTACTGTCGACTAAATGATACAAATTATTCAGATAAATATATCTCCCACCCATTTAAATTTATAGTATGTAAGTTCCAGAGAGGAGAGCCTATACCTAATGGCCATTGATTGACAGATAATCAGATAGTTAGATGGTATCTTTTGACATTTATATTAAATAGGAATCTCTTATATATATATATATATATATATATATTATTGGATCAATTAAATGTCAATTATTGTATTGGATGTAGAGATGAGAGATGGAGAATTTACTAACTCTCCTTATGTGGATGAGTGAGAGATATTGGATTAATTAAATGTCAATTATTGTATTGGACATTGTTGACTTGTTATTTTACTCTATTATTGAAAGTAATAGACATAAGTGATGTGTTCACTAAATAACAATCATGCATCCATTATAAGAAATCATCATTCCAACACATGGTTGAATAATAAGAAAGAAAAAGCAATGATTCCATCTACACAATATATATATTCAACATTCGGTTGATGGAGGGTGTGTGTAAGAAAGACATGAAAGATAAGCTTGAGTTTTGAGGAAAACTCTCTCCATTCAGTATTCTCTTTCTTTCTTCCAAATTGATCTATTTGATAGCCATCAACCAAGGTGTCGGATTGTGGAACATATATAGATGACTTTAGTAGCCACTCTATCGGACGAGATAGAAAGATTGTGACACAAACGGTGATTGGATCCAAAGCTTCCGCAAAGTTCGGTTTTTTAAGAGGTAACCGAATTTACTATTTATATATGTTAATATATATACATGAAAATTTATATATATATATGCATATTTGAAGTAAATTTCCATCATATATATATATATATATATTGTTGGGAAAATATCACTTACCTAGCTTGAGGTAAGGCCTAATTGCACGGGCACCTCTAAATTTTTAAATATATCAGTTACCTCATTGGAGATGTAAAATTACAAAATTATCCTCAATAAACCCCCTAGACTATTGAATTTTCACATTGCCCCCACCCTAATAGATAAATTACAGTCTTACCCCCTAAAATTCTAAAAAATATTTAAAATTTAAATATATATATATAATTCAAAAAATATATATAAAATTCAAATATATATATAAATTTTGAAAAAATATATAAAAATCGAAAAAAATATAAAATTTGAAACACATATATAAATTTTGAAATATATATAAAATTCAAAATAAAATTAGAAAACATATATAAAATTCCGAAAAAACATATATAAATTTCGAAATATATATCTAATTCGAAGTAAATATATAAAATTCGAAAAAGATATATAAATTTTGAAATATATATATAAAATTCCGAAAAAACATATAAATTTCGAAAAACATATATAAATTTTGAAATATATATATCTAATTCGAAATAAATATATAAAATTCGAAAAAGATGTATAAATTTTGAAATATATATATATATAATTTGAAACAAATATATAAATTCAAAAATATATATTTAAAATTAGAAAAAATATATAAAATTCGGAAAAAATATATAAATTCGAAATGGGTTAATTTGCAAATTCAAATATGCATATATTTGAAGAGGCTACATTTGCAGAGGGTGAGAAGTCTATCAAATCAAAAACACTTCTTTTTCTAATGGATATGATGGGTTTTGCTAGCTATTATGCAGTTTTTTGCTTGGAAGATTGAACCATCAAAATTTCAAATTATATAAATATTTTTCTAAATTTTATATGTTTTGCGAAATTTATATATATTTTTTGAATATATATATTTTACTTTTATATATTTGTTTCGAATTTTATATATATTTTTTGAAATTTATATATGTTTTTCAAAATTTATACATTTTTTCAGAATTTTATATATTTTTTCCGAATTTTGTTTATTTTTTATTATTTTATATATTTATTTCAAATTTTATTTATGTTTTTCGAAATTTATATATTTTTTCGATTTTTTATATTTTTTTCAAAATCTATATATATTTTCCAAATTTTATATATTTTTTAAAATTTTAAATATTTTTTTGATTTTTAGGGGGTGAAATTGTAATTTTCCCATTGGGGTGGGAGGCAATGTGAAATTCAATAATTTAATGGGTAAACTGTAATATGAATTTGAGGGGTATTTATGATACTTTACCCCTTTAACCGACTTTGGATGAAGGGGGTGAAAGTGATAGAAAAAACTAATCATAGGGAGGTAACTGATACATTTCAAAACTAAGAATTACCGTGTGCAATTAGACCTTACCTCAAGGGAGGTTAGTGATATTTTCCCTATATTGTTGCATGGAATGCAACAAGAAATACAATTAATTAATTAATAAGAACAAGAATATGCATCCCACTATAATCCTAAAAATTAGTTGTATCACTTTTTCACTCGAAAAGTCAATATGCATTTAAAAAGAAAAATATTGGAATCCGACTCATATATCATCCCAAAAAAATGGTTAATTATCGTTTGCTAGTCGTTTTTTAAATACTTTTGATTGTTATTTTTTAGGTTAGGTGTTGTTTTATATATATATATAATAATAATATTTATATATATATATTATATGTTGTTTTAAATCTATTCCTTGTTCACAAAAGTCATGCAAAATTGATTCTTGTATTATTAAATTTTTGTAACTTGAATTTCAGGCAGCAGTATCCTGGGGCGTTTGCATCTAATGCTTATATGCGTGTACACACACACACACACACATATATATATATATAACTGTTTTTTGGGGAACAATTACAGATGGAGCATCAACAGGTGGACGGTGATGATTTTTCAGACATTACTCTGCGCCCTTTTTCGGCCTCTGATATAGATGATTTCATGGTATGGGCTACAGATGATGAAGCCAGTAGGTTCTGCTCTTGGGAGACATACACCTCCAAAGAAGCTGCCATGGAAAACATTGTAAATTACATTATGCCCCATCCATGGTACAGAGCAATATGTCTAAAAAACAGGCCTATAGGTACAATTTTAGTGACACCAAATGAGAGTGGTAAGAGTGTGTGTAGAGCTGAGATTGGATATGTGATAGCTACAAAGTATTGGGGAAAAGGAATAGTTACAAGAGCTGTGAAAATGGTGGCAGAAAATATATTTGTGGAGTGGCCACATCTGGAGAGGCTGGAGGCTCTGGTGGATGTCGATAATGGCGGCTCGCAGAGGGTGTTGGAGAAGGTTGGGTTCATGAGGGAAGGGGTTCTCAGGAAGTATTTTCTGCATAAGGGCAAGATAGTGGATGTGGTGATGTTTAGTCTTCTAGCCACCGATCCATCGTTAACTGTTTTAGATTAATGATTGTTGAATTTATTTCTCGGACTTTTAAAGTTTTTAATTATAATCTCAATTGTGAATTCTATCTGTCCGAGGAAGAAAAAATTTGCAAGTTTAGATAAATTTGCGACTATCATTTTTTGTTATATTATGTGTAAATTTCTTGAACTATTGAGTATGTGGTTCACTTGATATGCTAACTTTGACCATGGTTTGCACAAAATTAATGCCAAAACAGGGATTGGCCACAAATTTTAGTAAAAACACCAAATTAAAAAACAAGAACAAGACTGCATAAGATGTTTTACATATACATATCTCTAATCTATACATATATTAAGAAGCTAATCACATGATCTTGTCACTCACTAAGAAGCTATACATATACATATCTCTAATCTCACCCTTATTAAACCCATACTTCCTCAAAAACCCTTCCTTTTGGAACCCAACTTTTTCTAACACTCTTTGAGACCCCTTATTTTCCACCTCCACCAAAGCCTCTATCCTCACTAAATAAGACAACTCCTTAAACACACTAGAAATGGCCATTTTCAATGCCATTGTGGCTATTCCTTGGCGCCAATACTCTGCACCTATTGCGTAACCGACGCGTGCTCTATGCCGGTCCTCGCCTGACTCTGGCCGGACAGAAATGTAGCCGATGGAACGGTCATTGAGGCATATGGAGCGACGCCAAGGGTGCGGTATGGCTACATTGTTGAGATAGTCCAATGCTGCTTCTCTAGTGGTGATGGGGTTCCATCTTAGGTAGTGTGTGACTCTGTCATCTTTGGCCCATGATAGGAAGTCGTCGGCATCGGAAAGTTTGAATGGCCGGACGGAGATTTTGGATGAGTCCATTGAAGTTGATCACCCTATTAGAGGTTGAAATAGTTTCAACATCACTTGCTTAAATATATATATATATATATATATATGTATATAAGAGTATATAAAATTAAATGAATGTGGACCATTTTAGTGATAAGATAATAGTGTGGATTAAATGAATGTAGACCAAGTCATGGTTATATGTTGTACTCAATCACTATCATATGAGGTCAGTGGATGGGGGTGATGGATTCATGAAATTATTTGAGGGGAGTGGAGGCATATGAATTTAAGTAGGGATGTATTGGAAATTTTATATTAATTTTATGAACATAATGTCTGACTAGAAATGACATGATTTGCAAAAAAGTATCAGTGCATTAACAATACTATTATTGTTATAAACGAGTAGCAGTGTTATTTATCTGTATTTTTATTGACACTTTCTAAATACATTAAAAATGGTTGTAAATTCGTTCGCAATCACCGAACTAATTGTAATTTTTTTAATTTAAACAGAAGCAATGCATTAGAAAAATGACAAGATAACGATAGATATTGAAGAATCAACAAAAATGAAAAAAATTAGAATCCTTTTATTTATCTCTTTCATTCTCTTTATACGTGAACTTGATATTTGCCTCATAAATGGGTATTAAAACGTATTTAAAACAATATCAATATATTAAATACAGATTTACCATTTTTAATATGCTGTGTTGTAAAACTGCCATAATAAAAACAATATCAGTTTTAATTGTATATTTTGAAACGGACAGTTGTTAGGAGTTTTCATTCTAAAATGGGCTTCTATTTTTGGACCTTATTTTTTATTGGGCTTACTAATGTATGTTGATCCAATATTACTTTGTCTGATGTGCTCTATGTAGATAAATGTAATAATAGTGTTCCACAATCCTATGGGCCTGCAATTCATGAAAATATATTTCCCTATTGTATGCTTGTTCAGCACACAAAACTTGAAATTCAACTAATGTGACCATTATATTGTTGTATATGTATATACTTGCTCAACACTCCTCAAACAATCCAAAATTCCAAAACTCATCCCACTTGTCACATTTCACAACCCTTTTTCCTAGTAGTTTCTTAATTCCATCTGCTACTCTGCCTCCAACCTCCATTTCCATTTTTTTTTCTTCTGCAAATGGATGAAAAAAAAGGAGATGATGAATCCTCAGAGATCACCCTAAGGCCATTGAATCTGTCCGATATCGAAGATTTCATGGTTTGGGCAACAGATGAGAAAGTGAGTCAGTTTTGCACTTGGGACACCTACACTTACAAAGAACAAGCCATGGACTATTTCACCAACATTGCCATTCCTCACCCATGGTTGAGAGCAATTTGTTTCAGAAATCGCGCTATCGGATCGATTTCGGTGATGCCCAAATCGGGAAATGAGAGATGTAGAGGTGAGCTTGGGTATGTTTTGGCCTCCAAGTACTGGGGCAGAGGAATTGTGACAGAAGCAGTGAAAATGGTGGCTTCAACTATATTCAGTGAGTGGCCACATTTGGAGAGACTTGAAGCTCTAGTGGATGTGGACAATCTAGGGTCTCAAAGGGTGCTAGAGAAAGCTGGGTTTTACAAGGAAGGTGTTCTAAGGAAGTTTCTGATGCTGAATGGGAGGACTAGAGACACAGTCATCTTCAGTCTCCTCTCTACTGATCCTCATCTTGGTTAATAGATTTTTTTTTTTGGAACTCGGGACTCGTGCAAAGTGACCCGCCACGAAATGGGTAAAACTCAAACTATGTTCACGGTTATTAGTTTGATCAAATTATTTTCCCCTTCCATTATTATATTTTGATTCTGTGTTATGATCTTTGATAGTTTGTATAGTTGTTATGAGGTAATTGTAATGAACCTCTCAAAAGTTCCACTTCTATGAGATTTGTCCAAATTTCAGAAAGGTCATTGTAATTTACCCATATAACATTTTTACATCTTATGCAATCTTTACCTAATAATCTTACATCACTTGTACAACAACTACCCTAAATTGTTTATACAACTTTACCTCTCTGATTGTAAAACCAATACATGACAAACAATATGTGGTTTCTACAAGAACTTTCCTTGGCAACACAGTCAACCAATACATCCCACTTTTCATCTTCCAATTACATCAGTGCCTTAACCACAAAGTCATGCAAAATTGACTCATACTTCCACAAACTTTGTTCCAAGCAATTTCCTAGACATACATATCCATCTACTCCTATATAAATGCAAACTTTCTACAAATTGTCTCAAATCATATGTTTTTTGTTGATCAGCAAAGTCTTCTATATATTAACTCAACCACACACACACATATATATATACTGTGAAAAAACTACAAATGGAGCATAAAGTGATGGATGATGATGATTTTTCGGAGATCACTCTCCGGCTTTTGGACCTCTCTGATGTTGATGATTTCATGGTATGGGCTACAGATGATGAAGTGAGCAGATTCTGCTCATGGGAGCCTTACACTTCCAAAGACGAAGCGATGAATCATATTGCAAATGTGATCATTCCTCATCCATGGTACAGAGCAATATGCGTAAAGGACTGCGTTATCGGTACTATTTCAGTGACACCAAATAAGGGTACTAGTGATATTTGCAGAGCTGAGATTGGATATGTTCTGAGCTCCAAGTGTTGGGGAAAAGGCGTCGCGACGAGGGCGGTGAAAATGGTGGCGGCGACGATATTTGTGGAGTGGCCACATTTGGAGAGGCTGGAGGCTCTGGTGGATGTCGAAAACCGGGGATCGCAGAGGGTGTTGGAGAAGGCTGGGTTCCAGAGGGAAGGTGTTTTGAGGAAGTATTTTCTGCATAAGGGGAAGCCAACTGATATGGTCATCTTTAGCCTTCTCTCTACTGATCCACAAGTTAATTATTTTATGTGAAGTTTAAGTTTAATTTCTTAAATTATTGTGTGGGGATTATTGATCAGTGTTACAAAATTGAATTGATTAGGACACTTACCCGTTTACAGCTTTTGCTTATACTTTTACACAGAAGAAAAAGAGAGGCAGGAACCGTTTTGATAAGCTGATTCTTCTTCAAAACTTCTCAAAACGCTTCTCTAAGGCCCAAAAGTTCTTTTAAAAAAAAATTCACACACTATTCAAAACGATTTTTCACTCCAGAAAGCTAAAAGCAGCTTTCGAAAAGTCAATCCAAACAGGCCTTATAAATTTCAATTCATGGGGTTGCAAGATTCCTGAGATGAAATGTCCGAGTCTTGATCATTACAAGCCCATTCCATGAAAGCATCTACATTATAAAGTTAATACTAGTGCAGTGTGGTTGATTTTGCTAACATTGTGATGCTGTTATGTATTGCTCATTATCAACAAAGTAGCCAAGTTTGAGAGAGACAGAGAGAAGAAAAGCGAGCATTTAGTTCCATTCATGCACCAAACACGATACATAACTTCAAACCAGAGATCATACGATATCTATAAAGAAAACCATCTATAGAGGTTTCAATTTAGGTTAAACAGCATTATGCATATATCGTCGTATATAGTTACAGAGCACCGAAGCTCCTAAGAAAACTCAGAAGTTGCTGAAAGTAGAAGCATATGAAGCTGTCATGAGCAAGAAGGTGACAAGCTGAATAGACATCTTTATGGTGTTGCAATCGGAAGTTAAACCATTTGATGGAGCTGCTTTAGATCCTGCTTTAGTTCACACATGAATCAAGATTATATATGAAAATTAAATGCTAAAAAAATGTAGAAATGGCTATAATTGTGAACTTTGTGTATATGTAGTATATAATTTCTTTGATTTTTAAACTGGAACTAAATGATCAGTTTATAAGGGCATGCCAATCCATATTAAGAAGATTTCAAAACTATAAACATACCTGACACTGATGAGGGAGTTGGAGAAATTGGAGTTTCTTCTGCAGACCCTATCGGTGAAATTTGAGGAGAACCTTTAACATTTGATGTTGGTCCACTAGAAGCTGAACCAAAAAAAAAAAAAAAAACAAGAGATAATTAAGCATAGGTTATTTTTTACAACTCAAAATTAATTAACTTGAAGAGAAGAACAATTCGAGTTTTACCATCACACTGGCTAACAGGCGGAGTTTGCACCTTGCATGCACCGGGTAATTCCAGAGCAAGCGTCTGATTAATGTTGATCCCCAATGCCGAACCACCACCATTGAGTGCACTGCAAAGGCATTGTGGCTGTGATTGAGCAACACTAGCAAGTGATGAGCAACAAGAGGAAGACGGGGTTGAGGAACTCCCGGTAACATAATTCAGGCACGGAGCCATTCCAAGGAGCACATTATTGCAGCCTGATTGAGCCACAGCTCCTGTCCAAACCATGCTAAACAGGACTAGGACTAGACACATCTCAATCCCACCTGAACCCATTTTCTCAGATTTTCTGTTTGTTTACTGAGAAAGTGTTCAAGTTTAAGGACAAGGAGATGCTGTTCGAGTATGCAATGAAAAGTGTGGAGGAGGGTGATTTATACAATAAGGTTACATCATCAATTTTTGGGTTAAGGAGGTACTGGTAAACTAAACAAGCCTCATCAAATCAGATTAAATTTTATCGAAATACAACAGCATAAACGTGTCGATCATTTGAATCTGTTAAGACCTCTGATGGGATTTTTGTGCTTAGATCATCTCATAATCTACACATAAATAATACAAGTAAAAAATATTGGTTACCAGTGTATCTATATGAGGTGACATTGCATACAAGAGGAAAGTAACCTATATTAGTCAAATAGAAGCTGGTAGATCACCTAAATTTGTAAACACATTCCCACTTTGACTAAATCAGAGAAAATGTAATTGGAATTTCCCTATGGTTCATTTAACAAGTTCACGACCAAATAATAGGACTTGAATGCCTTAGTTGGAAATCCAGGAACAATAAGTACTTTGATTTTGATCAGTTTTGTAAGAATTGTATATTTTATTTTTATTTTCAGCAAAATCTGAAAAAGGAACTGTCAAATAAAAGCCTAAATAATGAGCCTTCTTGAACACATAGATATCAGGTACCATAAAACCATTTGAAAGATATGCAACAGTGGCATATGTAAAATGTTTCCAAAATGAAGGCTAACCCATTAGACTTCAGAAGTTGCCTATATTTTTTGCTTTATTTTTTATATTATAATCATAATAATAATTATAATTATTAAGAAAACTATAAAGTCAAAGGGATTTTCAACTTGGAAACTATAGGCCACATCAAACTCACTTTCACATAGTTGGTTAAGGTAGTTGAGCCCCAAATCCACATAAACTCTACAAGTGTTCTTCATTCCTGTTCTCTTCTCTTGAAAGTCCATCTATAAATTCCCAAATCCTTCTCTCTCCCTCCCACCAACACTAAATCCTCCAATCCATTTTTCTACACATTTTTTCCCCCTCAACACCTTGCATTCCACCACCTCTCTAACTAGCAAAACAAAAATTACTTACATTACACATGGAGCCATATACGCATATTGTGCGCTTAGTTCCAGTGTTGGTGGTAGCTCTGATGGTTCTCCTCATGCCGGTTGATGGCCAAATCAGTACTTCATGCACGTCGTCCATTATTACAAGCTTCGCTCCTTGCATGAACTTGCTCACTAAAAGCAGTTACAATGGAACTTCACCAACAGCTGACTGTTGCAATTCCCTCAAATCCATGACAAACAATGGAATGGATTGTCTTTGCCTTCTTGTAACCGGAAGTGTCCCCTTTCAATTACCCATCAACAGGTCTCTGGCTATCTCGCTTCCACGGGCTTGTAACATTCCTGGTGTGCCTCTCCAGTGCAAAGGTGACATTTTCTGTTGAAAAATTGCCTATTGTTGTTCCATTTCAAGAGTCCTATCAATTTACTGAGGTCACTTACTCGAATTATTTGCTTTTTCTTTGCAGCCTCTGCTGCTCCTATTCCGGCTCCAGGTACAATAAAATTTCAAGCTCTTTCGATACTTTGATGTACATTAGTTAAGTATAATTAAGCAGGTAGTTAATAATCCGTGTTCCTTCATTTTACAGGTCCTATCGCGCTAGGGCCAACTCTGTCTTCTGATATTGCTCCTTCTCTTAGTCCTACAGGTACTATGTTTCTCTAATATATGTGTCACTGTTTCATCATTTTAAAACCAAATATGACTAGGGGTTGTAGAGGCTTGTGAAGCATCATCGTATAAACCGTTTTCTTTGCTTGGCAGCTTCTACTGTTCCCAATCAAGTGTCACCAGCTCTGGCACCAGAAGCTGATACAACTACGAATTTTAGTCCATCGTCTCCCACTGCAGACTCAGAAGTGAACTCGGGGATTAGTCCTTCAGCTTCCAATCTCTCTCGTAGTTTTTTACCGTTGCTTCTGCTAGCTCTGCTAGGAGCTACAGTTCTGAAGGATTACTAGTTCTCTTTCTGAATGTAGAGATATATTGATGTGTGTTTGTTGTTATATTTAAGAAATATTCTTTGGGGTTTGGGATTATTGTTTAGGAGCATTAAATGATTGAGAACTATTGGTTTTCACTATTTTATCAAATAACCCTTGTATTACTAAAGTGCTAGTACTGAAAATAAGAACTATTGGTTATTCACAATTAAATTCCCTTTCATGGCTAGTGGTAAATCTTGGATGGTCTAATATTACTTTCCATAAGGAAGTCATGAAGATGAAAATAATTTGCAACACTATAATGGTAGGATTGTGCAATAAATAGCATTGTTCAGTACTCTCATTTATCAAAGGATTGGGAAAGTTCATGGGCATTCTGATTCATCATATCAGTTTGATCTTCAAAGGTATTGATCTCAAAATTCAATTAGCAAAATGTATACTAACAGTACAGCCTAATCTGAATCGAAGAAACATCTAAAATTGAAGAGTCTCAAGTATCTTCTATGAGATAATGGTCCAGAAGTGATACCTTTGGTAGAGAAGGTGTAGACACCGGAAAGCGAATTCCACTGCTGATACAGATTGCCATTGCTGCATCTCCTCACCAGTATTCAATTGTGCTTCAGCTTGTGAACAAAAAGTGCTACAAGTGCATATACAAATATATATATATATATATACCCATCAATCAATTCTTGTTGTGCTTCTGAAATAGCTACAAGTGCATATACAAATATATATATATATATATATACCCATCAATCAATTCTTGTTGTGCTTCTGAAATAAATATCCGCGTCCTGTGCAAGTTACCATAGTAGCTCCCAAGCAATTGCCTGTCACAGACACTCACCAAGTGCCTTGGAGTTACAATCTCGAAGCAATCACTCATTTGAGATAGCAGGCAAGATAATACAGCAACAAGTCACTGGCAACAGTTCACTAAAGCAAATTCTTGTAGCAACAATATCAGGAATTCCACCTCATGAGCTATCACTACATGCCATATCATAGTAGGCAAGCATATCGTATGCGAAAATCCCCCTTGCAACTGATCTACCATATGACATATCGAACAAGCAAAAACATAAAATATATTTTGCATCATTTTGGAACATTACAGTACATATACAGCAACAAAATAAAATAAGGCTCTGTCAAACAAAATATAAATAAATTAAATCATTTTTTCGCCTTCCATAATCCAACTTCTTCCAACACAAGTAAAATGCTTTTTCCCTGATCCTGGAGCAGTTACAGAATTAATCCATTACAAATAGAAAGCAAAACAAAAAGAAGAAAAACTTTCTTGTTGCTGCATAATCCCAAGTTCTATCATAGAGTTTACTTCCAACCATCCGACCACTCAGCTTCATCCGTGATAGGTGTGGAGAAATCTTCTTGCTGATAGGCTCCCGCTCCCATCTCAAACTTATCAGAGGGTAGAGTGTTCTCTCCTTCATAACCCGAATATTGGTCATCTTGTTGGGGGTAATCCTCAGAATAATGGCCCTCTTGTTGGGGGTAATCCTCAGAAAATTCCTGCTTCTCAGGAAGAGGGCAACCCTCATAGGAGTGATTCTCTGAACAATACCACAATTGCTTATTCCAGTATCGATCCTGCAAATTGCAGAAAGCTTAACATCAGTTATGATGGTTGGGAGTGGTCTGAGCTTCCAAAGTGATGTAAAAAGTACATAATATGCATATTGTCAAACTGGGAATCCTTATTTCATATTGATGCATATGCTTTTGGGAGTGCAATAGCCAGACTTACGGTAAATGACTATGTCAGAATAGAGATACAGATGAAACATGAGGTATTATGAAAATTCCGGTTAGCAAAGAAATAAGGTGAACTCAATTTTTCTGTTAATATATTTTAAGACAAGTCTATCACATTGGGCAAGAGTAAGATTATTCAGGAGTACCATGCTGATGATGTGTGGATTCCCAATAACAATCAGCAAGGATTTTGCCCTGGTAATGGCAACGTTAAACCTTCTAGGATTACTCAAAAATCCCAAACAATGAGTTTTGTCGAACTCATTATGCTTCACAGTCGATCTAACGGTAGATATGATAATAACCTGTCGCTCTTGTCCTTGAAATTGCTCAACACTGCCAACCTTGATACCAGGCCTACCCAAATTTTCTAGAGCTTTCTTCAGTTTGAGTACTTGCTGCCGGTAAGGGGTTATTACTCCAATATCCCCCTCGCTCAACCCCTTATCTGACAGTTGCCCGATAATGTCAACGATCTTGCTTGCCTCATATCGATTAAACCATGATGGATTATTTCCTTCCCTTTCATCACAGCCTTGGATCCCAATGAAAAGAACAGGAAACTCTCTGTTAGGAAGGAGGTCTTCCCATGTCTTAGTCTCATATGAACCATATTCATCTTTGCATGCAATCAGTTCTCCATTGTAGAACAACTGAGAAGGCAGATGCAAAATCGCTGGGTGGCATCGATAGTTCCGTACCAATTTAGTGACATAACTTTCATCACCTTCGGCGTAGTACTCGCATTCGAACAACCTCTGCAAGTATGACATTCCAAGCCCATAAGATTCTGCATCTCTTGAAAAAATCACTGGACCCAGTTGCATGGGGTCTCCGGCAAGCACGACGACAGTCCTCCTTATGCAAAGGTTGGAAAGAGGAACCATGGTTTCTGGCTCTGAAGCTTGTCCTGCTTCATCCAGGAAAATGTGAGAGAAGTGACCGCGTTTGATACCTTCTGCATAAAGATTCGAGGCACTCATATATGTTGTTATGACGATTCTGCAGCGGAAGAGGATCCTCAGTGGAGGACACTTGAAAGCGGACTCTTCTTCAAAGTAACAGAACTTTACACAATCAGGATTTATATCATCGAAAGGACGACTTGCTGCATTGAGCCTCAAAATCTCATTCCCTCGAATTTTAATCGCACCCATGCTGAGGATTTTCTCTAGTATATGGTCTGCTGCACTGTTTGAAGGTGCACAGACAAGAATCCTAGCATTCGTCTGCTTTGTATAAACCTGGAGAATTGCTTCTACAAGTGTCACAGTCTTACCTGTACCTGGAGGCCCGTGGATCACATAAGGTGATCCTCCCTTGCAACCAAGGATCATCTCAACTGAACGCAACTGCTCCTCATTAATAATGAGAGAGAAAGGGACTAAAGGAGTGGGTTCCATATATCTCCTTCTTGATGACTCAGATGGGAACAAAAGCTCTGACCCTAAATCTTCTGCTGCTTCAACGGCCTGATATAGCCTTCTCATGTTCACTCTATTATAGGTGAACTGCACATTATAGAGGTTTCCATTTCTATGAGACATGTGAAATTGTTCGTCAAACTTCAGAAGCACTTCTTCAGCTTCAACATAGTGGATGCAACCCTGTCCAACATCCGTTCAAGAATTCAATATTCTGCAAAAAACTATTAACTTCTAATTGTAGACAGTAGACTAACATACTAAATAAGAGAAAACCTGATATGGGGGTGTGGAGTCATCGGGATCTACTGAGGCTAGCTTAGCAAGAATGTAATCGCCATTAACAAGGGAAGGCCTTCTCTCGGCTAGTCCTGGGACCTCAAGGGCCAAGAATTGGGCTCCCTTCTTCCTCATTGTGACAGATTCCATGTCATAATCTCGCATGTCTTCCTGCAGCAACAATCACCAAATTTAAGTACAAATCAGAACAAGAACATTTTGTCGCTATTAGTATTATTGTTTAAATTTTACGAATTAAATTTTACCTCCATTTTTATTTCTTCCATGATCAGTAATGTTCTGAAGTAAGAAGAATAATTCTCACTCATCAACCCTTCTCTTATTATGTCAGGGGTTTTCTTACTCTCCACAACTTCTCTGACATCTTTTGGAATTGGATATTCTGGAAGCCCATATCTGAACCCTCTGTTGGAAGACTTTGCTGGACGTACACCCGCATGGAAACAATCCGCAGTAAACGCTTGCTCCTTTTTCTTCTTAGCTCTAAAATATGGCTTGTTTGAAGCCAAAGACTGGGAGATCTTATCATCTGCCAGCAGAAGAACTAGCCGTTCAATCGTGTCATCCCCCACAACAAAATGAACAGCCGTTGTGTGCAAGCCGATTCCCTTAGGTTTGCAGGACAACCAAACGGTTAACGTTCGCCCTGCGCGTAGGACTCTGTCCTCCAGGGAAAAAGACTCTAGGAATTCTTCGATGTACTCCGCATCTGAAGTTGCTGATGGAGGCTCCATCAGAGAAAGGGTGAAGGACCCCTCGGGGGTCGAGGCATATATTCTAATTGCCCAGAGCTCCACATGCTCAGTAGTTGTGTTCTCAATCGTTATTGAATCAGTGACAGTTTCTCCTACAAATGCTGACTGAGGCTTTCCACCTACAAGAGGGAATGGGACAGATATAACTACTGGACCCTCCTCCGCTGGGTTGTAACTACATACTGATTTATCATCATTGTAGTCGATGAACCCAAGTTCTCCTTTTTCTCCAATGACGGAATATTCCTCATCACCCCACTTACCACCAACAGTACCCATTACCAGATTGATAATAACGTGATCAGATTCTGAGACTTCTAGCAAAATGAAGAGTGAGCAAGCATTTAATTGCGGGCACAGACTAGAAAAAATAAAAACACAACTTTTCAAGAGATAATGTAACACCAATAAATCCAACCAACAACCAATATCCATAGAGCATTGTCGTGACAAAGTGAGCAGTACCTATAAGATCAACAGTGCATAATTGTATCCAGCCAGGCAACAAACAGCAATAGATAACAGGGTCTTCTAGAGCCTAGGCACAACATAAGGCATGAGCTTGATCTTGTTGTTGTTAAAGGATCGAGGCACCAAAGGCCTTTTAGAGCCTAGTGTCACGTCCTGCATTATGAGGTTACGCCACGCAGACGCTTCGTAGGATCCTACTTGGCACCCGGAATATTCTAGACTTCTCCACACTTCTCCGGAATTCTCTAGAGTATTGTAGAGTTGTCTAGACTTGTATAGACTACACTTGAATTGTATAGAACATTCTAGAGTAGACTAGACATGGAGGATTCTAGAAATCTCTCCACTTTTCCTTGTAAGGCCCTTGGCCTATAAATAGAAGTGGGAGCTCATTTGCTCACCATTCAAGCAATCACACAAGTTCTCAAGCAATACAAGTTCTCTTGAGTTCAATTGTCTTCTAAGCTCTCTTGCCTAGCTTTCTCTTCTTACACACCAAGCTTCCGCATTCACCTAGCTTTAATTGCCCACTAAGCTAGAGACCCACAAAGGCTTACTTAGCACTTCTCAAGCATCTTAGAGGTGTCTAAGGCCGCACGGTTCCTTGGAAACACCAAGTCCGTGACAGTTGGTATCAGAGCGCGGTTCGTGAGGGATCACAACCTACTTGCAAAAGAGTATGGCAGAGATAACTTCAACCATCACCCAGCCGTGGAGGAGCAAGAACGCAGCAGGGAGAAACAACGCCCACCCACTAACACCAAGGCAAGGTCGAAGTTCAAGTCCAAGGATGCTCAACCAAGCCTTGAGACATGCATTTATGACATAGAAGGGACTATGGCCATCATGCAAGAGCGTATAGTGGAGACTCACCAACGCTTGGAAGAATTGGAGTCCGATGACGCCGACTTCCAAGACACCATGAAGGGGCAACTCAATGCCTTAGATGGAGACCATCACAAGGAGCTACGCTCTCTTCGTGATGAGATAACCACCCTACGTGGCTACATGGATCGAGAGCTTGGCAACATTCGGACATTCATGGAGGACATGCGTGCCGATTGGGCCATTTGCAAGCAAGCCGTAGCAAACGGCGCCACTACTACTCGGGAGGTCGGAGCTCCCAGAATCGATGTCCCCAAGCCCAAGTGCTACAAGGGGGAACGTGTGGCCAAGGAGGTAGAGAACTTCCTATTTGGCATGGAGCGGTACTTCAACGCCAAAGGGATTGTGGACGAGGCGACCAAGATCAACACCACCACACTCTACCTAGTGGACGATGCTATGCTATGGTGGAGGCGTAGATATGGCGACATCGACAGAGGTACGCTTTCCATTGATACTTGGGCAGATTTCCGTAAAGAATTTAAGAGGCACTTCTATCCTGAGAATGCCGAGGAAGAAGCTATGGGCAGACTTCGCCGGCTCAAGCAAACAGGGACCATCCGAGACTATGTCAAGGAGTACACATCGCTCACCCTTGAGATCCTTGAGCTCTCAGAGAAGGAGTCTCTCTTCTTCTTCATGGATGGCCTACAACAATGGGCCAAGACGGAGCTAAGGCGACGTGGAGTGAAGGACCTTGCCACTGCCATCATGGAAGCGGAGGCATTGATCGATTTCAGCTCCAAGAAAGACTTTGCCAAGCCCAAGGATAAGACCCGGAACTTCGGCAAAGGTGGGTGAGACAAGGGCAACACTTCTAATGCCACCAACACTGCCCCTCACAAGGAAGGGTTCCGAAAAGATGGAGGCAACAAGCCCCAGAAACAACCGCCATCACCCTGCTTCATATGTGGTGAGATGCATTGGACACGGTTTTGCCCAAAGAAGAAGACCGCCAATGCCATGACGCTCGAGCACCCGGAAACGCAGGAGGCACACATGGGTTCGCTTCAAATCCTCAACGCCATCAAGGCTAAGATGGAGGCCCCTAAGGCAGCACCTAAAGGGCTCATGTTCGTTGAAGCAGTCATAGGAGGAACGTCTACTAGAGCATTGGTAGACACTGGCGCCTCCCACAACTTCATAAGCATCGACGAGGTCAAGTGACTAGGCCTCAAGTACACCAAGGATGACGGTTCCATGAAGGCCGTCAACTCAGCAGCCAAGGCCATATACGGCACTGCCCGAGGCATACATGCACGCATAGGCCAATGGAGTGGCCTCATCGATCTCTCGGTGGTACCCATGGATGACTTTGCCTCAGTCCTTGGCATAGAATTCTTGGACAAGGTAAAGGCCTTTCTCATCCCCTACACCAACACCATGTGTATCATGGAAGGCAATACCACATGCATGGTGCCAGTTGAACGGGGTGCTAAGATTGAGGTTCGCTCCCTATCTGCCATGCAATTCAACAAGGGGTACAAGAAGGGAGAAGTTAGCTACTTAGCCACTCTACTCGACTCACCAGAAGACCCCTCAGAGCCTTCCCCACATGTGGACATGCC
The DNA here is from genome assembly GCA_963922005.1 of Cornus suecica. Taxonomy (NCBI): domain Eukaryota; kingdom Viridiplantae; phylum Streptophyta; class Magnoliopsida; order Cornales; family Cornaceae; genus Cornus; species Cornus suecica. The sequence continues at coordinate 4,790,375 of OY998246.1, forward strand.
CACAGAGATCCACTCAGTACTACTGGAGTACAATGATGTCATGCCCTCAGAGTTACCGAAGAGACTACCACCCAGAAGGGAGGTAGATCACAAGATTGAGCTGGAACCAGGTTCCAAGCCACCATCCATGGCACCTTACCGCATGGCACCACCAGAGTTGGAGGAATTGCGGAAACAGCTCAACAACCTACTCGATGCGGGCTACATTCGACCATCCAAGGCCCCTTATGGCGCACCAGTCTTGTTTCAACGCAAAAAGGATGGGTCATTACGAATGTGCATCGACTATAGAGCTCTCAACAAGGTGACCATAAAGAACAAGTACCCCATTCCTCTCATCGCAGACTTGTTCGACCAACTTGGAGGAGCACGCTACTTCACCAAGTTGGACTTGCGCTCGGGGTACTATCAAGTGCGAATCGCGGCAGGAGACGAGCCCAAGACCACATGCATGACGAGGTATGGTTCTTATGAATTCCTAGTCATGCCATTTGGTCTCACCAATGCATCGGCTACATTTTGCACCTTGATGAACAACCTATTCCATCCCTACTTGGATCGCTTTGTGGTGGTATACTTGGACGACATCGTCAACTATAGCACCACCTTGGAAGAACACGTGCAACACTTGAAGACCGTCTTCTAAGTTCTCCGGGAAAACGACCTCTATGTGAAAAGGGAAAAATGCTCATTTGCCCAACAAGAGGTGATGTTCCTAGGACACAAGATAAGGGATGGGAAGCTCTTGATGGATGAAAGCAAAGTGCAAGCCATACGGGATTGGGAGCCGCCCACCAAAGTGCCCGAATTACGATCATTCTTGGGCCTTGTCAACTACTACCGCCGCTTTATCAAGCACTACTCAGCACGAGCCGCCCCTTTGACGGACATGCTGAAGAAGGGACACATATGGAGATGGACGGAGGAATGCCAAACTGCCTTTGATGACTTGAAGAAGGCAGTGATGGAGGAGCCTATACTTAGCCTACCGGACCACTCTAAGCCTTACGAGGTACACACCGATGCCTCGGACTTTGCCATTAGGGGAGTTCTCATACAAGAGGGACACCCCATAGCCTATGAGAGCCGCAAGCTCAACGATGCCGAGCGACGCTACACGGTGCAGGAGAAAGAGATGACCGCAATCATCCACTGTCTTCGCACATGGAGACACTACCTACTTGGGGTACAGTTCGTGATCATGACGGACAATGTTGCCACTAGCTACTTCCAGACGCAGAAGAAGCTTAGCCCCAAGCAAGCACGGTGGCAAGATTACTTGGCCGAGTTCACTTATCGCTTGGAGTACAAGCCAGGCAAAGCCAATGTCGTAGCGGATGCACTTAGCCGCAAGGCAGAACTCGCGGCCATTAGTCGACCATAACACCCTCTTATAGATCGCATCAAAAAAGGACTATAGCATGACCCCCTAGCCAAGAGTCTCATTCAACTCACCAAGGATGGCAAGACACGACGCTTTTGGTTTAGGGATGATCTTCTCCTCACTACGGGCAACAGGCTATTCGTGCCTAAGTGGGGGAACCTGCGAAAGGAACTCATCAAGGAGTGCCATGACACCATGTGGGCTGGACACCCAGGAATGAGGCGCACCCAGGCAATCCTTGAGGATTCTTACTACTGGCCCCGGATGCGTGACGACGTCGAGGCCTATGTACGCACTTGTCTTACTTGCCAGCAAGACAAGATAGAGCAACAGCAGCCGGCCGGTCTACTAAAGCCACTACCTATCCCAGAAGGTCCATGGGCGAGTGTCTCAATGGACTTCATCACGTGCCTACCCAAGTCTAATGGTTATGGCAGCATCATCGTAGTGGTAGATCAATTCAGCAAGTATGCCACCTTCATACCTGCCCCAGCAGATTGCACGGCCGAGCAGACAGCGGAGCTCTTCTTCGACCATGTGGTCAAGCAAAACATAGTGAGTGACAGAGACCCACGCTTCACAGGCCGCTTCTGGACGGGACTCTTTCAGAAGATGGGTACGGGTCTCAACTTCTCTACTAGTTTTCACCCCCAATCCGACGGACAGATGGAGCGTATCAACACGCTCCTAGAGCTATACTTGAGGCACTATGTTAGTGCCAACCAGCGGGACTGGGCCAAGCTCCTTGGAGTAGCACAGTTTGCCTACAACTTGCAGCGGAGTGAGGCTACCAACCACAGTCCTTTCGAGATAGTGACCGGGCGACAACCCTTGACGCCTAATGCTATGGCATCAAGTGGAGATGGCAAGAGTCCGGCAACATACAGATTCGCCAAGGGATGGCATGACCAATCCGACTTGGCTAGAGCCTACCTAGACAAGGCGGGCAAGAAAATGAATAAGTGGGCTGACTCCAAGAGAAGGCCCCTAGAATTCATGGAAGGAGACTTGGTCATGGTCAAGTTGTTACCCCAACAGTTCAAGTCTTTGCGAGCAATGCACAAGGGGTTAGTACGACGCTACGAGGGTCCCTTCCCAATCATCAAACGAGTTGGAAAGGTCTCCTATATGGTGGAGCTACCACCAAAGCTCAAGATTCATCTAGTTTTCCATGTCAGCATGCTCAAGCCCTACCACGAAGACAAGGATGATCCAACTCGAGGCATATCACACCGAGCTCCTACTGTCGTGGTCACTTCCTTCGACAAGGAAGTAGAGTGCATCCTTGCCGACCGACAGGCGAGCAGAAGAGGAGTACCCAAGTACACAGAGTACTTGGTGAAATGGAAGAACCTGTCGGATAGCAAAGCAAGCTGGGAGCATGAAGACACACTTTGGCAGTTTGCAAAGCACATCCAGCAGTTCAAGCAGAACGCGACAAGGACGTCACGAGCTTAGGTGGGGGAGAATGTCACGTCCTGCATTATGAGGTTACGCCACGCAGACGCTTCGTAGGATCCTACTTGGCACCCGGAATATTCTAGACTTCTCCACACTTCTCCAGAATTCTCTAGAGTATTGTAGAGTTGTCTAGAATTGTATAGACTACACTTGAATTGTATAGAACATTTTAGAGTAGATTAGACATGGAGGATTCTAGAAATCTCTCCACTTTTCCTTGTAAGGCCTTTGGCCTATAAATAGAGGTGGGAGCTCATTTGCTCACCATCCAAGCAATCACACAAGTTCTCAAGCAATACAAGTTCTCTTGAGTTCAATTGCCTTCTAAGCTCTCTTGCCTAGCTTTCTCTTCTTACACACCAAGCTTCCGCATCCACCTAGCTTTAGTTGCCCACTAAGCTAGAGACCCACAAAGGCTTACTTAGCACTTCTCAAGCATCTTAGAGGTGTCTAAGGCCGCACGGTTCCTTGGAAACACCAAGTCCGTGACACTAGGCACAACATGAGGCGTAAGCTTGATCGAGGCAAGCACATGTGACGTTTGTGATCATAATGCATGTTAATTCGATGTATTTGAAGAAAAAATCAACTCTACAACACAGTACTTGTCAAAAAATGGAGTACTTGTCATCACATACTTGCCATGCTATGTTTAGTTTTCCATTTTGGGCTTCTGAGAGCATTGTGTGGCTTATTCCACTGGCCTTCTAAATGGTACATTTACATCTATCTTACTAACCTTACCTTTATGAAGTACCAACATACAGACACTAGTTTAAGATTTTGCCCTAAAGCATAAAGGGGTTCACAGGTTCAACTGCAAGATAAATATTTTAAAAAATAAACCTCCCCTAAATTTACATCAAAAAATTGCCCAAGGCATAATGGGACACACACGTTCAAGTCCAAGATCAAAAAAAATAAAAAATATAAAAAATAAACAACATTAACCCCTGCTACATTTACATAAAAACACACAGTATTTTAGTCTAAATACGGAACTACTGGAAAAATAAGACAAATAACAGGAAAGAAAAGCAAACCCAAGTTAAAGATATTTCCATATGAAATACTACAGGCTGAAAAAAAAATTAGAAAATTTAATAAATGGAAAAAAAAAAAAAAATCTTTTCCACATGATTCTACAGTAACAAACAACAAAAGAAGAAACACATCAAAGAAAATCTTTTTTTAGCACAACAGCACTGGAAAAGCAGTATAATCAAGAAGTTTCAGGATACCCTGTAGAACAATAATGAACATTCTCCAAATAAATTACTTTGATACAAATTTAAGAGATCACAAATACCCAAAAAAAATAAAATTGAAAGGTAAAAACCCAAAAAGATATATCCCACATAAAACCCAAAAATCAAATTTTAGAAATACATCACATAAAAATCAGGAGTTTCCACTCATACATTGAAAAAAGAAGACCAAAAGAAAAATCAAGATGAATATACCTGATTTAAAACAGAGACAAAGCTGGGTAAAGCAACCACTAGAATTCCAAAAGCCCTAATGAATTTGAGATCGTCTGGTTAGGTTTAGAAATGAGATTTTCCACTGGCTAGAGAGAACCCATAAATATTTTTCTGATATATATGTATATATGTGTGTGTAAAATATACAGAGAGGAGAGAGGGGTTCAAATAGTTGAGAGAGAGAGGTGTGGGCTCGAGGAGTGTAATCAAACAGTGTGAGGCACCTTTTCATTCAATTTAATTAGTACTCCCTTGATATTTTTTCAGTGAAAGAGGATAATTTAAAAGGTTAAAAATTAGGCTATATTATTTTTTAAATATTAAATCACTTTTTAGATCTCACTAAAATTAAGAAAAATAAGCTATTAATAATATAAAATAAGGGCACACAATATTGTAAAATTATGATAACATGGCATGTTTTATTCACTTAGATAATATTATTGTGATAAATACATACATATAAAAGAGGTTATTTTTTTATAGATGTAATGGAATCGATAAATAAATTAATATTATAATCATATTTTTTTTTATAAAAGCACAAAATGCAACATTACCAAGAAACGAAATAGAAAGAGTGTTGATAACTTTTAATGGATTATTTAAAATTATCGAGTATAAATAAAGATTTGTTATTTTTTTAATTAATTATTTATTATTTAGTTTTCATAATTTATAATAAAAATTAAGAATATATTTGATAACACTTATTTATCATTTAAATCTATGAATCCTAAAAAATGTAGAAAATATTTTATCTTCTAAGCCTTTCGAAAGGTGGATTTACAGCTTATATCACATTACTTAAAATAAATGAGCTAAATATTTAATCAAGTAAGAAAATTTGAACATCATTTGAACATGACAGAATCATCACTTAATACCGAAGTCTGAAGACTGAAAATTTACAAAAAATATAATTTTTTGAATATTACTTAAAATCTTCGATATTTAAAATTCAAATCTTAAATTTTTTAATTTTATCAACAACACCTAAATAATATTTTTCAGTTTTTAAAGAATCTCACATTAAAGGAATATCAAAGTAGAAAAGTCAAATCTCAGAACAAAAATAACAAACGGAATAGTAATTTATTAAATATCATGTTAAAAACCGTGAATAACTCCTCACAGTTATTGCATTTATTTTTTTTTAATCAAAAATAGAATATACCACTTCACGACAAAAATGGACTTCAGCATATGATATTTTTGTGAAATTTAACGGAAATAATTTTACTGGGGTAACTCCTATAAATCTTAAGAATTAAATTGTTAAAAATTTCACTAAAAAGTATAAAGACTTAGGTATGTTTACTAACTGTTGTTTCTGTTTTCTGTTTCTAATTCATGAAAAAATATAATCAGATTTTGTTTCCTGTAGGAGAAACAAAAACTAAATTTATGTTTATTAATTTTTCAAAAACAAAGATTAAAACTGTGTTTATTAAAACAATGTTCAACAAAAGAATTATAATTTTTCTTTTTCACAAATATTAAAACTATTTTGAAAAAAATATTAAGCTACATTTTTCAAATTTTATTTTATTTTATTTATTTACCATTTATTTATTTAATTAATTAATTTTATTTATTTATTTATTCAATTTTATTTATTATTAGTTTTATTTTATTTAATTTATGAATAATATTTTTTTTATCAATTTTGATTTTATTAATTTTTTCATTTTTATTAATTATCTATTCATTTGTTTTTATTTATTTATCATTCAATTAATTAATTAATTATCTTTATTTATTTTATTTTATTTTTTATTTTTTATTAATTTTATTTTTAATCATTTTTTGTAATCATTTTAGTTATTTATTATTTATTTTACTTATTTTATTATGTTTATTAATATATTATTTTTTTATTAATTATCTATTCATTTTATTTTATTTCTTATTATATTTATTTATTTATTTTAATAATATTTTATGTAATTATTATTTTTTATTTTATTTATTTATTATTATAATTTATTTATTATTGATTTAATATTTTTTATTCTTTTTATTATTGATGATTATGGTGAGTTTGAGGAAACAAAAAGAGAAAACACTTTTTTTTTTGCTTCCTCTTTCCTTTGTAATGAGAGGAAATATTTTATTAACTCAAAAAATATAAACAAATTAAGAAACGTGTTTTTCATATTATTTTCAAATTTTAAAAAATAAAAACAAAAAACAAAAAGCAAAAACATTTAGGGTGCGTTTGGAAAGCCTGTTTTTTGTATTTGTTTTCTGTTTTTAAATATAAAAATTATTTTTGTATTTGTCTTTGTTTTTTTCAGTAAAAAACTAAAAACAAAAATGCATTTGGATGAAAATTTGTATTGAAAAATAAAATGGTATTGGTGGGTGGCGGTGGTGGCCGGCGGTGACCGGCAGCGGCGGGGGGCGGTGGTGGTGGGTGACAGCGGTGGGCGGAGGCGGAGGTGAAGGCCGGCGGCGGCGACCGGTGGCGGGGGGTGGTGGTGGTTGGTGGCGGCGACGGTGGGGGCGATGGCGGAGGTGGTACCCTAAACAGTGAAAAAACTCAAAAAACAACTAAAAGTTGTATTTGGTGTTTTCACCTCTTTTACACACTATTCACAGAAAACAGTTTTATTTGGGGAAAAAAAGAAGTGAACAGTAAACGCGTTTGTCAAACGTGTTTCTTTTTTTTTAAGTTGATGAACAGTAAAAAATACAAAAACTGTTTTCTCGTATCCAAACGGACCCTTAGGCCCTGTTTGGTTCGCGGTCCGATCCCATGTGGTCCGGTCTCATAATGGTTTTTTTGGGACCGGACACTGTTTGGCAACACGGTTCCAAAAAAACAAGGACCACTTGGGACCAAAATGGCTAATTTGAGACAACAAAAAATGATGATCTCAAGTGGTCTTATATACAATTGTCTTAACACATGAGACCATAAAATTTGAAATATATATATAAAATTAAAAAATATATATAATTTGAAAATAATATATTAAACTAAAAAAATAATATAAAAATTTGAAATAATGTATAAAAATTGAAATATATATAAAATTCAAAATTAATATATAAAATGCAAAAAATATATTTAAAATTTGGGAAAATAAAAAAATTCCAAAATAATAGAAAAAATAAAAAATAATGTATAAAATTCTAAAATAATATATAAATTTTGAAAAATAATATAATTTTTTTAAAATAATGTATTAAATTCGAAAAAAAATATATAAAAATCAAAATTAATATATATAATTTTAAATATATATATATATATAATTTAAAAAATAATATATAAGTTTTGAAAAATAATATAATTTTTTTGAAATAATGTATAAATTTTGAAAAAAATATAAAATTCAAAAATAATATACAAAATTAGATATATATATTTGAGAAAATATAAAAAAATTGAAAATAATATAAAAAATCAAAAATAATATATAAAATAATATAAAATTTTGAAATAATTTATAAAATTTGAAAAATATATTATTTTTGAATTTCTTATATTATTTTTATATTTTTTATATTTTTTCAAATTTTATATATTTTTCATACTTAATATATTTTTTGAATTTTATATATTATTTTATTATTTTTTATATTATTTTCCAAACATAAGACCAAACAGCTTGAATAAGATCATAAAACCAGACAATTTTACTAAACAAACTTTCAAAACACCACCCAGATAAAACCAGACCACACCAAATCAAATAAAACCAAATCAAATCAGATAAGACCGGACCGAACCGCCTATCACACGGAGGCTTAGGAAACGTGCCCTTAATTTCAATAGACACCCCTTCGAGGACATGGACATGGTGTATATTTAACTGTATATATATATATTATATTGCCATGTGAAAATGTCTTTTTCATTAGTAGAAAAATGAAAACGACGAGTAGGGCATGGCCCACCCCAAAAAAAGATTCCTTTCCGTACTGTATCATGTTGATCTATATTGCAAAAATGACATGGCGCAATCTCAACCGTGAAACATTACACGTAATACATATATAGACAGAAGGCACGAAAGGTGCGGCCCACTCATCTGAGGAGGGTTGAAAAGTATTTTCGGTGGGTCCACCTTGCGTGATTGAGGAATCAAACGTCTATCAAGAGCAGCTAGATCTGTCATTGGATCGGATTTTGATCCAAATTCGATCCAAATCCGATCCGATTAGCCAGATATGGATTGAAAATAAAATTCGATAATCCGATTAGGATCCGAATTCGATAATCCGATTTCTTAACAAATTGGATTTGAATTTATGTCATCCGATCCGATAATAACCCGATCCGATATAAAATATATTTATATATAGATAAATATATATTTGATATTTTTATGTGTATATATTTAATACTGTACATGTATATAAATGTTAGTTGTTAATTATTTTATTATTTATTAATAATGATTGATCATAAATACAATTATTAAAAGTGTGAATAATTTAGTGTTTCAGTATTTATTGATTTTTGTATTTTTGTATTTTTTTAATTAGATATTCGAATCAGATATTCTATAATGAAGAAATTCGAATATGAATTAACTAAGTGAAAATCCATCGAATTATCGGATTTGGATCGCGGATTGGAAGTTTTTGTCATCCTTATTAATAGACCTGTCAATGATCCGATTGTGATCCGAATCCGATATTAACCGGATATGGATTGAAAATAAAATCCGATAACCCGATTAGGATCCGAATCCGATAATCCGATTTCTTAACAAATTGGATTTGGATTTAACTGATCCGATCCGAATTCGATCCATTGACAGGTCTAGAAGCAGCTTTGCATGAATATTGAATACTTTGTATTGATTTGAACAGAAAAGGAAAAAAAAGAATGCTTTTGTAGTTCTTTATATAAACATAACAGCTCTTCTGGATAGGGGAAACTTTATATCCTGGAGGAAATGGTTTAATGGTTGGTAATTGATGACAAGCCTCAATTTTCCCCGAACTTGTTCGGCTCTTTTGTTCACATAGAAAGCTTCACAGGCCCACTGGGAATTAGTGAGTTCAACAAGACCTTCGGTTTGGAGTTGGTTTAACTCTTAGATAGCAAGTTGGTAATGGTCGGGATTCTAGACAAGAAGAAAAATATGGAACCCGCAAATTAATCCATATGATACACTGCAATATATTTCATTAACTGTTCTATAAAGAATTGTTAGTGAGAGGACTTCTATTTAAAAATAAATTTAAATATTATTTTTGATAACCGAAGTGTTCCCTATTTTTTATAATCGGGGTTAGGTGCTACGTATTTTTTATAATAGGGATTAAAGTGATGCTAATCTAATATTTTTTTATTATTATTATAATTTTCTGTTTTAATACGTAATAAAGATCAAATAAAATACTAGTATTACATTTTTGCCTGTGAAATTGAGATCCGGTTTACTTATTTATGATCACACCTATGTAATATGATATTATCCGCTCCGCTTTAAACCCAGCCTGCACAGTTTTCTTAAACTTCCCTTAAAAAATCTTGTACCAATTGAAAACAAGGATGCACATATAAAACACATCACCTTCTCTAGACCCGAGCAATGTGAAACATCACATTTACTACATCCTTTTCACTTTCACCCTACTTGAACCCTTGTCAACGAAATGCAAGTAAAATCATAGATTGTAACAATTCTAGTACATTTTTACCAAAACAAACAATAAGGAAATTGTAATATCTGAAGATAATTAAACAGTCATGTAATTTTTCCAAGCCGGTGCATCTAAATTAAAAGACAATTCTAGCAAACCCCCATTAAACCTCAGGCTGCTGCTACTGCTACTGCAGAAGCATCCTTAATAGACTCGCGCCATGCGAGTTCTCTTGCTCCATCCTTGTCAACAATCTTGATAACGAAGTTCGGTGGGGCCACAACGAGTCTAGAACGGATCTCCAGTATGATCTTGTCGACCAGATCGACTGCCTCTTCCACTGTCATATCGCTGCGATAGTGCCTGTCCATCATGGAGAATGCAAAATAGGAGCCATAGCCAAATGCTGCCTTGTCAACTTTGTGAAGGCTAGCAATATAATCCATGCAGTACACAGAGGGGCCTGTCTCTTTGTCGTAACCAGCCAAAATTATATTCACATGGTACGGGTTCTGGAAAAACAAGTATGACACAGTTTAGAAATTCGAATGTTAAAAATGCCCAATTACAAACAATTTTATCCGCTCACAAACAAATACAGATCACGTAACATCAAGATCTTATCTTTTTTATCTTTTCTTTCTTCCACAATAAAAATTAAGCCCAAAAAGTACATATATTTAGAATTTTAAGCATAAGAATAGCAGGCACAACGAAAAAGAAATGTCTAATTCAATTCAACATTGCAAAGCGGTTGGAGACATCAGTAAGTCCAAACATACAGGTATTACACAGTACGAAGAAAAACAACTACCACGGGAAGTCTCAAGTGATTAATGGCTATTATTGAAACCAAAAGACAGGTAATCCAATGTTCTACCGTAAAATGTCTGAACATTGGATTATGTAAATTAATGGGCGTCCAAACATTCTGCCTGATTCCCGTACTTGCATTTGCAATTAAAATGGGAATCTCATTTCATCCCAAACAAAAAACTCTCCAATGAGAACATCTTTTCAAGGGGACAAACATTTTATGCATTGTGCCCTTTCAAAATTTCAAAGCTACCCTTTCAAGTCTACATATACACATATTTTATCAAGTTGAGATATTTTGTTAACTTAAATGATATTCAGGGACAAATGAATTTAACTCGCTTTAACTTTTCAAACAGGACAAGTTAATTGGGATAGCCAAAAATGAAGAGATGAGCCATTAAATTGGGGTGGGGGTATCATCCATTCATTTATTCCCATTCCACATGAATTGCAGTTAGTCAACAAAAGAAGTCAAATAACTATATTTGTTAGCCCAATTAGAAAATGGTAGAGCAAGATAACATCCAAAACTCAACTATAAAATCATATTTTTTTCTCTTAAAAAGAGAATCTATGCAAATTTTTAGACTACAAAAGAATTGAGACGAAGATTAGTTAAGGCTAATTTCAGCGCTCAGAAAATAGAAGACCATTTCTCAGACGTTCTGTCCCAATGACTTGACCACTAACTAATTTTGACATGACCCATCACCAATATGAACGTTGCTCTTGTAATTGGATCGGGTACACAAGTAACAAGCCTATTGAGTATAGTTCTATTTTGGACATCAAAGACTGGTTTGAACCGAAACTGATTGTAAGATGACGAACTTCACCTATGACATTATGATCATGTTGACTCTGATGTCAGGCTCCAAAACTTATGCACAGATTTCCTGAAAACATATCCCCAACACTACAGCTAGATCTGAATCATAACTCATCCTGACCGAATTACTGTCAAGTCCCAAGACTAATCACTGGAGTAATGTGCCAGTGACATGGACTTTTTTTACATCAATGCTAGCAGTGACCAGGGTTCGAATTCCCAATGCCCTATAGCATGAGCAAACGTCTCTCCTTTCTCAAGCATATGATATCACCATTGATAAATGAGAATGCTATCTAACAGTAGTTTAAAAGAATAACCACTAAAGATGAACTCCTATCAGCCCATGGAGATGAACAATCGCCGGAGGGCATTATTGTTCAATATATTCCTCTCACAGGTAGCAAGAGAAAAAACACTGTTATCACTAACCATATCAAAGACAACAGTATCCTACATTTAAGAACTTAGGGTTCACATTTTCTTCTTCTACAAGATTCTAACAAACCTGAGTAACCCATCATCACTACAATATTAAAGGGAAAAGGGTAACTCAGTACTGCCCATCGTGCCAACTCCCTTGGCAATCTGTCAACAAACAAAAACGACATGCACCATAATGCCAAAATATTTCATCAATACCAAAACCACATTTCCACCTATATCTACTTCCACAACATAAAGATGCTACAAATGGAACTGTTCGACTAAATTATTAGATAAATATCCGTCTTAACAGCCCATCAGGGAGGGACGCACTCCCCATTTGAGTGTCTTTTATTATACTTCTTACTTTTCGAAAAAAAAAAAAAAAAAAAAGCCCATCTCTGCTACAATGACTGCAGAAAATTACCACCAGCCTGGATGATGCTCAATGTGCCTACGCATCCCTCTTAGAAGGAACCTTTCAAGCAAAGCAAATATGTCTCTTGGAGTTTCCAAATTCACAGAGACATAAATGGGCCTTAACAAACCATAATATGTTCTGAACAAATCCAAATGGGCCAAACATGTATTCATAAATAGGCATGAGGAGAATCCTAATAATATCTGTTACCACATAAATAAAAACCCTAAATAATAAACAGGATTGTAAATACTAAATTACTGAAAAAATCCCAAAGGAAGAAAATATAAAATAAGAATAAATAAATAAATAATCTCTAGTTTCATTTATCTTTCTCATGTCTCCAATAGTAAGTGTAGGCCATGTGCGAATAGGAGTCAACACCACAATGCTCATCGTGTGGACTCCATATCATATTCGGCACTGATTAATCTTTCAAACAAATAAGAAAATTCTGAATACATTATCATTAACAAGCACAAAACTGACAACCAAAATATCCTCAATCCAATCAAAATCTTGTGATGAAAATATGGGAGAAGTAATGCTTGAGCTGATAAATCTGTAGGATCACATGCCAATTGAATAGGAGCTTCAAAGGTACCTCGGTGAAATAACATATACACCACATCACAAATCAAATTAGTACTCAAATCCCCAAATAGTCAAAGATATATGCTTAGGTCCTGATTTGTGTGTGACGTCAAAATTGTTAATGTGTTTCAAATGGAAGGAGTTTTTTTAACAAGATTGAGGTAGTTGAGAAATTATAACATAATCTCCTTCAAGATAGCACATTGGCCACATGTTTCCCATTTCATTGGTTGTTGGTAACACTAGCTTGCCTATACATGTCCTTTCCATCCAAAAACCAATGAGTTTCATCCCAGAAGAGAAAGGACAACCCAAAGGGCTTGGAGTGGTCAAGCGCCCCACCTTGCTCCTTTCTTTCCTCGTCTGTAGTCTACCACCCCCTACTTGGACCTTTTAGTTGACCCCTGAGGAGGTCCAAAATACATATTTCTTCCTTTCCAAGCTCTCAATTTTCTCTCAAAATATATTTTACAAGAGAACAAAGGTCAAAAGGTTATTATTACCAAATATAAAGATTATATTTGTAAAGAGCGTGAATATCAAAACTAGTGAGCAGTTTGGCCTGTGGGAATTGAAGAGGAACGCACATTGATATAACAGGATTAAAGATAAGACTGAAGAATAAAATGAGTGATACAAGAAAATCAGGATCATCTTAGTAGAGAACTCTCCAAGTTATCCAAAGTTAAACTGCTCTGATTACTGACATGTATCTTTTTAACCTGATCCATGGCCTGAGTTGTAACAAGTCAGGTAAGAACAGAACATTTTCATAATGCCAGCATTTGATAGGAACCTCAAAGCTCCTCCACAAAATTAATCCACTACCTCCATAGCTCCACTTCCACAATTAGGATCATCATCAAGACCGCAACCATCACACTATACCCCCCATCACCTAGCCACTTAACAGTCCAATTAAACCCATCATCACCAACCATCTTCATCAACCAAATACCAGCATAAAATATTTTAGTTCTTACTCTCAAATTTGACCTCCCATAGAATTTCTACAATTCACCCTCAATTTAGAAGTGGTGGAATCTCTTATCATTGTTTCCTTTTTGTTTCAACTAGTTGCAGTGAAAACATATTTGAAAGCAGTACTTATCATTTTCTTAGTATCTCTTACAAACAGAACAAAACGCTTGCTTAGATAAGCATGTTTGTGGGAGAACAGCTTCTTATTTATTAACTTGCTGATAACTGTATCGCAACACACACTGAGGATGTTTACTTACCCATTTCAACAATTTTCGTAATAATTGATGCTAAATGGCTTTTAGAATCAATAAAAACACTAATGAACAAGTAATTGATTGCAATTGTCTAAAACCCCAATTTAAAAAATTCACCCTCCTATGAACTGAAACCCTATATTCCCAAAATGGCAGTGTCCTAATAAAGAACAGAATCCAATAATAATCTAAACCCTAGAAAAATTAATCCGTGCAAAACCCTAAAAAATTATACCTTTCGCAAGGCTGTAGCGAGCTCGCCTCGAGTGAAGTTCGCAGCAGCTGCAGTCGTCAACGGAATGCCGTTACGGAACTGATACAGTGCCACGTTCTTCTGTATGTATTCTGTGAATTGAACTCTGATACCAACAAAATTCAAAAATCAATAGATGTTTATACACCTGTATATAGAGAATTTCTAGATCGATGTGTTGTACGAGATTCAGATCAGAACTGGACTGAGATGTATATATACATATGTGTGTGTTTGTGTGTGTGTGAGAGAGAGAGACCTGTCGCCGGCCTCGCCGCTGGCGCCCATGAGCTTGTGAGAGTCGAGGCGCATGATCTTGTCTTCGTTGGATTTGTGGACAAGTATGCTGTGAACAGCCGATGTATCGGCGACGACCAGAGCGAAATCTTTGCCCACTAGTCCGAATACACACTCCATATTATCAGATCTCTGTATCTATATGTGTGTGTATATATAGCTCTCGCTTCGTTTTCTTCTCCACTTCGCTTGATTGAGTGACCTAATAGCTTTTCAGGCGTCTTGGAGAACAAGAATACAGGATTGGCAAAAGACCCGGTTGAAATGTCCAAAGAACCCGACCCGGTTAATTTAACCGCTCCATCCGCTGGACTCCCACCCGATTGGCGACCCGTTTGGATCACTGAAATAAAAAGGGTAAAGTGTAAAATAACCCCTCAACTATATTACCCAATGAACAACAAATTCCCCTGAACTATTACTCAATGAGCGAATATATAAAATTCAAAAAATAATATATAAAATTTGAAAATATATAAATATTGAAATTTATATATATTTTGAATTTTATATTTTTTTTTCGAAATATATATATATATTTTTTCTGAATTTTATATATTTGTTTCGAATTTTATATTTTTTTTTGAAATTTATATTTTTTTCAATTTTGTATATTTTTTCAAATTTTAATATATTATTTTTGAATTTTATATATTTGTTTCAAAATTTATATATATATTTTTGAATTTTATATTTTTTTTTGAATTGTATATATATAATTTGTGATTTTTTAATTTAATTTAAGGGTAAATGAGTCTTTTACGAATTGAGAGGGATTAATTGCACCAAATTGATAGTTGAGGGGTTTTTTTTTATAATTGAGGGGTTTTTTTGTACTTTATCCAAATAAAAATTTAACAACGAGAGGAATATTTTCAGCTTTTTTTTTTTTTTTTTTAATTTATCTTATTTTCAAAATTATATATCATTAAATGTCCCTCATAATAACTTCTTATTTTTTATTTTTTTGTTTCATATTCATATACAACCTCGTAAGTTGAAGTACATCTAAAACACATCCCGACCCCAAATCAAATGGAAGCAAAGGGAGTAGAGGAATATTCGTATCATACTATTTTCTTGACATTTTATATAAAATAGACTTGAAAATCAGGCAAATGAGAAATCTTCATCCCCCGAATTAAATTCATTTTTCAACATTAATAACTTCTATTTTTTGTATTTTTTCCCCTAGTTGAATTTTTTTTTTTTTTTAATTTATAAGAGAGTCCATTATAAGTTGTAGCATGAGATTTCCCTTTAGAATTTGGCAATTTGTTATATACAATTCGTAAGTGATATACGAAACTAAAACAATTGTAACTTTTTATTCAATAGTTTATTCGAATTACATAAGAGCGTCCATTGTAATTTGTAACACTAGAATTTCCTTCAATACTTGTTATGCATGAGGTTTTGAGTGATATATGAAATGTAAATAATTTCAACCTTACCTTACAAGTGGGAAAAAGAAAAAAAAAAATTTCTTGTTATGTTAAGATTTCAATTATGGTACTTCCTCTGTTTCCAAATTAATATTTTTTTGATTATTTTGTATTTTCAATTTTACCTCTAATAATAAATTATAGTTGTAATTTTTAGTGGGGTTTATTACTTTATAAAATTAATAAAAAAAGATAATTTGAGAAAGTATAAGATTATATTATATTGGGATTTCAAATTGGACAAGTATTTTGGACCAACTGTATTTTGAGACAAATAAAATTAAAAACGGAAATAGTATTTGTTATATAAAATCTTTTACTTTGTTTCCATTTCATCTTTATACATCTTTTTAAATGAATCAATGTATAATAAAACCTTTCTATGGTCCTTTGCTAAGGTATTTCTGTTATCATAAAACAAGACTAAAGATTGTAAATTTATTCTGCAAAACAATAAAAGAGTTTGATCATTAATTTGGTACCCCAAAAAGGAAAACTTTACAACAACACTACCAACACGAAAAGTAAATACATAATAATTTAAAATGTAAATATAAATAATCTTTTTCTCTATATGCATGACAAAAATGTAGGAATTTTTATTCCTTCAATCTCGTTTAAAATTATCGGAGCAAAAACAAGTTTAGAAGCATAAAATTGGTGCCATAGAATTGTACTTTAAATTATGTTTTGCTAGTTTCAAATTAAATATATCGAATAACTTGATCTCCCATTTGGGAGTAAAAGCTTGGTACCGTTATCTTTTGATGGTATTCAGAGTCTTTATTAATTACGTCATTTGCTATTATCAAATAAGAAAATAAAAAGATTGATTTAGTATCATTTATTCCCCAATTCAAACTTATGTTAAAGATAAGCAAATATAACTCTCTCAAAAGGAGGTTGACATTATTTTGTGTACAGTGATTATTCTCTCGCAATAAAAAATTTCGCTCAATTGTTTGTTTAGAATTGATCGAATATCTAAATGATTACTTATGGTGAAAACTGTGAATTGAATTATGTTTCTTTTGCTCAAGACGTTATTATGGCATTTCAAAGTAATTAAATTTTTACATACAAATATTTTCAATCACTCAGGTCCGTTTAGGTGCGTGAATTTGGAATTGAATTGGAATTAGAATGTCATGGTATCTCAATTCCTGTGTCTTGAAATTCAAATTTTATTTGAATTCAATCTCAAAGTCAACCTAATTTAAATATAAAATGTCATAACTTTAAAATTAAAATAGATAATATAAATATATATATATTAGAGGGGGTGCGGGTATAATTTATACTAACAATAGGGAATGAAAGTGTAATTTATCCAAAATTTAAATATTCCCTTTTGATGTTCATCATGTCTATGAGTCTGTTTACTAACTGTTTCTGCTTTCTGTTTCTAATTTCTGAAAAAGCAGAATCAGATTCTGTTGCCTGTAGAAGAAACAAAAACTAAATTTATGTTTATTAATTTTTCAAAAACAAACATTAAAACTATTTTGAAAAAAATATTAAGCTACCTTTTCCAAATTTTATTTTATTTTATTTATTTATCATTTATTTAATTAATTAATTAATTTTATTTATTTAATTAATTTTATTTATTTATTTATTTAATTTAATTTAATTAATTAATTAATTTTATTTATTTAATTAATTAATTATATTTATTTAATTAATTAATTGATTTTATTTTATTAATTAATTATATTTATTTATTTATTTATTCAATTTTATTTATTATTAGTTTTATTTTATTTAATTTATGAATAATATTGTTTTATCAATTTTTATTTTATTATTTTTTATTAATTGTATTTTTAATCATTTTATTTATTTATTATTTATTTTACTTATTTTATTTTGTTTATTAATATATTATTTTTTATTAATTTTCTATTCATTTTATTTTATTTCTTATTATATTTATTTATTTATTTTAATTTAAATAATATTTTATGTAATTATTATTTATTTATTATTATAATTTATTTATTATTGATTTACTATTTCTTATTCTTTTTATTATTGATGATTATGGTGAGTTTGAGGAAACAAAAAGATAAAACATCTTTTTTTTTGCTTCCTCTTTCCTTTGTAATGAGAGGAAACGTTTTCTGAACTCAAAAAACATAAACAAATTAAAAAACATATTTTTTATATTATTGTCAAATTTCAGGAGACAAAAACAGGAAACAAAAAGCAGAAACAGTAAACATGCCCTATATCTAACCGTGCATTCGTTGTTTTTTTTCTCCTTTTGTGATTGATTTAATGTTATATTCTAGAGAGTAAAATGACACCCTTTACCTAAATTCTTTATGTCTGTTACCGTTTTGGAATAAAAATATATGAGAGAGATAAATAAAGAAAGTATTAAAAAATTATTAATTCAGGGTGTCTTTACAATAAAACATTTATTATATATATTTATATATGAGAGAGCAAGAGTGGAGAACAAGTTAGAATACTTATATATATATATATATATATATATACATATATAAGTAAGTGAAGGCGGGTGTTATAAACAAACCCATTAACAAAAGAAAAAGAGAATTCCGACAACGATGCTGAGGGTAGGGCGACGTTTGTCACTTTCTCTCGTTCTCTGTCGCTTCACTAGCCGCCTTTCTTTCCTCAACCAGCCGAGAGTGAACCAGCGACGCCTGCTTCCACCGCTCGATCGACGATGGGCGAAGGACAACCCAACTACTAGTGCGACGACGATCGATGCTTGTTTTTGGCCGCGGGTATGTTTCTTTGTTAAACTGATTTTTAAGATATAGTTGTGTTTCAATCCTTGTCACTTATTTTATTTCAACTTTTTCTTTCTTGGATTTTATTTTTTCTTCTTATTACAAATTTTTTTTTTTTTGTTACAATTTTGTCGAGATACATATGGACTTTTTCACTGAGTTGATAAAAATAATTTTCCTTTAGGTTCAAAGTGGAATGAGCTATAATTTCACCCTTCCAAATAATAAAGTTATGAATGGATTTTATAATCATAGTAATGAAAAATATCTTATTGAATTTGAGAAAGATTTATATATCTGAAAATTATTTTTACTAGTTCTTGTATTTCTGATCTAAATTCTTTATAATTAAGTTCATATTCATTTATGATGTTTTTGTCTAAATTTCTGTTTTGTTATATTCTTTATTTGCTTAAGTATTTATTTGTTGTTTTTTTTTTAGTGATCCAAGCAATATTTGAAGGCTATAACCTCACTTATGTATCAACATAATCTGAACCCTAAAACGAAAAACAGAAAAACAAAACAAAAATTAATTTTATGCTTAAGTATAAACTGTTTTAAGAAAACTAAACTAAACAAACTTTTTATACAGTTTTGTGATTGTTTTCTCTAATCGTCTATCCAATGCAATGCAGATTGTAGAGAGTGAGCTGGCTAAACATAAGGGAAGGACATGGCGTAATGACCAAAGTATCCCTCCTGAAATCACAGTGGAGATTCTGAGCAGGTTGCCAGCAGAAGTGGTTGCGAGGCTCAAGTGTGTGTGCAAGGAATGGCACGGTATAATTCAAGATGACTACTTGATCAGAAAGCATTTGAGCAGGGCTCTAGATGTTATTACTCCAGATGAATGGATAATTGAACGCGAGCCAGCCTCGCGCCGATTCATCTGTAGTTGCGATGGATTGCGCCTAGTCATGCAAAAAGAGTCTTGTAAATATCATATTGAGAATCCAACCACCGGCCAAATACTTAAATTGCCCGATCCTCTCAAGGATAGCCTCGACATCTTCTTCCATTTCATTCCATCCACCGGTGATTA
The DNA here is from genome assembly GCA_963922005.1 of Cornus suecica. NCBI lineage: Eukaryota > Viridiplantae > Streptophyta > Magnoliopsida > Cornales > Cornaceae > Cornus > Cornus suecica. The sequence goes on from OY998246.1 coordinate 4,810,446, forward strand.
TAAATTAGTTTCCATCTTCGATATTGATGGAGAAGAAGCTGGGAATGAAGGCTGTCAGGTTCTTACGATCGGAACTGATGACTCATGGCGGGTCCTTGAAGTTCCTAGCCTACGTGATGATGTGGAGAAGAAGAGAGATAGAGCTTCGTTTATTGTACCAGCTGGCTCCGCTGTTCACTGCGTTCGATTTTCGAAAGGTGCATCGAATTCGTATGAAGAAGTGGTATCCATTGATGTAGAGACGGAGCGCTTCACCGTCACTGCTTTGTCACGGGATTTGCTCCCGAATTGGCGGAAGGCTCGGGCTTTGAGTTGGAATGGGAAATTGTCATTTGCTAGCATAGTGCGAGAGGAGGCGATGCATGTTGTGGTGTTGGACGATCACAAAAGGCGAAAATGGGGTACCGAATTCGTCATCTCTTTGGCGTTTCTTACGGAATATGGACGTGCGTTGGTTGATTTTCGTCCTCTGTTTGCTCAAGATGGTATATTGTGGTTTAGGTGGAAAAAAAAAGAATATATTGGTTATAACATGGAGAGTTGGACAATCTGCCACAGAATAACTGCTCCTCAAGGATGTAAATTGCCTCCCAGAAGTTTTTATTTCCGCCCACCCAGCCTCGTAACTTTGAAAGGAATGCAACCACAAAAGCAGCGAGGCTGGCTTTCCTGGATTTTTTCTGTCTTCGTTTGCTTTTGTTATGAAATATTCGTCCCATAAGACTAGGGAACCAAGTGGGATCTGTTATCAGTATAAAAAATTAATTCATGTTAATTTATTTTTTACATATAAACATTTTTATCTGTTGTTACTTTTCTTTATATCTACTCATTTGAGTGTCTGAAGCAGGGTGGGAAAGAACAATGGTACTAGCACTGGGAAGCCCAGAGTATGAAAATAAGCCATTCAATACTCTCTTGTCAAAGACCAGATCTTTGCACTATGATTGTATTTATTTTTTATGTCCAGCTCTATATATATATGTGTGTGTGTGTATATATATACAATTCCACAATCCAGACCGCGCGCATCATATAGCTATTACATATATTTCATCTAATTGAATTCGAGGAATTAAGAAGGTGAGCACGTGAAGTCATGAATCCAACAACTCTTAATTAAGGGTCCAACTTTAGTTGATGAACAAAAGGATTACTACTGCAATTAGTTTGATTGTCAATTGTGTTATAGCTATCGATTAAAATACTGAATTGGGTTGCAAAAAGTCAGATCACAAAGATTAATTTAATTTCTAAAACATTTTCTAGATTTGTCGACCAATAATTTTCTACCCAGATAAAGATCCATAAGTTATTTTATTATTTAAGAATAATTGACGTTTCTGAGCTCAAAGATGGAGGTTAGGAGTTTGATTAGGAATTAATTGGAATGATTTTCTAGTAGCTTTAATTTGTTCTTTTTTCTTGTGGACAAGGCTAATCATGGGCAAGGAGTGAGCATTAGTCTCATAAACTTGTAACAATGAACCACAAAAAATAAAAAGGGAGGCCTAACCCCCAAAGACGGTCGATCTCCCGATCTCTTTGACAGTGTTATATGGATTGATCTCACAATATGTGTAATATTAAATTATAGACTCGTGAAAGGGTGGATGTTCGAATCCATGTATATAATACACTGAATATGATTCATTCAGACACCAAAGTTTGTTTCGCTAAGTTCGTGGAGGACAAGAACGATGAACTTATGTGTTTAAACTTGTAGACAAAGGCTTTGATTTATTTTTTGGGCACTCCATGCATTTAGGTTAGAAATTGTCAAAGTTAACAATGGAATGAAAAGGTGTCAAGAACAAGAAGTTGACAGAGAAATTTTGAAGTTCTTATGCAAGATGTTATATGGGAAAGGACTGATATGTCCTCCCTACCCATTTCCTACATATAATATTTCAAAAAAAAAATTCCCCATTTTATTAGAAATAATCCAATAGTCTTCAATCAAATATATAAAACTAATGTATTTTTCGCATTTTCTCCTCAAAAACTTCAATTGAAATTAAGGCTTCGTACTAAAAGATGTGCTAGTAATTGTTAGTTTTTACACCCGCCCAATACCAAACCAAAAATACACGCAAGTAATTGCAATCAAAATCGTACACTCACACACACCGACATAGAGATATATACGTAACACCGACACAAAGAGATATACGTGGTTGGGTCAAAAATACACACAAGTATATTTATAATTTATACTTTGGTAAAAAATTGTTTAAATAATTTATTTGATGCTAAATAATGAGTTAAATTAATAAGAATACACGAAAAGAATAAAATTATACAATAGATAATAATTAGTTATAGGAAATTAAAAAAATAAAATAAAATAAAACTAAATAAATCAACTATATATGCATGAATTTATTAGTGCAAAAAAGTTAGGGGAATGACCATGTCAAAATAGATCATAGGTGTTGCATGCTAGAGCTTCTTATATCTTCTCATGCCCAAAAAAAGGAAAACAATTTAATAAAATAAAAAGGAGAATAATATGTAACAAAAAAAGAAGAAGAAGGAAAGCACCTGAATAAAAAAAGAATTAAAACAAAAAAGGCACTAATATTTAAAACCATTACCAATATCAATTTGGTTGGGAATTCAATTTCCCAAACTCAACACTAAAATTGAAAAGTTATGTTGATGTTTGGTAATTACATATTAGTTCAAGTTCGAGAAATTGGATTCACAACAAAACTGATATTCATATTATATAATGAATTTTGATTATATTATTTTAAACCTTTAAAATTATATTTTTTATTTTTTAAAAAAACAGTACAATTAAATTTGTCTTCCATAAATATAGAAAAGTTAACTGTAGTGGGTTTAGGTAAAAATATTAAAAATTGAGGGGCTCTACCTGCGATTAGGGCAAATCTCAGGTGGTCTACCTGCTATTAGGGCAAAATTCAGGGGTCAAGGTGGAATTAAGCCAATATAATATATATATATATATATATATATATATATATATTTAACTTATAGTTGTTATGTTTATAGCAACTATAACATATAATAAAAAAATAAAAATAATAGGTATATTGAAATTACAATGTACTCAATATTTATGGGAGCTAAAAGAAAAGTGAACAAAAATATAATGACAAAAAAAAGTTTAGAAATAAAATGCAAATTGAAAGATAAACGAATATATAATAAAAACACGAACAATGTAAACTAGTAATTGAAGCTAAAAGTGAAAAATATAAAACATAATTAAACTAATAAAACCTAAAAATTATAATTTATTTATTGAAATCTATAAAACAAAATGAACAAATATTTGATGAAAAAAGGTTAAGATGGAAAATATCATTGAGAGTGAAACCATTATAAATTATAAGGTGTTGTCTATTAAATAAATAGTTGATATAGAAATTAGAAAGATGATTTTCATTAAGTAGGAAAGAGATGCTTACAATCCAGATCAACCCTCGTGTTTTGCTTCAGAAGCTAAAGGGTCTTTTAATTTTCATATGATGTTTGACTTTCAAATTTTGATTTTTCTTTTTTTTGGATCTATCATCTTATATATAGCACACAAAATACCATGTACCTTGTCATCATGATATATGCATACCGGGCACAAAAAAAAAAACATCATACTAGTGCATCTTTTATGCAATGGTATAACCTCACTCCTCAAATGAAAAAGTGAGGGTTCAAGCCTCATAAAAGGCATTGTGGGCGTGTGGTGTGTGAGTTTCTTACTATTAAAAAAAAAAATCATATGTATATATCAAGTCTTTGTATCATATGACATGCTTATAGTGTATCAGTATGCATGCATCTGAAAGCAAACAATTCAATGTATATATTGCAATTATATATTCATGAGAGAGATGTGGTTACCAACCTAGCTCGGTTCTTCCTAAAGCCAACATCAAAATACAGTGTAGGACATGAAATACTGCCACCACGAAGATGAAAATATAGAGTTGATGAGTGTAAATATTGAAAACATGATAATTCAACATACAATAAAATTAAATTGGTTTTAGTCATGGAGCTAGTTTAATTAGAATTAAGTTGAGTAATGGAGTTTAAATACAATTGAATTATAGTACACTAATTTGAAATATATCTATATTGATCAAATTAGGATCTTAATTCAATTTTTTAGGATTTTAGTTCAATTTAATTGGAGTACGTACACTGAATTCTATATTCATTCCTACGCCTCCCTCCGGAAGTGGACTATTTTTAGGATTTTATTATCAATAAACTTGGATTAGTTCATTGAATTCTATTATTATTGAAATAGAGCTTATTATAGTAAACTAATTTGGGTTGGTAAATTAGGATTTTAGTTCAATTTTGGCTTGGAGTTTGAAATTTAGTTTAATTTGTTTGTTGTGTGTGTACTCATCCATTAACATGGGATGACAATAATTTTATCTGTTGGAATCTTGATCATTACAATAGATAATACTAATGATGGAGTTGATTAAAATTAGGTCTTAGAGGTGGAGGTGGAGTTGGAGTTAAAATATGACACAACAAATAAAACAGATAATAATAAAACGAAAATTAAATTGTTGAGATGAAGTGTATTACAAATGGATTGTAGAGGTGGAGTTGACGTATAATTATGATTGGAATTAAAATATAATTTTAACATAATAAAAATTAAGGATTCAAGCTCCATGGGGCATATGTGGATGTGTGCGTTTTTTACCATTCAAAAATAAATAAAAAATTATAATAATAAAATTTAAAACATGTTTAAATATAATAAACAAATTGTAACTGAGGGTTGAGAGAGAGGCGTGAGAATTATAGGGTTTAAAAAGATATGTTAGGTTATATATAGGGTTACTTTTTACATAACAATCAAAATCCCTTTCCAGATTCCAAACAACTTAATAACTCCTTGATCGGCCATGACATTTGTTATCCCTTATACAATTAAGATTATTACCTATAATAATTATTAATTATAATTGTAAATGTATTATAGTTTATTTATAATTAGAATGGTTAAATACAAATGGGATTCTTTATATTTTTTCTTATCCAATTAGGATGAAGATTATTAATTACAATTTAAAAATTATAGTAAGAGAATGAAATAAAAAATGAAAAATAATTTAAACTTTTAGTATTCAATCAGAATCTAATGTTTAATTTATATATTTAATATAATTTAATACAATTAAAATTCAATTAAACTATAGTGACAAAATTTAAATATATAATCCATACGTAAATGATGATTGGTTTTTCCTGTTCCAAATAAGATATTACTTGAATTGGAGTTATAAAATTTAATTAAATTTTGTGGTTATAATTCTAGTAGAAATTGGATTGGAGTTATAGAATTTAATTAATTTTTGTAGTCATAATTCAAGTAAAAATTGAATTTTAAAATCACATGAAATTTTGACTATAAATATTGAAACACCAAAACTTCTTCACACTTTTAATAGTATTGTTTTAAGTCTACGTGCTGCGCACGCGGAATCCTGATAAAAAATACATAAATCTACGAGGGAAAAAAATCGGAGTAAAATGCACAACACAAAAAAACTAAGACGAAAATTTAAAATTACCCAAATACCTTTCATTATCTCTTTCTTCAAACTCGTTCCGGGTGGATATATAAACCTACAAAATAACAATATAATAATAAAATATAAGATCATAATAACAACAACAAAAGTTTTAAAAAATCATACTACGTGATGAATCAAGTACACAAAAGCAATAACAAATTATAATAATAAAATTTAAAATATGTTAAAATATAATAAAAATATTTGCAATTGGGAACTAAGAGAGATAAGTGAGATTCGTAAGGTTTAAAAAGAGAAACGCTAGGGTTACTATTTGGAATCCTATTCAAATAACAATCAAATTCCCTTTCGAGATACCAAATAAATCAATAACTTCTCGATGACTCCCTTATTCAATTAGGATTAGCATTTTTAATTATAATTATAGATAAAATTTAGTATTATAGTCTATTTAGGACTAGGATTATTAAATACATTTGTCGATGGATTCTTTGTATTGATTTTTTTTTATCTAATTAGGATTAGAATTATTAAGTATCATTAAATTATAGTAAGAGAATGAAATAAAATATATAAAAAAAATAATATAAACTTTTAATATTCTATCACAATCCGATTTTTAATTTATATATTCAATGTAATTTAATACAATTAAAATTCAATTAGATTTCAATATAATTATACTTAAATTGAAATTATAGAATTCAATTAAATCTTGTGATTATAATTCAAGTAGAAATTGGATTAGAGTTATAGAATTCAATTAAATTTTGTAGTTATAATTCAAGTAAAAATTAGATTGAAAAATTACATATGAAAATTTGACTATAAATACTGAAACACCAAAACTTCTTCACATTTTTTTTTAATGGTAAAAAACCCACACACCACACACCCACAACTCGAACCCCTCACCACCCCATTTGGGGGGTGAGGTTATACCATTGCATCAGAGGTGCACTGATATAGATATAGATGTATGTATGTTGGTGGTTGTGAACAATTTGTTATGAGAAAAAAAATATTTAGTGGGTCAAGATTTGGAGAAAGTGTGAAATTAGAAATCATAACTTCTCCTTGTGGAATTGATGTCCTTAGAATTGCATTTCAATTTCAATTCCAAAGTATTTTGTTATATTCAAACAATGAAATTAGAATTGGAGTCCCCAATTCCAATTCCAATGCTCCAATTCCATGATCCAAACCACCCTTAGTCTTTTTATTCCCCAAGGTCACATTCAATAAATTAATCATATTTCTAATTAAATAAATATTTTTACACTCACATATTCTCAATCACTCATAGGCCTTGTTTTGCCATGCGCTTTGTTTTATGGTATTTCTCTTTTGGCTAATAAATTAATACAGTTATTGACTTAAGCATGTTTATTTTGGTCTGTTTTATTTTAAACTGTAATATAAATAGTTGAAATTTTGCAGATAAAATATGAAAACACTATATCGATATTTTGCACTATTTGCTTCAATATTCTAGATAAAATATTTTCCGGCCAAAGCTTTAAACTGATTCAAGTTTATGTAAGAAATATGATTTTGATTTTAACTAAAAATTCAATAACCAAAACGTCAAATTTGCTTGGGCCAAAAATAAGAAAACGCATCCCAAATGATCCATAGCCTTTTCATTTCACACTGCCACACCGAACAAATTTAATCAAATTTGATTGAATATTTGACAACTAGTGTTACTTAAGCATTAACTATTCAAGTATGTCTAAAATTTTCTATTAGTAATTGAATTATATCCAATTTATATAATAATATTTTTTTCTCTAAAATAATCAGTATATTATTCAAAACTAAACACTTGGGTGGAACCCACCAAACTACAATAGTATAATCCAAACCGTTTAAGGCGCGAACTCCATCACCAACTGCCCTAACAAAGCCCAAAACCACCCCCAATTTCACCATCTTCAAGGACTCTTCTCATCTGTATCTACTCCTTCCTTTATAAACCCTAACTCTCACACCATCTCAAAATCCAGGAAAAAAAAACCCTAGTTTTCATTATTCACCACCTCTATCCCACAACAATTCACCTTCTTCTCCCAGATTCACCCATTAACCGAAAACCCTAAAAACTCTTAAACCCTTGAATTCTTCCCTCTTTTCTCAAATCAAGAATCATTCACCCAAAACCCTAATTTCATTGTTCACCAGCTCTAATCCCACAAGAAGTCACCTTCTTCTTCAGGATTCACCCATTCACCAAAGCTCTAAAAACCCTAAAACCCTAAATCGGAGAAATGGCCCAGAAACTCAACCGAGTCGTCCGGTCATCCAGTGCCGGAGAAATGGGGCTTCCCAGCCTGCCCATCGAGTCTCCGGTGGTCCTACGGGAAAAGAAGCGCGCCACTGCTGCTCAAGTTGGGGATGTGAAGCCGGTCAAGAACTCGGAAATGTCGGTCGGATCGCCGGAACAGTCTTGCCGGAGTATTCTGACATTGGGATCGCCTGATTGTGAGGAGAACAATGATGGGTCTGAGGAGAAAATTGACAAGGGATTTGGGGGTTTTCTTGGAGCTTGTTTCTATTGCCAGAAGAAACTGACTTTGAGCCATGATGTGTTCATGTATGGGTATGTAATTCTTGTTCCAACCTTTTTTATTTATTTATTTATTATTATTATTATTATTCTGTTTCACAGTTCTATGATATTAATCTTAATTTTCATTTTCTTTTACTCAAGAATTGAATATGTGTATTCTGTATAACACTTTCAGGATATTTGATGTATATACACAGAGCATACTACCTGCTTCTGTTTGATTGATTAGTGGATTCAATATGGTTTAATCTAATTTTTGTTTTATTTTCTTCAAGAATTTATATAGGGGGTCTTTGTACCATTTTCAGGATCTTTGATATATACACATACCACACTCCCTGTTCTGTTTGGTTGACTGGAAAGTTCACTATGATATACATTTAATCTTGAATTTTATTTTCATATAGAATTAGAAATATGGTTTCTCTCTAAAAATATCAGGATCTTTGGTATTATACATATACCACACTCTCCGTTTTGTTTGATGTATGAACTGTCTTCTGTCTTGCATTTTGACCCTCCAAGTTTAATATAAACTTCCTCTTTGCATTATTCTGACCGCTTAGTTCAATTCAGGAGCGATCATAAAGTTTTATACCCTCATAAAAATAATTTAGTGTGTACAAATTTAGATAAATGTACTCTGTCAGAGAGACATGACAGTTAAGATCAGCCATATATTCTCGATTTTCTGAAGCATAGTCAAGTCGTGATGTTAAATCAACTGTATTAGTTCAATTACAGTGACTTCTGTTGTTTCTTGATTTTTTATTTTTTATTTTCTGTTGTATGATCTATAATCTTAACACAAATGGTAATGATTCCATGTCCATCATCAAGCACCCGGGGTCTATTCATTTCATCAATTCTGCTTCTTCAGATCCACAATGTTTACTACTGTTAGGGTTCACATACCCTATGTACGAAGTCGTGCACACCTGCAAATCAGAAAACGCACACAAACACACCAAACAATCGACATAAGAATATATACGTGGTTTAGCCAAATAAGCCTATGTTCACGGAGAGCACCGTTTCACTAAAAATCATTGAGAGGATTACAAGGGGGTGATTCGCAGATCACACACGCACACACACTGTATATACTCACGCCTGTATCACCGGAATAATATAAACGTATATTATTCATAACTCTCTCTCTCTATTTCTGTGTACACAATTCAATAGGAGAAACCCTATATTTATAGGTGATGATATAGAGGTAGGTTTCCCAATCTTCCGATGTGGGACAAGTTAATATAACAAAGTAATCATATTATATATATATATATGTATATAATAATCTCCCACTTGACGACTTTGCCTTCATCAATCAACTCCATCAATGATCAGTGCTCGGTGCCCTCATTTATGTCTTCAAGCTTGAAGACCAACTGAAGTTGCGCACAACTTCAGTTTCTCTGTTGTCACCACTTTGGTCAACATGTCGGCCGGATTCTCGCTTCTTTGAATCTTCTTAAGTGTTAATACTTCATCCTCTAATAGAGATCTGATAAAGTGATAACGAAGATCTATATTCTTGATTCTCGAATGAAATGCTGAATTTTTCGCCAGATGTATAGCACTAACTATCACTATGCAAAACACTCTTCCCTTGCTTGAATCCCAACTCTGCCAACAAACCCTGTAACCAAATCATCTCTTTGTTAGCCTCTGTCACGGCTACATACTCAGCCTCTGTAGTAGATAACGCTACAATCCTCCGTATCTGCGAAATCCAACTGACTGTTGTAGTACCTACTGTAAAGACATAACCAGTAGTGCTTCTTCTGTGATCTATCTCACCAGCAAAATCTGAATCTACATAGCCATGTAGATTCACTTCACCTTTTCTAAAATAAAGGCATCTGTTTGTGGTACCTCGTAGATATCGCAATATCCACTTCACTGTTTCCCAGTGAGTCTTTCCTGGATTGGACATGAACCTGCTGACTGCTCCCACTGCATATGTAATATCTGGTCTTGTACAAACCATTGCATATATCAAGCTACCAATAGTTGAAGCGTATGGAATACTGGCCATGTTGTTCCTCTCTACTTCTGACTTGGGAGACTGCTTTTTGGATAATCGAAAATGACTAGCCAAAGGTGTGCTAACTGACTTAGCATCACTCATGTTGAACCGCTTCAAAACCCGTTCAACGTAGTCAGCCTAAGACAACTGCAAAATTCTCTTCTGCTTGTCTTTGATGATTCTCATACCAAGAATCTGATTCGATGTGCCTAAGTCCTTCATCTCGAACTCTTTTGTCAACTGCTTCTTCAACTTACTGATTTTCACAAAATCAGATCCAGCTACTAACATGTCATCAACATAAAGTAGGAGGATAATGTAACTCGTGTCAAACCTCTTGAAGTAGCAACAATGGTCAGCGTTGCACTTGATATAACCATGTCTCTGCATAAATCCATCGAACTTCTTGTACCACTGTCTTGGAGCTTGTTTCAAACCATACAAGCTCTTTTCCAACTTACACACAAGTTTCTCTTTCCCTTTTTCTAAGAAACCTTCCGGTTGCTGCATATAAATCTCCTCCATTAGGTCATCATGGAGGAAAACAGTTTTGACATCTAACTGCTCTAGGTGCAAACCCTCTGATGCAACAATGCTAAGAACTGAACGAATGGTAGTCAGTTTCACAACTGGAGAAAATACGTCGGTGGAGTCGATTCCTGCTTTTTGTTGAAAGCCTTTTACTACAAGTCTCGCCTTGTACCTCTTAGAACCATCATGTTCTTCTTTGACTTTGTAGACCCATTTATTATGGAGAGCTTTCTTTCCTACCGACAGCTCGGTTATCTTCCATGTCTTGATGAAAATAAGTGACTTCATCTCATCTTCCATCGCAAGCTCCCATTGGCTCGCATCTGCTGCACTGCATGCTTCATCAAAATTCTCTGGTTCACCTCCATCTGTGAGCAACAAATAATTCATGTATCTCCGATTCGGCACATGCTGCCGTGAAGACCTCCTAGGTACAGGAATAGGAGTCGGAGACTGCGGTGTATCAACCTGTTGAGTATTTCCATCTGCAATATGTTCGTCTAACTGAGTACTCTCACTGTCTTGAACATCATCTAACTCAACACACACAGGATCACTCTGTGTTGTAGGCTCTGAGGTTGTTGTGTGTCTGTCCTTGTACATAACATTTTCATTGAACACCACATCTTTGCTTCGGATCAGTTTTCGGTTCTGATCATCCCACATGCGGTAACCATACTCGTCACCGCCATAGCCAATGAAAATACACTTTTGTGACTTGGGATCAAGCTTACCCCTCATAGTGTCACTAACATGTACATATGCAACACAACCAAAAACTTTTAAATGTAAAAGTGTTACCTCTCTACCGCTCCAGACTTCTTATGGTATTCTATGCTCCAATGGTACTGATGGACCACGATTGATTAAGTACGCTGCTGTACTGACTGCTTCTGCCCAGAACTGTTTCAGCAACCCTGCCTGAATGCGCATGCTTCTGGCTCTCTCAGTCAATGTCCCGTTCATCCGTTCTGCTACGCCATTCTGTTGTGGTGTACGTGGAACAGTTTTCTCTAATCTGATACCGTTCTCATAGCAAAATCTCTTAAACCCGGTGTCCTGATACTCTCCACCATTATCGGATCGTAATCTCTTGATCTTCAAACCCGTCTCATTCTCTATCATAGCCTTCCAACTCTTGAACACACCGTACACTTCAGATTTATGTTTCAAGAAATAAACCCATACCTTTCTGGAATGGTCATCGATGAAGGTGACGAAATAGGACTTTCTGGCAATAGATGAGACATTTGCTGGCCCCCAGACATCAGTGTGAACTAGCTCAAGCTTCTCCTTTCTGAGTTCTCTGCAGCTTTTCTGAAAACTAACCCTCTTCTGCTTACCGAATACGCAATCCTCACAGAAGTTGATATCAATCGAATTTAGACTTGGTAGCTTTCCCTTTGCGAGCATAAACTTGAGTCCCTTTTCACTCAAGTGACCTAGCCTCTGGTGCCACAAATTATGATCCTCCTTGCTTTCTGCAATTGCTATAAATGTGCTACCCTTGGTGGTAGTGTACAGCGTACCTGTTTTCTTTCCTTGTGCTATAGTCATAGCCCCCTTGGAAACTTTCCACTTATCTTCACTGAAAGTGGTCACATAACCTTCACTTGCCAACTGGCCTACTGATATCAAGTTCTTCCTCAAGTCTGGAATGTGTCTGACATCCCTCAGCTTCCATATCGATCCGTTGAGTCTGATATGTACTTCACCCTTGCCAACAACACTGCAGGGTTGATCGTCACCTAGATAAACCTTGCCGAGGTTTCCAGGTGTATAACTCTCAAAGAGCTCTTGACTTGAGGTGGCATGGAATGATGCTCCAGAGTCCAAAACCCAAGACTTTGCTTTGCTCTCCAAAGAGCATATCAGTGCATCATCTGCTTCTTCTAAGACAATATTTGCCTCTGTCTTGTCATCCGCTACCTTCTGCGGGGATCTACACTGGTTCCTTAAATGACCAGTCTTGCCGCAATTCCAACATTCGATTGCTTTGGAATTTCTGGGATCTCGAGACTGTGATCTTCCCTGTCTCGACTTGGAACGGCCACGCCTTTGGTTTCCGCCTTTCTGTCTGTTCGAACCTCTGCCTCTAGTGTCGATATTCAATGTTGTGCCACTGCTTGAAGAGTCTGACGACTGTCTTCTGATCTCTTCTGTGAGTACCATACTCACAACGGTATTATACTTCAGCGGGTCTATCCCTGAAGAATTACTGATTGCAGCCACTGTGGCGTTCCAGCTCTCTGGCAATTGATTAAGGAGAAAAGTTGATTTCACCTTGTCTTGAAACACTACTTCAATTGATTCCAACTACCCATAAATCTCATTAAACTTACTGAGATGTTCACCAACATTCCCATTCTCGGACATCTTCAGATTCGTCAATCTGCTAATAAGATGTAATTTATTTGCTTCAAACGGCTGTTCGTACATCTTCGAAAGAGCTTTCATGAGAGACTTTGTAGTCTTCTCTTTCCTGATATTGAAGGCAACAGATTTTGCCAACGTCAATCTGATCATGCCAAGAGCCTTTCGATCTAGGATATTCCACTCCTCTTCTTTCATCGAATTTGGCTTCGTCCCTTCTAACGGTAAATACAAATTTTTCTGGAATAACACATCCTCAATTTGCATCTTCCAATAGGTAAAGTTTGTACCATCAAACTTGTCGACCATTACTGCCTTTTCTTCTCCTATAGCTCCCACTGAGCCTATTAGAGATATTCGGAGTCTAATTACGCAAAACCAAGTATACGGTTGCGTCGGGGGCGGTTTAAAACCTTAAGAACGCCTCTGACCGCGTCCAAAACGGGTCAAAAATGACTCCAAACGGGCCAAAACAAATTCGCACAAAAGACAGAAATTTAATCACGAAGTCAGTACCTTCTCGGGGTGCGTGCGGGCGCGTCCCTGCTCTGATTGAACTGATTCTTGTGCCAAAACCTCGGGCTTTGAATTATCTTTCCGTAGATATATTCTAAGCCTCGTTCCAATAAATGATGCTCCGGAAAATCACGCCGAACTGAAACTGCTGCTCGACGGAGCCAAAAAACTGGCCGGAACTTCAGGCGGCGCGTGGGGGCGCGTGCAGCACTTTACGGCGATGTGCTTGACACTGCTGGCTTTGTCTCATCGAGCCAAAGCTCCTGGTGTGATCGGTTTCTGATTTAGGGCACTCAAAAAAATCAGATTTGGACCAGATCGTCGGGCTTCGTGATTTGCTCCAACCTGGGGCTTTGATATCACTTGTTAGGGTTCGCACACCCTATGTACGAAGCCGTGCATACCTGCAAATCAGAAAACGCACACAAACACACCAAACAATCGACACAAGAATATAAACGTGGTTCAGTCAAATAAGCTTACGTCCACGGAGAGCACCGTTTCACTAAAAATCACTGAGAGGATTACAAGGAGGTGATTCACGTATATTATTTCTAACTCTCTCGATTTCTATGTACACAATTCTATAGGAGAAACTCTATATTTATAGGTGAGGATATAGATGTGGGTTTCCCAATCTTCCGATGTGGGACAAGTTAATATAACAAAGTAGTCATATTATATACATATGCCAATATATAACAACTACAACAACTGTTATTTTCTTGATGTCTCTGTTAGACATTTTATGTTCTTAATGCTTGAGAGGTATAATCAGTGTTTGCCTGTTTTCCATTTCCCCCCCTCTTTTCTAGAATGGTGAAAAAAACTCAATTATGGTCAGATTATTGTGCCAGTTCAGTAGATGACAATTTGTATATATTTGTTTTACACCTTCATTGATAAAGCGACATTCTGTGTATGTAAACTATAAATTTTGGAAAGTGGGTTTATATGATGCTATTTTATTTATGTTCTTTTTTTTTTTAAAGGTATTTTATTTATGTTATTTGGAACTTGTTTTGGGTTTTGAATGCCAACGGTAGTGCAAATTGGGCACTGACAACACATAAACTTGATGCAGTTACCTCCAAGCATTTTGCACTGACGAATGCCGAGACAAACAGATTGCGGTTGATGAGAAAGATAATAAGCCATCTCCAGCATCAACAGGGGCTATGACTAGATCAACAGAAGCAGCAGCTATTCGACAGTTTGGATCTGAAGTGAAGCAACAGGCAGTGGCCAGGTTTAAGTAGTTATTGATCTAACATTAATACCTCAAAGCTAGTTTGACCGACTAGGGTTGCATCTGTATGGTTTTTACAATCAGCTTGCAATTTGGTATAGGAAAGCCTACTTACCAACAGTTTTCGATAGCTAACATGTCCAAAGTTGAGTGCTGTACAGTTTCTCTTGTTTCTAGTAAACAATCACCGACTCTGGTACTTCTAGATAATAGTCATTGATAAACTCAGCTACAAATTTTACAGTGCAATGATCTATTACCAAACCTGTGAGAAATCTTCAGGTTTCTCTTTGTCTTTGGGGTGAATTCGAGTATATATATATATACACATATATATCAAGGAAAGCATATGAAACAGCCTTAATTTTGTTAGATATGTTTATGCTCTCTTGAGTGCCCTTCTGTTGTCATTTGCTGAATGTGAATTGTGTCAGTTAATTTCTGTGCAGTGCAGTTTTTGTAGCATTATGTTTCTCATGTTATTGTTCTAGTCCTCTTTGAACTTCTTAGGGGATAAAATTTGCTAAAAGCTGATCAGTAATGGGTTCTGGCAAATTTTTGGTTAATTGGTATTTTGATGTCCAATTATATGAGCTAATCAAACTACATAAGGATATAATATTAATTTTAAACCAAATACCCTCTAATTACAAAGTCATTATATGTCTACCAGGTGGTTTTACGTTTTTCTACGTGCTTCGGTGTTATAATGTGCTCTTTCAGTATTAGATAGTGAGCAGTGAAGCAAACTCTAATGGTAAAATTCAGTGTAAGCAAATCAAGGCAAAGCACTGCTAATGGTAAAATTCTTACATGTAAATCGGGGATCTCCAGGAAACAATTAATACGTTGATTTTTCAAAATCAATTAAATTCTATTGTTCTAAATTTGGATTATGAGAAGACCAACTGTTTCTTTTTATATTCTTAGTATTCTATCCTCAACTATATTTTTTTTTAAGACAACCAACCAAGAGTTCATCACCTCGTCATGTCAATGTTGTCTTCTATTAGGTTACTTAGAAGATTGCTGTCCAGCTTCAAACATAGATGTTCTATTTAGCTGAAACTACGGAGCCTGTGCTTGAGGACAGAAATCTATTACTGCTCAGAAAACTGGCACTGAATGTCTGAAATCAGTTCGGGAGAAAGTGAGGGGACCCAAAGAAGATGGAAACGAAGTATATTTTTGTTAGCCCTGTAAAGAATCTCCCTTGTAGCTAAACATCCCAAAGTCTATGATTCTTCTTGCTTAACCTCTAGACTGGTTTCGGCTAGAAATCTTTAGGATCAACGGTTTTCATGAAATTGACAATTTTAAGGCCTTTTGACTTTGATGTAGGCAATGGATGTTCTGAACTTCATTCTTAGCCATTTTAACCCATTTTGTCTTGTAGGAACGCTTACTACCGTTATTTTCCCATGGTTATCAACAATCAAGTCTTGTACAATATATATATATATGTTGTTTTCAGTACCACTACTAGATAGTAGGCTTACAGTTTAACCATCTTTTACCAAAACTGTGAGGAACTTCAAGACTTGTTTGTCTATTTATTTCTGATTAGACTGAGCATATATATCAATGGGATGTGTGAAACAACTTTGACATTCTTATATGCATTTCTGCATATCTGAGTGCTTCTGTAGCAACGATTGAATATTATGCCAGTTAAGTTCAGTGAACTAAAGTTTTAGAACAATATATTGCTTATGCAATTGTTCTCTTCTTTCTCCGAACATTTTGGGGTGTAGATTTGGCTAATAGCTGATTAGTAAGGGACGAGGTTCTGGCAAAGTTTAGGGTAATTGATTAGTATTTTCGAAGCACATGTTGAGTAAATTACATAAACTTATTATTCAGTTCTAAACAAAATGCCCATAGTGTTCAATTTCATAATTGGTTACATGATCGATGGGTGGTTCTAACTGTTCATTTACTAATGTATTGTTTTTCCATATTGTAGCGGGAGCAGCATAATAAAGTCTAGTCTTATCTTCCAACCTTGTCATAGAATTGTGTTAAGTCTAGTTTTCTGTCATATAAATCACACCATTACATGTTACAGACTTGTATGTTTTAATTGTTGTAATTAAACTAAAATACAAACTTCATTCCGCTCTCAATTAACGTTTCGATCGGTTCAGAAACACAGTCTACATGTGAATTGTCTCAACTCTAGAACTCTGGAAGCAATTCATATAGACTATGACAAACTCAGTGTAAAAAAGGTGGTGGTACAAGACTCTATCAATTTGCAGGATCTGCAATGACAACTCAACATTCCTTTTTCCTCCCTATGTCATGTCATTTGCTTCTTTATCTATTCATCTACATTGGCCTGGGAATAACAGTAATTTCATTTACTAACATAACTATAACAAGAGCAATTCATAACTTGATTCAAAGAACAATTTCTGGGGAAAAAGCCTGTTGTCCTCAAGTTAGGAAGTGACCTAATCATCAAAAGTAGGGTGCCCAAAATTTGTACCTTAAACTTATTGTGTGTATCTATGTGTGCATTTGTATATATATACATATATACAAATATATATTAAAGATCATATGATTCCCACTTTTATTATTGTTTCACTGCAAATAACAAAGTAGAAATAGACATCTCTTCAAAAGAAAAAGAAGTCTCCATATTATGAGTTCCCCATATACCAGCAAAATCTATGATCTGTCTTTTGCTTTTTTAGTTTGTTGTCTACCTCACAATGAAAAGCAAAAGCAAATGAAAACAACCTTTTTCAGCAACTCCATTAGCAATTGAGAGCAAAACAGATTGCAGATGTCTAATTATACATACTTGAACTCCATCTTCTTTACAGCACTATGGTAACAAGTGGAGAGTAACTATCATATGATCACTTCTTTTTAAACGTAGAATTTTCAAACCTCCCTGAGATATCTGACAGTTACTGGAAAATCATCTATTGCTTGTGAAAACAACAGAAGGGATCCTCTGTTGTTTGCAAAAATACACATACGTATACACGAAGGCTCTGAAGGGTATTAGTTCCGGTGTTCATCGTTTTTCAGATTTTTGTTATCTGCGATTTCTTGTACAATAGTCTGATTCTACAAGGAAAGTTGATAAATTTGCATCAGCTTCTTTGTTTTCGCTCCTATTCGATCGAAATGTGGAAAACTGTTCATGTGATAAGTCTGAACTGTAAAACTGGACTTGAAATGTCAATGTTTCCTTAGATATGTATCCACTTAGAGAAGCTTCTTTGGCTGTATATATATATATATATATATGTGCGCGCACACATTTGGAGAAGATCTGGGTAAAAAAGTTCGAAATGGCTCATTCATGGTTTGTGTCACCACCCACAAACGAGGGAGATGCAGATGTGAATGTGTAAATTCATTTTGAAAATTGTGAGCATAACGTATGTAATGTGAATAATATTCACGAGGGTGAACTAAGCGGTGACATTATAAGATAATATACAAAAGAAATAAATTTTGCAGAGATAATAGATGGCTCATTTATTTATTTGAGTCCAGAATTATTTGCATGCATAACAATAAAACAGTAAACACACAGGATTTATTGTGGTTCGGCTAATTTGACATATGTCCACCAGAGTAGTTTTTGTATTTAGTTTCTCAATGAATTAGTGTTACAATAATGTATATATAGACTTAATTTATATGTATTGGTAAAATACCAAAATCACCCTTTAAAGTACCTTGAGGGGCGTAGTCTCCGAACCCCAACAAGTTAATCGATGCCCCAGCCGGGCCCATGACAGAAGACCTCCACAGACCTTCGGCCCGGCCCCTTTGAACCCAGAGTCTGTTACTTCCTGAATTATGAGTCATAACCGACAAAATTGACTTGAAATGTCAATGCTTCCTTATATATGCATGCACTAAGAGAAGCTTCTTAGGTGTTATATATATATATATATATATATATATATATGTGCGGGCGAGACTAAGCGGTGACATGATAAGATAATATACAAAAGAAATAAATTTTGCAGAGATAATAGATGGCTCATTTATTTATTTGAGTCCAGAATTATTTGCATACATAGTCAACTCCAACAATTTTATTGTCTCTTCTGCTCATTTTTTTTCTCTGTGGTCCATTGGAGACAATATATGATTAAAGGTAACTTATAAAGCAAAAGAAAAAAATGTGACATTACATTTCTTCAATCGAGGAGTTTCTAAATTTTGGCTTCCCTCCCAATGTGTCCTGCCAAAATCTGTGAGCCTGTCCTTTGCTTTTGAAGTTCGTTTGATCACCACAGAATAAAAGCTAAAGCACTCAACAGTTGATGGGATATAATCAAAATATACTATCTTTTTCAGTAAAATCATTAGCAATAATAATAAAGAAGAAGCTTACAAAAATTCAATTATGTTCCTTTTGATCACTCACTCTAGTAATAAGAGTACACATCAGTAATTTACTTCTGTCTACAATTCAAAACAAAAAAGGCAAAAACCCAGATGATTATTTGACCACTTCTCATCTTCAAGTCACTGAAAATTTTCTTGCCCTAAACAAATAATGAATCTTTGAATGAAATAATCCCTAGTCATCCTGCAAAATGAAATATTTGGTTCATTATTATGATGATAAGATAAATTTATTCTAGGTATAGACGTGACCGGTAATTAACAGAAAAACATCGTACCTGATCATTATGCAGGAATGTGAACGCTTGTATAATAATTTGAGACGACGCGATTAAGAGGGAGTTTGTTAGTCAGGCGATTAGATTATGTTTCCAAATGGTGAAGTTAAATGTATGCTAAAATAATGGTGGTGAAATTAGCAAATTCGGGGATGTGAAGTTGGTTAGGCAGCAGCAATGTCACAAGTATCTACACCTGTTCGGAGAAAGTAAAAGGGACAGAATTAGGGAAAAAAGAACCGAAATCCATAGGCAAGAGAGGAGATAAAGGAAAAGAGGACTGACCTTTTTCGGGTTGTGGGCAATGGAATGTCTCCATCACCCTTCAAGGAGGAATTCCTTCCGAGCAATTTACCTGCAAGAGGGGGGGCCAAGAAGCATTCGATTATTGTACATAGAATGTACTCGAGAAAAAGGAAAAGAATATGCGATTTAAGCGGCATTTTCAGACGATATGCCAAGTACGTCTTCTTTTTTAGAGATAGCCAGCCACATGCTTATTAAAGCGAACTAGAATGAAACAGCTCCCTTCGGAGACACTATTGGTATTATCCTAAATTGTTGAGCTTGAGATCTACTCGAGCAATATGAATTCTTAAGTCACTCAAAATGATAGACGAGTAAAAGAACTGATGAATTAGGAACTTCAATATGGATCAACAAAAAGGATTCATTCAGGAGAAAAAACATATTTTCATTTAGGCTAGAGCCCATATGAACCAACCAAGAATGTTTAAGTCGCAAGTTATTGCAACATTCAACTTACATAATGTGGGAGAAACAGTTCTTAGTCTAAGCAACCGAAAATATTGTTGTGCATTCCATCGAGGAGACGAATAAAAAGAGTAATAATCAGGAAAGTAACGAAAATGTAAACTTGTTAATGAGTTAGTAATGCATCCAGAGAGAGAGAGGGAGAGAGAGCATACTCGAATTTAAGACAATTTCGCTCCATCTTTTAGAAAAAGCAGAGTTCAGTATATCCATGTGAATATGGAAACATCTCCTCCGCCACAATCCTAGAACTAGAACAGCTCATGCTTCTTCTCAAACGGCCTTGGACTAACTCAACCTCAGCCCAAAACATGCTAGAGACCGGTCTATGATCAGAGAACCTAGATTCCCCTCGGACATATGATAACTGATGCAGGCCTCCTCCATACCACAATATCCGGTCACACCTTCACACACAAAATTTAGCTAGATAAATGCCTTGAATAATGCGAAGTTATAAATGTCTTCAACCCCGAATAACTAAAGGAAACATGTATAGGTTTTTCTTGATATAGATGTTTAATACTTTGCATTTGAGTTCTGTCAGAAATTAACTCATACGTAATGGAGGAAAAATATTCGTACCATGCGGGTGTGCGCCTTTTCCCCTTTGAGTGGATATCATCTCCTGTATATCTGTCTGAATTGTGTGAATACTTGTATGTTGGTGGAAAGTATATTCTCCCTTCACTCCATCCCTTAAAAACACGACCCCTGCTTTTTTCTATCCGCAGCTGCCAAAAGAACAAGTGATGATTCCATCGAATGTTATCTTGTAATTTAAGACAAGAAGTGAAGCTAAGAATTTTGACTACAAATAAGAAAAAGGAAAATTATAGATCAAACAGCAAGAAGATATCTATCATACCTGGTCATTCTCCAACAATGCCCTCCAGTTTTGCATCTCAACATGCGCCTTTGCAGACCGGTAAGAGAGGGCAATCCGGTAATTCAGATCACCAAGCCAAATAACTCGACTAGAACAAACGAAATGTAAAAGATTTTATCAATAAAACATGAAATAAAGAATGCTAGTGCTGAAAGTTAGTGTGCAATTCATCTGATGTTATTTATCAACTTTCCAAAGGTACCTTGAGTGTAAGAAATTATAAATTAATTTAACATGTAAAAAATAGTTTTTACTTATTTAACATAGTTTAAAATTCATGTTAAAATGCTATGACATACAAGTGGAATGATCATATTTGCATGTCATTTTGAACTTCATATAGATTTTTTTTCCCCCACTTTCCCTTTCATTCTATTAATACAACAACATCAATTTTCTTATCTTTTTTTATGTGAAACATAAATTGATTAATAATTAATGAGAATGGGTCATACTCGTGTTCGAGGATTGTTTGTGGGGACTTCTCATTAGCTGTGCCATTTATCCGTGGAAACCTCGTCTTTTTAAGGATCTCCAGGACATCACAGTTCCTTCGTAGTTCATCTCCCTCCTTCTGTCCTGAAGTCAAATGACTACAGACGAAGCAAAAGCTTGTCTGATGCAACATCATGCTGACTGCTATGGATCCCTGTGAAACAAGCATAACATTGCGTTTACTTCTTTTGATTGGCACATCATCTCCAATTTCAATATACCAAAAATAATAATAACAATAATATTAATAACAAAAATTAAGACTACTAAGATTTATTCAAAGGATACCTTATTTCCGAGGTAACCCATCAATCCTCTGCCAACACAAGATACTTTCATGTTCCGAACATGTTCCCTCAACTCACTCCTAGTCCATATTGTGAGAAAAACGCCAACCATTTGTTTGCTTGCAACCAAGCTGTACCTTGAATGTCCTCGCATTCTGCATCCGTCGTCCATGGGCGCATATCCACCATTCCACATTGGCGAGAATGACATGGTGCTAGGCGAATCAACAGGCATATAATCTTCATCAGATGAACCCCACCTCGAATAGTCACTTGGTCTATGACCACTAGAATAGTCACTTGGTCTGTGCATCCCCGTATAGTCACTTGGTCTATAACCTCCTGAATAGTCACTTGGTCTGTGTGCCCCGGAATAATCACTTGGTCTGTGTACCCCGGAATAATCACTTGGTCTGTGGCTCCCTGAATAGTCACTCGGCCTCTCTCCTCCAGAATAATCACTAGGCCTGTGACTCCACGTAGAGTCACTAGGTCGGTGACCCCATCGGTAACTGTGGTCAAAGTCACTTTGTCTATGACCAAAGAACACTCTATCACAGACACTGAACCTCCTATCAAGACGAGGTTGATGGATTGACGGGCGGGGCGTCTGAAATGATCTTCGATGGAAGAAAGATGAGGCCTTCTGCCTCGTTGATCCATCGAAATCGGCATCTACTTCCACAACGGGATTAGGGATGGGAGAAGGTGTATAGAAACCACCTCCTCCACTGGTTCCCGGAAGATTGTTAAGCGATTTTCGAATTAGGCCTAGCCATTTTTGGGCAGGACCATTATCTTCAGCTCCTAGAACATTTCCAGCATTCAGAGGAACTATTTCTTGAAACCTGAATGATTAAAGCAAAACATATGCTTCTATTAGTTTCTGATAAGTCCCGGAATTCAGTATATGAAGCAATGAGGATTGTGTGTGTGTATATATGTATATATAACAATTCATACCCAAGAACATAAATGTCTGCAGGAGGTGAGGCATGTAGCAAATCATCTAGATTTAAGTTGCTTGGGGGAGATTTTCCACCCACATTCCATGTAGCAACAAAAATACTGTTCCACAAGTAAGTAAAAATTAACGATCAACACAAATATACACAAGACAATTAAAATAATCATCAAATACACAACTTAGAACGTGCAAATTAGTTGTAGATGAGACCAACCTATGATTCTGCACATGTATCACTTGAGGGTGATCAAGATCAACTCTTCCTCGCCGGACACGCTCCGTAGACTTACTTATTTTTTCTGTGCAGCCAAGCAAATTAAAAAGATCATGAGTGTACTTAATCAATCAGTTGAGAAATTCAACCAGAGAAATAGAAAAAAAGGTGACATTTGGATGGATTAGTGAAGGTATGATGATACTGAACCTGTTCTGCTTTTCTTAATTGTAGATGGCTCTCTTTCTGAGAAGCTATTCCTCCATTCCACTTCACCACCTGAAAGAAAACATCATTTTTTGTGCATCAATTTCACATCTTAAAACAGAAAAAAAAAACCATAGCAAACTAAGAAATTCAGTGAATTTGCTAGTAAAAATAAGGGTTTGTTCCAAAATTTATTTTCCAACAATATCAAAACCAAATTGAGGGTAAGGAATCATATAGAAGACTAGAAACTGAAGAAAGCTAAATTGATGAAATGAAACAAACCCAAGAAGCAAAGAATCAAATAAGTGAATTCCAGAGATCAGTAAAGTGAATAAAACCTAAAAAGAACAAAATATACCCACCTCCTTGAACAACTTCATCTGCCTGAAACTCTTCATTTTTGCCCTTGATGTTGAACCACTTTCTAATCACTGCTTTTGACCATGAGAGCTACAACACAAACCAAATAGTGAACAACCCCATCAAACATGCAGGGGAGAAAAAAACAGAAAATTTTCAAAAAATAAATAAAATGAAAATAACTTATTTAAGAGCACAAAAAACCTTGCTTTTCTTGGAATCCCCATCTCTCATTGTTTCAACTCTTCATACAGCTCTCCTATTTCTTCAACAATTTATGGGTTTTCCTCAGAATCGGCAGCAATATCAGAAATTTAAAGAAATGAACAATCTTTCCCAATTTCTGACTTCACCAAACCCCATCTCTATTTTTCTGCAAATATTGAAGACCCTCTTATGTGATGAATGTGCTCAATACAATTACTCCTCTCTTATGTCACTTTTCTAGTGTTATATACTTATATGTGCCTAAATGTATAAACTCTATAACGAAGAAGAATATGAACTTAAGACCCAAAGAGACAACACTTTAAATATGGTAAGTGAGACTAGATTCTGAAACTTAAGACCAACAAGACAGTGTGTGTGTGTGTGAGAGAGAGGGACTTTCTCTTTCTTGAAACAAGCACAAGAGTTGTTAAAAAAAAAGACATTCGACAGAAATAAATAAATAGTCTCGGGTAAAAATTAAAACTTGAACAGAATAAAGTGAGTACAGTGCGGTGTAGAAGATCTCATTCTCTCTCTCTTTGGGCCTTCTTTTTTTAAAGAGCCGGCCCATTGGGCCCAACATTATATGGGCAAACGGGCATATGTCGTTTTGTCACAATTACAGCACGAAACGACATTTGTAAGCAAGACCTGCCCTTTTGGTCAGCAAAGTTGAATTGTAATGACCCTTTATCTGCAAAATTGTTGCCATCCGGTCTTCCATCAAAGTTAAAGTAGATAAAAGATGAAAAAGGGAATGTGTATGTATAGTAGTAAGTAGTACTACATATACATATATATATATATATATATATATATATATATATATATATCTTTTTTTTATTTGTTGTTCTCTTTCTTTTCTTTTCTTTTCTTTTCTTGGGGAGTGTTCTGTTGTGTAAGGAATGTTTGGAGAAGGATTTGTCAATTACAGTGTATGCGTCAACAAAGGCATGCTTACACTATTTGGGCAGTTTGGTTTTTTTTTTTAATATTGTTGGGATTTCAATTTTTTCACACTTTAGTGCATCTCTAACAACTTCAAATGTATATATACTCATTTCATTCCATGTATCTTGGAATTTGGAGAATGTTTTTTTTTTTTTTTTTTTGGAAAATTAGAAGCTTTTGGGGCTTAATTAGGATTATGTATGGAGGTCCAACAAATGTTAATTTAGATATGTGAGAGATTGTTATGGTAACACTTAGCACCATTTCAAGTATAATGTAATTTATATATATATATATATACAAAAGCTTACTTTCCGGAAAAAAATAAAATAAAAAAGTATAATGTAATTGCTTAGCTAATTGACAGGATATCATATGAGATATATTTCGAGTAATGAATAATTACTTAATCAAGGAGGATAGTTTATTAAAACACATGTTTATGTATTTATTTGTGATTATCGAAGTCCATGTAACAATTTCTCTTTTGAAAATCAATTTAGTGCTAAATATCAATTATTCGAGCACCAAACATTATTACTTTTTCCGTGCTCAAAATTAGTTCGGATGAGCACGTAACCCCATACTTTTACTAATCCTAAATACGCAGGACAAATCTATCATTTATCATAAGGGGAAATAGTTTTTGAGATAATTTTTTTTACTATTTATTAGTTAAATTAGGGATAAAATTGTTTTTACTATTTACTAGTTAATTTCTTAATTTATACCTCTAAACTTATAAAATTATATTTTGTTACATCCCTTAAATTTCTAACCCTAGCATTCCGTGCACCGCCGCCCATGCCCGCTCCTCGGGTACGTGAATCTATCCGACCACCACCCGGCGGCTCCCTACTTGAATACCCATTTTCCCGGGAAAAAAAAGAGCTCATATTATAAGCTTTTTTGGGTGTGAAATTTAACGTTGACCAGTCAATAAACACGAAACATATAGGAGGCTGTGTACTATATTAGGTTCAATTTTTGATAAACTCATGATTAAAATTGGACCTTAGCAATTGATTAGCGCGAAATTGTATACCGTTTTGAGATATAATTTAATATAAGCTGACGGCGGATGTCCCATTTTTAGGCCCCATTACATGAAATGGAATTCATATCAAACTTCACATATACCCACCACTAACCAAGTGTAGCTTCCACTACCATGAACTTGTGATCATTTAAGTCTTGTATAAAATCATTTGGTTGTCCTCTTTGTCATGCATTTAATTTTTTCTTCTAGGGTATTTATTTTTTGCTGGGTCAAAATTTGTGGCCCAAATATGTTGTACTTTTCTTTTTAATTTCTTGTATACTTCATGAAAAATTTAACTTTAGTGTGGAGCAATAACGTCGGTACATTATCTAATTTTTACAGGCGTACTACAATTGGCATGGACAAAACCTTTTAAAATTTGGATCAACCAATAATATTCAAATACCATACTTTAACGTTATACAAGTCCTTAGGTGGTGTTTGGTAACATGGGTGGGTGCCATTTTTTGGTTTTGGTGTGAAAAAATGGTACCAATCCATGTATGGTAAGATTGGTGTTGGTACAACTGTAGCAAACCATTTAACACCATTTTTGGAACTATCAACTTTGATGGTTTTTGGTGGTGCGGACACTGTAGCACCCCATGTTGCACATCTCACCCACACCAAACCAAATCCCATTTTTTTAATATTAATATTATAATATTTTAATATTAATATACTTTAATATTATAAATTTTAATTTTAATATTAATATTAATATATTAGTATTAATATATTTTAATATTACAAAATTTTAATATTTATAAATAAAATGTGAAACCATCCCAAGTTACCAAACATGGTTTGGTTTCAGAATTTCAATCCATACCAACTTTACCAAACATGATTTGGTTTTTCAGCATCACTTTTTCTCACACAAAAATCATCTGCACCAAACATGGTTTAGAATTAAAATAAAACCACACCAAATCAAATCCAACCCAACCCAAACCAAAACAAAAAATTTACACCGCACCGCACCGCTACCAATCGCACCCTTAGAGATTAAAACTTTTTTTTTTAATGAGGTCTATACCTAATTGAAATTTTAGTTGGGATTCAATAAATATCCTCGAACAAATATTTGTACTTTCACCATTAGATAAGTAAGATTATACCTGCTCTTATTTCATTATTTTATTTATTATTATGTCAGTAGATAGTAACACCCAAATAATAAATTTATTGTTTTTTAACTGAAGCTGCGTGTGGGTTAATAGTTTAGTGAAAAGAACACAATAATATATTTGTAAACCTTAGAAAAGTACATCATTTTTTTTGTAATTATGAACTACGAATCTGTATAAAATAAGGGGAAATATAATATTTTTCTTTGTTCTATATTTCTTAAACAATTAAGTGAAAACTCACGTTTGATGAAATATATTACATTCATCGCACTAATTCATTTTTTTTTCTTTTGTATTTTAGTGAGTGGACTTTCGTTGGGTTAAAATCAAGGTTGTCAATGGGCATATTTAAAATCAAATCAATTACATTTCAGAGGTGATACATCAATAGGAGTTTCCCCTTTTTGTAGAAATTCAAATACAATAAGCTCTTGTTTTTGTTTTTGACACTTAAATATGTGTCTTGGGAATCAACTGAGGCAATAAGAGAAAAAAGTGAAGATTGAATAATGCAAAGAAATTTGTAAAGTGATGAGTTGTATCAAAACTAAAGCGCCATGGGCCACCCCCTATAGGGCAAATGGATATCTAAAGGGCAAAAGGATATATATATATATATATATATATATTGGCCCTACAAGAAGAATTTTCTCTTTGATTCTTTCCCTCCACTTTGACAACCTTGATGCAACATTGCCATGAAATGGTAAAAATCAATATTATTTGATTCAATGAGGACATGATGAAAAGGTGGTGTTTGGGCTCATTTTCTCCATGCCTCATTGTAAGGAGGGAAAGGAATGAATATTGGCTTGGCATGTTTTTTCTTCATTAATGTTGTTTGGCTGTATCTACATAGATCTTATTTAAAGTTGCAGCAAACAAAATAATAAAAGTCATCAATAAAAAGAGAAAAAAAAATTGTGTTTGTTTGGCTTGTATCTTTGAAAATTATTCTTGAAAATTCTGAAAATTAAAAATAATTTTTTAATAAATAATAAAAATGAATTATCTGAAAATAGATATTTTTATAACTGATTTTCTGAAAATAATTTTAAAAAAATTCAACCAAACAAAATAAAATTCAGTTTTTAAAAAATAAAAAATTATTTTCAAAAATACAAATCAAACATATCCATATATCTTCACTCAATATTCTCAGCTGTTGGAGAAATATTAAATTTTCACTTAATGAACCTATGCAGTCTCCAAATAAGGAGAATTTCTTGCACTGAGTTTACCTTTTTATTTAGCTGAATATTTTAAATATTTTTCTTTATAGTGAATTACATAAACATGAATTTACAGGATTAATTACACAACTAAAGTTAGGTGAAAATAACTGAATATAATTTTATTGGATTAATACAACTGAAGACATGAGTAATGCTGGTAATGCTGTTACCATTTATAGCATTATCCTTTCATTGTTACAACGATCTATCACTTGAATTACACCACTAAAAGTCTATAAGATATGAGTGAGCCTTAAGAAGTGGAAACAAACCTTCCTACTCTTCCGGGTGGGTAGCCTTTATAGTAATGACCTAGTTACTGAATTTTTAGTTCATCTTTCAACTCAATGTCAGTCCCACCTAACAAATAGTATATATATGTACATATGTATATATATATATATGTATAGTAATAATAAAAATGAAATAAAAATCAATGTAAGTGGAATCATTTTTAGTTCTAAATAGCAGAAGTTGAACTCAATCATTCACTAATGAATGCAGGTGAAACCTTATCTTGAAGATTAAAACATGGAAATTAATTTTAAGTCTTGTAAATTATTATTATTATTATGAAAGGTAAGTTTATTTTTTTCCACACACACGTTTGTGTCAAAGAAGACTCGAACCCCTCACCTTCATTTTTGGGAAGGAGATGACATACCATTGGACCAAATGATCCTTTTGTAGTCTCCTAAAATATTATTTGGCCTAAGAAAAAAACGGTTGTAGTTAATTTGAGAATGCATGTGAAGCTTTTGTTCTAAAAAATGTGAATTGTTGTATTTAATTACCTCAGAGCAATCATTGTTTAATCATCCATTTAACATAAAAGAAGTTACATGGTAAGTTGGTACAATCGGTATGATTGAGAATCTGTTATTAGATAATTAAAGCAGTAATTATTAATTAACATATCTCCCAAATGAAGCAGTCAAAAAAAGAGAGCACATAAAAAGCATATATAAGAATTCTAAGAAGATTTGGTTCACTTTTTTTGGTTTCCCAAAATACCCCTGTTGGTGAATCTTGGAGTACGAGGCATGCAGTCAAAGGGTGGCAAGCAAAGCATATATCATGTTGATTTTGGTTGAGATTCCTTTTATTTGCTTTTGCTGCTTTACGGCCCCATTGTATAGTATATATACACACACACATATATATATATATACATATATTTGCTCTTTCTTTATCTTTCAATGGTTCCTCATCCATTCCAAGGCTTTGTGTTGGTCTCTAGAATTTCAAAATGAGCAAAAGGCTTGCTTCATCACATGTCACTCACTTTCTATGGTATCTGCCACATTCAATTCGTGTCTACATTTACTGGTGCATTATACAGCTTGACGGGGACATCTCTTCTCTCCCCATTTTTTGTTACCCAAATACTATAGAGATAGGGAAAAATGTATATATATATATATATATATATATATTACGTATACCTACATATAAATATATATTTGTCTATATTGAGGGGGTGCTCTCAATATGAGACCTCTATGGGAGAACAAAATTCTAAGTTTTGCGACCAGTTACTTTGTACAAACAATGTCAATAATAAAATCATATAGTTCAAGTCCTAATAGAGATTTCTTGTAAATAATGGGTGTATATTATTTTTTAAAATTAAACAAAAAAGGAAAATAAAAATTAAGCTTGTAATTAAACCATTTGGAGGTGCAGTTGACGTGTCACGGAATAAAACATAAATAAGAAAACGAAATAGAATGTGGATATATGAAATTCAGGGATGTTTGTGATGGAAAGAGTCTAATAAGAGCCACTCAGCCATCCATTTCTTCGTATTGTTGACCTTTGTGGTGTGGGATTAGCATATATTCCTCTCTCAATGTGTCTTCAAATTATTCATCACCTTCTAATTAGTTGCATATATATACATACATATATATATATATGCATGTTAATTCATGACAAACATATGTGCCACATTCAACCTGTTATGCCTTATTATTTGAATTTATTCAAACCAAACACACACAAATACATAGAGACACAAATATATACGTGATTTTCCAGAAACGAGTACGTCCACGGAATTAGCTTAATACATTCACGAGGAGAATTCTCTCAACCCTCACTCATCTCTCTCACAGCTTTGTGCCCATGCCCCTGAGCTACATCTTAGCTTACACCCATATATATAGGGTTTTAGCTTGGGAGGAGAAAACCAATTTTGTAACTACAAAGGAGGTGACAAAGATAGTTATGAAATTCTTCACTCCATGGAAGCTTCTTTCAAATAGACCTTGAATCATTGCATGCATCATTATCTCCACTTGTATCATTGCATGCATCAACTTCTTCATTTGCATCATGCATGGATCACTTCTTCATTTGTTTGAGTCATAATTCTCACAAATCTCCACCATGACGAAAGAGTCCATTGACTGAGTCAACTGATTGATGTTACCCCAATGCGCCTTTATGCGCTCTGTTCCCCGAGAGATATTGTTTATGCCGGAAACACCTTGGCATAAACCCATTTGCAGCTTCTTTTGGAAGTAGGACTAACTTCCAAGTCTGATTCTAGTGAAATGACTTCATCTCGTCATTCACTGCATCCTTCCACTTCTTTATGCACATAAAGGCGTACACGGACAAAGAATGTAATGACCGGCTTTATGACATTATTGATGAAAGTTTTCAACCATTATATTGATGTGTTGAGGTTGACTTTTGCATATTCTCAACAATCAAGCAAAACCATTTTTTCCATCATCCTCTATTTTTCTCTTATTTTCTCCTCTCTACATTTTGGGCATCTTAGAGTGGGGATTCAATTTTGTGCTCAACTAGGAAGTTGTTCTACGTGTTCCGATCTTCGGTTTAATACCAATTACGGTATGTGATCTATATTATTTAATTTGATTTGATTTTTCAAAAATTCCAGATTGCTAGTTTACATGTTTAGTGAAAATCATGGATTTAGATCTCTAATTTATAATATATGTACGGATCAAAATTAGTTTATGAAAATTTTACAGATCATATATAGGTATGTGATTATATGTTCCTGAAAATTTCATAATTTATAGATAAGTAGAGAGTTAATTAAAAATCTAGGAAAAACATGTTATTCGGATATTGTTGTTGTTGCAGACCGTTTTTGTTTACTCGGTTTGAGAAATTTATAGACCATGTTAAATTATTTATAAATTTTTGAAACTTTTACAGTATGCTTTTGTATATGTCTATTATCGTATCTCAAAATTTCAGACCATTTAGATAAATATTTAATTTTCCAAAAATCACGGAAGTAGGTTGTCCAGTGATATTTTACTGCTTGCTGATCCGATTTCGGTTTCGGTTTAGCCAATTGTTTCATATGGTTTCGTATTCTTATAAATATTGAAACTTTTATTATAACATTTTGTATATGTCTAAGACATATTTATTAAATATAAATAATTTTAAGTTAATTTATACTGGTAAGAAATGTTTTTGAGTAGTAACTGTTCATTTTCAATCGTAGTTTAAAACCGGAACTTGTGTTACCAATTTGAGCTATCTATAATTCTAATTTTGTACTTATAATTTTATCACCTGATATTAAGTGTATATGATGTAAATATGGAGATTTTGGTAGTCATATAATTCATGGATAGGTTTGTAAAAATCTTGGAGTAAAGGGTGTTCAGTTTTCGGAACTGTTAGGAAAGCTGTCTTTTATAATTATTTTGGACCACTGTCCTTTGATTAAAGCTTATGAAAATTTTACAGTAGACCTTCGTAGAAGTTTGGAGTGTATCCTGTAAATTTCATATTTTTATCAAACCTGTAGATTTTTCTAAAAATCATAATTAAGTAGCTAAATTTTGTCTATTAATCCCGAATATTTTTGAGTATATATTTATATATATCAGAATGTTTATTGACAAATCTTATTATAAAAATAAATATGGTTATGTATATAAAAATTATTCAATATGTGTTAATTGGTTTCGGGCATAACAGGGTACAAATGAAGGCGTGAAGGGAAAACCGTTCGTTTCTTCATTCTCTACACAACCATATTGTTTTGATTGTTGGTATTTTACTGGATATTTTATCAAGTTTAAGGTAGGGATTTATTGGGGTATCGTGTGAGTTTAAGAATCTTCATTTATGCATTTTAATATTTATATATAGATTCATCATCATATTATGTTATTTTTTACATGAGTTGTGAAATTGCATTAATGTGTTTAAATGTATTGATTCATGCCACGATAGAATTTTTATTAGGTGGATCATGGAGTACGGATATATTTATTACTTATGTGCGCATGTGAATGACATTTATGAATTGTGAATTGTGAATGGTGGATTGGTTGTTGATTTTGGGAAATGGTCGTGTGGTGTGAGCAATGGGGGGACGAAGGAGCTCCCGGGGTGCAAGTCCTCGAATTATCGCGCGATTGGTTGACGTCACCGTAGGGTTAATAGCCCCAAGACGACTAGGCAGATGAACAGGTAGTTCATGTCCTAGGGTTTGTTTCACGACATAATTTTCCTATTTGATGATTTTGAATTTGATGTTATCTCTGTTGTGATAATTGGATTTGAATTCGTATTGAGAGTATTGGTTTTAATTTCGTGATTATAGAACTTTTAAATTATCTTGATGATATTATTTAAATTGTTCTACATGAGTTTATATTGTGATTCCTTATGCATTTATATTATGACATTGGACTAGGGTAGAGACTTGACCCTATACGTATTCATTAATTTACATACTTGCGGAATCTTACGCTTCATGATTTTTCTCTACTGGTCCGTTTGTGCTCACCCCTTATCATTTTTCAGGAAAAGAACCGTTGGTGGATGATGCATGAGCTATTGGAAATTTGTGGAATTTGAACTTATAATAATTACATCTTTATGTAATAATAAAGATTGCGTGCTTATTATGATTTGTAATTGTTTGGCCTTGGACTAGTGTGTTCGTGTTGTAATTTGATTTGATTTCGGGATCTGTGTGTGATTTTATTATTTCTATTACGCTTCCGCGCTAGTTACCATGTAAACAATGTCGGTTGACCATTTTGACCATTTGATATCTTATGAATTTTAATTAAATTTAAGTCATTATCCGGGTTTTCGGACTCGGGGCGTGACAAAGAAGCAGTACATAATACTGATGGTACAGAGCGCATAAAGGCGCATTGAGGTAACATCATACTAGAATCAGACTTGGAAGTTAGTCCTACTTCCAAAAGAAGCTGCAAATGGGTTTATGCCAAAGTGTTTCCGGCATAAACAATATCTCTCGGGGAACAAAGCGCGTAAAGGCGCATTGGGGTAACATCAATCAGTTGACTCAGTCAGTGGACTCAATCATTGGACTTTTTCGCCATAGTGGAGATTTGTGAGAATTATGACTCATGCAAATGAAGAAATGATCCATGCATGATGCAAATGAAGAAGTTGATGCATGCAATGATGCAAGTGGAGATAATGATGTATGCAATGACTCAAGGTCCACTTGAAAGAAGCTTCCATGGAGTGAAGAATTTCATAACCATCTCTGCCACTTCCTTTATAGTTACAAAGTTAGTTTTCTCTTCTTCCAATTAGGGCTGCAAACGAACCGAGCCGAGCCGAGCTTTGGGGTGTTCGGGCTCGGCTCGTTGGTTTTTTAGCTCTGCTCGGGCTCATGACGAGCCCTAAAATTTGTGCTCGGGCTCGACTCGTTTAGTTTTTAGCTCGGCTCGGCTCGGGCTCGTTTAAAAAATATTTTTTTATCTAATTTTTAAAATTTGTTCAAGCTCGTTTGTTTATTTACTCAAGCTCGTTAGGCTCGTTTGTTCATTATTAAATTCAAAAAAACAAAAATTCAGATATTATTATGAAATTCAAAATTCACCATATCTAAAATAAAAAAAGTGTAAATAACTAACAATCAACATCTAAAATCCCAAAAATCAAATCATTTTTTTCTAAACAATCTAAACCCCAAAAAGATAAAGAGTAAAAAAAGGAAATTAATTATAACTGGATCATTAAAAAATTAATTAAGAGGAAAAAAAATCCAGAAAAAAAACCCCATGTACAGACTCATCTACAGGTTTATATGTATACATTGTGCCCTTTATATAATCATATAAATGCAAACATATAAGATCTATATGGTATATAAGATATTTAGGAAATCACCCCAAAAACAACATTAACCCAATTTGTAACTCAAAACAAAAATTCACATCACTTAATCTCTTATAATCTACGGAACAAGTTCTTGGAATCGAATCTGCAAGCACTGAATCGAAGACATCCACCAAATTCTTAAGAGATCCACCAAATTCTTGGCAGTGTTATATCTTTAACTGAAAAAATCAAAGACGGAAATTAAATATATAACATGTTAAAGAAATTCTTGGATCGAAGACGGAAATTAAAGAAATTCTTGGACTGAGCATAGAGATCCACCAATAATTACAAGTTTATACATGTTAATATCAAGTTTAGAATATCAATTCGGAAAAAAATTATACCAAGTACCGAATTAAAAGATAAGGGATTTGAATCATAAAAAAGTGATTAATACAAGCAATAAAAACTCGATTGGAACAACAGATGAGGGCAAAAAATTCAAACAAGAGAAAAAAAAATATACAAAGTGGATGATATGATAGACAATACATTCAAATTCACACAACTACTACTAGAGTTCAAATTCACACCAAAAGAAACAGTTTCATTCAAATTTTCCTAAATTTCACATAATCAACTTCATATGCAATATATATATATATCCCACTTTAGGGTTCAATTTCACATAATCTACTTCATATTCAGTATTCTAACTACAAATAGAATGGAAACAAGAATTTAAGCATAAAATTGGAAATCGGAGCAGCGAAACTTCATATTCAGTTTCACATATATATAAATTGATTAATATAGCTATATGAATTGGATGTTACCTATGGGGGCATCGATCTTCATAGCAACGAAAATGACCTTGCAAGCTTCCTTTGCCGATTGTCGCTCGAGGGGCTAAAGTAGGCGTGAGGAGAGAAATGGTTGAATGAGAGAAAAGTGAGAGGCTAAGAGTGAGAACATGGTTCACCGTAATGGTAACGGTCATTGTAACGGTAACGGTTTCGGTGTAACGGTAACGGGTCTGTAACGGGGTTACGTAACGGGACGAGGTTATCGCAAGCGTGAATTTTTTAAAATCTTGCACATCTTATCCAAAATGTTCTAATTGGATACTTTTGGCAACATTAATGAATAAAGATGATTTTTTTTGTAGATTTAAATGAATTTTATTTAATTTTTTAAAGAATTTTAATATCAAAAAATGAGTTATTAATAAATCTAATGGTGTCGTCGTTATTTGAATGTTTATGATATACTTGTTATGATATTATTAAATTAAATTTAAATATAAATAAATAAAAATTTGAAATCACAAAAGATATAATTTATTTCCAATAATGTAAAATAATTTTTAAAAAGATACATGGTTCATCACCAAAATGAATTTCGTGGTGGATCTTGTTGCTCTGGTTGGGGTTCATGAAAAGATTGTCAATTTTGAGTTGTATCTTCAGTGGACATTTGATTCATCATTAGTAGACAATCTTCTCTTTGTAACTGATGGAGTAACATTTATCATATCATATACATAATAGAAAGCTTTTTAACCCAAATTTTTGAAAAACTTCAATTGTATTAACCGTTACGATATTTTCGGAACCGGTAAAAATCGGGGTCCCGATCACCGTAACGGCCGTTACGACACCCGTAACAGCCGTTACGAGTGCGGGAAACGGGAAACGGTGTCATAATGGCCCGTAACGGTAACGGCAAGCCGTAAAACCGTTACGTAACGGCCCGTAACGACGAACCATGAGTGAGAGGCGACCTTGCAAACGACACGAGAGTGAACGATGCACGATCTAGGGCTTGAGAAGGAGGTCGAGAGAACGGCGCATGATCTAGGGTTTGAGAAGGAGGTCGAGACTCGAGAGAACGTCGCATGAATATCAGTATATGTGTAATGTGTGTATCAGTGTATTCGAAGAGAGTATATCAGATTAGGGTTTAGTTAGTGGGGTTTGTTTAGGTATAGGGTTAGGAGTGTCCACTATAGGGTTAGGAGTGTTTGGGTACAGGGTTTAAACTATTCTAGGATTTATAAAATTTTGAAATGTTGTCTTTATTGATATTATAGATTTATAAAATTAATTAAATATATATAAATTCTTAATTTAATGTAATGAAATTAAGTAAAGTTAAGTTCAATTGACAAAATCTACAATTCAAAGTAATTAAAATTGAATGAAATTAAGTTTAATTGACAAAATCCCCAATTCAAAATACAATTTCGAAAAAATAAATTACTTATGATAATCTCAATCTAATTGAGTGGAATTGATAAAATTCTCAATTAAAGGTAATGAAATTGAGTTCGATTGATTAAATCTTCAATTCAAAGTAGTTTAATTGAATTAAATTAAGTTAAATTGATAAAATCTCCAATTCAAATTAATTAACATTAAGTTCAATTGACAAAATCTCCAATTCAATGTAATTAAAATTGAATGAAATTAAGTTCAATTAACAAAATCTCCAATTCAATGTAATTAAAATTGAATGAAATTAAGTTTAATTGACGAAATCCCCAATTCAAAGTACAATTTCGAAAAAATAAATTACCTACGATAATCTCAATCCAATTGAGTGGAATTGATAAAATTCTCAATTCAAGATAATGAAATTGAGTTCGATTGATTAAATCTTCAATTCAAAGTAGTTTAATTGAATTAAATTAAGTGAAATTGATAAAATCTCTAATTCAAATTAATTAAAATTAAGTTCAATTGACAAAATCTCCAATTCAATGTAATTAAAATTGAATGAAATTAAGTTTAATTGAAAAAATCCCCAATTCAAAGTACAATTTCAAAAAAACAAATTACCTACGATAATCTCAATCCAATTGAGTGGAATTGATAAAATTCTCAATTCAAGGTAATGAAATTGAGTTCGATTGATTAAATCCTCAATTCAAAGTAGTTTAATTGAATTAAATTAAGTGAAATTGATAAAATCTCCCATTCAAATTAATTAAAATTGAGTAAAATTAAGTTCAATTGACAAAATCTCCAATTCAAGGTAATTAAAATTCCCAATTCAATTAAGTCAAATTGAGTTTAAATAATGATAATCGCAATTCCATCAATTCAAATTCAATTCAATTTAGTAAAATTAAGTAAAATCCCCAATTTAAATAACTAAAACCCCAATTTAATTGTTTCGAATTGAGTAGAATTTAGAAATATTCAAGTAAGTCATTATTTTAATTGAGTCAAATTGAGTTTAAATTGGTGAAATTAAGTAAATTCCTAATTAAATTTAGTAAAATTGAGTTCAAATAAGTAAAATATCAATTCAATTTACTCGAATTGAGTTCAATTTAGTAAGATTTATTAAACCCCCAATTAAATCAAGTCAAATTGTATTTAAATAAGTGAAATTAAGAAAAATCACAAGTCAATTAAATCAAATTAAGTTTAAATAATGATAATACTAATTCAATTTAGTCAATTTGAGTTTAATTTAGTAAAATTAAGTAAATTTCTCAATTCAATTGATATAATATTATTTAAATTTTATACAATTTTAAGTTAGATAATAAAATTTATTTATTTTTTAAAAATATCTTGCTTGATGAAAATTAATGAACAAAGATTATTATTTTTAATTTCCTAGTTAAAACTTAAATGTGTAATTATGAATAAAAAGTATAATATTAACGAACCTAAACGAGCTTTAAATGAGCTTTTGTTCACGAACGTAAACGAGCCTTAACGATCTCATGTTCACGAACTGATACGAGCCGAGCTCACCCTTGTTCAAGCTCGACTCGTTTACTAAACGAGCCTGAAAATTATGCTCGGGCTCGGCTCGTTTACTAATGAGCCGAGCTTTAAACGAGCCGAGCCCAAGCTGTTCATGAACAACTCGTCTCATTTGCAGCCATACTCCCAATCTAAAACCCTATATATATGGGTGTAAGCTAAAATGTAGCTTAGGGGCATGGGCACAAAGCTGTGAGAGAGATGAGTGAGGGTTGAGAGAATTCTTCTCGTGAATATATTGAGCTAACTCCGTGGACTTACCCATTTTTGGGGAATCATGTATATATTTGTGTCTCTATGTGTTTAATTTGAGTAGATTCAAGTAATAGGGCACAACACAACACTTGTCCATTGTCCACATCTCCATGTAGCTAGCCCTCTCCCTTGCCTTCCCATATAGGTGGACCGGTGGGCTTTAATTATCATCTTATCTCACTACGCTAATTATTATTGATTTTTATTATAGCTGGCAAAATGAGACACGATACGGTATCACGATACGAACACAACATGAATTAAAAAAAATTAGGGTTGACCTTAAAAGTGTTGAAGTTGTACAAGGGTCGACACGAGAATATAAGGGTCGACCTGAACACAATATGTGTAACCCGAACACGACACGTTTGACATGATTATATTTATATTTATTATTTTTAATTTTTTTTTCTTTTTTAATTGGTCATTGGTTGAAATATATCAATAAATTATTACTGGATTGTGTCAAATTCAATTTAATTCTGTTGATAATAGATTAATTAGTTCATTTCATGTTGGATTGTGTCAAATTTAATTTAATATATTATAATAAATAGGTTAAATGGATTACATGGGTCGATACGTGGGTCGACACGGATAACCTGTGGGTTGGGTTAGGGTTGAATATATTTGACACGTATATTAACTAAGTATTTTTCAATCCAACACGAACACGACCCACCGACACGAATTGTCAGCCCTAATTGTTATGCATTTTAATTTTTTATGCCTTGTTTTTTACTTTTTCCATTTTTATGAATGTCTTGAATATTTTCTATGATTTCACATTCAATGTGCCAATATAGTACAACTTACATAAAACATAAAGTTATTCGGATTAATTTAGATCTATGAAGTGCGGACACTTCATCTAGGGTAATCGTACCCGTGTCCGGCACACGTGTTCGTATTG
Organism: Cornus suecica; assembly: GCA_963922005.1. Lineage (NCBI taxonomy): Eukaryota > Viridiplantae > Streptophyta > Magnoliopsida > Cornales > Cornaceae > Cornus > Cornus suecica. Next base: position 4,849,736 of record OY998246.1, read on the forward strand.
GACACACGAATACGCTAAAAATATGTATTTGACATGCCACAAACGTGTCTTGAATTTTTATATTTTTTATATTAGACACGCAGTGGACACGTGATGAGTCAGTTAATTTCATGAAAGATAGATGACTTATGAAACATGTAATTTAGTGGATCATTTATGGAATTTCAACACCCCTAATCCAAACTTTAGTTTTGAAAATACTTGAATATTTTTGTTCTTCCTCATCTTGTGAGATAAATTGGAGCACCTATTCATTTATCCACTATTTGAAAAAGAATAACATTACATCACAAAGAGCCAAAGATTTTGTAATTTTACATTCCAATAATTGTCTTCAATAAAAAGAAATTCTACTTTATAACGAGAGAAAGACTAATATGTCGGATGTTGGGAGATATGCATTTGATTACTTGGATGGTAGTGAAATGAAATTTTTTGAACATGTGAGACATTTCATTTAATCTATTTGTTTATTTTTGTTTATAAAATTATTTGATTCGTATTGTTTAAGTGATAAATGAAATATTTGTGCAATATAATATGTGTATATAAATAAATTGTGTTTTTTATAAACGTGTCAGAGGCATGTCGTGTTATAATTTTTTTAAATTTATTGTATCATGTCGTATTTTTTTTAAAATTTATCGTGTTGTGTCTCTGTTCCGTGTTCATGCTTAATAGATTCAGATCAAAGAGTTCACTCGTAGTAAATTCATATTATTTCATATTTTATCTTCGATTCCGATTGAAAATAAAATATAGTCTTTGGTTGTATTTTAGTTATTAAATCCGCTCAAATAATGTGTCCTATTCATGAAAATCAGTTATAGTGGACTAATTTGAGAGTTGCTGACCACAATGAGAGGATGAAAGGCCTATATATCTTGGAATATATATATATATATATATATATATATATAGATTCATATAGTTTGTCTTAACCCTTAATACAAATAATAAATTGTGTGTTGATCAGCTGATGCATGCACTCCTTTGGACAAACTCAATTTTCAAGATAGATAGTCATATAATCTGGAATTGCAGTGAGCGACAAAAATTAAAGAGACAAAATTCATGGTGAAGAAAGAAAAGACAAATTTCATAATTAGTTTAGGGTCGGTTTTATTTTTTTATTCTCCACCCATTTCAAAAATAAAAACACGTTTGACAAACGCATTTACTGTTCACTTTTTTTTTTTCCAGAAAACTGTTTTCTGTGAATAGTGGATAAAAGTGATGAAAACACCAAATACAACTTTTAGTTATTTTTTGAGTTTTTTCACTGTTTAGGGTACCACCTCCGCCACCGCCCCCATCGCCGCCGCCGCCACCCACCACCACCCCCCGCCACCGGTCGCCGCCGGGCCCCACCGCCAATCACCCACCGCCGCCGCCGCCGCCCATCAATACCATTTTATTTTTCAATACAAATTTTGATTCAAACGTTTTTTGTTTTTAGTTTTTTGCTGAAAAAAACAAAGACAAATATAAATACAATTTTTATATTTGAAGACAGAAAACAAATACAAAAAAACAAAAAAAACAGTCTTCCAAACGTACTTCATTTTTGGAAGATAGTTATTCAAAGTTCACTGATCAACAAATTATGCTTTTGAGTGACAATGTGCACCTCAAAATTTTATTCTATGTGCTTGTGTACTCCTAAGTCAACCTTTTTTTTAGGAAAAAAAAAATTTGAGGAGTTCAAATAAAATGACACTTCAAAAGAATAAAAACTATTTTCTTGTTATCTAGTACGGCCCATTGAATTATTATATCCATGTTGGGCCTAGTGGGCCTTTATGGACTATGGACTCAATTTTCCAACAAGAGACGAAACTACATAAAAATCATAGTAATGGACCGGCACAGCCTTCTGGTCCCTCAATGCCCATGTAATATTGAGTAGTGGGCAGGCACAGCGTTTCCAGTCCGGACTGGCCCTAGAATGTTATTATGTTCAACGTTAGCAGAGTACTGAGACTTATTGGATCGAGCTATAACTTCAGGCCCAATGTTTCGATTCAGGCCCAATCTATCCTTAGGCCTGCAAAATGTTTCCTGTTTTGTATCTGAATTCGCCGGAATCTTTTGATTCAAACGACTATTAAACCTCTTGTTTTTTTTTTTGTTTTTATTCCTGAAAGTTAAGCTACTCGTACACACTAATGGCTTGAACCCTTCACTTCCCATTTGTGAATAAATATCTGGTACCGCTGGGCCATTAGGCCTTTGATATGGCAATCGAACATTCTCCACTTGGTTACAGCATGCTGATTGTAAATTATAGGTAAGTCATGTGTTTAGTTTCCTTTTCTGTTATGGTGTTTTTTAGGTCTAAAATAATTGATCATGAATAAGTAACAGCGTTTAAGGATACATAAACTGCTAACTTGATCCCTTAAATTTGTCAAAATTATTGTGTGGAGTTTTAATGAATTTTGTCAAAATTAGACAATAGTCTGTCAAAATTATTGTTTGGGTTAGAAAATTATCAATTCTTTCACTTGCCGGAAAGTGGTGGTGCACTACAAAATTAGACAAAATTTTAGTGGCCAACAAAGTTTATTTTTCAATCTATGAAATAAAAGTATAATAGCATTCTTTGTCACCACTTTAACCTTAAAAATTATTTAATGTCAAAATTTCAAGTGATAATAACAAAATGTTATGATTAAAATTTTTATTTGTTTTAATGGTGGTTGTGAGCGCTACTAAAATTATTATTATTATTTCTTGTAATGGCGGAGTCCGGGGGTACTGGCCTTCCTAATTGTCCCAATGTGTTGCTAAAGAGCAGTCAAAGTTACCATATTACCCCCAACTCAACCACAAAACAACATATAGGAAAGGTTCAGAGATGCACATGGGAATTAAATGGAAATAGAAATGGAGACCCATGGCTTTTCTTAGCTTCTGTTCTTTGTGATACTAATAATAGGTTCCTTTTTATTACAACCTGAAAAATAATTGCAAGTCCATCAACTTTTTAGAATCTTTGTGAACCATGGAACATGGGGTCTACAGCTAATACCCACTCCACAATAAAACAAAAATACCATTTGGATTTCTTCTTTCCTTGAGGGCCCAAATCCAATGCATCATTTTTTTACCCTTTTCTCTCTCCATTGCTTTTAGATTTTTGGCACTTTTGATGAATTATTTTTAACGGTTACGTTTGTTATTTATTTCACTATATATTCTTGATGTTTGATATATGATCTCAATATTTTTTTTTGATCTCAACACTATATAGTTATTATTTTTTATATAAAAATTTGAATATTTTTCAATAATATAATAAAACATATATAATATATCTTAATTTGCTAATTTTAATGTTTTCACAAAGTATTATTAATGGTAATAAGTTCGTTTGGATTGACTTTTCAAACGTTATTTTTGACTTTTCGAGGGAATAAATTATTTTTAACTATGTCTGACAACAATTTTAGAAGAGTTTTTTGGATATTAGAATAACGTTTTAAAGAAGTTAGGGGGTGTCAACTTCTCCAAACAACTTACACTTCTCTTCTTTTATTTTTTACGTAAAATCAAAAACAAAAAAATATGTTAAACATGATCTACGTATAATAAATACCTACCATAATCGTAATTGAATCAAATCTCAATAAAAATTAATGAATTTTAGCCACATTTTTTTTTATGCAAAGTAGTCAAAGAGTGGTTGGTGGGAGGATGTTGGGCTTTTATACCCAATGTCCATTCAGAATTGGTACTCATCTACTTTTTGACACTAAATAATGTGTTTTGTATGAGAGAGTATAGTGTGTACACATCAAGTGTCGGTGAAGTCCAGCTAGAGTTGATCCAAAGCATTGTACTTATGGTGGTGAGTAACATCAATATTGCTTGGAAAATGAATTAAATCATACAATTGAATTCCTTACCGTAAACTCAAATTAATGTGTTCACAAAGTTGTTTAATTTTTTAAAAGTAAATTCTCCATGAGTTTTTCAATCACTGTAAATCACAAAAAATCGAACAAAATTGTTCTATAATCATTAAAATGAATGGTGGAGTTCATGTTCTCGCTCACAATGAAATAAGCCGGATTAATTTGATGCTAAAATGTCGGTTTTTATTATTAACCTTTTGTCTAAGCAAAGAGAAAGGTGAAATCATACTATAAAATGGCCGATCCATTAAAAATTTAAAATGCATAATCTTTGTAATTGTATTAAGAAATTATTGGCTGTTGGGTAATATCAGAAATTGAATTGTCAAAGACAAGACAATAATATTGTCATTTTTGATACCAATTACATTATTTTTGTGTTACATATAAATACGATATTTTGTGCGAGTTTGTTATATTGATGTTGTGCAAGTTTGTTATATTGATATTGCGATCGAAATTAATACTGCCACCGCGAATTGGGCAAAATCAGAATTACATGACTCAACCACATTATGAAGTTTGTATGGACCATTTACTTATTTACCCAACATGTTTATGATGTTAAGTTTCCATGACTTGATCCATCACCCATGTGCTTGGTGGCCCTAGATCACACTGTGAAATAGGCGATGTCCAAATTTCATAGCATCATCTTCCACGAGCATATCATAAATTCAAAGGTACTGATGTAGATACTACTCAATAATATCATGCATGACCAATTATAGATAATCTAAGCCCTTGTTTGGAATATTGAGAAAAAAAAGGCCACACATACTTTTCCAAAATCATCTTATTTTATCACATAAAGTTCATCATAGCCAAATTGAAAGTCATCTAACCACAATATTGTCGGTTGGTCTTTTGTGCCACTTTTTTGAATCACAACAGCAATCACTTGCTTTTATTCTTAATCTATATTTATCTATATATATCTATATATACACTACTAGCTCTTATAGGTACGAGGAATTAGAATTATGTGCTCACTTTTATTGCAAGATAGAAGGCCACAACCAACATGGTATCTCTCTTTTAGGGCATTGGGAATCGGGATAGATGTATTAAGTACAAATTTAGAGTCTTACATTATTTAGTTGATTTTGTTACCTATCATCGGTTCAAAACGTCGTTTTCAAAAGGTGCTAGCATTATTATGAAATACCGAAATTCGATTGATATTTATTTTTAAAATTGATATAATTCAAATACATTACATTATTATCGCAATTTCGATAGAAATCGATAGCATCATATCAAAATCATGTAATAGGTAGATATAAGTTTTTTCACCTTCCTCATGCTTTCAACCAAATTATCTTTAATATATATACATATATATATATAGATGTATATTTCTTTTTGGTATCAGAAAGTAATTTCATTGATGAAGTGGACAAGATAGAATTACAATTTACAATGGTGCACTAATAACTTTTACTTATATGAGACAATCATTTGGTTTCAATTGTATTAAACTTAGAAAATTATGATGGTCCACTAATACAATAATTTATCTACATCTAAAGTTCTGAACCATGAATTTGTATGTGGTGTGACCAATGACCATAGTATAGTCCATACACAAGAGGCGGTGCCACTGGCCAGACTAGCACGGCCCACCTTTAAAAGAGTTCTATTATTGTCCAAAATCTATATATCTTTATTAACATGCCAGAATTTGGAGGATATCATTTGGCTTGCAATTGTTTAATCATTAAAATGACAAACAATACTAATATTTAATTAACCTTTTTGGTGTAGCATATATGTATACACACATATATAATAATTTATAGTGGTCATAAGTGGCAATTGTTGTTGAAAAAAAAGTATAACAAACTCATGGATGTTGATTTTAATATGTATAAATGAACATTGATATAACACAACAGTATTAACACTTTTCACAAATATTACTAGCCATACGTATACCATTGTGGGTGAAAAAGGTAAAAAACAAGAAAAAAAATGGAGAGAAAGCTCCACTAACAAGTCAGAATAAATATGTCATAATTCATGGTCGAAAATCTCAAGTAAAGAGAAGGAAATGAGAGAAAAGAGATGGTGGAGAAGAGCAAAGAGTGTAGTCTCATCACAGCTAAAGAATGGATAGTGAGCATTGATAGATCTAAACCACAAAAGCCCCAAGATGTGAAATACCCCCAAAATAATTAAAGACCATGAATTATGAAATGGAGAACAAGTAGATAGGAAAGGTCAGACGTGAAGAAGGCGAAATCAGCTCTCCATGGCCGAAGCACAGAGGAAGCAAAAATAGTGAGAAAATGGTAGCCGTCCTTTGAGGAGTAGCCTCCAAGCAAAGAGAGAAGAAAAGGAAAAGGGAATGTGGTGAAGAGAATGAGTCAGCCGAAAAGATGGAGAGAGAATCCCTAGGCAATGCACTATTGCCCTCTATTTATAAGTGACTTGGCCTCAAATGTTGCCCTAATTGTAGTGGTCTCCAAGTTCTACCAATGCTCCACATTTCTCTAATAAGGTGATGAGGGCCATGATGTGGGCCTATAAGGAGAATTCTTTCTACATTATGAATAATGGGTAGAATCCACATTATGAGCATTTATCATGACTATACTACACGCCATGCTCTTTCCAATCCCTTCATAATGTGAGGATGGTGTCGTGTTGTCCACGTGTCACGGCTACGCAGCATCTATGGCCATAGCCGGATCAGTCGTGCAACAGATCACTCCTCAATAGCCTTCGCAGTACATGCATATACCGCTAGAGATGTGCAAAAATGGTGGTAAACGCCCTTGAGAGACTGCTACGTCATTAGGACCCGTAGATCATAGAGGTACTACTCCCGTGTACGCTTTTCAGCTCCACAAGTGCGTTGCCACAATATGACCACCTTTAGAAGGCTTTTGAGTTGCCACGAGTAATCCGCCTGGAAGTCGGACATATTGGGTCAACCCGTATACCAACTTCAGTGGGGCGAGTCCGAGGCTCTACCCAGTAGCCCAGTACCCTAAATGAAACCCCTCTACGAGTCGAGTGCACCCTAAAATAATACCTATGCGTACACCCATCTCCTATCATACATAAGATAAACCTCTATATATAAATATAAGTATATATATAACAATTTTTTACACTAAATACCGATACGAAATGTGAATATCATTTTCCACAATCTTTACTAACATAACCCATCATACGATAGAATGAGCCTCTTTATATATATACAGGACTTGTATATGCATATATACACCGGAGACTCAACATTATCACTCTTATATCATCAGTCCAATTTAAACAACACACTGCAAACATCCAACCATAAGCAATAATGCTTAACCATAATGTTTGATTTACTGTGACTAATGATTATCCTATTAATTGCCAAAAAAAATATGTAATCTTTAGTTGGGGGGAAAAGTCAAGTCCCAACAACTTGCTTTAATAGCATTGTTGTTTTCATACAATATATTTGTCTGTCATGACTATATAGTCTATATATATATATATATATATATAGTTTTATTGTTTCAATTGCTTTAGCACGGTGGCTGAAAGTCTATGACCACTACTGGGATGAGAATTGAAAGTCCTTTTATGACTATCCACATTTGTTTTGATTGAATTATTTCATATATTTTCAAAGTGATAGACCCACAATTCATGTAATGTCTTCACATTTGGGTTAAAGAATTGATTTGATTTGATTAAACGGTAGAGAAAAATATGTAAAGAAATTGTCCAAGTTTGAGCAGGCTTTACCTAACCTACACAAATAATGTGGACTTTAACTAGAATTGGAATGAAATTACATGATGTAAGAGTCTAGGGATGGTGTTTGGACTACTAAAATCTTATGTAAGACAAATTTACTAGCTTCAAGACATTTTTCCAAATTGTGACATCTTATCAATTTAATAATTTAACTTAGAGTATGTTTACCTTTAATACTCAAGAAATTGTGTGAACCTAAGTGTTATTCTGGTAAAAATTTATATCTTCTTATATTTATATTTTACCGTATTCTCCAGAGTTAAATTAATGATTAAAAAATATATATATGTCGCATTATTCAATTATTTCTTTGATAAGTGTATCGTATAAAGATTATATTTTTAATTTTGCTAAATGATGATGAAAATTCTTTTAAACCATCCTATATTGTTGTTGAGATCAAAATAATATAGAAAAGAATAATCTAATTTTTAATTACAAAACATAATTCAAATAACTTTTGTACTCCCGCATAAAAGACCTTTATCTCTGGTTTTACCGAAGAAAAACCTCTATCTCCATTCTCATTTTAATTTTTTTCATATTGCCTTAATCATTCACTTTTATAATCTATAAAAAGAATATTTTAATATTTAATATTTAATTAATGAAAAAGCTGGAAATGAGAAAGCAATTTGAATATCTATCACAAGATAATCAAGTAGTGATTCAACAATTATATTTGAAAAAAACAAATTATTCTCTTTCTAATAAGAAACATAGAATGATAATTATTGTGGAACCGATTTCTCCCTTTTCACCCCAACCCAAATCCTATTAAATATTCTCATAATTTAGATATATTATTTGCCATCACCTCAATAATGAGCAAAGATTAAATGAGTGATGAAGGTATGAAAATATTAACTTGATTCATTAAATCTACACTATATCTTTTGACATTTGAGTTTCGATATATTGTAAAACATTAAAGATGTTCATATGATGCTCATTATTTGCCCTTCTCATCATTGACATGTACTATTTAAGTATTAATCACATTTTATTTATATATATATAAAAGAATAAATTATTTATGCTAGATTGTAATCCATCTAGGATGATCTTTATCTTGGAAAAATAAATAAATAAAAATAGTCTTTATAGATTTTCCTCATTATGTAACACTGATTGGTCAACTATTCGAAACCCAAGAAAAAAACATTTTTTTGATCTTAAGCAAGGGTATATTAGTCATTTAGTATTAGTCATTTAGCAACTATTTTCAAATCCGTTTCATAACACGCATTAAATATATCATAATTGCAGTTTAGGAATAAATTAAATTAGTCATGTCATTAATCTTCATTCAATTCATACATATCTGTTAATTTCAAAAAAATTATCTATATTATCCAGTTTAATTATCTAATCCCTATTGTGTTCACTTTGTCCCTATATTATTCAATTTCATCATTATGTTCCATCACCTCATATTTTGAGTCAAAATACCTAAATTACCCTCAATAGTATAAGGGGGTTTAGTGAAATAAACCATTTTAAAAAATTATTTTTCAAAAATTAATTATATTTTTCGCAAAAATTATAAATTCAAAAAAATATATATATATTTTTCACAAAAATTATTTTTTCGGAAAAAATCATATTTTCCGAAATATATATATATATATTTTGAAATTTATAGTTTTTATGAAAAATATAATTTATTTTTAAAAAATAATTTTTTTAAGTGTTAATTTCACTAAACCCTTTTATACTATTAAAGGAGGGTAATTTAGATATTTTAATTCAAATGTGAGAATAATAGGACATAATAATAAAATTAAATAGTATAAAAGCAAAATAGACACAATAAAAATTGATTGATTGATTAAATTGAATAGCGGAAGTTTCTTGAAGTAAACTCATCACTAATCTATATACGCGGTATTTGCATATATATATATATATACATACATTATAAAATACCCAATCAGAAAATTCCTAAAAATATAAGAAAAAAATCTGTAGTTCTCATTCTTTTTTGCCCACCTTGTGTCCTTTTACAGTTTGTCACTCTGACACAGTACCAAATAGCGGAATATAATGAATAGAGCTCGTTAGAGAGAGAAACATGGAGAATGTGAGTCGGAGTTAGAGAGAGAAAATGGGGTGAAAATGGCCGATGATGCAGCTGGGTGTTTTGCTATCACAGCTGCTGATCAGAACCCATTTCAGATTTCATTTTTTTGGTAAGTTTTTTTCGTCTTAATAGTCCATAAATAATAAAAAATTACCGTTTTTGTAGAGACCCAATTGCCCAAAATTCATGCTTTTGTGTTCTTTTGTTTGACATTAATTTGCTGTGTATTGATGCATTTTCTAATGGAGATTTTGATTTTTTTAGCCGTTTATTTTCTAACGGTCCCTTGTCATTTAAAGCATTTGATCGTTTGTATTGATTTTTGATATGGGTCTTGTTGATCAGGTAGTGTTGATGTTGTACTCTCTTTTGGGTTCTAAGAAACTAAGGTATGCACGCCAAGCATTTGTGTAACGGTCACTAGTTTTACCAGATGTTTTTTTAAAAAAAATTGGTGACACCCACAAAAATTTGACATTTCCCCCTATCATGTTGCTGATTTGTGTGGTTTTTAAGATCTGATTTAATTTTCTCTCTTTTTTGTTGGATCAGTTTTTTCTTTGATTTTGGGACATTGAAATAAGGAGTTGGATTTGCAGCATAACTTTTTACTTTGGATTCAATTGAGCTGGTAATGTACACCTCATATATAGCAATTTTCAGTTAGATGATAGAAGTTATATAAGCTGATATTATATAGTAGCTTTGATATGTGTAGCTTTTTCTTACTGTGTTCTCTTGATTTGATCATGGTAAATAGGTGCAAGGAGTGAAGATAAAGAGGTGTAACTTATAATTTTGGTTGGTGGTGGAAAATACTGAACTTTGATACTGGCCTGGATCCATTATCTGGGTTCTTCTTACTGGTGTAAGGACCCGGCTTTTGCAAGGTCAAAAGCAGTTGCATTTTTGTTGTTCGCCGGAGTTATGGCAACCTTGATGCATTCAGACTCCAGGCGCTTGTATTCGTGGTGGTGGGACAGCCACATTAGCCCGAAGAATTCCAAATGGCTCCAAGAAAATCTGACAGGTATAATTTTGAGTCCTTAAACTTTGTTTATTACTACCATGTCTAAGGATTTTTTTTTATGCCTGCCGATGGAGTTTTAGTTTTTTTGAGCTGTTTGTATACTTGCATAGAGGCTTTTTCCGGGATTCTAGTTAGGGACTCAGGTGCTGTTTATCCATTGACCCTGCCCGAAATAATCCCCCTTTTGCCTGATAATTGCTGATATAATCACGAAAAGTTATTTTTTTCGGGAATTTTAGACCATGCTTCTGATAAACTTTGATTTTCGGCTAGCCCGGCACTAACTCTTTGATACATCTCTTGCTGGAAGTACCGCTGATTCCATTGATAACAAGTGGGCCCAAATAATTCGATTCTTTTTTACTTTAGTGTTTGTTTTTCTGCATACTTTTAAAGAGCAAAGGAAGATCAAATTTAGTTAATTAAGTCATAAAAGTTTATTTTTGGTAAAATCATTATGAACATAATACTTCAGTTGTCTTAAGTATCTCATGTTCATGACTTTGTTGACTTCAAATCAGAAGTTCCTTTTCATTTATAAAGTTACACCTCACTTTGCTAATTACCTCAGTGGATGAGGGCAAGAACCGGGTCTTGACGTAGCTGGAAGAGTATTTCATTGGGCCACAGGTTAGAAACAGTAAAACAATCTTTGTACATGTGGAGGTAGACTGCATACCTTCGACTCTTGAGGACTACCAGTAGCAGGAGTCTCTTGCACTAAACAACGGCTTAAAATTTTGAATCCTTTTATTTTTCCGCATCATATTGTAATGGAATCTCTTAACTCTCAGTTGCGCGTGCTGTTTGTAATGATTCCTTAAGTTAAGAGTTTATACATCCCTAATGGAGATGATTCCAATGTAGGGATGGAAATGGGATGGGATAGGGATGGATTGTGCCATCCGAAACCCATCACATGAAAAATTGTTCCAAACCCATCCCATTCCCACCATGTTTTACTTCGAGGTAATTATGTATTGTGGATATGCACAACTTTATAAAGCAAGAATGTAAATTTACATTCTTTTTACCTCTCAAAAAAAAAATGTAAATTTTAAACAAATTCATGATATATCTTTCCAATATACAAGTATAAATTTATTTTTCCCACTTATATACATGAATTTCTTAATTTTGTATTTGGAAACTTAAAATTCAAGAAATTCAAAACTAGAATAACATTGATAATACATATTTCTTCACTAACTTGTCCCAACACCGATTAGCTGGGAGCCTTAAATGTCTTAATGAGGGTGGGGCTGAGACCCAACTGGCCAATGAGATTGGTAGAAGTGAAAAGCCACCTACTGGCGGGATGGGAAAAAGTGCAATCCCTACTCCATCATATGACTGACCTCAACTATAATGTGTTTTCGTTTGGTCCAACTACATATCAGCTTACATCACCAACACATGATTTAGGAGAAAAACAAGTTTTCATAGAAAGAGATGTCTTTATATTGCTGCATTGCACACGCGCGCGTATGAGAGAGAGTGGGTGGAAAAAATTATGTATCCTTAACTGTCCTTGGCTGTTCTGCTATTTATCCTTCATACTTTTTCCCATTAGTCCAATCTGAGTATAACTTTTTGCTCTCCTTAGTGTTGTTAGTTTATCAAACCTCTAATGGTCTTATGCTAGCAGTAATGCTTGTGTTCATTTGTCCTGAAGTTGTGATCATAAAGGAACACGATAGGAAAGTCAGATCTGATCATGCTGTTAGACTGATAAGGTGAAAAGTAGTGAAAAGTAGTGAAAAGATGGATCTTCTACTTTCTGAAATTTTGACTGCTCTTAATGACCAAGTTGCATCTATTTGAATTCCTTAGCTGGTTGGTGGGTGGCTTATGGAGCTGTTAATTTGGAAAGTCTAGTTTCCTTTTTGTTGAAAAAGCTTCTGCTGTTTGCTTCAGACTACATTTCCTCGTGCTTGTAGAACTTGCTCATATGGGCTTCTTGAGGAGAGGTCTGCTGGTGGTTTGTTGTTGTATGTTTGTTTTTGGAGGTTGGACTGGGGGTATATGCTGGTTGGTATTTTTGTATAGGCACTCTGTGTGCGTGCTGGTTGTTTTTGCTATTCTTGATAGCTGGCTTTCGGAAATGGAACCTGTTCAGTCTTGTTTTGGTTAACTTTTGTTGAGAAAATCCCACTTAGGGGGGCAGATATGTGAACATGTGATTGAGCTGTCTTTAGTTTTAACAGTCACTTTATCAATGACGAACTGTTTGAAAAAGAAAATTTTGAGAATCGTTCCAAGAGTTCCCCCTCCCTTTCCTTTCGCTGTTTCTGATATATTTAAGTGCTTACAAAAATCTGTTTGAATGTCTTTTTGAGACATTATAATTGACCGATCATAATTGTGTTGTTTGAACAGATATGGATGCCAAGGTGAAAGCGATGATCAAGCTCATTGAAGAAGATGCAGATTCCTTTGCAAGAAGGGCAGAAATGTACTATAAGAAACGCCCCGAGCTCATGAAACTGGTGGAGGAGTTCTACCGAGCTTATCGAGCATTGGCTGAAAGGTACGATCATGCTACAGGGGAGCTCCGCCAGGCCCACCGCACCATGGCAGAAGCATTTCCCAACCAAGTACCTTTTGAACTATCTGAAGATACACCTTCACGATCTTCAATGTCCCAGGCAGAACCTCACACACCTGAGATGCCACATCCACTTCGTGCATTGCTTGACCTGGATGACTTGCACAAGGATGCTTTGGGGCTTTCTGCATCCAATTTACATGCTTCCCAAAGGGATATACCTTTTTCAGAAGACTCCGATTCTGAAATTAGCAAAAAGGGTTTAAAACAGCTTAATGACATGTTTGGGCGCAGAGAATTAGCGCCACGAAATTTAAACTTTTCTGAAGGAGAGACGAGAAAGGGCCGGAACAAAGAAACAGAAAAGAAAGACCAAAACCTGATCGATGAAGTATCTCAGTTATCTAATGAGAATCAAAACCTCAAGAGCAAGGTCTTCTCCGAGTCTGAGCGTGCAGGTAAAGCTGAAAGTGAAATTGAAATCTTAAAGAAAGCCCTTGCTGGAATACAAGCTGAGAAGGAAGCTGTGCTGCTTCAGTACGAGCAGAATTTGGAAAAGTTATCCAATCTACAGGAAGAACTCAACCATGCAGAGGAAGATTCAAGGGGGCTCAAAGATCAAGCAAGGAAAGCTGAAACTGAAGTTCAAACATTGAAGGAAGCTCTAGTTAAATTGGAGTCTGAAAGAGATGCTGGTTTTCTTCAACAAAAGGAGTATCTGCAAAGGATATCGAGTTTGGAATACATGATGTCACAAGCCCAAGAGGATGCAAAAGTCCTAAATGAGCGAGCTATAAAGGCAGAAATTGAAAGTCAATATCTAAATAAAGAACATTCTAGACTACAGACTGAAAAGGAAGCTGGCCTTCTTCAGTACACAGAGTGTCTGGACAAGATATCCGTTCTCGAGAACAAATTGTCACTAGCTGAGGAGACAACCAAAATGCTTAATGAGAGAGCTGAAAGAGCTGAAACTGAAGCTAAGGAACTGCAAAAAGCTCTTGCTGAACTAAATGAAAAGAAGGAAGCTACAACTCTCCAGTACGAGCGCTGCATGGAAAAACTATCTAAGCTGGAGATTGAATTCTCATGTGCCCAAGAAGATGTCAAACGCCTCAACGGTGATTTGCTGATTGGGGCTGCAAAACTGAAGGGTGCGGAAGAAAAGCATGTTCTGTTGGAGACGTCAAATCGATCTTTACGACTAGAGGCGGATAATCTGGCAAAGAAGATTTCAATGAAAGATCAAGAACTTCTGGAAAAGCACGAGCAATTGGAGAAACTTCAGAGTCGTGTTCAGGATGAGCACTTGAGTTTTGTCCAAGTTGAAGCCACTCTCCAAACTTTGGTGAATTTGCATGTTCAATCTCAAAAGGAGCAGAGAGCTCTGGCACTGGAGCTTAAAAATGGCCTTCAAATGTTAAAGGACTTGGAGATATGCAAACATGGCTTGGAGGAAGAAATCCAGAGGGTCAAGGATGAAAATCAAAGCTTGAATGGACTAAATTCATCTTCTGCCATTTCAATGAACAATCTGCAAAATGAGATCGTTAGCTTGAAGGACATGAAGCAGAAACTTGAAGAGGAGGTTGCATTACAAATGGGACAAAGTAATACCCTCCAACATGAAATCTTCAATCTGAAACAGGAAATCGAGGTCTTGAACAAGAGATATCAAGCTTTAATGGAGCAAGTGGAGTCTGTAGGTTTGGACCCAGATTCCATTGGGTCATCAGTAACAGACTTGCGAAATGAGAATTCAGAACTGAGGCAGATATGTGAGCAAGACAGAGACGAGAAAGAAGCTCTTTTCAAGAAGTTGGCAGACATGGAGAAACTTGTGCAGAAGAATGTTGCTGTAGAGAGCTCCCTGTTGGAGGTGAATGGTCAGTTAGAAGCTTCACGAGAGAAGGTTGAGACATTGCAAGAGTCCTGCCAGCTCCTCCATGGAGAAAAATCCACTCTTGTTGCGGAGAAAGCTGTGCTTCTGTCCCAGCTACAAACCATCACTCAGAATCTGCAGAAGCTCTTGGAGAAAAACTCGACCTTGGAGAATTCCCTCTCTGGTGCAAATGTTGAACTCGAAGGTCTGAGAGCAAAATCAAAGAGCTTAGAAGAATTCTGTCAATTGCTTGATAACGAGAAATCCAATCTTAATGCTGAAAGAGGCACTTTGGTTGTTCTGTTGGAAAAAGTTGAACAGAGACTAGAAAAGGTGGAAAGAAGATATACAGAGTTAGAAGTAAAATATTTGGGTTTGGAGAAGGATAAAGAAGTCACACTCTCTCGAGTAGAGGAACTAAAGGTTTCTCTAGGTGTAGAGAAACAAGAGCGGGAAGGTTGTAAGGTTTTGAGCGAGGCCCGATTCTCTCGTCTCGAGGAAAATATCAATCTTCTGCAAGAAGGAAATAGGTGGAGTAAGAAAGAATTTGAAGAAGAATTAGAGAAAACCATGAAGTCTCAGTTTGAGATCTTCATCTTGAAAAATTTTATACAAGATATGGAAGAAAAGAATGACAATCTACTGACAGAGTGTCAGAAACATGTTGAGGCATCCAAACTGTCAGAGCAACTGATTTCTGAGTTGGAGAGTGAAAATCTTGAGCAACAGTTAGAAGCCGAACTCTTATTGGGTGAAATTGAAAAGCTGAGGATGGGAATATATCAGGTGTTCAGAGCTCTTGAGGTTGCTCCGGATAAGGGGTGTGAAGATAAAATTGAATATGAGCGAATATTTTTGAATCATGTTTTAGGTAATATTGAGGATATGAAATGTTCGCTTTCAGAGTGTGAGGATGATATGCAACGGTCATGGGTTGAGAACTCAGTTCTGGTGACTCTTCTTGAGCAGTTGAGATTAGAGTGCCTGGAAATTGAGTCGGACAAGAAAATCCTTGGTCAGGAGTTTGAAATCACGACTGAGCAGCTTGTGATGGTGCAAAATGAGAAGTGCGGACTTTTAGAGAAGAACATGCAGTTGGATACAGAGGTGAGAGAGGCGAACCAACAGGTGAATATACTTGAGGCAGAAATGGAGAGTATGTGTGTGAAACAGGAAGATTTGCAGATGGCTTATCTGGAATTGCAGCAGAAATATTCTATGGAGCTTGAAGAAAAAAATTCTTTGTCGGAAAAGTTCTCAGACATGAAGCAGGAGAAGTGCATGGTAGAAGAGGAAAATGATCTCATTCTCGTGGAGTTATTAGCTCTTGGTAATACCTCTGTGATTCTCAACTGCTTTGGGACTGAAAAAGCTATGGAACTAAAGGTGCTTATTGAAGATCTGCACAATCTTCGTCGGGTTAGCAGTGAACTTGAAAAGGAAGTTGGCATCGTGAGAATGAAGCTAGAAATGAAAGAAACGGAAAATTTACTTCTGAAAGATTCAGTTGAAGACTTGAATAAGGGGATGCATGGGGTGAGAGAGATTAATGGGCAATTAATGGAAGAAAATTCAAATGCAAAGGATCTCCTGAGGCAGAAGGAATCAGCACTTTCAGAAGCAGAACAGAAGCTTAAAGCTACAGAGGAGTTGCAGTCAGAAATTAGCAGAAATATTGAGGGACTCGAGAGAGAGTGTAATGAATTAAAACATGTGAGAGGAACTCTAGAAACACATATTCTCAAACTAGTTGAAGACAATACAACCCAGAATAAGGAAATCGAATGCCTACAGGAAGTGAACGGAAATTTGGAGTCTGAAGTGGATATATTGCGGAAAGAAATTGAAGAGCACAGAATCAGAGAAGAGAATTTGAATTCTGAGCTGCAAGAGAGATGCAATGAATTTGAACTCTGGGAGGCCGAGGCTGCAACGTTCTGTTTTGATCTTCAGATCTCCACCGTCAGTGAAGTTCTGTTCAAAGATAAGGTTCACGAGCTTACTGGAGTCTGTCAGAGTCTTGAAGAGGAAAGTGCTTCAAAAACTGTGGAGATTGAGAAGATGAAAGAAAGAGTTGGCTTCATGGAGAATGAAATTGGAGGACTGAAAACCCAGTTATCTGCATATGCTCCTCTAATAGTTTCTCTTAGAGATGACATAACAGCTTTTGAGCAAAACACTCTCTCTCGGGCAAATCTTATTGCAGCTTGCAGCCAGGAAACAGAGGTAATGGCTTTTTATCCTTAAAACATGATTAATTATTTTTACTTCACAATCTAAAGGAGTTGGCTGAGTTGTCTCTTCATAGACTGAAGTATACCGAGCTTAACCAACATATTTATATCTTACTTTACGTACTTGATTTAGGTACTACTCGGTTAATTAAAATCCAAATTGCTTTAGGAAGCATTTGGAATAAGTAAAGAGAGATGCACTGTTTTTGTTTTTGTAGCATTCATGTGTTGTAGTTCTTTGGTAGCAGTATGAATGATCCCATATCTTACTATCATTTTTAACAGCTAATTTTATTTTATTTTTGCTAAAATTATATATTTTAGAGGATTTGCAGTAGAAGCTGTTGTTTCGATTTCATCTTATCATTTTGGTGTTCATATTACAGAAAATTGAAACCAAGTCACTGCATTTCCGCTTGGTTTTAACCATCATTTTAAAATCCTATACCTGTGGTAGTTGGATATTTTATTTCTTCTTGAAAGCCTTTCAGTGACTACCCATTTACTCCATATACCTATTTCCAGGCTGCAAATTCGGCAGGTCACCTCCATGGAAAGAGCTGTCAAGAGAAAATTGAAATTCACCACTCTGCAATACCAAGTGGAATCTTAGATTTGCAGGAGTTACAGACAAGGATTAAAGCAGTCGAAAAGGTGGTGGTACAAGAATTGGAGAAGCTTGCAAGGCCGAAAAGCTTGAACGGCAACATGAAACTTGAAACTGCAATGAAAGAGATTGAAGAGTTGAAAGCTAACTGCAGCTTGGATCAAGAAACGGACGAGCAAAAGGAAGAGAGGGAACTTGAGAATGAGCTTACTAATATTCTCAAGTTGCAGAAATCAACACCCAAAATTTCAGAAGTGAGGAACGGTATTTTAATGAAAGACATTCCACTTGATCAAGTTTCGGAAGGTCCATCACAGAGAATAAGCAAGCGAGGATATGGTAGACCAGATGATCAGATGCTCGAGTTATGGGAAACTGCTGAGGACGGAAACAATCAAACAGTTAGTGCATCTCAGAAGCAGGCTGAGGCATGTGAACCTATGGAGGGCGATATAGTGTACCATCAATTTGAAGATGTAGAGCAGAAGACTGAGGATCGCTCTTCGGAGTTACAAGTGGAGAAGGAGTTGGGAATTGACAGGTTACAGGTACCCATGAGTGTTCCTGAGCTGAATCAAGAAGGGAACAAGAGAAGAATCTTGGAGAGGCTTGGTTCCGATGCTCAAAGGTTGACGAGTCTTCTGACCACCGCGCAAGAATTGAGAAGGAAACTTGAAACAAACAAGAAGAACAAAAAGGCCAAGGATCTCGATCTCAAAACAGTGAAGGAACAGTTACAAGAAGTCGAGGGAGCTGTTTTGCAGCTGGTGAACATGAATTGTCAGTTGACAAAAAATATTGAAGATAGTTCCGCATTTCCAGACCTAGATGCTTCAGCAGAGTCAGAGGAGGCCGGGACTATCCAGAGAAAGAGAGTGTCAGAACAAGCTCGGAAAGGGTCTGAAAAGATTGGGCGGTTGCAGTTGGAACTTCAGAAAATCCAGTACGTGCTGTTGAAACTGGAGGACGAAACGAAAAGCAAAGCCAGATACAGGTTTTCCAGGAGTAGAACAACCGTCATCCTGAGAGACTTCATCCACAGCGGCAAGAGAAGCAGCGGAAGGCAGAAGAAGAATCGTCTGTGTGGCTGTTTCAGAGCTTCAACTAATGCAGACGGTAATTCCTTATAATGCTGTTATGTTCATTAGCTATGAGTCATGGTTCCTTGAAATGTTCTTCGTATTGTCTTGGAAGATTCGATTTCTCGGATTAGTTAGAAGAAACTGATTTGCTTTAGTTTAGAGGAACTTTATGAATGTTATATATCTGATCTAATTTAAATAATCTGCTCTTTACATGAGCTTCTGTATCAGATAATGCTCTAGTAAATTATTAGAAAACTTTGATGTTTGCATACACATTGCTCCATTTTCCAGAAGCCTAGAGTTTGGCATGAGAATGAAATCATGAAAAAAAAATAAAACCTCTAATATTGTTGGTTAATTAATTCCTTGAAACCTTTTATAATATGAGTATAAAAATACAATCTGCAGACATTATTATACATGAATGGCTTATTGCTGATTCATAATGAAGTTCCATATAGAATCTATAATAAACTGGAGAAAATTTCGTACTCGATCCGAACCACAGAGGTGTAAATTATTGATATTGAGCTTTGAGGAGCTTTCTGCGTAGAAAAATGGGATGCAATCATGCATGTCCATGACACAAGGTAGTATAGTTATATATACATTATTGATATATATATATATATATATATATATTGTAGAGCAAAATGAGATCCATTATTGTCACATGAACCCTAAAGTACAAAAGGCGTGGTATTAATGTTGGAATGTTTGGGACGTTGTAACTTGTCACGGGTCTAACAGCACCAATACGGATTTGCAGCTTTGCTTTCATGAATTGACTCATCACCTTTTTTTGTTTTAATATTTTTACGAAATATCACTCAGATTCTGCATCAATTATTGATCATATCATTCCTTTTTAACTTTTGCTACATTCTGAATCATTATCGTTCTCATTATATTTACTATGATTATTATTATTATTAATATTATTATTCACATTTTTTTTTTTATAATTCTGGAACTGCAAATGATATAAACTCTCAACCTCTAAACAATTACTTATCATATAGTAGAAATTTGCACCTCACGTGTCACAACATCATATGAATTCATGCGATGAAAACTGACACGATAGGATAATGAAAACTGAAACATCATGACACAAGTCAGAGTGTCCTGTGATTGCGATCGAAACTGATACGCAACATAAGCACTGGCTGGTCACAACATCACATCAATTCAAATATACAAGGACACCATTACACGTGCAATACAAATTCGGCAGTCAAACTTCGATTAAAATTGAAAGAAAAAAATCAAGAAAAATAAAAAATAAATAAAAAAGTTATTTTTTCAAATGAATTTTATTCTACTCCCTTCCCAATTAAGTAAATAATAATCACCGATCATCGATAGTGAGGATAAACCACTGGCGGGGGAGGAGGTGGTGGTGGAGGCGGTGGTGGTGGAGTTGGAGGTGGCGGCGGCGGTGGTGGTGGAGGTGGACTCATTTGTACTGAACAACCAAAGGCCCCACAGTTCACCGGATGCTTATAAAAGGCAGAGCATTCCTCCACAGACCTCTGCAATGGCCTATCCGGTATACAGTTCCGGCGATCATCTTTCGCCGGCAACTTGAGACACTTCATCGGCTCACCGCAAAAGTAGTTATCCGAGTACGTGAAGTTCTGCAACCTCGGCAATGAGCACACGCTCGCCGGAATCTCGCCGGAAAGTTTGTTTCCCGCCACATTCAGCTGCTCCACCTTCCTCATCCCCACCATCGACTCCGGCAACGTCCCCACCAGCCCGTTATTGCTCACGTCAAACACCGTCACCTTCTCCAACAACCCTATCTCCGCAGGAAAACACCCCTTCAAACCACTCCCCATCAAAATGATCTCATTCAAAGTTCCCGCCATTTTTCCAATACTCGCCGGCAAACACCCTCCTAAACAATTATTCGCCGCCACCACCACCGAAACCGGAGAGTTCCCGAAATTCTCCGGCAACGGCGAATTAAATTGGTTGTTATTAATGAACAGCGCATCGAGTTTCATGTCGAAAAGGGTCGCCGGAACGTCGCCGGAAAATGCATTGAATCGAATATCGAGGTATTTTAATGAAGGTAAACAAAGTACTACGTACGGAAACTTGCCGGAGAAGAGGTTGTTGCTAATGTCGAGCTCATGAAGAAGCTTCAGCTTCGAGAAACTTTCCGGTAGGGTGCCGCAAAACCGATTAGAGTTGATGTGGAAGAGGGCAAGGTCAGTGAGGAGGCCGAGCTCCTCCGGCAAGAAGCCGGAGATGTCAGCGTGGTTGAGGTCAATTCCGGCGACGGTGGTGAGGTGGGTGTGATCCGGTGCTGGCGCGCAATATACACCTTTATAGTTGCACACATCTGGTCCATACCATGTGGAGATGAAGTTTTTGGGGTCTGATGTGATGACATGTTTCCATGCTTGGAGGGCTCTGTATGCAGTTAGGAGTTTAGGGTTTGGGAGTGGCGGGAGAGTGGTTTGGCGGGAAGGGGTTGAGAAGGAGAGGAGGAGGAGAGAGAGGAAGAGATGGAGACATGGGTTGGTCTTCATTTTGATGGTTAGGCCATTGTTTCTGATGTTGTGTTTGTTGTTTGGTGTTTAGGGAAGTGATGGTTTGATATTTAAATGGATGGTTCTTAACTCGTGAAGGAGATTGTAAAGTGACACTTCAGTGGTTTCTCACATATATATATATATATATATATATATATTTGTATTACACATTGAATTCAGGATAATTTACATAAAACTCCATGAGGAATCTGAATTTAATCACCAAACAACATTTAAGATTTTAGACAATTTTCATATGTCCAAATAACTTGAATGCCCCCTCACATAAATTATAATTTCACCCTTCTTTCTGAATATATTATATTTTCCCCCTCTTGTTAAATTTTGAAATATATATATAATTCGTAAACTATATATTAAATTTTGAAAAAATATATAATTCGAAATAAATATATAAAATTAGAAAAAATATAGAAAATTTGGAAAATATATATAAATTCAAAAAAAAATTATATATAATTCGAAACAAATATATAAAATTCAAAAAATATATATAATTCATAAATAATATATAAAATTTGAAAAAATATATAAAATTTGAAAAAAAATATAAAATTCAAAAATATATATAAAATTCAAAAAATATATATAAATTTTGAAAAACATATATAAATTTACCCCCATAAAAAAAGAAAGGAAAGAAAAAAAATGATGATGTTAGTATCCAATAATAGACAAGCAATCAGCCCACCATCTTACCCTATCCCACTTCTTTTTGTCCAACTTTCGCACATTTACCTCTTTTCCTTTAATTTTTTGTTCATTTAAAACAATACAATCAAAAATAAAGATTTAAGTATACAACATGACATGGGTTCCCATTCAACCTCACATGCCTAGTCCAAACCATACACCAAGTCACATGTCACTCCCGTGGTGACATAAAAAAATAAAATTCATTTTTTGAAATATATATATATATTTTCAAATTTTATATATTTGTTTTGAATTTTATATTATTTGTTGAAATTTATATATTTTTTCAAAATTTAATATATATTTTTGAATTTTATATATATATTCGAAATTTAATATATTATTTATGAATTGTATATATTTTTTTGAATTTATATATTTTTTCTGAATTTTATATAGTTTTTCTAATTTTATATATATATTTTTCTAATTTTATATTGTTTTCGAATTTTATATATTTTTTTCAAATTTTAATATATTTTTATGAATTTTATATATATATTTCAAAATTTATATATTTGTTTCGAATTATATATATTTGAATTTAAATATATATTTCGAATTTTATATATGGGAAAAGTGTAATTATCCTAACAAGTGGGGGGAAGTATAATATGTCAAAACAAGAGGGGTGAAACTGTAATTTATGTGAGGGGCATTTAAGTCATTTTAACATAAAAATTGGTTGGAGGAGAATATTTGATTAAAATCTAAAATATTAGGGAGTTTGGTGATTAAATCCTGAAAACTCATGAATTTCGTATAAATTACTCTTGAATTCATGATATCTGATTGGTATCGTTACCCAACACTATACATGTTAGATACTCATTTTTTAAAATTAATATTTATTTGAATATTCTGTTACATTGTTAACACAATTGCAACATAAATTAATACTGGAACAACAAATCATAATTTTAGATTCTTAACTTGGCAAGAAAATTATATCCTTGTCTCATATTAGTTGTCCACTATTACAATTTTAGTTGTCCAAAAATACTTTTCCAATTTTAAATCACAATATAATATAACTTTTTCACTTTTTCTAATTACCCTTCTTCCACTAACTTCAAATAAACACCAGACCCACCATAATACTTTATTGTTAATGACAAAAATAGAAATTGCACACATTACACTCCTAACCCATAAAATATTGAAAAGTCCAAATTGAACAACCTTTGGAGAATATATGTAAATATATTTGTTTAACACATATAATATATGCATTTGTTTCAACATATATATTCACTCCAAATCCAAATCCTCTGTCCGGTTTTATAGGTCCATCTTTGGGAAATGAACTTTTTAAGGAAGTTGGTTTTATGTTATTTTATACCAACTTTGCCCTTGTTGATGTGTATGAGTATATTGTAGGCTCGCATGTTTTGAAAAAATATAAAAAGAGTAATATGAGAATATTGGAAGAAATGTTATATTAGGATTCTAACTCGGACATTTATTTTGGGACAATTAAAAAAAACAAAGTGGACTTATAATTTGAGACGGAAGGAATATTATTTATTTGTTGGTGTAATTCTAATTAAAATATGAAAACTTGACTCTATCCTAGTTCATAGTTTTTTTTGTTTGTACGATGTGGGAAATAGATTGTAATGGTTGTTGTTAAGAAGTGGTGATTTGAATTTCATTTTGGCTTTCATACTATTAAGAGGAAAGATATGGAACACAGATACTTTGTGTAAGGTCGACGTACTCGTGTCGGACACACGTGTTCATGTAGGACGCGTGGACATGCCAAAAATATGTGTCCGACACATCAAAAACGTGTTCTGATTTTTTTTAAAATTGAACACTTAGAGGACATGCACGTGTTCACGTGTCGAACACACGATGCGACGGTTGATTCAATGAAAAATGGAGATGATTTATTAAATTATCGGCTACATAAGACCTCTATCTTTCATTGAATTAACCAACCCACCGCTTATCCGATACACGGGACACGCGCTTGTCCAACACACGGACACGCATTTGTCTTTTGAGTGTCCACTAAGTGTTCAATTTTTTAAAAAAATAAGAACAAATTTTTTATGTCAGACACGTATTTTTAGCGTGTCAGCACGTCCGATAGGATACCACGATCCTAGAAGTGTCCATACTTCATATATGGAAGTTCTTTAATGTTATTAGGTATACCATAAATGCTATATTTTATTTATTTTTCATGGTACAGCACTGGCATGGCAGAATAAATTAAATGATATTGTAAAGCTAGCTTCCACTTGTTGGCTTGGATGGAAATTAGTTTCTATGCTCACCAAAAACACGGTATTACGTGTAACCCTTGAACTTTATTTTATTTATTTGAAGTGGGTAATTGGTTATCAAAGACTTTTTGGTAACCCTAGGACCATGAAAGTGTAAAGTGAAATTGTGAATTGTTTTGTATGTGTTGGTACCTATTTTTTTGTCTTCAATTTCTGATTTTGAATATATACTAGGGGTCCTCTTGCCCTAAGAGGGAATGATTAATTAATTTGGTGTCATCGTATATATATACATATATATATGTATGTATGTAGCATGTATGTAGGTGTGTGCCCGTATAATAGCTGTTAGCTATTCTTGTAAGTCTTGTATGCATGTACGATTTCTTATGACACATTTGGTTCAACTCAAATGCCTCCAACAACTAAAAAGATTATAAAATATAATGTCGGTTGGAAAATTGGAACGAGTAATACCACATCAATAAGCTATATATATATATATATATATGTTATATGTATATGCATATTTTAATTTTCAACTAATTTGGATATGTTTGATGACTATTTATCTCCAGATCTACATCAAGCTGACATTAGCATCAGATTAATTAAATTTTCTGGCGACGAAATGAAAAACAAGAAAATACCATATTTAAACAGCTGACGGTAGTATACATCCTTCTATTAATGTATGCAAAACTAGGATACAAAACACTATTTTGTGACAAAACAATGCAAAAGAATATTTTCCCGGGAAAATTTTATATGAACAAGTTCCTACTGCTCAACTTGAAGAGTGATATTTCCTTGGAGCACCATTATGTTGTGTTACATATAATCATTATATAAGTTAATATACAAATCAATATATGTTGTTGACGTACGGGTGAATTGATGAATTTGTAGTTTGACGTTATACAATATTTGGTTGTTTGGAATTGAAATTAGATAAAATATAGATTAAACTTAAATCTTTTTTTTTTCAGTCATACAACCCAAACATGGTATTAAATTATTTGACTATTAATTTCATTTTGTTTTGAGATATCAGATAATAAAAAGACTATATTGAGATTAACCAACACACTACGAAGGGCCAAGTCTAAAGTCCTGCGATGAAGCAGTTGAATTTAATAGCTGGGAAAGAGTCGTTTACCATGGTCCATTCAAGCATGCGTTCCTTAACTCTCTTCTTATGACTTTTATATATATATATATATATATATTAGGATTGCTTGTTTAATTTAGTAATTTTATTTATTTATTTTGACCTCACTTGCATGCGAAAAGTATGAAGTTCTTAAAGTCAACCAACATGAGATTTGGTTGGTACGTAAGAGAAAAATAAAAAACCATAAAAATAGGAAAAAAAACAAATGAAAAAAATATTTCTGAATTTTATAATGTATTTTAAGGTTTCCATCCGGCAAACTATCAGTTCTAGAATATTGTGATTCCTAAAATCAATAACCTAACTCATATATATGTATGACCAATTCATAAAGAAAAAACTACATTTGTGCTTGTCAGCTGTTTTGCAACTCTTTGGAGTAACTGTTAAAGAGCCTTATTGGAGTATAAAACATAAAGACAAGGGCACACACATATATATATATATATGTATGAGTTGTAAATACTCTACGAAGATTCAACTAAATAGGTTAAACTGATTATTACGTACCTGGAAAAAAAAATTAAAAATTAAAAATTAAATCTTCACTAGCAAATGGTTTAATTTTGGAAATATGAAAATGGTCTATTTTTATTTATTTTTAGCACGTCAATGATGTTCTATGTTTTTCAATTAGTTGTCCTGTTATATCCATAGTGGTTGATAAAAAAAAACTGTTTCGTCTCCAAAACGGCACTGTCCTGGTTATTTAAATGATTTATATAATAAGGTACAAGTAGGGTATTGTTGATTGTAGTTTTGAGTTGTTGAATAATTAGGGAATTGCTTGGTCAATGAAGAGTACTCTCTTTGTCTTTCCTTTTCCATAATGGGGATTTTAAGAAGAAATCATCAAATTAATTCAATAGGTGTGGTTTGCTAATATAATATTTGATAGATTATATTCAATGACCTCTCTCAATCTCTCCCACACAACCACAGAGACAGCTGGTTTAGTTTTAGCTTTGGTGGTTGGGTTATAGAGTTGGGAATGTGATGTGAACTTATGAAATAAATCACCAATATATTCAGTGATTAACATATATATATATGTATAAAAAGTTTTAGTATATGGTATATGCAAAACTAATGGACCACTTTGATAGATTGGTTTGTGGACTCATGCACACAAATGGAGACCTTACTCAAAAGAATTTTTTTTTTATATAAAACAGTTTATAAATTAGAGTTATGATACAACTTATGCATTAGAGTCATGATATGAAGTTTGACAGTCAAACAAGTTTAACCACTCGTCGCTATAATATTAGTTCCTACTTCACTAAATAATCATAATAGTCCTACTAATCCAGTATATTACAAGGGTATCATTTATTAGATTCTTTCTCAAAATTGAAAAGACATTTCATGTTAAAATCACTCAAATTTCAATTTTTCGTGGTCCATTACGTACATTGGGTAGTTGCACTTGTACAATCAATTATCCTCGAATAGTTGGATGATTTTAACATTTCATTATCTCAATAATCCATGGTACTAGTGATTTAGTATGCATATTTTCTGACCAAATGACAATAACAATAATAAATACTAAATATTATAATTTTGATTTAGTACCGTTTAATTTGTGTGATAAATAAATAATTATATCACCCAGTCAATGGGCCCAAACTTGCTTTTAAGGCCTTGTTATTTTATTCAAGGGTCCATATTATTGGTGTATTGATAACTATTCAATGGTCCATTTTAATGGGGGAGTGAGTTAGAGGTTGGTCCAGTTCAAAAAGTTACAGAAGAGAATGTATTTGGTGGAATTTGAAACTTTGGGACAATATCAATGACCTGTCATTTAGAACTTGTTAGTATCTTATTATCCATTTTCAAATTATAAGATATAAGAAATAGAGTATTATTTTTCATTCAAAATTGCTTGCAAGCCGTTTTCATTAAAAATGCAGTGCAATTGTTGAAACCTAAAATTTGTTCTCCCCATCAAAATGTTTCTAGTCTTTTTTTGTATTCAAATGAACAATTTAAATATTTGAATACTACTACAAAAAGTGGCATTTTCCACTCTGTGGACGTGACTGAGACAGTTGGTAGGATGAATCTTTAGTGTGTGGATGTACTATATCCAGTGTGAGTTTAAATTCCCACGCCCTCTACAAATCTACGACTTAATGGTGTGTGTCTAATCAATTAGTGTAACACTCTTAGTGAACAATCTTCTTGGAATCTCATGATGAACTATGTACAAGTGAACTTTCAATGCAAAAGAATATATCCTCCATTAGTTTGGTTTTAGGTAATGGAGAGCATGTGCGGCCTTGAGGCTAGGTGACCAAGGCGGTCACCTACGACCTTCGGGGACCCAATTATTATTATTTTATTATTTTTATTTTTTGTATTTTTTTTAAATTAGTATTTTTAAAGAATTTAATTAGTTTTTGAGCCCGATTCAAGGTATTTTTTTTTAGAATAAATTTTATTTTACTATATATCCAAAAAAAAGTAATAATTTGTTTAACAGTCCATTTGTATTAAATTCAAACCCAATTTCACAAAATTAAGACCCAAAATTTTATATTTCAGTTACTATAAACTAAAGAAAAATAAAAAATCTCAAATTTTCAACTTAATGAAACTAAAGTTTAATTCAAATCAAATTATTATTTTGATTAGATCTGAAAAACAATTCTCACAATATTTGGTGACTACACTTAAGGTTCTTATAACTGTCACACTCATACAACAACAATTTTTCACCTGACTATACTTAAGACTCTACTAACTGCTACATTCCGCTAACAACAACAAATTTTCACAACAACACCAAGATGAAAGTTGTTTTCAATTTTTTAAATATTAATAAATTTTATATTTTTTTTAGTAATTATTTTTGTACTTATAGCTTTTTAAGCACATGAAGTCTTACATCTAAAGGGACCTTACATTTGTTCTCGCCTAGGGCCCCAACTTATTTTCGGGATTTCAGGATCGGCCCCGATGGAGAGCCAAGTAATAAGTATATTGAATCATTTCATTAATCTTCTATAGTTAGGTAATTATTATTTTTCTATAATACACCTTATTTTTATAAAAGAAAAATCTCTATAAGAATAAAAGAATTCTTCAAAAAATATCCTTGGTGAAAAAGTATCATTACATTACCCTTCCTTTCAAAATTTATGAAAGTAATTAGTGACAGATGTATTCTCTCAATAATGAATTCCGTTGGAAATTATATATATATATATATAAAATTTCATTATCATCTAAGGATGCACTTGACACTTCAAATCTCTTTTAACTTTGAAGCCATGGGTAATGTATACATGATTTTTCCGTTAATGACCTTAAAAGACTGAGGCTAATATGTACTCCCTCTTAGGGCAGCAAACGAACCGAGTTTTGGAATGTTCAAACTCGGTTCATTTCCTAAACGAGTCTAGAAAATGCGTTTAAGCTCGGCTCATTTGCTTAATGAACGAGCCTGAACCGAACGTCAGATTTAACGAGTCGAGTCCGAGCTTGCTCACGAATGACTCGTTTCAGTACAATATATATTACTCTTCCTAATAGTTGTCTGGATTGAGTTGTTGCATGTCTGTTTTAACATATTTCCATTATTATAATTTTTTATGAATTAATTTTATATTATGGCTACCTAATTTCTATAATTTTTTCACAATAATCTTAATAATTTGTTCAATTTGAACACTTTCTTTTGTCAAATATGATATAATTTTATTATTTAACTTAGAAGAGCCTGTTCGCGAGCTTAGTAATGTTCAAGTTCGGCTCGTTTACTAAACGAACCTAAAAATTGCGCTCAAGCTCGGTTTGTTTACTAAATGAACGAGCACGAGCCGAGCTCTTAATGAGCCGAACCCGAGCCAACTCACAAACGACTCGATTCATTTGCAGCCCTACTCCCTCTATCCCAAAATGTGTTTACTTTTTCTCTTTCCATTGTCTTAAAATAAGTGTTCATTTTTTAAAAGTCAAAACACTTTATTTGGTTAATTTAACCTTCAATCATTAAAGTTATAAAACATATACAATATAAATCATCATATTATTATAATGAAATTATGGATAAAGTTGTTATTTTACTCACTAAAACTACAATAAAAATCATCATTTTAAAAAGATATATTATATAGTACATATATATATATATACATATACATAATACTTTTTTCCGAGAGAGAGAGACTCGGATTCGGGCTTGGGGCAAAGAAAACCCTTTATTGAACCCGCAATACTGAGTCTAGAACCAGAACATTCTCAAACCTACTCTAAAAACCCTAATCCTCAAAATTCATCGTCGATTTGAATAAAAAATGGCGGAATCAGAAGTTTCATTGAAAGATCAGGGAAATGAATTCTTCAAATCTGGAAACTATCTCAAAGCTGCTGCTCTGTACACTCAGGCCATCAAGCATGATCCTTCTAACCCTACTCTTTACAGGTATATACACCACCACATATACATACATATATATGCATCTGTCTGTAAGGTTGGATTTACCTTCACTTTTAGAAGCTGTCTTTCCCCTTTGTTTGGTTGCAAGAAAGTGTAAAGTTTTAAGCTTTGAAGTGCTTATAATTCAAGTATGTTAAAGGGATTAAAAAATGATACAAAAATTAATTGAAACCACCCTAAAGAGTCCCTCTTGTTGCATGATTGCATTATAATTTGTAATGGGTAATGTTGATAGTGTGTCTTTTGCCTTGAGAAATCACATGGAATTTTTTATCTTTTGGAGTGTAATTTATCAAAGACTTTAATGTGCTTAATGCAAGTGATTGCTTGCAATTCTAGCCCCGATTTGAATATGATGGAGGCAAGAATGAGGATGATGATGATTTTTTTTCCGCAAATTACATAGTTCGAAGCAGATACAATCAGTACATATATTTATATCATCAGTATTTACATCTGTATATGTATCCTGAATAAAATGCTGTCATGGTGGAACTGAACTTATATGTTGAATTTCTGATCCCCAAATGATTGGCTCTGGGATAATTTATTTTCTTGCGAGTCTTAATTATTGAATCATAATCACCAATACTATCAATTTCAAGACAAGCTACATTAACCTTCGTGAGGTTTATTATACTTACATGAACATCCCCACTTGTTTCAATCGCTGGCCTTCTCAAATTAGAAATTTTACTATTGATGTATATTCTTGGACAATGAAACAGTTGTAGAAGAGCAAATATTTTGAAGTTTCAAGTCGTTGGCATCAGCAAATTATTACTTTTTTTTCGAAAGGAGCAAAAATTATTATTGACCAGTGTTTATTAATTAATGACTTAATGGAGGAGCGAGTCTGTTACATTATTGTCATCTAATGTATGCCCTCTCGCGTCAAGGCTAATCCATCATATGGTATGATAACGAGGATGTATACAGTATTAATATTAACTCTGTTACTTGTACTCTTGACCGTTGTTACGCATGTGTTGCCTGCAAATTCTTATGGATTTTTTATTTTATTTTAGCGATTACTTCTCCACCCTTATAAGGATCGTAATATTGGATTTTTGTTCCTTTTCTTGATTCCAAGTACATACAAATTTTGCTAGATTCGTAAAAAATCTTGCATAAGCATCAGTGAAACACTGTGCTGGCTAACATTGCTATTTTAGTCAAATCTGTTTTATGTGATTTATACGGAATATAAACGTTCAGGTTTTCTCACATGTTGTATTTTTATTTAGGGGCAATTACAGTTTCACCCACTCGAGATATGATATATTACACCCACACCCCCCATCCTTAGAAAAATTACAATTTGACCCCCTCTAGTTTGTAAGTAGTAACAAAAATCCCCCTTCAGTGAACTTCTGGCATGGTCAATGCTTGCATCAGCAGTCGACCATGGGTGAAATGACTATAATACACTCGCTTATTTATTTGTAAAGACATTTTTTTAAGTGAAAAATAGGCGTGGGTATATAAGTAATTTGACATTCCGGTCACCTGATTTGAACGCCAATCAATTTGAGGCGGGTGAAACTGTAATTTTCCAAAAGACAAGGGGTGCGGGTGTAATATATCATATCTTGAGGGGGTGACTGTAATTTTCCCTTTTATTTATGCTTATATATCTTTTCGGTACCTTGATATTTTAGGTATACCTGTTTGTGCCTTTAATTTGATTCAGTTTTTCTTCTATTTGTTATTTGCCAGTAATCGTGCTGCTGCATTTCTGCATCTAGTTAAACTCAACAAAGCACTTGCTGATGCTGAGACAACGATCACTTTAAAGCCGGAGTGGGAAAAGGTACATGGCTCCTTGAATTTATAAAACATTTTATGTACCTTGACTGTTTTGTAAAAGATGCCATTGATTGCACCACCTGCAGGGTTATTTTAGGAAAGGTTGCGTATTGGAGGCCATGGAACGATATGATGATGTGAGACTAGAATTTCTTTCATTTTGTTTAACTGCCTTTTGGACAAGAACACGTTTTCTGGTGCTGATATTTACAATGTAGGCCCTAGCTGCCTTTGAAAGAGCGTTGAAGTTCAACCCTCAAAGTTCAGAGGTATCAAAAAAAATTAAGAGGCTTTCGCAGTTGGCAAGAGATAAAAAGAGAGCTGAAGAAGTGGAAAACATGAGGTCCAATGTTGATATGACAAAACACTTGGATATATTGAAATCTGAACTGGTGAGTTTACTATTTCATTTTGGTAAAGGGTGAGGCTTTCTTACACAGGCTTTAACAGGTTCTCCCATATTCGGGTGATTAGATACATTTGCTCAGAGTGTAGCGCCTAAATGTTTCACTGCTCTTCTCTCTTGCGGAATTTTCCATCTATTCGTCTTTTCCTCTGTCAAATTTTCAGATTATGCAATTTTAATGATTTTTTGTATGCAAATAATAGTGATGATTTTCTTATGTTTGATTACACAAAACATTTCCTGTGTGTTCCGATTAAAATTCTGATTGTGTAGCTCACTTGTGGATGGTTATCGTTTATTGCATTGTCTTTCTACTTTGAAGGGTTTTGTGATTCTCTGAGCATTGTGATGTAACTAAGAGTTCGTGTATAGAGTTTGCAGCTATATTTCCTTGAACCTTATGCACCATTTGTAGGAGAATGTATTTGAGAAATCCCGGTGAGGAAGAATAATTTTGTCTCTTTTGCAGTCTGAAAAGTATGGAGCTGAAGAGTGTTGGAAAGAAATTTTCTCTTTCCTCGTTGAAACAATGGAGGCAGCTGTAAAGTCATGGCACGAAACTTCTAAAGTGGATGCTAGAGTTTATTTTCTTCTTGATAAGGGAAGGACAGACACTGACAAATATGCCCCTGTGGTTAATATAGACAAGGTACAAAACCTTCCGATTTTACTGGTTTCATCTCAGATTATTTTTCTCATTGACTTTTTGAAAGTTTTACTCTCTTGTCTATGTGGTTTTCTAAATCTTTTCTTTTTTTGACATGCATGATTTCTTTGGTCTATTGGCCTCATATTCCATGACATCAGCCTATTGCTGACATTTTTTCCTTGCTCATGCCAGGCATTTGAATCACCGGACACACACAGTAACTGTGTTTCATTTCTGAGGCAATATGTTGAAGATTCTTTTTCTGGAGCAGCTTGCCTAGTGGCACCCAAAAGTATCATATCCTACCCACAGGTCCATATAATGTTTTTACATTATTCTTTGCTAGATGGGTGGTCATTTAAATATTGAAATTTCAGGAAAAAAAAAAAGAAAGAAAGAAGGAAAAATAATAGATTAGATAATAAGTACACTTTTGAGAAGGAAACTGTGATGCCATTTAAGGAGCACAGAATAGCTTGTGAGATGATTTTCAGTGAAACTTTCGTTTTGTCTGATCCTGCAGGTCTGGAAAGGTCAAGGATCGCGAAAATGGAAGCATGGACAAAATGACGGGTTCTTTGTTCAATTTGAAATTCCTTCACTGCGAAAACTATGGTTTATTCCAAGTTCCATTGAAAAGGGGCAGACATTGTGCAGGTCTCTCTCTCTCTCTCTTCTTACCCTCCCCCCAACACTCGCCCACACACAGACTTCTATCATAATCATGCCACTAGAAATGTTTTGCAATTTAGCCTTATTGACATTTAACATCCTTGCAAAATGAAATGTGCCACATGCATATGTAATGATCCTAACTAGATTGTTGACTTGTTTACCTTAAGTAATCACTTCTTGTCATCAGCGAGATTGAAGATTTTCTAATAGCTGTCCATAAAATCTAAAATTTGCAAGTAACTGTAATATATTGTGGACTAGGTACCTTAAGCTTAGTGAACTCTGTTAACTTATTATTCAGATGTTGCGCTCTTTCCAAGCTTTCCTTCCCTTCAATTTAACCAAAATCAGGCTGGATGTTTATTACAGTTGCAAAGATACAGTTCGTACTGAATATGAGATAATCACTGGTAGATGACTTAATTTGTAATTTTGTATAATAGACTCCAGTTAACACACTGAGACCAAATGTCTGTATTTCATACTTTTCAGGGATCCAGTTGTTTTGGACATTACCGCCCATGAAGTGCTCCCACGTCTGTACAAGTAAACGTATTCTCATTCCTGGAGTTTTCTTTCTCTTGGTTGGAATACATGAAAGGATCAATGGCTGCAAGCTAAAATAGGAGGCCGTACTTTTGAAAGAAGAGACTGCATCTTCCGAATTTAGTGTTGAGTGGGTGTGCAATAGCAAGAAGCGAATGCTAAACAATTCAAGCGAATACTTCGGAGTCCATGTTTGTACTCGTCATTGAAGCTAATGCAAAGGTTCTGTCGAGTTCCTTTTTCTTTTTCTTTTTTCCCTTTTCTGTGATTGCATTAGCTTCTTCAGCTATGTAAACTGTAATGAAATATACAGGTTATAGTCTTCATGACTTCTATGGAGGTGCCTTGATCTGGCTGTTAGGTTCATCACTATTGTACTGCTCTTGGGATACAGAGAAGTTCATTTTTTTTTGTGTGTTTGGAAGAGGATTTATGTCAATGTTATTGCTCTCATAATTTTGGTTACTTTGCACTTTGTTTTGCCTTTCCTATCATAGGTTGCTGGAACACATAATACTTTAGCTTTAGCAATCTAGTATTCTACATAAATACACTAGCTTTTTCAACTAATTTCTTTTTGAATTCAATACTTCCCACCTAAGTTTGCACTTTAATGGTGTCACATCTACCTTCCAAAGATCAAGTTCTAATGGAGACAAATAGGTGTCTGTTACATGCCAAGGTAGAAAATCAGTTGGTTGATGGTTATTGTGACCTGCAATACATGCCTTTGTACTCTTAACCCATGTCAAGTGTTTTCCAATAAAACACTTTTGCTCCATTCTCATGTTCAAATTTCTACAAATCTTTAGCATCATTCCTCTTTAAAATAAGAACTGCAGGAAGTGCTGTTTCATTTGCAGTTTTTGAATTTAAATATTTCCCATTGCTGCTTTCCTCTTTGGAATACCTTGCATCTGGGGCTTTTGCCTTCCTAAAAGATAGAACATTGTCATTGTTTGCTTATTTTAAAAGATATAGGAATGTAGAAATTTTATACAACCATGTAACAGGCAAGATATATATATAGGGGCACTTCAAGATAACATTGAAATTCTTTCCCTGCTATCCTTAGTCTGCTGGTGAGATGAATAGATGACAAGTTTGGATCTTCTGACATGAAACTAGAAACCAGTAGTACATCAATGGAAGATTATAGGGATGGAGAGATAAGTAGGCAAAACATTCTTGGGATGAAAAGTTCACATTCAATGAAGTGTCTATAAGAAACTTGTAATCGTTACAGTTCGGCTGTCTTACCGTTCCACATCAAAGCTTCAGTAACCAAATATTTGAGAAAAAAGTTACACACACAAAGAAAACTCTACAAACTGGAAGCTGAAATACACTAGGATCAGGAACAAAGAAATTTTCCGGCAGCTTCACTTTCAGCACTTCACTGCCACTAACATACTCCTTTTGAAGCTTTTCTCAGTTGTCTAGCGAGTCACACAATCACAATGGGATAGAGATATTAACTGTTAGTACCTAATCCCATAAGCCTGCATTCACAGAAGGAAAGGGTGTAATGCAATCAGATGCTGAGATAGCATAGTTACTACAAGCTTATGTTATTGTATATTTTTGAAGTCCAAGAATTGCTCACTCAAACTGGTGTTTTGTATTCGCACACTGCGAATTTTGGGTTAATTCGACTCACATCAAATCCAACTAGAGATCTGCAGTAGTTGCTGTTGGTGAGCACTGTACTGGAAGATCCACACTCACTGTCTTTGAGAGAGACTGAAGACCGGTCCAGCTTGATCGACCATGGATACTGGTAATTCTGAGCAGTGGAACCAACGTGTGAAGATGATCGCTGCATCCTCACAGCCCGTGGAACGTTTCTTCCTTCTATTGATGGTCTGCGCCTGCTTGGCTGCCTTTCAAACGAGTCTGGTCGCTGCTTTGGCGCACTATGCGATCGCAGTTTTGCCTTTGATGACTCTGTATTAGCCATGTAATTTGGATAGAATGGATACTCATTGTACAAGGATTCAGAGAACTCTGCTCTAGGGTACCCAAAAGGAATTTTGGTTGGATCGGGTTTGGACACTGCAGAGTAGTATTGGGGGCTGCTGTGTGCTGTGCCGAATGAGTAATCCTCAAAATGCCCACTGGAGGCTCTCGGGCTCATCTCCGTCAGTGCTGATGGAGCCGGTGAGATCTGCTGATGGTCTTGCTTAGGGTATTCGCGATAATGAGTGGAAAATCTAGGGTCTGCGCGTTCTTCTTGGTGGTTGTTTGAATAGCTGCTCCTGCTCTTCGTGCTTCCTTTCGACTCACCTAGATCCATCTCCACAATCTTAATGTTCTCCTCCATGCCTCTATCCATTTCCTACGTCAACATTCACCAGATTGCAGATCATTGTTTCAGGAATTTCAAGGGCACATTTCATATCAGGTACATAATTTCTCTGCCACGCTTTAGATTTTCAAATCTTTTATAAAGTCCCATCCTTTTTAATGTTCGATTATTATACACGCATGGAATGAATTTCCCATTGAAATTCCAGGGTGATTCATTATAATTCTGTATTCTTTTTATTGAACTTTTACTACCTTACTAGGCTGCAGAAAATTGTAAATTTTGATGCCTAAGAAGAAATTCTTGATTATAATATTGAATTAAGATTTGCAACTTACATAATCTGATGGCCTGTATCTATTGTCCTGAGTGATCTTTCTATGATTGAATTGCTTCTGATTATTAGGGTTTGTTTCTTCAACCATCTTGATCCTCTGAGCCCTAGCTCTAGCCTGAACAGTCAGCAATGCCTGCATGCACCTCAGTGTTGCAGTGGCCTGTTTTCTCACCAGATGACCCCTCACCAGTGCCTGCAACTTCACTAGCCCTCTCAATGCACACAATGCCTTTCTTGCCTGTAAACAACCACCACCAAACACTTCACATGCACATCTTCACAAGAATTTAAAACTTGGGTCTTTTAGCTCCCACAAAATAAATTTTTAAGTGTTAAAAATTTTCAGAAAATTTGTGTTTAATTATGAGTATGTATATATTGTATATACATACCAAATGAGAGCGGAAGACAGACTGAATCTTTATGGCAGCAGCCTCTTCAACTGCACTAGCTCTCTCATTGGCCACGGCAGTGAGCCGGATCACGGCTGCAGCTGCTTGTGCTGCCGCCACAGCTGCATCGGCAGCAGCTGCAGTGGCTGCCGCCATCGCCATTGCGTGTTTCTTCTGCTCACTCTCTGCCGGTGGTGGTGTGGTGGCAACGGTGTCTATAGAGTTCAATTCCTTTTGACCTGTGGCCGTGGCCGTGGCCGATGATCTCCGGAAGCTCCATCTCCGTTTCTCTTTGGGAGTCGTCGGCGGGATCAAAATCGGAGTCATTGGAGTCTCACTACTTATCGGAGTGGATTGATGGATTGCCTTCTTCTCTTTCTCCTTTCCTTTGTCATTCTTTCCTGTCAACAAGCTCTTGATCCACTTGCTTGTCTTCCCCATCTCTTTCACTCC
Organism: Cornus suecica; assembly: GCA_963922005.1. Taxonomy (NCBI): domain Eukaryota; kingdom Viridiplantae; phylum Streptophyta; class Magnoliopsida; order Cornales; family Cornaceae; genus Cornus; species Cornus suecica. The sequence continues at coordinate 4,887,580 of OY998246.1, forward strand.
CTTCTAAACTATCATTGAAATCAAACAAATGATAAGAGCAAAAAAGATAGCAACAAGTGAAGTGTTAGATCTCTGTCTCTATATATCTCTGTATCTATATCTGTCTCTCTCACCTTCTTTGTATCTGTTTGATGAATGATATTGATCAATGACCTTCAACACTATTCTGGTGAGTATTATAGAAACAACAGTTCGTACCTCATGGATTGACGGTGTGGTCTTTAATTTTTTACTGTTTCATTGTCATTTTAATGCTATAAACTATAAAGTACGATCTCATAATATGAAAATGACATTTTGCTGATGTTTTTGGCTAAGGGATAGAAGTGAAGAGGTAAAGAAGCAGAGAGGGAAGGTCTCCACCTAAGCCACTTGCCACCGTCTTAGAAGTTTAATGGTATTGATTTGATTCCTTACCTTTGGTACACTGCTTCTTTTGTGTTCCCCATTTTACCCCTGGAATACCCTCATTATTAATTGTGGAACAAGGGTGTTCTGGTAACTTTGTGATGGGTGTGGGCAATTGTTCGATGGGTAGAGATCAGAAACCATGTGGGGTTGAGTCAAGTAATATGAAGGACTCGTGTAAATTACTCATGTCAGGGTGGGGATGTTATCCCACTTGTATGGGAGAGGGGTCTCTCTTGGGTCCTAGGGTTTGGTACCTACCAATCAATATAAAGCTTGGGTACCAAAAATGAGGGTTTGAGCGTAGCTCGTTGTCGGGTTTGTAATATTTTTGGAAACTGTTAATACTATTATGCAACAACAATACTTATCTATTCTTTTCTAAATCAATATTATCTGAATCCGTTATACTATTAAATATCAATATTTGTGTCCAATTATTATAAACTATTTAAACTGAGTGTGAAGTAAGAAATGACTTGCTAAACACAAAAAGTTATTGACAATTTATATGGATATGATGTTTGCCTAAGATACAATATTGATCTTTCTGCCAAGGGCCCATGGAGGGTACACGTGCTTTCAAGCCTCTACTTGTATGACTTTGTGGTCTCTACTCTGGTCCTTTTAAGTCAAGAGCTTTCTTCAACCCAAAGGAAATGTCATTCCTCCAATACACTACTCTTTGTATTTCTCATTTCGTATTACCTAAATTTATTGTATTTGTGTTTGCATTGGTGTTTCGTGAATATTGTAATTTTGATCTATTATGTGCCTTTCTTGAGATATAAAATGAAATGAGGAGGAATGTGTTGTGGATACCAAGACCCTGTGGCAAGCCAACTATTAATCTCATATATATATATATATATATATATATATATGTATTTGTATATATATGTATTTGTATGATTCATATGATATGATTAAGTGAGGTCCACGAGCTTTTACACCAACGCGCAGGAGGTTAGACAGTGGCTTGTGATGGAGAGAATATGAGAGCAGTTGGTAGAAGAAAGACAGGATAGTTATTGTCAACTTTAATTCATGCCATTATTCATTCATGATGCATTGCTCCCACCACCAGGACTGATACAGGCAAATATACATATATATATATATACATATACATATATATATATATACATATATATATATATACATATATATATATATATATATATATATATATATATTTGTTAAAATAAAAGGAGGTAAACTAGTCCATTATCTTGAATGGGTGGTTGTAGATGGATGAAGACTGGTTTAATGTGGGTTGATCCCATCTTGACTACCAAGGCTGAATGATTGCTTCCTAAATTATAAGTAGTATTACAAATATGTATGAAGAGATTAATTAGCTGGCTCTCACATGCACTTGTTTCTAATTTATTGTATTCATCCCCCTTTGACTAAGTGCTTGGTTTGTGAAAACACCCAACCCCAATTGGTTTGTCCCCTTTCCTCCTCTGTTTCATCTAATCCTTTTATTAACCATGTGGTACTCTCTCTCTCTCTCTCTCTCTCTCTGTATATATATATATATATATATCACATACACACACTTGTTTGTATTGTAGTAGTGAAGCACAGTAGTCGGTAGGTCATAAAAGAATTGGCTCTCTCTTTCTCACACACATTCATATTTAATTGTAATTGATGCCTCATAACAGTTCATAGGAGTATTGGGTTACCTATATCTTTCTCCCACATTCAAATTAATTGTAATTGATACCATATAATTGTTCATGAAAGAATTGGCTCAGCTACTATTTATGGAAATGAGATGGTTATTGGTAAATCACATGTTCACAAGAAGTACATTAAAATGTTGGGTAGCATAGAATTGGCTATTGTTAAATCACATGTCAAAGTAATTTCTCCTCAATTCAATTTCCAAGATAGTAATATATACATATATAATATATTGTGTTTTCACCAATTTAGGACACAAATGGCACAATAATAAAATAAATTATTTCCAATAGCAAGCGTTTGAGTAAGAAATAAGCAGATTTGCTGTTGATTCCAATATCTACTAAGTAGGGACAAAAGATCTTTATGTTTGTGTCCCACTTGAATGTAGATCATGTGGGTACCAGTCCACATCCCCTTATAGACATTCTACTATTAGTGTCATTAGGGCACAGATAATATAGGATTATTGTATTGACATATAATTAGGGAATTATATATGAGATGAATATAATGATTGCTTGACTGCTAATCAGTTGGGTATAAAAAATTTGTATCTCCATGTGGATTATATAAATCGCATGGTTGGAAATGAATCTATTCCATATCCATTTATATATATATATATATATATTTGTTTGTACTTGTAACTTTCAATGCACATGCACTGTTCTTTTTTGTTGATTAAAATGGTGGTGCTTGTCTCTCTTTCTTGCTGTTTTCTCATGTGCAGTGAGATAGGATAATTATATGTACCTTTACTACCACTCTTGTGTAACAAAGAGAAAGATCAAGAAAAGATAAAAAAAAAAAAAAAAAAATACTCAACATTTAGATCCATGATTGATGATTTCACATGGTCTGACAGAACTCATAAAAGGAATTTATTAAATCATCAAATTTTAGAAGTTGATTTCACAAACTTAATTTGTTTTTTCTTCTTTTGAGTAAAAATCATTGTACAAACAAATTATATAAAAACTTTAAAGGAATAGCCTAATGGTGTATTGCAAACATTCACTTCCAAGAGTTTTGGTTTGCGGTCGCGATAACGGTGTAACGGATTCAAAAAATGTGTCTTAAAATGAGTATCTGATATCGGCACTTTCTAAATACGTTATTGTAATTTGAAAGATACAACGAACCATGATTGTGATACATGTAAAATGAGAAACAACCCTCGTTAGTATGGAGTGTTCTATGAAATACGAGACTAAAATGGCTGAAATTTAATTTCGAAAATTTCAGAAACCTTACAAGTTAGCAACTTGGAATTATTTTGAACTGGTTTCAAAGCCACTCTAGAGGATTGATTGTATTGGTCCTGTACAATGGGTCCAAAGCCTTCATTTTCAATTATAGATACATCATGACTGCAGATGAATTTTCTATCACAATCAAATTTTATACATTACCAGACTTCACAGCGTTCTCTCTCCATCCGAACCAGATTTCATGGCCCAAATGTTGGATCATCTGGTGTGCCAAATTGGTCCAAAATATAGAAATGTGGTCAAGCCTTGGTTCACCGACACATCATCTAGGTCTTATAGTACATTTTGATGTTATTTTTTCCATTTGTTTTGACAACTTATTGCAATAATTGTAACTACTAGTAACTATTTATTTTTCTTCTTTTTTTCAGGAGTAAAAGATAGAAAAACAAATAACAAAGAAACATAATTAAAATATGAAGCAATGAGCTTATGCAGCCAAGAAGGTCATACATCCCACTCCAAATCACCCTGCCGATAGCGAAACGCCCACTGGCTTAAACCATGAGCGACATTGTTACAGCACCTCGGCGACCACAGTAACTGAAAACTTCTATCCACCCTTTGAATTAAGTAATTGATGTTGTATGCCCATATTTCATACAAGGCCCATCAGTCAAGGCAATGGTTGTTCAAAACTCAATATAAAAATCAGTTAGCCCAATAAAAAAATGAGGCCCAAAAATAAAAGCCCATTTTAGGTTAAAAATTCCTAACAACTGACCGTTTCAAAAATACACAATAAAAACAGTAAATTTGTTTTTAATATGACAGTTTTAAAACACGCAATAAAGCCAATTAAAAATAGTAAATCTATTTTTAATACATTTATGTGGTTTAAAATGTATTTTAAGACCCATATGGATACTCTTTATGAGAAAGGATCAAATTCATGTATAAAGGGAACTTCAAGAGATAAAGAAAGGATCCGATTTTTTCCCATTCTTGCTAGTTCTTCAAGCTCTATTGTTTTTCCTGTCATTTTTCTAAGTATATTGCTTCTGGTAAATTTGTAAAAGTATCAATTCGTTTGGTGACTACGAACGGGTTTACACTTTTTGGCGCCGTCTGTGGGAACTCGAAGGTTCTAGTCAGAAACTATCAGATCAATGGCGGGAGAATCCACAGCACAACAAAGAGACGCAAACGCCATCCTTCAATGCCTGGAGGCCCTTGAGAAAGAAAATCAAGAATTAAGGGAAAGACTTGATCAGTCAGAGCATCAAGAACTGCCAACAGTAAGACGATGGAAGGGCCCCGAAGCTGAAGAAGAGGACAACCATCAAGAGGCAAGTTCAACGAACCGCACTCGTACCCAGCAAATGGGAGATGAGGCGGGACCAAACGCTAATAATCAAGCAATTCCGCTCGACATGGTGACCAGGCTTCAGAAGATCGTGGATGAACAAGTAAAAGATCTCAGAACGCAATCACTAGTTGATCTAGCAATCGAGATGACTGCAAAAATTATTAAATCGCCGTTTAGCGCTGAGATACAACAAGCAAGAAGGCCAGACAAGTTCCGGATGCCAAAATTCATCATGTTTGATGGGACATAGGATCCCGTCGATCACCTTTTTCATGTAGAGCAGATGATGACTCTCAACATGGCGGATGTCGCACTAATGTGCAAGGCTTTTTCTACGAGTTTAACTCCCCAACCCTGTTATGGTTCAGACAGTTACCTGGTGGTTCAATTGATTCCTTCCAAACTTTAATGAAAAAGTTTTTAGCTCAATATTTTGGCAATCGGAAGCAGAAGTGGACCATTTCTAACTTATTCACGATGAGGCAAGTCAAAGGAGAAACTTTGAAAAATTTCCTGTCGAGATTCAATTTAGAAATGAGAATGATACCAAGTTGCGATCAACCAGTGACGGTGGAAACTTTCAAAGTGGCTATCGAACAAGGAACCATTTTTCATTGATCCTTGATGAAGTCAACACCCTTTAATATGGGTCAATTGAATTCATGGGCGTAGGGATATTTAAGATTGGAAGAAGATGAACAGGAAATGGGTCATCTTTCGGCCTTGGTCAGTGTGGAAAACAAATAAAAAAAAAGGATAATCAAGAAAGCTGATAGTACGAAAAGCCCACGATCAACTCCGTTCAGGCAACAGAAGAAGAGGCCAAGGTATGACGGATCTGAAACTCCACTTAGAACGACCTTAGCGAAATTGTACAATGAGAATAAAGCAAAAGGCATCCTTCGCTCACCATTCCCGATGAGAACGCCACCAAAATAGCAAGATCGTTCAAAGCACTATGCGTTCCACAATGACTTCAGCCATTTGACCAATGAGTGCAGGCATTTGAGGAAGCATGTTGAGACCTTAATAGCCAAGGGAGATTTGAAGGAGTACGTGGACAACGGAACGAAAAAATTTGATCGCCCGAAGACCAATAAAGTTGTGGGTGGCCAGCTGGTGAAAATCATTGACACGATCCATGGAAGACCAGAAAAGGACGAGGAAAGTTGTTCCGTTCAGCGTTCATGAATGCGCAATGCAAACAAGATCCGAAGAGTAGGGCAAGTGAACGTAATTCGTAACTACCCAATGTCGACCATATCATTTACACAGGAGGACTTGAGACACGTACAACTGCTACATGAGGATCCACTGGTAATTTCGATCATAATTTTAAATTGTTTAGTTAAAAGGGTATTGGTTGATCCAGGTAGCAGTACGAATGTCCTGACCAAATCAGCCTTCGAAAAAATCGGCATCAACACGGAGTTGATCAGGCCGACCGCCAGTCCGCTGCCAGGCTTTGATGGGAAGAGGATCTGCCCAATTGGTGTACAAAATTTACTTGTAACAGCTGCAAAGCGAACTCTAACGGAAAATTTCATGTTGGTGGACGTGCAGCCCTCCTATAATTTGATCATGGGAAAAGGGTGGATTCACCGAATGCAGGGAGTTCATTCAACTCTGCATCAGGTGATGCGATGTGTTGATCCTTCAGGGAAAGAATTCATTTGCATCCAAGGAGATCAAGTGGTGGCAAAAGAATGCTACGCCATCGTCACTAAAAGTTTGAGGGGCGAAAGTTCTGAACGCTCCTTATAGCAATTACCGAAAGTTCCGGATCAGACTGATGATGAAGAGAAGACGGAGGAAGATACTATTGTCGTATATCTGATCATCGGGAGTAAGGGAAATACCACCTGAATTGGAAGAAATCTCAGTTCAGATTAAATGAGCGATTTGATTTCCATGCTAAGATCAAATGCTAATGTTTTCGCATGGGAGCACAGCGACATGCCCGGGATTGACCCAAGAACCATGATGCACACTTTAAGTGTTCATCCCGGGGCGCAACCCGTACGGCAATGACAGAGAAGGATTGGAACAGAACGAGGAAAGTTTATAGCTGAAGAAGTTGACCGGTTGTTAGAAGCTGGCTTTATCAGAGAGATTCATTATCCATATTGGTTGTCCAATGTTGTTGTCGTACAAAAGAAGAATGGGAAGTTCCGAATGTGTGTGGACTTCACCAATTTAAATAAAGCTTTCCCGAAAGACAGTTTTCCTTTACCAAAGATAGACCGCATGATCGATGCGACAACCGGGTTCGAACGGCTCACCTTCCTAAATGTCTATTCAGGATATAATCAAATCCCAATGAACCCAAAAGATAAAGACAAAATGGTGTTTATAACCGAAAGAGGGACCTATTGTTACAAGGTCATGCCGTTCGGTCTCAAAAATGCAGGTGCAACTTATCAGCGGCTAATCGATAAGATTTTCAAAACTCAGATTGGAGACACGGTTGAGGCTTATATAGACGATATGGTTGTTAAGAGCCAACGCAAGGATGATCACCTGAAGCACTTGGATGATGTGTTCGCATCCCTGCGGTTGCACAAAATAAAGTTGAACCCGGAGAAATGCACTTTTGGTGTCTCTTCGGGACAGTTCCTGGGGCATATAGTTAACAAAGATGGAATCAAGGCTAGTCCCACACAAGTCCAGGCATTAATCGAGATGAAGGCACCAGGATCCCCAAAAGAAATTCAGGTGCTTACAGGAAGACTAACAGCTCTAAGCTGGTTCATTTCCAAATTGTCAAATAGATGCAAGTCGTTCTTTGATGTACTGAAGTCTAAGAAAACAATGACTTGGGGAGAGAAGCATCAAGAATTTTTCGATCAACTGAAGCTCTATATGGCAAAACCGTCGATCCTGACAGCACCCAGGAATCATGAGTCTCTAACTCTATATCTAGCAGTTTCACCGAACGCTGTTAGTTCAGAGTTGGCGAGAGATGATGGGAACAAACATTACCTAATTTACTATACAAGTAAGATGTTGCTTGATGCCGAGATAAGGTATTCGAAAATGGAGAAAATAATTTTTGCTTTGGTCCAGGCTAAACGGAAGTTACGGCATTATTTCGAATCTCATTCGATCAGGATCCCTACAACATTTCCGATCAAAGTGATTTTAGCAAAACCTGATTTCTCTGGACGAACGACGAAGTGGTTAATAGAATTGAGTATGTTCGATCTCACCTATGAACCACGACTGTCAATAAAGGGACAAGTGGTGGCGGACTTTCTCCTCGAGTTTGAAGACACCGAAGATGAGATCGACGGTGAAAATCCATGGTGGACACTTTATGTGGATGGATATGTGAATAGCCTGGGGCAGGCGTGGGGATCAAATTAATATCCCCAGAAGGCACCAAGTTGCAACAATCAATCAAACTATGCTTTGAAAGTTCGAACAATGAGGCTGAGTACGAAACAGTTCTGGCAGGCTTAAGGTTGACGAAGGAACTCCAGATCCAGGAATTAACAGTGTTCAGCGACTCACAATTAATCATAAATCAGGTCACAGGAAGTTACAACACAAAGGAGAAAAGGATGCTAGAGTATAAACAGGTTGTTTAGGAAAAAACACAAAACTTTCAGGTAGTAACATTCAAACAGATTCCAAGGGCAGAAAATCAGGGGGCTAATCATGTAGCAAATCAAGCGTCATTAGTTGGGGATGATATGCTCAGGGTAATTCCCGTGGATGAACTGCTCATTCCATCGATCAAAAAAAAGAAAGAGGTGTACGTGATTCCGTATGAACCAAGTTGGATCGCCCCAATACTTCAATATTTGCAGATCGGGGTTTTGCCGAAAGATCGACAGGAAGCAAAGAAAGTAAGATTAGCTTCTGTCAAGTATTCAGTGATCGATGGTTTTCTATACCGCCGATCGATGTTCGGGCCTTACCTGCGGTGTTTGATCCCGGGTGAAGCACAAGAGGTACTCAAGAAGTTACACGATGGAATTTGTGGAGGTCATATTGGGGGTAGATCATTATCCCACAGAGCCATAACACAAGGTTACTTTTAGCCGTACATGATCCGTGATGCTGAGGAGTACGCAAAAAGGTACGACAAGTGTCAAAGGCATTCGTATCTAATTCATCAACCAGCGGAACTTCTCACAGCAATGGCATCCCCTGTTCCGTTCGCTAGATGGGGGATGGATGCGGTCGGGCCATTAACAAGGGCAACATCAAATCAGAAGCATGTGCTTCTAGCCACAGATTATTTCATTAAATGGGTTGAGGCGAAGGTTTATGTAAGAATCACGCACACTCAAGTGATTGATTTTATTTTAAATCATATAATCTACATGTTCGGAGTGCCAAAGTACATAATGATGGACAATGGCAAAAACCTGGACAATCAGTACGTTCGGGAATTGCTGGACGAGTACGGTATCAATCAGAACTTATTATCGGTCAGTTACCTGCAGGCAAATGGCCAAGCCGAGATAACAAATAGAACAATATTTACTGGAATAAAAAGAAAACTGGAAGGGATTGAAGAAAAGGGTCGATGGTTGGAGGAATTGCCAAAAGTGCTCTGGAGCTACCGAACGACTCCCCGAAAGCCGGTCGGATTAACTCCATTCGTTATGGCGTACGGCATCAAGGCAGTAATTCCAATTGAATTGGAAGTTCCCACAATAAGAACACAGCTCTTTGATCCTGAACATAACGAAGCAATTCTTAAAATTGAAGGCAATTTCATAGATGAGAAAAGGGAAATGGCATAAATAAGGTTAGTAGAATATCAACAAAGATTAATGAAGAGCTACAACAGAAAGGTGAAGCCAAGATCTTTCCAAGTGGGGGATCAAGTACTTAGGGTGTTGGCCAAAAGATCAAATAAGTTAGATCCCACATGGGATGAGCCGTACACAATAACAGAAGTAATCGAAAAAGGAGCCTACAAGTTGGCTGATCAACATGGGAAACAGATCGAATGGGCATGGAATGCAATCCATCTGAAGAGGTATTAAGATTTATATAAATGACTCTAAATTTGTTCAAACATTTTCAAAGTTGTATGCTATTTATACAAGATCCGTATCAAATCAATAAAGGTATTGCATTCATATTCCTATTCTCCAATATTTATGTTCAACAATCACAAAAGGAAAATTCATGAAAAGCCCAAGTAAAAAAAGACTTGGCCAAACTATATAAGCCATCAAGGCAAAAATAAAAAGACCATATAAAAAGATGGCACCATCTTTCTGTTTCAAAAAATGCACAGAGCTGCGCCTCAAAAAATTTGTGTTCTAAAAACACATCAACCTATTCAAAAAAATTTAGCACATCAATGCCATCACAAAACCTGTTTAAAAATGCTCACCATAAGAGCAACAAAAATATGTATAGTTTACAGACCATGAAATAAAATTGTTCAAAATAAAACTTCTAGTTAAGAGGTCGAAGGTAAATCGTTCGGAATTACTCCTTCGGCACTTGGTTGTTGGTTCTCTGGGGGAGGAATGGAGGGTTCAGTGGACACTTCACCAATGACATTAGCATTAGAAGGGACTGCAGAAATAGGATCTGGGCGTTCAACCAGAAAGATTCCATGCAAGAGAAACTAGGCGAAGTCCTTATCGTCTTTGCTCAATTCAGGCTCAACATACGGGTGAATGACACCACAAGCAGTATCATGAGCCTCCGGATCTTCGTATGAACGGTCAGAAGGGTCCATCGACATTTGACCATAGCAAAATCTAAACCCGTCACAGAATTTTACATAAAAAATGTTCACATATCTCCGGTGCATTTCCATACCTCCTCTTCGGCAAAACTCCAAACCGGATTTCAATACAGCATTCGAAATCTCAAGATTATGGATTTGCTTCTCCAACTCAGCAATCCGATCAGCTTCTCTCATATGGATTTGCCTTAAGCTTTCCAGTTCAGACTCCACGATCTTCTTCTGTTTTTCAGCTAAAGTGGCACACTTGTCAGCCTTTAGATACGCTGCGTCGATGCTTTTTCTCTTATATTCCTCCGCCTCAACGGCTTTGCAGAGAGCTAAGACATCAAAAACAGACTGAAAAGAGCAGAAACGTTAACATTACGTTCAAAAATATATATATATTTTTTACCTCCAAAATATAAGCAAAAGCTCTAGCTAAAAGCTCATTCTGATCAACATGTTGTTGAAAAATCTCATCTTTTGGTGGCCACATACCACGAGCAAGTGCCAAAAGTGAATCCGGATTTGACATAGCCAGCGAACGGTGATTCAAAACACTTCCATCGCTTTTTACGAAGTTAGGAGTCCATGGACTGCCTTCAGGGTCAAACTTTGGAGGGAAACAACAATCAGGAATGGTGTAACCACTCACAGATCTAGCCTTCCTCAATATCTTTTCATTCTTTTTTACATGCTCTGAAGGAGGACCAAGCTTCAATTTTTTCTGAACGGAAGAGTCATCATCGGTGTTCGTCCTTTTCAGAAGACCCTTTGCTGTCTTCGGATTTTCAGTCAAATCGATCACTTTGCTTTTTCCTTTATCAGCAGACGAGCTGATGGGGGCAGGAGATTTTTGTGCCATGGCTCGTTTGGAAGCCGGTTCTGGAATTTCCATTATGGTGGCTTCAGAGGCACGTGCATCAACGGGTTTCAGATTCTTTGAAGTTAAAAGAATTTTACTGGAGGGAAGAGTAGTAAAAATTTTCTCGTTCAAGTACTCCAAGCGTTCGGCTGCAAATAAATACGAACATGTGATCAAAAGCAAACTAATGTGCAGTTCAAGAAAAATAGGCAAAATTCAGAAAATACAAAGGGGCACTTGCCAGGATTTTTTAATCCACATTTGTATTTTTTACAAATACCGAAGATCCTTAGCAGAGGGTATGGGCCGGATGCATCCACCCTCCAATTTCCCCCAATTTTTACCACTTTATCTTTCCATTCCTTTTCGGAAGATGGATTTTCATCACAAAGTTTCAGAGTTGAATGAGGTGCAAATGGTACCGACCAGGATTTTTTCTGATTTGATCAATTTTATAGTAGAGCAAGAAATCCGCCAAACCTAAGTTCAAGACTAGTTCGTGATTCAGAACGAGCATTACAGATAGAACCCTAAAAAAGTTAGGGTTCACTTGCAAGGGCGAAAACCCTAAAGAAAATAAAATGTAATGATAGCAAGGATGAAGGGGAAATCTGAGTACGACCAAGTGATTTGCAGAGAAGAGAGCTTCATCCACACCAACTTCTTCATACGATTTGAAGTCCAAATCGGTGGAATATTCAGAAATTGAAACGTCATCAGGAATTTCGAACTCTATCTTACACCTATCGGCTAGGGAAAGTTTACGCAATTGTTTGCGAGAAAATTTATGTGGTTTCGATCTACTAGGACTGGGGGAAACTTCAGAAGTGGAAACGACAGGAATATCATTCACCACCACCTCCAGAGAAGGGGTTCGGCTACTATCACTACTCATGATACTAGATTAAAGAAAGAAAAACGAGGAGGAAGGAAAAAATGAGACTAACCTTAAAGAGCTTTTTGGCCGAAATCCTCAGAGCTTCAGAGAATGAGATCTTTTTTGCCCTTGTAATTGAGGAGTTGAGTTTGGGGAAGATGAAGCAAAATGGCAGTTACATGACTCTTCGAATTCCCACTATATTTCAAAAGATGAAACGGGCTTGGAAATTGGGGGCAAAGTGTAGGCCCATATTTCATACAAGGCCCATCAGTCAAGGCAATGGTTGTTCAAAACTCAATATAAAAATCAGTTAGTCCAATAAGAAAATGAGGCCCAAAAATAAAAGCCCATTTTAGGTTAAAAATTCCTAACAACTGACTATTTCAAAAATACACAATAATTACAATAAATCTGTTTTTAATATGACAGTTTTAAAACACGCAATAAAGCCAATTAAAAATAGTAAATCTGTTTTTAATACATTTATGTGGTTTAAAATGTATTTTAAGACCCATTCTTGCTAAAGAAATGATCAAATTCATGTATAAAGGGAAATTCAAGAGATAAAGAAAGGATCCGGGTTTTCCCATTCTTTCTAGTTCTTCAAGCTCTATTGTTTTTCCTGTCATTTTTTTAAGTATATTGCTCCTGGTAAATTTGTAAAAGTATCAATTCGTTCGATGACTACGAATGGGTTTACAGATGTCTTCATAGTCTATCACCAAAATGAAAAATATTGAGTCAAGATTTAAACTCAATATGGTCATAACATATGAAAGTTATGATGACGTTTATGTCCCCCATCGTTAACCATCCGTGTATCAATTTATGTTATGATCGCAGTAATGGTATAACCGTATAACAGAATTGGTCGGACGAGTATCGGGGTGACATATGGCGAGCCATGTTACCGTGATATTGGCTTCCATTCATATAAATTTGGGTCAGAGTTTGGGATTACGTTTTATTTTTTCAATTCTAAAATAATTGGGTTGTCAAGTTCCATGTTAGCCCAAGTTCCTATCATTCTGGACTGCCATGACTTCTAGTTCCTTGGTATTTTAGAAATTGGGCCTAGATTAATTTGGGCCCAAGCCTACTAAAAGGGTAAGAGGCTGAGGGACTTTGACCGAAACAGCTATTAATTTGAATCAGCCCAAGCCCTAAAGAAAGATTGACAAGTCCAGAACATTATAGGAACTTGGGCTAACATGGGGTTGGGCCCAAATCAATCCAGGCCCTATTTCTAAAACATATCATGATAGATTGACAAGTCCAGAACTAGTTCTGACCCAATTAAATTTTATTTTAAAATAATTAATTTATTATGGACTTGGGCTCGTGGGCCTTACTTACCATGAATTGAAGCCTATTTATGACCTAGGGGACGACTAGGAGAATAAAGAGGGCCTAGGAAACTTGTAGGGCCATCAAAAACATTGGCACAGAGATAAGGAATCAATCAATTCAATCAATCATTTAATTTCAACACCACGTCCAAAGCATTATATCAAATCCCAATTTAATGCTGCTTCTCAAGTGTCACATTCAATTTTAAACTACCCCTACACCAAGAATTTAAATTTCATTAATAATGAAAAATCTTCATGTAGAATATTCTGTGGTTGCAAATAGAGATTTTTTTTTCTTCAGAAGAAATAGACATATTTAATCAGTTAATCCATCATTGGTTAAAGTTGTAGCTTTATTATAGAGTTAATTATGTAAAATAAAAGAAAAATAAAACAAAATAAGTGCTGATTATTTTCCACATATGTATAGAAAAATTTAAACATATATAACAAAAATTTAGGTACCTAATATCTTCAATGTTTGATGTTAACTCTGGGAGTAGCATTTTTCAATGAATGGGGTCACTTGGATATATATGGCTGTTTGTACATAAGGTGAAAATTATATTAAATATTTGGATAAATTATTCTGACCTCCGTGAGGTATTGTATCATTATTTTTAGATTAAAATTTATTTTAATCTTCCATGTAAGATTAATATTGTATTAATATTTTTGTGTATTTATTAGAGTATACATAATTATAGTATTTTAAACTGAATAAATTATGTTAAAATAACTTAACCAATTTGTCTAGGAAGGAATAATGATATTTTGAGTGCTGTCAAATGAGAGTTATTTTAGTAATTTATCATTAATTTAAATGATAGGAGGTCATTAGACATTCAAATTATAAATTACTTTATTTTGAAATACTTAAATTAAAGATATTTTATAACATACACAAAAATATTAATATAACATTAATCTTACATAGAATATTAGAATAAATTTATATAAATTTTAATCTGAAAATAATGGTATGAAATCTGAGGGAATGTCAGAATAATTTACCCTAAATATTTTATTTAAATAGTAAAAGTTATATTAAATTTTTGTTTAAGCATGTAGTTGTAAATTTAGGGGGTGATGCTAAAAGCATAGGTAGTCTGTGTCAAAGTCTTATTAAGATGTCATGTAACACGTGAACTAGTTAACTCAACTTTGAACTTTCCTCCAACGGCGGCGTACGGCTGTGAGTATCACATAGACAGATAGACTCATAGGCACATATATCTATAAATTTTCATATTATATATATATGTGTGTGTAATTATGTATACACACACACGTACAACCCACAGTCGTCTACTTCCAGTTCAGTTGCTTTTTATGATTGCAGTATAAAAATAAAAATAAAAATAGCAATGTTATTTTCGATTCAATTTTTATAGAAATCAAACCAAAGAAATGTATTATTAGATGGTATTATTTGTGGGCTGCTTGATATCTTAAGAAATGAAGGCACTTATGTTGTATAGCAATTGGATGAAGAACAAAAAATAGGATAAAATGCAGTGATATGCAATTACAATTACATACCGTAGGTATAATTAGTATTTAGTATACTGAGTATCTTTATTATATAAACATATATTTTAATCACTTTAATTAATGGGTATTTACATTGTATTCTCTCTCTGTCATAAAATCAGATACTAACTACTGGAGATTATTAAGATTACATGTCAAACCTCGAGAATATATAATATAATAAATTTTAAATATAATTACCATGAGTAATTGAAATAAAATTCAAGAAAGATCAACCTATTATACAAAAAAAAAAATTATAGACATTTATGGTTTCCCTATCAATAAACAAGATTGATAACTCCAATTGACATTTTCATTCTTAGAAACTAATACTATTTACACTTATTTGTGGTCAAAAAATGTAATCCAAATTTTTTTGTATCATTGAATAAGTACAAAAAATAAATCTTATTTACTGCATCAAATCAATAAAAACCTATCTATCTAATGGCTCAAACAATAACTTCTGTTTTGGTTTTATTTTCATACAAATACAAAAGAACTTTAATCCGTAATTCTCGCAAATTCTTAGATCTTGGGGATCCCACATTTAATTCCATAAATCCAAGAGTTGGATTTTCTGGGTGTGAATTATTGCTACATATTTCCTCCCAAATTTCCTCTCTTTTTTGGGTCTCGATTTTTGTTTCGTCTTTATCTAATTCTAGTGTTACAAGTCTACAACAGAGGCTAATGCCTACCACTATGTAACCCTCCTTTTTCTTTTCTTTTTTCTACACTTTATTTATTTATTTTTGTTTTCTTTCCACATTTACTCTTAATAATGTATGGTAGGTGATGAATGTGACTCATCTTAATTTTTATCACCTATATGGTAAAAAATTGTACAGCCTTTGTCCCTAATCCTTGGAAATTGAAGCTATGCTTAAAAGTGTCTGTGTCCAAGTTTATTAATTTCATGAGAGTGAAAGATGCTACTACATTGTTAAACCATGACTACATCCATTCCACCCGAGGTTATATATATATATATATGTGTGTGTGTGTGGTTATGTAGCCATGGGTTCAATACTTGATAAACATGTGGAATCATCAATATAATCATTATTTCATATATTGGATAGATTATTAACACTTACCTTTAAGTAACAAATTGCATGGTGCTTAATTGCTTATTCATGTAAAAGTGACCATATATGGAGTAATGCAATTTTTGTCCTCTTAAGATCCTTCTGTTTGTGTACATACAATAACATACATATTTGCCTTACATTTATATATATATATATATATGTGTGTATTTTTCCAACTACAGTACTATACATGAACTAAAGAATATTTGCCCACGAGTTTTAATCTCCTCAATTCTCAAATTATTGTACCTAGATTATGGTGTATGCTTTATTATTGTTATTTTATTCCTATTTTATTTTTTTTATTGGTTAATGAATGTCTTGGTATCTGCATCTGAAGCTGTCAAATTCAATGGCTTGATAATGAGACTGGGTTTCAATTTCAATTTCAATTTCAATTTTAGGGTCTCACCAATTTGGGTAATAATGTGGTTCAATGTGGGTCATGGGCTGGATCAGATTCCAGATCTATGGTGGATACAATCCTTGTATTTGGAACCCTAAGGGCCTGTTTTGTAAATAGGTTTGGTGTCAAAAAGATGGTTTTTGTGCCAAAAAATGGTACCAAACCATGTTTGGTAAAATGGTGCCAAAAAATGGTACTGTTACTGTAGCAAATCATGGTGCCAAATTTGTGAAGGATTTTGGAACCATCTTTTTGATAGTTTTGGATGGTACGGGTACTGTAGCAAACCACTGTAGCACCAAATATAATATTTATATTTTAATATTATAAATTTTAATATTAATATATATATATTAATATTAAAATTTATATTAATATTAATATTAAAATTTATAAATTTTAATATTTAAATATTAATATTAAAATTTATAATAATATTATTTTAATATTAATTTTAATATAAATTTTAATATTAATATATTATTATATTAATATTAATATTTTTATATTAATATTAATATTAAAATATATTTATATTAATATTAAAATATTAATATAATAAAAATATATTAATATATTTTAATATTATAAATTTTAATATTAATATTAAAATTTATAATATTAAAATAATATAATATTATTATAATATTATTAATATTAAAATAATATTATTATAAATTTTAATATTAATATTTTAATATTAAAATTTATATTAATATTAATATTAAAATTTATAAATTTTAATATTATTATATTAATATTAATATATTAATATATTTTAATATATAAATATTTTTTAATATTATAAATTTTAATATTAATATATTAGTATATTAATATATTTTAATTTTAATATTAATATATTTTAACCCATACCAACTCTACCAAACATGGTTTGGTTTTTCAGCATTACTTTTTCTCACACCAAAACCATCTACACCAAATATGATTTGGAACCAAAATAAAACTACACCAAACCAAATCCAACCCAACCCAAATCAAAACCAAAAACTAACACCGCACCAAACCGTTACCAAACGCAACCTAAGTATAGCCTTCAGACTCAGTACCAGATTGGACATGTGATAGCAACATTTTTATTTCTTTCGTATAGTTATATACTCCCTCTCTCCCATAGTTTTGAGAATCTAATTTTTTTAGATATAATTTTTATTAATGTATTAGTTAATGAAAAATTAAATTTATCATTGATTTCATCAAGTGATGTGATATTTATGGTTTAAATATTTTATAACTTCAATGATTGAAGGGTAAATTGATCAAATAAAATTGCATTGACTTTACTTATTTTGGAATGAATTGAATAGTGAATATGGACACTTAAATTGGAACGAAGGGAATATCATTTTCTTATTGACTAACCATAGTACTAATAATAAAATACCATTTTGGTTTTGATATGTATTTTATAATGGAAATGAACATTCTTTTAGAATAAAATTTCATATATCGAAAATCAATTTCATTATTAAACTTTGGGAATGATCATTTCATTCTCTATTTAGTGATACTTTAATCAAACAAGATAATGATCATTTCATTCCATTATTATGAAATGCAATATTAAAATTTAATTACTTACTTAAATAATGTTACACTTTAGATAACACTCTTGATTGTTGGAAAATATATTAAATAATAAATTAATTAACCCTGTTGATTATTGAAAATTACACTACTATATAAAAAGGAGATGTTTTGTTTGTGACATCGAAACAAGTTATCTGGAACTCGGATGAAAGTTTATATAATGGTGTGAATATAGATTCTGAATTTACTTGGTTTACATATTTGAAAATAGTATTTAATTTTTTTTTAAAATAAATCTAAATTCGAAACGAATAACCTAGGTATGAAGAGGAATGCACTCTTTGTATCGGGAATAATTCAAGGTAGTGCTATATAATTTTACACCAAAATCAACTTAACGCACTTGAACATTAAAAACTCACATCAAAGAAAAATTAAAATTATTTATGATTTGAACCCTCTCATAATGTTAATTGAGCATCTTAGTTGACCAAATATTGGTGGTGATAGTGGTGGTAATCAAAGATTCCAATGAGAATTGAAGAATGCAACAAACACACATATATATATATATATACATATTTATATATAGGAATAATTACACAAATCTCCTCTAAACTATAATATAATTGTACACGATTATTCTAATATTTTAATAATAGCAAAAACCTTCCTTAATTGCAAATCTGTTGTAACATTTAACCATTTTTGTTCAAAGTCAACTCCGAAAATTTACTTTATTAGTTAATAATGGCATATTATGGATCAAACTTCCTATTTTACCGTTATAATTACATTTGAACTCTTACTTTTGTATTCAAAATTACTAGAATATCTCAACTTCTTTTACCAAATCACTCATTACCTCTCTACAAGCCTTATGTCATAAGTTCATAACTTGAAAAAGATAAGGGCGATTATAAAATGACAGTTGTTTGGTACACATAATTCTCGTCACTATATTTGAGGACAAGGTAGTAAATTCATCATCTTTTAGAATATTCTCTAAATATACGATGGTACATATGTTATTTCATTATTATTTCTTGTCGTACCAATATTCCGATTATACTAAAGAAGGTTTTGATATTATTGAAACGTTAAGAGAATTGTATGCAATTGGCTTTAGTTCAGGGGAGGTTTTGTAATTATTCCTTATATATATATGCTGAAGTGGATGAATGAGGTGGATTTTGATTTCACAATCTGAGAACAGTAAGACACCCTGTCCTCCACACAAGACTTCGTTAATTTTGGGGTAAAATGCAATAACCCCCTAAACTATTGCACTTTTGGAACAAACCCCCTAAACTATTGATTTGTTGCAATTTGCCCCAATTTCATTATAGAAGACTATCCTACCCTTCTTATTATATTTGTAAATTCTTTAAATTATCTCAACAATATTTCACTTATTATCATAGTTAAAAAAAATTATAACAAAATGAAAACTTATTTTCATAGATAACTAACTAATTATTTAAAAATTAAACACCTTTTAATTTTCTCATATTATATCTATAATTGTGATAATTACTTAAGTATTCTAAACTTTTTACTTAATTTTTATTTAAATAACCTAAAAATATTATTTAAACAATTAATTTGATAAATTATGTGTACGTCTATGAAAATTTAAATGAAGAATAAGCCATCAATTTAGTAACAATTATTTCATATTCTATGTTAATAAAAAAATTAATTAAGTAAAATTCAATAAAGAAAGGGTAGTTTGGTCATTTATGAAAAAAATATAAGAGAACGGGCCAATTTGCAATAAAATGTAATAATTTAGGGAGTTTGTTACACAATTCATAGTTCAGGAGGTTAGTTACACATTTGACCATAGTTGAGGGGATTTTATTGCATTTTACCCTTAATTTTGAGAAGCAAAATTGAGTGGTTGATATTAGACTTTAGGAACTTGGAAGTTGGTGGGGGGTTTTCATCTCCATTAAATCATAGACCCCTTGCCTCCAAGTAATGTTGATGTTCTATCTTATCATCCATTAGTTTTCCCCATTTTTTGAACACCGCCATCATCCAGTGCCCTGCGATAAAGCCCCACCTTCCTAGGAATGAATATCCAACCTAATATTTTTTTCATGACATTATCAGTTTCGGTGATAATCGCGATAATAGTACTAAAGTTTCGAATAATGTTAATTTTTAAAATAAATATCGATTTTACAAAATTATATTGATCTTTTAAAAAAATATTACAAAACAGATGATACATAAAGTATCATATTCTACTGAGAAACATGATGGATGCGTTTGGAAATTGGTGACCGTTATTGTTCTTGTTTTTTTCATTATTCACGGGAACAAAAATGCATTTGGGAGCCTTTAATGATTTTTGTTTTCGTGAACAGTAAAAAAACGTTTTCTCACCCTTAATTCAAAATTTGAGAACACCAAAATTGTGTTTTTTTGTTGTCGGCACTGTTTGTTCTCGGCCAAAAAAAAAAAATTGTTGCAGATTCCCTAACCGTCATCTTCAACCTCCAAACTCTAACCCCCACCACCACCACCAGTCGCCATCCCACCACTACCACCACTGCAAATCGACACCACCATCAACACAAACTCTTACTTCTGTAACTTGACACCCCCAATTGAATTGGGGTGATGTAGTATTTATACATGTTATTACTTATATATACATATATATATATATATATATATATATATATATATATTTTCCTGTATGTTAATCTTTTGAACAACAGCAAAGTGGTCATGTTCATTATTGTATGAAAGACTTGGAAGTGTACATTATAGCTGGTTTGTAAAAGGGATGACAATCAAGTCAAACTTAATCTCACTCTATGACAATTTGTTTTCTACTTTTTATTCAAAATAAATCTCAAAATTGTGTTTTTTTTTGTTCCCGAAATTTTTTTAGACAAAATTTTTAACCAGACATGTTTTTATTTCCGAATTACCCTTAGGATAAGAACAAGAAAATTTTTTGTTCTCAAAATATCAAAAACGAAAACAAAAATACTAGTTTCCAAATACATGCGATAGTAAAAAATGACAACACAAGGAGAATCTATATTCTCTAACCGTTGTTATCTCAAATTAGCATAATTCTTTTGTTTTTGTCTAGACGTGTAAAGACACAAGATTTGAAGTCTAAATTTGTATTTGAAATTTTTGATAAAAAATTTTTATAATGTTAAACATCATAATAATACAAGGATATTCCAATGGTGGTGAACATAAGCCTTTCTGTGATACTTTTTATAAATTATTTTGGTAGGGTTGCAAAATATCATCTCTTGGACTAGTGAGATGAGTTTTGTGTAAGGTGATAAATTAAAAATGTGCATTGTGAATCAATCATTGTGCAGTATTGATCGGTATGAATTGTGTGAAGATAAAAGTGTTAAGTACAATGAATTATCACGATCTTAATCATAAGTACGCGAGTTGTATATAGTATAGTTGGGTTGAGAGGATTATCGAACCACTGATATCAAAGTCACATTCCAAATTGTCACAATTTAACAAATTGAATTATATTATAAAATTGGTTTGATTTGGTTTGTTTCTATTAACTACTAAACTGAAATTAATAAACATAAATTAAATATTTATTTTGTGTTAAATTCAAAATAAACAAGTCTAGGGTATTCCCAACTCCATCACTAGTTTCGTAATATAGTCTTTTAATCATGTAATTGCAAGAGGAATATACAACTCATTTGAATCATATTAGTAACGTTACAAGCAGTTGTCTAATCCCCAAAGATATGCAATCGGTCTGATTTGCTATAATTCATCTTCGATTAAAGTATGATTAGTACATGCATCTATTCTAAACTATTCCTACTAACATAAATTAAAAACATGTCTATATCATATTTTTTTAGCATGAATTGTGTAAATCAAGACTTTATCATGCCCATGAAGAACCATTATGTAGAAATCATTATTAAACATTCAGAGTTCAAGCTCCTAGTGATAAAACATGGTTGATTAAGATTAATTATTAATTTAATCTAAGACAATAAGATAATCAATAGAGAATCTTGTTTAATTAATTAAATTTGTTATCTCACTACATAATCATCATAATAATGTTTTTTAGCTTTCACTCTTTGCAATAAAAATAATTAAAGTTCTATATTACTCGGCTATGGTTTTGTTGGAAACCCTAATTACCGATTTAGCCCATCATGGATTTAGCCCATCATGGTAGGAGAAGACTGCATCACTGATGTAAAAATTATTTCCTTGATTGGTTTAATATGTTATTGGGTTCTTGAATTATAGAGAGAAGAGTTGTATTATTCTCTCCAAGAGAGGAAATTATCTTGCCCTGAATTGTCAGATCTCTTTCTATTCACGTAGCTTCACATATTTATAGACAAAAATTGATGTAATCATGGCATGTACTTGATTGGGCTCCAAGTTGACTGTGTGGGGTCCAAGTATCAGTTGAATTGACCAGATCGTCCTCCGTCTTTACTTAGACAAAAAGAATAATCAGTTTTTGCACGTTTTCCAATGGAGAACCATCTTCCACCAATTGATCGCCAATAATAGTCGATCGATCGGCAACCCCTAAATATGATTTTTTAGGGGTTTACGATTTTGTGCTTTGATGACTTGTACTTTGCTCATAGCTGACTTATAGGTCTGAATTGAGTAATTCAATGCTTCTAAGTACCATTATGAATCCGGAATTTTGCTAAATCCTCGGAATTAACTCATTTTCTCGTTATAACCCCTGAAATATGATTAAACACACAACTCGAGTAACTATACCAAGATAAAATAATAAAGAGACTAATAGTAGAATAATTAACACCTATAATATGCAATATTATGGTCCTAACAAGTATTAAATAGTATAATTGTGCAACCAACAAGTAAAATCCGGATCAACTACTAAAGTGTTTGTTATTTGCTATGATGCACGGGCACTTCGTCTAAGGTCATCGTACTCATGTCGGACATGTCAAAAATACGAATCTGACACGTAAAAAACATGTTTTGATTTTTTTACAATTGGACGTGCGGTCACTAGGAGGACACACGGTGGATCGACTGATTCCATGAAAGATAGAGGACTTATGGAGCTGATGATTTGGTGGGTCACTTATGAAACTTTAACACCTCAATGAGAGGAATTATAGCACATATCCATTAATTCACTATTTGAAGAGGAATAAGATAGCACCACAAAGAATCGAATATTTGATATTTGTGCATTCCAATCTTCGTCTTTTATTAAGATTTTTTTTATAATATAACAAGATAGAGACTAAGATGTAGGATATTGGAAGATATGCATTTGATTTATTCGATGATAGTAGAATAAAGAATTTTTAACATATCATACATTTTCTTTAACCTATTTATTTATTTTTATTTGTAATTGTTTTTTATTATTTAAGTGATAAATGAAGTATTTGTGTATTATAATATATATATATATAAAATAATGTATCATTTATAGACGAGTCGGAAGCGTGTTATGTCATATTTTTTAAAAATTTATCGTATCGTGATATCCGTGTCATATCGTGTCTGTGTCCATGATTAATAGGTTATTTGACACTGGTTCAATTCCAATGCCATAAAGAACATGACCTCCATCCTATTGTTACTAGAACTTAATAGTAGGTTACTTCCTCAGACTTTCATCATTTCATATTCTCATCCTCAAGTGAGTTAGACCCCATATCATTTGATGATTCAGATTATCTTGACTTATGTATCTGATTATAGACATACATTTCAAAATTATTTAAACCGTCAGAAGAGGTGGGTCCTACCCACATGAGGTCACACTCTTTCAAGTTTATTTTCATTTTAATCACATTCCTCCGTATTTCAGAATTTTCCATCACACCTTTTATCGTATGAAATATTTAAAATACCTTTAAACCAAACACCACTTAAATCAATTTAATCCCTAAATCCAACCACTCATTCAACCATAACCATATATCCAAACACCTAAAGTCCCACCACCACACCCCACCGCAGCCGCCGCCACCAGCCGCCGTTGCGGCGCCCCCAGCCGCGCCACCCCATCCCCACCATCAATGCATACAAGTTTTCACCCTTACCGCCACCACCTCCTCTTCTTATGAATCTTGTATTCAGCAATAATTTTCATACCTTCAATAGTGAGCTTTGGCTGCTGAGCACCACAACCCCCTCTACTCTTTTGAACTGGTTCGTCAGAATCTTGACCCTGACCATTAATTTCGTCACCACCTTCACATTTGGTTTTGCTCTTGGAGGCATCCAAAATCTTTTTAAGCCGATTTTTCGGATTTCTGATTTGTTTTCAGAATCTCTGTTTAATTTTCAGAATTTATGTTCATATACATATATGTATATATGAATATAAATTAGGGTTTATATATTAATATATGTGTTTGAAGATATATATATAGAGATATATATAACCTTATATAACTTTCTTGTTTAATAAAATTATATAAATATTCTTTATTTTATAACTTGCCCAAATTATTGATAAAAAATAACTTTATTATATAACTTTCTTATAAGAAAGTATAAAAATATTATCAATAAATAATTTTATTTAAAAATATAATTTGACCATAATAAATAAGAAAGTTATATAAGAAAGTATAAAAAATATATATAAGTGATATATAATATTTTTGAGCATAATAAATAAGAATGTTATATAATAAACTTATAAGAAAGTTATCAATGAATATTTGGGCAAGTTATATTTTTTAAAAATTTTATTTTTATATAATCCTATCATTATTTTAATCTTATTTATATTTTTTATAATAAAAAATATTTGGGCAAATTATAGAATGAAGGGGTCAAATTGATAAAAAAAAAAAAAAAAACCCTCTCAATCCTTGTTTTCAAATACAACCTGAATAATATTAAAGGTAATTTATGTATTAAAATAAATTTTTAAGATGATATCATACTTGAGGGATATAATGACTATTTAAAAAAACAAGAGATATGATTAAACTTGAGGAACGTGAGTAAAGTAAAAGGAAACCTCAAAAGGTATAAATAAGGTAATCCTATATTTTTTCCACTTCCTCGGCCATATTATGAACTATGAAGCACAAGGGAGGAAGTGATGTTTAGAGGTTTAGGCATAGGGTATCAAAGAGCTACGCGTAGTATCTAAATTTAATGATGAAAATGAGATATTTCAGTCATAAAATACCATCAATCCTCCACATTTTAATCTCTTCTTTATCACTCTCTCACCCCCTTGTCTCTTGATATTTAATGCTCTAACCTATTTATCACATTTCAGTGGCCTACATAATATATAGAAGTCATTCATTCTAATCATGTTTAGTGACTGAATAAGGATAAAAAGATAAGGACAATGTTTGGTCCTCATCTTTTATTTGGACCAATATAATTAAAATATGTGGTATATATTAATTAAAAAATATAATTAGGTATTACCCATTATTTATGGAATTTAACCAGGATTTGAATTATTCTTTTTTCTCTTATTCACTTAAAAAAAAAAATCTTATGGGCAGTTTAACTTCTAAATATACGTGTACACTGATTTGTATATATAAATTGATATATGCGTGTATATTTATATTTATATATAGATTGATACATATATATACATATGTTATGTATATTGCAATTGAATCCAAATGATGATAAAAAATTTTGTGTTATTTTTGTAATATCATCAATTTGGTGCGGTGAGCGACACTTTACACGAGATTTCTGATTTTTTTCTCCAAATTTTTATACTTCAATCACTTTATTTTTATTTTTTCTTATATGTGTTCATAATATTTTGTATCCAATTCATTTATATATTTTTATATTTTACGAAATATGGAGAAATACCCATCACAATATCGAATAATATTTGTGGATTGTGACTTTTTTCTTATTTGTGTTTAAGGAAAGTGTACATGCATATATATATATGACGTTAAACTACCATTAGATTTTTTTTTTTTAAATAAATAAGAAAAAAAAAGAATTCAAATTCGGGTTGAATACCATAAATAATGGGTAATACTCATTTCTATTTTTTAATTAATATATGTCAAGTATCTTAATTCTATTGATTCAAATAAAGGGTAAGACCCAAACATTGTCCAAAAGATAATCACTTTCCTACCCACCAATCATGAATAGTGCTCCAAGACATCAAGTTCTCCAAATATATATATATATATATATATATATTAGAATTATTAATCAACTTGGTTTAGCAATTAGTATTAAATTATTGTCTAATTATTCCTATGACCCACGTCTTTCTCCATCTACTCCCGCACTTTCGATGATCATTTTGCTTCTTTACGATTATAAATATAGAAAGACACATTGTTAGAGAGATCAAAATAATAAGAGCCACCATTTATTCGTACATGATTTGTTTAAATTTAAAAAAAAATTAATATACTCCATTACTTTTAGGGAGAACTACCGTTATATTTTTTCGAAGTTTATCAAATTATATCGGGACATTATTCTACCTTTTCATCTAACTTTCGAAATTATCAAAGATAGTCAACTCTTCTTAAATTTATAATTTTTAATGATAAAATGATTATAACATCCTTATTTATTTGTAAAAAATATATATTTTATATGAACAACAATTGACGCACACTCGTGCCAGAAAATATCATTCTTTATTAACATTCTATAAAATATTTTGTATATTACTGAAGTGAGAGTGCTATAAATCATTGTTCCAATTCAAACCTTATTAAACTTAGTAGGATGTGGAGCTGGGGGCATCACTCATTAGCAAAACACTGATGAACTGAATCAACTGAGGAGTTTGTTACATGTAACAACTAATATATAACTTGGACTTTCAATAAAATTACAGCAACATAACCTATATATATATATCCTGTGGGGCTCATATAGTATTGCCTGGGAATTAACCAAGGAAGGTGTCGGTGTAAGGATTGCCAAAGTACAAACATTCTCTCAGTAGTTCAAAAACAGTCCACCATATCGATATTCAGATATATGTAGCCCCACATATTTGACCGGGAAGGGCAGTTTTCCTACATGAAAGTTATTAAATAATGGAGCTCACATAGGATAATGTAAAAATGGTTATGTAACATGCCAAGGGCAATATGGGAATAGTAAAACCCAAATAAATCCGCAAGACATTGATGAAGAAGGAACAAAAGAAGAAAAAGGGAATAAATAAAGGGTTAATTTCAGTAAACCCACTTATAATATTTAATTTAATCAATTAACTCCTACTGTGTTTATTTTGCCCTCTATATTATTTAATTTCATCAATATGCCTCCTTATCTTTCAAAATGCCTAAATTACCCTCAATAGTATAAGGGGGTTTAGTGAATTATTTCGAAAAAAATAATATATACTTTTTGCAAAAAAAAAAACTTTCGAAAAAAAATCATATTTTGTTCCAAAATATGAAAAACAAATTCGAAAAATATTTTTTTTTGCGAAAAAGTATATATTATGTTCCAAAATATGAATTATTTTTTCAAAAATTATTTTTTTTTGCGAAAATGTATATATTACATTCCAACATATGAATTTTTTTTTTCGAAAAATAATTTTTTTGCAAAAAATATATATTATGTTCCAAAATATGATTTTTTTCCGAACAATATTTTTTTTGCGAAAAAGTATATATTATGTTCCAAAATATGAATTTTTTTTTTGAAAAATATTTTTTTTGCAAAAAATATATATTATGTTCCAAAATATGATTTTTTTCTGAAAAATATATTTTTTCAAAAAAATATTTATTATGTTCCAAAATATGAATTTATTTGCAAAAAATATATACTATTATGTTCCAAAATATAATTTTTTGCATAATAGTATATATTTTTTGCAAAAACATTATTTTTCGGAAAAGATCATATTTTGAAACATAATAGTATATATTTTTTGCAAAAAAATTATTTTTCGAAAAAAAATTCATATTTTGGAACATAATATATATTTTTCGCAAAAAAAATTCATATTTTGGAACATAATATATATTTTTCGCAAAAAAAATATTTTTCGGAAAAAAAATCATATTTTGGAACATAATATATATTTTTCGCAAAAAATTATTTTTCAGAAAAAAATCATATTTTGGAACATAATATATATTTTTTGCAAAAAAATTATTTTTCGAAATTTGTTTTCATATTTTGGAATATAATATATACTTTTTCGCAAAAAAAATATTTTTTGAATTTTTTTTTCATATTTTGGAACATAATATATACTTTTTCGCAAAAAAAAATTCATATTTTGGAACAAAATATGATTTGTTTTCGGAATTTTTTTTTTTTGCAAAAATTATATATTATTTTTTCCGAAATAATTCACTAAACCCCCCTTATACAATTGAGGGTAGTTTAGGCATTTTGACAGGTGAGGGGGTATATTGATGAAATTGAATAGTATAAGAGGCAAAATGGACATAGTAGGATTTAATTGATTAAATTGTATAGTATAGGGGTTTACTGAAATTAACCCTTAAATAAAAAGCAAAAGCTGGCTTTCGTTTTTTTGGAAGAGCTTTGTTCTGATGCTTGTAGAGTGGTGCAGATGATGACGTAGGCAGGCACGCTTCCTCTCGCTCTGTTTGTTCATTAATCAGCAATATATATATCTAGATTGTAATGTAATTAACATGTATATTATTGATTTATACGATATATATATATATATATGAAGCATTGTTCGCGGTCACAGTATTAATTATGATCGGGATGGCGATAACTGTATTAATAGATTCAAACAATACAATCTTAATTTTTAAAAAATGAGTTTAGAAGAATATCAGTCCTTTATCCCCCAATTTTTGTCATATTTGCTCTTGATAAAAAAAAGACCAATTCTTTATAATAAAAAGAAAATATTGCGTAATTATAACAAAGTCTTTTAAAAATATTATGAACTGAACGAGTTTAATAATTTTGAAAGATGATGGGGGTTCAATTTAATTTATATTAAATAGTGATATCAAGACACAAATACTAAGGAATCATAGATAATCAAAGGATCAAAAGGTGCAATGAGATAGGTGGAAGCCCAAGCGAGATTGAAATGAAAGTGACAGTCTGATTGCAAATACCATTGACTATTTTTTGTGAAGTGTTTGTGAGAAATGTAAGACATGAGATTAGTGAAAGTCTAGCCAAGCTTAACAACCATTTATCTTCTTCCTTTGGCCTCTTTTTATAGGTAAGTAAGAGAGGTGGTGATGTCATCGTTACATCACCATTGAGTAAAATCAAATAAAAAAGATTAATCTTTCACTTAATCGTAAAGTGATGTGCGAGAGTCAAAATGATAAATTTATCTCTTCAGTCATATCGAGAATTAACCCGACGAACCCTAGATTTCATCCACCAAACCAAGTACCTCGTCGGATCTCAATAATGCCTGAGTCTTGCTCCCAACTCAATATTCGATTTAATGATGTGGCGTGTGCCACGTGTCCATTGAATGTTGACTGACGATCAAGATATGTGAACCATTCCAATAATGTGACGTTACTATGTGGATCGAAATATGAGGTCACCTGCATATAGACACCTCTACTCATGGAGTCATGGACGGACTTGCATGGGCCAAGTGGCGGCGGTGGCCCCCATTAAAAAGTTTTTTATTTATACTATTTAACCTTAAATGTAGATTAAATATGCTTATGATTTTTTTTTTTTAAATCTCCTGAAACCACCACCAAATTTAAAATAATATAAATTTCTGGTCCGCGTCCTCTACTTGTTCAGTTATGAGCAATTTGTAGATTGTAATGTACTAATTAACATGTATATTATTGATTTATATATATATATATATATATATGAAAAATTATACAAACTATTCCTGAATTATGACATAATTGCACGCAATATTCCTTATATTTCAATAATATCCTTAAAATCACCTCCGTTGTAACACTTAGCCCCTTCCGTTAAAAGTCAACGACGGAAAATATGAATTTTGGTCAATAAAGCCTATTTTTGGAGTGAACTTCCAATTTTGCCCTTATATATGCATGTTCCAATTTAACCCTAACTTTTTTTTTACCAAATTGCCCTCACAATTTCATTTAAAAAAATATTAAAATATTCTTTTTGTGAAAAATACATATTATGTTCCAAAATATGAATTGTTTTTGCGAAAAAGTATATATTATGTTCCAAAATATGAATTTTTTCCGAAAAATAATTTTTTTTGCAAAAATTATATATTATGTTCCAAAATATGAATTTTTTGGAATTTTTTTTTATATTTTGGAACATAATAAATAATTTTTTGCAAAAAACTATTTTTCAGAAAAAAAATCATATTTTGGAACATAATATTTATTTTTCGCAAAAAAAATATTTTTCGAAAAAAAAAATTCATATTTTGGAACATAATATATAATTTTTGCAAAAAAATTATTTTTCGAAACAAATTCATATTTTGGAACATAATATATATTTTTCACAAAACAAATATTTTTCATAAAAAAATCATATTTTGGAACATAATATATATTTTTCGCAAAAAAATTATTTTTCGGAAAAAATCATATTTTCCAAAATATATATATATTTTGACCTTTATAATTGTTTTGCGAAAAATATATATTATGTTCCAAAAATATGATTTTTTTTACGAAAAATATTTGTTTTGTGAAAAATATATATTATGTTCCAAAATATGAATTTGTTTTGCAAAAAATTATATATTATGTTCCAAAATATGATTTTTTTTTTCTGAAAAATAGTTTTTTGCAAAAAAATATTTATTATGTTCCAAAATATAAAAAACAAATTCCGAAAAATTCATATTTTGGAACATAATATGTATTTTTCACAAAAAAAAATATTTTTATATTTTTTTAAATGAAATTGTGAGGGCAATTTGGTAAAAAAAAAAGTTAGGGTTAATTTGGAACATGCATATATAAGGGCAAAATTGGAAGTTCACTCCAAAAATAGGCTTTATTGACCAAAATTCATATTTTCCGTCGTTGATTTTTAACGGAAGTAATTGACTTTTAACGGAAGGGGCTAAGTGTTACAACGGAGGTTGTTTTAAGAGTATTTTATGATATTATTGAAACATAAGAGGTACCACGTGCAATTATGTCATAATTCAAGAATAGTTTGTGTAATTTTCCATATATATATATATATATATGGAGACACGGGAAGTCTAGAAAAAGATTGAATAACTGCTAAGTGTGGGTGAAAATGACAGGAGGTTCTCTATAATTGTCGGGCTCAGTCAGATGTTGCCAATCCCTGTCACTGATTCACTGGGGTGCGTTTTCATCTTTCTTCGCAACAAATGCATCTGTGACTTTTAGGACAGTGAACTGGCCCACAAAATGAAGTATATACACGTACAAGTTAGAATCATCTTGTATAGTGGAGAAAAAAAAATAGATATAAGTTTGGGTTATTTCTTGCCCTAAATTCAATTCCATTGTTTTGAATTTTGAAAATCTCAATTACACTCTCTTAGATTTGATTTTGTTCTATTTAAATCCCTTAATCCTCAAATCACTATATAAAAAATTTAATTTGCCCTCACAAAATGAGTATTTTTTAAATATATATTATTCAATGGCAAGGAGGTGATTTCATGTGTTTTTAAAATCCAAGACGGTGTAACTGGAATATTTTAAATTCGAGGAGATAAAAGTAGAATTAAGACAAACCTTAGAGGTTAAAAGTGGGAATAACCCTATACATTGTTTTAAATTACTTTCTAAAATTTTTGATATTCTTATAAAAAAATTGTCAAATATAATTAAAATTAATTTTTTAATTCAAACAATAGTATATAGTCTTTGGTTTTTGTGTCATGTCGAGAATTTTTATTTTACATTCTTTTTTTATAAAAATATAATTGACATAAAAGATTAGGGTAATGCATAACTCGTTGTCTTTAAGGATCACATAGTCCTAGTTTATGAAATAATTTTTTTATATTTGTTTAAATATTAAATCTATGATAACAAATATTAGAGCAGATTTAATCCTTAATTTGGTCACAATCCTCCCGGGATATTGGTGGAGTAATTTGCTCTTCTTGTCAAACAAATTAAGGGCATGTTTACTAACTAGAAACGTTTCCTTCTTCCGTTTTCTGAAGAAATAGAATTATGATTTTGATTATTCTAAAAGAAACAGAAAATAAAATATTGTTTACTAAATTTTAATTTTTTTCAAAAACAAAAATAAAAACACAGAAAATATGTTTACTAAAAAAAATTTGTAATTACTTTTTAATTTTCTAATGAAATCAACTATCTTGTAAATATTGCATAAACAATAACATACTTTTAGTATGAACTGGAAGCCTGTTTGATACTGATATTTTTGCAATAAGAAAAATAAAAATATTTTATTTATTTATTATATGTATTTCTTATTATTTTTAAATTTTTAATTTGATTTATTATTTATTATTTATTATTTATATTATTTTATTTATAAATATATTTTATTTATAAATATATTTAATTTATTATATTTTTATTTAATTTATAAAAATACTTAGTTTATTTATTATTTGTATTTCTTATTGTTTTTTTATTTATTATTTATCATAATTATTATTTTTAATTTTATGTATTATTTAATCTATTTTTTTTATTAATTAATTTTTATTTATTATTTATAAATAATATTTAAATTTATTAATGCAAAAGATATTGTAAACACCTTAAAATGTTCAACACTTCTTCGAATGCCTCTATTAATTTTTGGAATTTCTCTATATACATATCCAAAATGGACTTCATCCTGTACATTTAATCAGGGTCCTCCATTACATACCTCCTCTGAATGGGCTTTATTATTGGGTTCATAAATATCTTGCTGGCCCATAAACTTGATGGGCCTGATGACAGATGGGCTCAATTGGGCTGGACATTTTCACTATTACACAGGCCCTATCCTTTGTGATGGGTTGTCGATCTTCCCGGCCCATTATAATGGATACAGAGTGGGGACAAGATACATCACCCCTGATCGGGATGACGTGGCTGACACAATTAATACGACGGTTGTACAATCATTGTAACATTTGAAATTCGTGGTCCGGGTGGCCTTGGTTGGCGAGAAGGGAGGCGCACGTGAAGCGAGGTGACGTTTCGGTTCCCGAGCGCACGGCTTTTCAAGCGCCCCTGAGGCTTCTATAAATAATGCCTACAGTGCTATGGATTCATTCCGTTTCACAGTTTTAAAAATTTTTAGAGAGCTCCCTGCACTTGAGACCTTGACTTATCATTGCCAGAGTCTACCTCCATTCTTAGGAAAGCGTCAGAAATCCTTCGGGGTTCATCTTAGAGTAAGTTATTTCTTTTCATCTTAGCGTCTTTCTTTTCGAAATGTCTGATAGTGATGATACCCGGTCGGGTAGCGACCGTCTACCCTCCTCTGTAAACCCGGACGCATCCCTTAGTTCACCCTCAGTGGAGGTGGTTAGGACAATTGTGTCTAGCCCACCTGAAGTTAACCAGAATGTAGCAGCAGCCGAAAATCCGGTTGCAGGGGTTTCGGGGGATCAGTTCTATGCTGATCCCATTCCCCCTATGAACAGGGTAGAGACAGTATTAAAAAGGTTAAGGGTTAAATGCGGGGTACCCGATGGGGTGATTATCAAAAATTACCCTAAAAAGTATGATTTTAGGAAGGGCGAGGGAATTTTGGACCATCAGATTTTGTTGTCGGCTTTTCACCTTCAGGTTATTAGATTCCCGATCCAGCCCTTCTTCCTTTATGCCTTAGCCACTTTAGGCTTGGCCCCACTTCAGGTGGGACCTAACTTCTTCCGGGTCCTGGCCATGATCTTGATGATCAATCGGGATCTGGGACTTGACCTTGGTCTGGCGGAACTTCTGTTCTGTTACAAGATACAGGCCCAGAAGGAGTGCAGGGGCCGGTACAACCTTTTTCCCATTAGTGGGAGGAAAATTTGTGATGGTACGGAAAAATCCAATAAAGGGTGGAAAGAGAGGATGGTCCTTGTGAGCGGGAGTTGGAGACTCCCGAGCTCATCTAGATTCAAAGTACCCAATGAGTTTAACCAACACCTTTTCCCCTCTTTCAAGCCATTCCATAGGGGGGTATTCAACTGTGATCAGTGCAATGATAAGTTGGGCCTCCATGTGCTTGAGTTTTTGGGAACACCCGATGAATATAAAACCTCAAACTATATCAGAACCCGTTTTGAATTGCTTAAATCAAAAATTTGGGGACAACCTTTGAGGATGTGTACCAGTTTCTTGACAGGTTCTAATTTGCAGGCCCTATCCACAGAGATGCTGAGGATCCCGCAGGCGGTGTTGAAGAAGAAGAATAAGCGGGCAGTCGGGCCTCAAGCCTCAAATTCAGCCCCCGGTGAGATCCAGACCGGGTAGGGATCACAAAGTGTTCCAACCCCTCCGGCTGTTCCCGTTATCCCGCCCCCAGTAGAGAATATCCCGGTAGTTCCATCTCCACCGATGGGAAATGTGCAAACCGGCCAGGCTCCTACTCAAGGATGAGAGGAGGTTGTTCAATCCTCAGTGGATGTTCCCATCCCTGAATTCCGATTGGTTGAAGGGGAAACGAGCCTGACGGGGGCGCGACATCCCCGATCGGAGGAGAATCCACCCGAACGGTCCGTCAGGGCCCGAACGTCTACGCAGGAGTCTCCTATCGTTCTAGATGACAGTGGGGCCGCAACTGAAAAGGAGCTGCCCGTGCCCTGGGCGCCGAAGATTAGACTCCCGGGCGGCGACTTTCTGGTTGCAGGGCACGCAACAATTGATAACGACACTGCCCTTCGGGCTATGGGATCTCAGATCTGGACACCCATAGACCGAAAGAGATTGAGAAACATCGATCGGGAGGAGTTGGCACTGACAGGTCCAGAGGTTGCTATGAAGGTAGTGCTTGAATCTACAGACTCCTCCATTGCTTTTAATATTTTATTTATTTCCTTATCAGGCTAACACTTGATCTTTTGGCAGATGCTCTACCTGACGCAAGCTTATAATGCGAAACTGGAGGAGGACTCCAACTTGCTCAAGAAGTCCAACGAGCTCCTGAGACTGAAAGAGGAATCTCGAATGAAGGTCGCCACCAAACTGTCCATATCCAACGAAAAGTTGGATGTCCAGTCCCGAAGGGCAATCGCTGCAGAGCAACAACTTCGGGCGGCTGAAGACAAAATTAAGGAAATGGAAGCAGTTCGGCGGGCTCTCTTTGCTGAGACGGAGGCCCTGAAGGCTGAGAATGGGAGCCTGAAAGCTAATATTGAGAACTTGACGGCTTCCAATTCGAAGCTCCTGGAGGAGAGGGCTGAGATTGAGAATCTCCTCGCTACGGAGAGGTCGGTGGTGGAGATGTGCCACCGGGGTGGGAACGAAATGTATAAGCGTTTCTGCGAAACCTCCCAATACCGGATCGG
This sequence comes from Cornus suecica, assembly GCA_963922005.1. Classification (NCBI taxonomy): domain Eukaryota; kingdom Viridiplantae; phylum Streptophyta; class Magnoliopsida; order Cornales; family Cornaceae; genus Cornus; species Cornus suecica. The sequence continues at coordinate 4,923,082 of OY998246.1, forward strand.
GTTTGGATGGAGGTCATGCTTTAGTGACATGCAGAAACCCATCGAAGAAAGGACTTTTGCCTCGGTGGAAGAACTGGATGAGAGTTTGGGCATTTCCCCACCGTACGACGATCCGGTTGGTGGTCCAGACGACGTTCGTTTTTGCGAGTTCCTGACCAAGCCTCTCCCAGGAATGAGCATAACCGCCCCTCCTGATCCTCCGGCTCCCGATGGGGCCATCGTTTCAGTGAACCCAGATGTATCAGGCACCGGCGTCGTCCCTTAGCATTTACTGTTTATGAAATGCATTGTAAGCCTTGGCCACAGGGGCCCATTTTTAATGAAACATAATTGGTTTTGTCCCGTCGACTTTTGACTTTTACAGTTATAACGAATATTGGTTATTTTGTTTATTTTTGCAAAGTTTTACAGTTAATGCATCACTTAACCGGGATCCGTGTTGTGACTTCGGGCTCCTTAGGCCATGCGAAAGTCAATGCAACACTTGGTTTATTTTTGGAACAAGGATCACTTCAGGATCTGTGTTGTGACTTCGGGCTCTTCAGGCCATGCGAAAGTCAATGCAACACTTAGTTTATTTTTGGAACAAGGATCTCTTCAGGATCTGTGTTATGACTTCGGGCTATTCAGGCCATGCGAAAGTCAATGCAACACTTGGTTTATTTTTGGAACAATGATCACTTCAGGATCTGTGTTGTGACTTCGGGCTCTTCAGGCCATGCAAAAGTCAATGCAACACTTGGTTTATTTTTGGAACAAGGATCTCTTCGGGATCTGTGTTGTGACTTCGGGCTCTTCAGGCCATGCGAAAGTCAATGCAACACTTGGTTTATTTTTGGAACAATGATCACTTCAGGATCTGTGTTGTGACTTCGGGCTATTCAGGCCATGCGAAAGTCAATGCAACACTTGGTTTATTTTTGGAACAAGGATCTCTTCAGGATCTGTGTTGTGACTTCGGGCTCTTCAGGCCATGCGAAAGTCAATGCAACACTTGGTTTATTTTTGGAACAATGATCACTTCAGGATCTGTGTTGTGACTTCGGGCTCTTCAGGCCATGCGAAAATCAATGCAACACTTGGTTTATTTTTGGAACAATGATCACTTCAGGATCTGTGTTGTGACTTCGGGCTCTTCAGGCCATGCGAAAGTCAATGCAACACTTGGTTTGTTTTTGGAACAATGATCACTTCAGGATCTGTGTTGTGACTTCGGGCTCTTCAGGCCATGCGAAAGTCAATGCAACACTTGGTTTATTTTTGGAACAAGGATCACTTCAGGATCTTCGGGCACACCAGCAGATTTTATGATTTACTTAATTGGCCATAATAATGATTTTTAATGACCAGTTGCTGTAGCCTTTTTACAAAAAGATCCAAGTAAAAATAGGACTTGGACCATCAAGGGTAGTACCTCTTGAGGCGAGAGGCGTTCTGGGAGTTTGGTTCCATTCCGCCATCAATATTCCTTCGGACTCGGTATGCTCCGCGACCGATGACTTCAGTGATGGTGTACGGGCCCTCCCAGGGCTCCCTGAGCTTGCCTACAAGCCCGATTTTGCGCCTAAGGACCATGTCCCCGATCTGGAACTCTCTTCTTTTGACTCTTTGATTGAAGTGGTTTCGGACTTGCTGTTGGTAAGCAGCCAGCCTGATCCCGGCAGCCTCCCTTCTTTCATCCAGAAGATCAAGATTCTGAGCCAAATGCTGGTTACTTGGTCCCTCGACCCAGGCCTCACTCCAGAGAGTTGGAACTCGGACCTCAGTCGGAATAACAGCTTCGGCACCGTACGCCATGGCAAAAGGGGTCTCTCCCGTGGGTTGTCTGGGGGTCGTTCTGTATGACCAGAGAACTTCGGGCAGTTTCTCTAACCAGGCCCCTTTGGCTTCTTCAAGTTTTTTGGCCAGAGTGTTGAATATAGTTCGATTTGTCCTTTCCGCCTGTCCGTTCCCTTGCGGGTAGCCGACGGAAGACGTGTTCTGGTTGATACCATGTTCGGCAAAGAATGCTCTAACCTCCTTGTTGTCCAGGTTTGTTCCGTTGTCCATCATGATCGTTCTTGGTAGCCCGAATCTGCATATAATGTTGGTCCATACGAACTTGACGACGTGACTCCCTTTGACGGTGGGATAGGCTTCTGCTTCAACCCATTTGGTGAAATAGTCGGTTGCCAGAAGGACGTACGCATTCGACCGGATTGCTTTCGGTAAGGGTCCCACTATATCCATTCCCCACCGGGCGAATGGGTGCGGTACTATAGTGGGATGCAGGAACTCAGCTGGGCGATGGATTGCATCCCCGTGCATTTGACAGGGCTTGCACCTTCGGACGTATTCTTCGGTATCCCGAGAAAGGTAGGGCCAGAAGTACCCTTGAGACAACACCTTATGGGCGAGGGACCTGCTGCCGGAGTGGTTTCCACAGGCTCCACGGTGAATCTCGTGCATCACTGCTCTAGATTCTGACGGCGTGATACATCTCAGGTAGGGACCAGAAAAGGATTTTCGGTAGAGTTGCCCATTTATTATTGAGTACCGAGCCGAATTCCTCCTGACCTTGTGAGCTTCAGCTTTACTTTCAGGAAGAGTTCCATTACGTAAGTAATTTACCAGGGGATCCATCCAACTGGGCTCCCATGGGATGAGCATTACTCGTTCGGGCTCTTGAATGCTGGGCCTCTGAATAAAATCCAACAGTGCAACCCGAGTTAGATCCTCTCCCGCTGAGGAAGCTTGATTAGCCAGGTGGTCAGCCTCAGAGTTTTCATTCCTGGGGATTTGGGTAAAGGTAACTTTGTGAAAACTTTCTGTCTCCTTCAAAACTAGCGCTCGATACAACTTCATTGTCGGGTCCTTTGTTTCGTATTCCCCGTTGATCTAACGGAGAATTAGTTGAGAATCACTGTGTACTGCTAAGGACTGAATTTTGAGGCTTCTGGCTACCCTCAAACCGGATATGACGGCCTCGTACTCTGCCTCATTGTTTGTGGCTGGGAACTGCAACTGCACCGACATATGAAGGCGTGTCCCATCAGGTGTTAAAAATTCTAGGCCAATTCCTGATCCGGAAGAGCTGGCTGATCCATCCACAAAAATCTTCCATGTCTCACTTTCGAGCAAAAAGTCCGCTACAGCCTGTCCTTTGATGGAGACCCTGGGTATGTATGTCAAATCATATATGCCCAACTCGATGGCCCACTTAGAGATTCGCCCTGAAAGGTCAGGCTTCGACATAATAACCCGTAGGGGTGTAGCTGTTGGGACAACGATCGGGTGGGCTTCAAAATAATGCCTTAGCCTTTCTTGGCGTTCACCAGTGACAGAATCAGTTTTTCTTGCCTGCTGTATCTAGTTTCTGCCTCAGCCAAGGATTTACTGGTGTAGAATATTGGCATTTGAAGATTCCCGTCCTCTCTGATGAGGGCGGCGCTGGTTGAGGCGGAGGATACTGCCAAATAAAGGTATAAGACTTCATCGGGGGTTGGTGTAGACAAGACGGGGGGCATGGTCAAATATTCTTTTAGCCCCGCCAGGGCCTCTGATTGTTTGTGACCCCAGATCTCTCCCTTCTTTACCTTTATTGCCTGAAAGAATGATCGGCAGCGATCAGTGAGTCGTGAGATGAATCTGCTAAGTGCTACCACTCTTCCCGTCAAGACTTGAACGTCTTTATGTGTTCGGGGCTCCTTCATCTCTAGCAGGGCTTTGACTTGTGTCGGGCTGGCTTGGATACCTGTCCGGTCCACGATGTGCCCCAGGAACTGCCCAGATGATACACAAAAAGAACACTTTGCTGGATTAAGCTTCATGCCATGGGACCTGAGGGTAGCGAACACTTGGCGCAGGTGAGTGATGTGGTCCTCCTTCTTTCTGCTCTTGACTACAGTATCATCAATGTAGGCTTCGATTACTGTGCCCATCATGCCTTTAAAGATCTTGTTGACCAATCTCTGGAAAGTAGCACCTGCATTTTTCAGTCCGAAAGGCATAACTTTAAAGCAGTATGTACCTGTTTCAGTAATGAAGGAAGTCTTTTCCTCATCCTTAGGGTTCATTTTTATTTGGTTGTAACCTGAATAGGCATCCAAGAAAGTTAGACGGTCATAGCCCGAGGTAGCGTCAACCATCTGGTCGATCTTTGGGAGTGGAAAACTATCCTTCGGGCATGCCTTGTTCAAGTCGGTGAAATCAACGCAAACTCTCCACTTGCCATTTTTCTTTTGGACAACCACGACGTTGGCAAGCCATTCGGGATACCTGACTTCCCGGATGAAGCCGGCCTGGAGCAGTCTGGATACCTCATCTGCTATAATTTGGTTCCGATGTGCACCCATTCGCCTTTGCTTTTGCCTGATTGGTTTGACGTTTGGGTCAACATGCAATGAGTGCTGTGAAACGTCGGGATCTATCCCCGGCATGTCTGTATGCTCCCATGCGAAGACGTCGGAGTTGTCCTGCAGCAATTGTGTTAGTTCTTCAAATTCAGAATCGGTGAGGGTTGTACCTGCAAAAGTAACTTTTTCCGGGCTGTTGGGCACAACACAGATCGGTTGTAGTGGTTCAACCACAGTCGGGGTGCCCGGCTCCCCATTCTTTAATTGCTATTTGGAGCACGAACTTTGCTCCTTCGATCGAGGTACCCTTGGGGCCTGAGCCTTCCGGATCTCCTTCAGAGTGACCGAATAACATTCCTTGGGGGCCACCTGGTCACCCTTGACATCAATGGTGCATGTACCGTCAGGGCTTAAGCATCTCATGACCTGGTGAAGAGTTGAAGGCACACCTTGCATTCGGTGAATCCATCCCCTTCCCATAAGCAGATTGTAGGAGGGTTTGGCGTCCACCACAACGAACGTCTCGTTCAGGGTCCTATGGGCGGCAGACACAGGTAACTGAAATTCACCGATCGGCTCGATCTGCCTGCCGTCAAAACCCGCGATGGGGCACCGGGATGTCATAATTTCAGAAGGGTTGATTTCGAGCTTTTCGAAAGCCCATTTGGTGATTATGTTGGCACTGCTCCCAGGATCGATCACGACTCTTTTCACAAGGCAGTTGGCCACCATTAGGGTCACAACCAGAGGGTCTTCATGCGGGGTTTGGACGCCTCGAAGGTCCGACACCGAGAAAGTGATGTGAGTTTCTTCAGCCTTGTACCGGGCTTCACTAATTTCGTTGACTTTTCTCATTTTGTGGGCTTTCCGTAGATAGCTTCAGCGCGATCCTTCGGTTTCTTTGGGTGGGGGGCCACCATGAATCATATTGATGATTTTAACCGGTTGTGCATCCGAGGGGTTTCGAGGGATGCCGGGGGCGCGTTGATCGGTTCTTGGCCTGTCTAGTTGTACGTAATCCCGGAGTACTCCGCGAAGTAGTAACGTCTCCACCTGTTGCCTTAGATTGCGGCATTCGTTAGTGATGTGTCCGAAATCACCATGGAAAGCGCAGTGTTTTGTCTTGTCTCTCTGGTCAAGTGGTTGTCGCATGGTAGGGGGTTGCTGGAAAATCCCTTTGGCCTTGTTCTCCTGGTAAAGCTTTGCAAGGCTCACCTTCAGGGGTGTTATCCTTTCTTCTAACCTGGGTCGTTTGGATGGCTTTGGGATTGATAATCCCGCTGGGGCAGACGATCCCGGTGGAGTTGATCGCTTCCGATCGGTCAATCGATCCTTGGACTGAATTTCAAGGCCGACAAAGGCTGATCTTCTCTGCCTGATAGTTTCTTCCTCTTCAATTCTCAAGTACCCCTGGGCCCTAGAGTTTAGTTCCCCAATTCCCGATGGAGGGCGCTTCACCAAGGATTGATGGAATTTTGTTCCAGGAATGAGGGCCATCCTGAATGCCTCGACCGCAGAGTGCTGGTCACAATTATCCACAGAAGAGGACTCGATGTTGAATCGGGATAGAAAGCTTTTCAGTGACTCTCCTTTCTCCTGGATCATGGTGAAGAGGCAGGATATGGTCTTCTTCTGTCTCTTGTTTCCATAATACTGGGCGATGAAGAGCCTGGTCAACTGTTGCCAGCTGCCAATGGATCGGGGTGGCTGCTTCCTAAACCATAATAGGGCGGCCTCAGCAAGGCTTGTGGAGAACACCTTACATAGCAGGGACTCGTTCTCGGCGTACATGGTCATTTTCTGATGAATTTGGTATATGTGCTCTTCGGGATCCCGCGTGCCATCATAAGGGGTGAACTGTGGCATAACGAACTTCTTTGGGAAAGGCTCTTGGGTTATTTCCTGAACGAAAGGCGACTGTATCAATTCAGTGGACGCCTGGATGGCCATGTCGTCCGTAGATCGAGACCTCAAATCTCCGAGAACTTTCCTTTGGAACTCGTCCATCATTGCTTGAAGTTTCTGGGGGGTTATAGACTCGTCGACTGCTGGAGCCTTTCGCGAGCACTGAGAAGATTCGGCGTGCTCTTCAGGTTGGTTCAGAGAATGGTCGATCGCCGCCACCGGAGGGTTAGGTGTAACTGCCGGTGAGGCAGCTGCTGGTGGAGCCAACCTCTCCCTGAGCTCTGCATTCTGTTTCTCCAAGGCCATGCTACGTTCCTCTGCAGCCGCCAAGCGGTGAAGAATTTGCTCCATGGTCTGGGAGTCCTCTGCACGATTGTCCTCAGTGGGCAGAATGCCTGCCTGTGAACGGGTGACTGGCATTCTCGTCCGGGGAGGCGGTGAGTGGAGGTTTTTTGGAAGTGGAGGGTCTTTTGCCTGTCAAACAGACTTAGCTTTTCGAGATGGGAAGAAGGAGGCGATTTTACAGGTACCGAAGGGCATTTGAAAAATCAGGAACCTCTCTCGTTCCCACAGACGGCGCCAATGTGTAAACACCTTAAAATGTTCAACACTTCTTCGAATGCCTCTATTAATTTTTGGAATTTCTTTATATACATATCCTAAATGGACTTCATCCTGTATATTTAATCAGGGTCCTCCATTACATACCTCCTCTGAATGGGCTTTATTATTGGGTTCATAAATATCTTGCTGGCCCATAAACTTGATGGGCCTGATGACAGATGGGCTCAATTGGGCTGGACATTTTCACTATTACAGATATGAAAGTCTCAATTTTACAACTTTAAAATTTGGTCATTTTGAAGGTGAGAAAAAACAAAAAGAGGGAGTACCATATTTTTTATTTTCTATTTTCTTTACAATTAGAGAAAACGTTTCCTTAATGGCAAAAATATAAATAAATTGAAAAACAAAATTTTACTTTTACTTCTTCATTTCAGGAAGTAAAAACAAAAAATAAAAAACGTTTTATGTCAGTAAACAAGCCCTCAACTTGATTCAAATTAGGATATTTTGTATGGTAATAACTCATTTAATAACTATATTTAATATTTTAAATTTATTTTTGTAAAAATCATACGATACACAATTGTATACGTCAAAGAATCTGACTTCCCTTTAAATAATGCAGCTTGGGAGTGAGTGTCCCAACTAGAATTACGGTTCAAAATTTACTTATTAGGCAATGACTTTGGAAATCTTATATATATGAACTTATGAAGTTGCATTACCATTTCAAATTTTTAGAGCAGAATAAGTATCTTACATTTATTTCACGAGTTAAAATTATGATTTTGAGAGTCACCATTTCATTCATTTTTTCACTCATACCGATCATTTCAATATTATATAGGGGGGCGTGCGTTAAACCTCCTATAATATAAATATAATGCGTATATAATGCGTATAATATCCTCTTAGTTTGATATATATTTTGTGTTAAATAATATATATGTCATTAGTATAATTCAAAAAACATATATAAATTTGAAATATTATATAAAATTTAAAAATATATATATATAATTTGAAAAAATATATATTAAATTTCAAAATAATATAAAATTCGAAAAAATATAAATTTCAAAAAATTATATAAAATTGGGAAAACATATATAAATTCAAAAAATATATATAAATTTTGAAAAAATATATAAAATTTGGGAAAAATATTAATTTCAAAAAATATATATTAAAATTTGAAAATAAAATATAAAATTCAGGAAAAATATACTTCTATTTTTTACTTTCTTTGACTTTAAATTTTGTTTTGGTGTATTGTACTTTGGTCATTTGTGTTTTTTATACTTCTATTTGCACAACTATTTGAATTTTATATATTTTTTTCAAAATTTATATATTTGTTTCGAATTTTATATATATATTTCAAATTTGAATTTTATATATTATCTTCAAAATTTATATATATATATTGAAGAAAAAGAGTAAAATGGGTGTTTAAAAGAATATAAAAGTCATGTGAGGTGTACGTGACCGGAAAGAAGGGGTTATTCGCACGTTTTCAAAACATGAAGGGGGTGTTTGCACGTTTTTCAAAAGTACTGATATCAATACACATATTTTCAAAATACAAGGTGTTATCCCACGATATTGTTATGTTTTTTTTTCTTAACCCTATTATATATATATATATATATGCAGGTCTTATATATATTCTTATCATGGGACCATGACGTTTCGTTTCCGTACAAGAGATTATGAAGAGCTTCGTTTATCTTTGTTTGTATGTGTATGCTATAGCTGGCGCCTTATAGCCTATAGGTCGAATCACTAGCTTGTTTCTATGGGTCTCATGTGCGAAAGTTTTGTTTTGTTTGAGATTTCATTTTCCTATTTAATTTTGATAAAATGACCACAAATCCATTTTTAATTTCTATAATAGACATCTTTCGTATATGTTTCTTTCAAGTTTCACTAAGCTAAAAGGACCTTAGAGATCGAACCATCTTAATCTTATTATGGTGATGTTTAGATCAACTTGATTTAGATATATTTAATGACATGAATTCAGTATAAAGTATTCCAACTTGTATATAGGATAAGGTAGTACACATTAATAGTGACACATTCGATCTCATATTCTTAAACGTCATGTATAAATATATTTTTTGATTTTTAATATTTTTAGAAGATATTAATATTATTACGTAAGACTTGTATTACTCTGTATTTTCTTTAAACTGCATCCGTTATATTGCGAGAATAACGACATAAATAATTACTTGTAAATTTGTAATAGATCTTATAGGAAGCAGAATTAGTAATTTTAATTTCCTTCATAAATAAAAATTGGCATTATTGTGCATGAGATTGTGTGAGCTCAATGATTGATACCAAACTAGTCCTAAAAACTATTGGCTAAAGATTGACATTAAATGGGGAGGTTATGACTCCCAATCATTGATCTTCACCACTCATTCATAGGTTACCTCAATTCTCAGTACCTCTTCCATGACCTTTCCTAAATTCCTAATTGCTACACATATGGCCCATACCTTAAATTTTGCAGATGGATACAGTTCACTTCTTGTGGGTCGGGTTTTGTAGGGTCCAATTGACAGCTTTGAATTATTCTCAAGTCATCAAATAGGCTCCACCACCTTGTTTCCTCTTTTTCACAATTAAATAATGGCTATCAAGCATCGAACACTAGAGTCACAATTAGACTTGTAAATGGGTAGGATCAGGAGTCCTGATCCGATACGCTTAAATTCGATATCTGATTCGATCCGATAATCCGATGAATTTTCACTTAATTGATCCAAATTTAAATTTTTTTATTTTTGGATATCCGATCCGATTAGATAAAAAAATATTACAAAATATTATTATTATTATTTATTTTTTATGTCATTTTTTAAGAATATTAAACACTAAATTATGTATTTTACAATCAATGCTTATAATACATGACGATAAAAACATAAAAATAAAAAAGCGCAAAAAAAAAAAATGAAACTTAATTAAATATACTATTTAATATTTACATATTAATAATATAATATATATGTGTATATATAAAATTAATCGGATCGGATTATTATTGGATCGGATTAGCATAATCCAAATATAATTTGTTAAAAAATCGGATTATCGGATTCGAATTCTAATCGGGTTATCGGATTTTATTTTCAATTCGTATCCGGCTAATCGGATCGGATTCGGATCAAAATTCAATTCATTGACAGGTCTAGTCCCAAGCTTCCTATATTAGTTTTTAAATTGATAATTTTATTTTTGAATCTTTAAGAAATTAAAATGACTTGTGAGAGAATTTTCTAAATGACATGTACTTTTTGTCTCAAATTTTTTTATATTAATATCAAACATGTCTCTAGAAGTTTGTGTTTTTAATACAAAAATAAATGACTTTAAACTCATAGTACATAATTGAACTTGGACCAAGTTATAAATAGTGATAGAGTCTCTTATCATTAGTTCAATATTTGTTTCAATCACAATTACTATGGTGTGGGTGAAATTTGAGCAGGTGACGTGTTTGTTTTCATATCTTGTTAACAATTATTTACTTCAAAATTAATTAGTGATAGTGAAATTTAAATACAATATAAAAGATATATTATAAAATAATAGATTCATTTCATTCAATACTATATAAGACTTTACCTTCTCCACAATCCAGCTTCCTCATCTTACTCTATATAGACTCATGCGCACCAAGCCATCGTTTGCTCTGTACCGATAACAAATATTTTGATTAATAAAATTTAACTTTTATGTTAATCTATATTATGAGAATTATATAAAGATTAAAATAATAATTTAATTAAAAAATCCGAGTTTATCAAAATATCTCACTCTTATTTTCAAATTGTCAATAATTAAAGAAAAATATCATTTCAATCAAGAAACTGATAATAACATTCCCAATTCATCATATGAAAAACAGTTGTATTGTTCTGGCATAATAATGGTCTGAGAGTAAAGCTAAACTGTAATGGTTAATTAGTAAACATCATACCATGAATTACTTGATTGGACAAAATGTTTTGACTACCATTACTTAATTGAAAATAATTTTTTACTACACTTAGTCTGAAGCTTTTAAGAATATCTCTTAAAATTAGTTGATTTGTAACTTTAATGAACATGGTAAGAAAATAGGAAGTGAAGCAGGCTAATATTTCCCACTAATAGTTTTGTTAAAAGAATAAAATTTAAAAAATATGATTTAAATTCCTAATCGTCAATAGGTGAGAAATAGAATTCCTGCCATCATATTTCATTATTTGATGCTTCAGGATTAGAAGGTAAATATTTTTTTAAAAATCTATTTACCATTTGGTCTAAGTGAAGAAAAAAAAAACAAAGAGAGAGGAAAAACTAAGGGTGCGTTTGGATAGGGGTGTTTCCGTTTTTGTTCTTGTTTTTTTCACTGTTCACGGGAATAAAAACGCGTTTGGGAGCCTTTGATGGTTTTTGTTTTCGTGAACAGTAAAAAAAGCGTTTTCTCACCCTTAGTTCAAAATTTGAGAACACCAAAATGGTGTTTTTTTGTTTTCGGCACTGTTTGTTCTTAGCAAAAAAAAAATTTAATTATTGCAAATTCCCTAACCTTCATCTTCAACCTCCAAACCCTAACTTCCATCTTCAACCTCCAAACCCTAACTTCCATCTTCAACCTCCAAACCCTAACCTTCAAAAGATTTTTTTTTTTTTTTGTTCCCGAAAATTTTTTAGACAAAATTTTCAACAAAATGCGTTTTTGTTTTCGGATTACCCTTAAGACAAGAACAAGAAATTTTTTTGTTCTCAAGAGATAAAAAACGAAAACGAAAACACTAGTTTCCAAACGCACCCTAAACAAATTATGTCTTGTGTGTACCTTTCAAAAAAATAAAATAATAAATTGTGTATTGACTACCAGAATTATAATTAGTGAATCTATTTTAAGTTGGAGTACTCAGGTAATATTTTAACTAAGGATGGTAATTTGCGCATGTACCCTCCCGCCTGTCTCGTATATAGAGATTTTGGGTGGTCCGTTTATACTATATGGGCGAGAATGTGATTGAGAAAAAAAAAACTCAGCGCATTTACAGGGCGGTGATGGTTTTAGGTTACCTCGTCCCGTTTAGACATATTAACATATATAATAAATAAATAAAAATAAGTGCAACTCACTAATTCTAAACTCTATTTTTCTTTTTTAGATTAAAGTGAACCTAATAGACAATCTTATTTTTTTTTGTTATTTTCGGTAAAATGTACTCCCTCCGTCTCATATTATAGGTCCATTTTGGAAAATCTAACTTTTTGAGATGATAACTTTTATTGGTGTAATAGTGAATGAAAAACTAATTTTACCCTTAGTCCCACCAAATGATGTGATGGTTGTAGTTTAGATATTTTATAATTTGAATGATTGAAGGGTAAATTAGTAAATTCACCAAATAAAATGATGTTGACTTTTTTTATTTTGGAATGGGTTGAATAGTGAATGTAGACAATTAAATTGGGACGAGAGAGTATTGTAATTTGGAATGTAGAATAATTTGGTAGTTTATTTAATTTTTATAATGTTGAATTTCGTGTTTTAAGTATATGATTTTGTGAAATTGTTTAATTTTAAAATGACATATTTAAAAATTTCAATTATTAATGGATACCCACGGGAACCCGTGGGTTTTAAAAAACCCGACGGGAACGAGGTGATCTTTCACCATGTTTAGCCAGTTTTGAGCGGAGATGGGTTTTTTTTAACGGTTGTGGGGGTGAAAAAGGGTACACCGCCTAGATTCGCACCCGTTGTCATGCCTAATTTTAACTATTGTGTTTCCTTTCCGAGTCGAGAAATGGAATTTTTTTTGCCCTGTCGGTCTGAATTTTTAGAAACATACCATGTTTATGTTGACATGATATCATTTTTTGGACTCAGACCAAATAAGATCAAATTGTATATTTTTTGACCTACCAAATTGATGAATCCAATTGGTCTGTGTTCTAAAAACCCATGTAAAGTGACATGTATAAGTACATTTCTACCCTTTGACTTATATATTCCCTCGTAAAGTGACAAATTTATGACCATAGTGCCCTTTGGTACTAAGTACATTTCAAGTTTTTGAAATGTAAAAGTTTCTCAGTTCTGGATATAAAACCACATCATGTTGAATAAACCAACCCAGACAACTAACACAACATGCTGTGGGCCTGTGGCTATGCGGAACTATCAGCCTCCTTGGGTTCTTCTTTTCATTTTTAATATTTACATTTTAGCTATCTTTTAAAAATTCAACTATTATGAAATAAACACACAAGTCCCTTAAAATTGTAAGATTATTGTTATTCTATATCTTCAAAAATAGATTGTTATTCGATTGACATACCATATACATTATTTAATTTGAAATAGAATTTTCAGTTAAATGCTAGTAGTAATGGTAATAATTTATAATAATAAAAAAATTCTGAATACTTTCTTAAGATGATATTTGTTATATAACTACTAAAATCATACTATTATCTTCGTTAATAGGTTTTGGGAGTATAGACATGAAAGAATGAAAATAGGTGATACCATGATAACAAGAATATGCTTATAACAATAATTATATATATATATATATTTTGAAAGGTAATAACTATATATTATATATATGTATATTAAGGTTTGTAATTATAAATTTCGATAGCTTTACATTGTATAAATCGTTAAATTACTTTTTATTTTGATTATTAAAATCGTGTTATATCTAAATCCTATGTGATTTGTTTACTATAATTTTTTATTTTAAACTTTAATCAAAGTATTAATGATAGATTTGTGCCAAATAAAATAAAATTATTGAAGAAAAAAATGATGAAAATTATTATTATTTTAAAAAAAATTAATACAATTGTTGAAGAAAATTTGATACTAGTCTTAATACAATTGTGGAAAAAAAATAATTTAAATTAATTTAATGATTTATACAATGTAAAGCTATCAAAATTTATAATTACAAACCTTAATATACATATCTATAATATGTAATTATTACCTTTCAAATATATATATATATATATATATATTAAAAAAATTAATACAATTGTTTAAAAAAATAATAATGAAAATTTGAATGGACAGAGAAGTGAGTGATTGCTTGAATGTTGAGTTGTTTCACGGGTGAGAGAGTGAGATAAGGGTAGTTTAGGATTTTGCTTAGTTTTTATTTTAACTCAAATAAAAAATTAAGGGTAAAATCATCAATTCACTTGCTTTTTAATACAAAAAGTGAATTTGAGGTACCAGTGCACATATATTGCAATAGTATAATTTCACCCTCCAATTTGAAAGGTGAGGGGTTCGAACCTTTTAGGAGGCATTGTGGGTGTAGTGTGTGAGTTTCTTACCATTAAAAAAAAAAATTTAATTTGGAATCTAAATAAAATTTAGAATCAAAACTTGCATATGACTGAAATTTGCCAATTTGCGACTATCACATATTAGAATAAAATGCGTCATATTACTAATTCAATTACTCAAACTGATTTGAATTTTGTGTTCCTTAAATTTTCGAACTTCTATTTTAATAAAATTAGAGTGATCATTTTTCTTTAGGGTTATTATCACAAAACTTCATGAAGTTTCTTCAAATAATCAAATTACCCTTTGACCTACCAAATAATCCCCTAACCTTTTCAATTTGATCATTGTCCCGCTCCACCATCAAATTGACAAATGATTAATTATCTTGACACCCCCTGAAATTTGTTCTATCTTCAATCACATCCCTCAATGTACATGTGAGTTTTCCCGGCCCATGAAAAAGCTCGTCCCGACCGGAGCGATCCAGGAATGGTCCGAGATTGTGACCCGACCATTGTGCCCACGTCATAACCCGACCGATACATCAGCCCCGTGGTCCGAGAAGTATCTTGCCCCGACCCGAAAAGCATTTTTGAAGAAACTCGAAGGCCCATAAGCTCAAGGCAATGTCATGATATAGGACCTATATAGCTGACGTGTAAAGGAATATATTGTGTAAAGTTGAAGGTGTTGCCCTAATGGGCCAAAGGCCCATTGGAAAAATGTATATAATTCAATGAAAAGAGATCCTTTTTTATGTTGTGCAAATATTGTATCTACACAATGGCGCCGTCTGTGGGAATTTAGGTCAGATCACCGACCATCTTCCTACCTCCAAAAAAGCTGAGTGAAACCCAGATACACCTTTCATACCATCCTCATTGTCCAGATATAACGATGACGGTAACCAGATCCCATTCTGAAGCACTGATTCCCGACACCGGACAACCAAGCGCCCCACCATCGATTGAAAATCTCCTGCAGCGACTGGCGGAGGCGGAGAAACGCAGCCAGGCCGCTGAGGCAAGGAGCCTGGCGGCGGAAAGGAGGAGTGAGGAACTCCTCGCGAGATTGAATCAGGCAACTATCCCACAGATAGTTCCCGATCAATCACAGACCCAAGGTGATGCCCAAACACGAGAGGAGCATGGTGAAACATCTCACCGGCCAGGCAAGGCCCCGGCTACCGGCGATACTCCAGTTATCGACGAACCTTTGACGTCGCAGAAGCTCCAGGAGATGATGGCAGAATTTCAGAAGAAAGTCATGAATGATCTGAGAGCCAGATCCACCGATGACCAGGCCCTCAGAGCCTCTGCCGACTCGGTTCAGTCGCCCTTCAGTGTGGAGATCACCTAGGAACCCTTCCCAAGGAAGTTCGTCATGCCCAGATTCACTCCTTACGACGGAACGAAGGATCCCGAGGAACATATCTACCAGATCCACCAGAAGATGACGATGTACGCCGAGAACGAAGCCCTGCTATGCAAAGTTTTCCCGACCAGTCTTATCGATGCACCGCTCCTCTGGTTCAGAAAGCAACGGCCGAGATCCATTGGCAGCTGGCAGCAATTATCCGATCTCTTTGTGGCGCAATATTTCGGGAACAAGAGGCAGAAGAAGACCATCTCGAGCCTCTTCACCATGACTCAGGAAAAGGGTGAATCCCTCAAGAGCTTCCTGTCCCGATTCAATGTCGAGTCGTCCTCCATCGACAACTGCGACCAACACTCTGCCGTGGAGGCCTTCGGGATGGCTCTCATCCCGGGGACCAAGTTTCACCAATCACTTGTGAAGCGACCTCCCTCGGGAATAGGAGAACTCAATTCCAGGGCACAAGGCCACTTGAGAATCGAAGAAGAAGAAGCAACCCGACAGAGGAGAGCAGCACTGGTCAGTGTGGAATTGAAATCAAAGGATAAAACGTCAGACAAATCCCGACATGATATGAATCGTAAACGCTCGAATCCCCCGAGCCACTCTTCATCTCAGTTTCCCCCTCAACCCGATAGACGTGCAAAGATTGAAGAGAAGATTACTCCATTAAAAGTGACGCTTGCCAAGCTTTTCCAGGAGAACAAAGCTCGAGGAATCTTCCAAACTCCTCCCCCAATCAGGCAATCCCTTGACCAAAGGGATAGATCCAAGCATTGCGCCCTTCATGGTGATTTTGGCCACATGACCAACGATTGCCGAAACCTAAGACGCCAGGTGGAAGGAATGATAGCCCGAGGGGAACTGAAGGATTATATCCAGAGGGATGGTCCTAGGGCCAACCCACCAGCACAATATAACCAACAGAATCAGGGTCCTGCTCACCCGGTCAGGATCATCAATACGATCCATGGGGGTCCCGATCCACAAAGCAGCGAAGGATCGAGACGTACACAGATGAGAAGAGCACATCAGATCGCCAGGATATCTGGGATAAACGAGATCCACCACCGAACGGGGCAATCTCAGATACTCTTCTCCCAGGAAGACCTGCGGCACATCCAGGTCCTGCACGAGGACCCGCTAGTCCTCACTCTGATGGTCTCGGGATGTCTTGTGAAGAGGGTCATGGTTGACCCGGGAAGCAGCGCCAACATCATGACCAAATGGGCTTTTGATAAATTGGAAATCAACCCGAGTGACATCGCGACTTCCCGAAACCCAATTGCCGGGTTCGACGGAAAACAAGTCGAGCCTCTCGGGGAGGTCAGGCTACCTGTGACGGCGGCCCAGAGAACTCTGTCCGAAACTTTCGTGGTGGTGGACGTGAAACCATCGTACATTCTTCTTATGGGAAGGGGATGGATACACAGAATGCAGGGGGTACCGTCAACTCTCCACCAAATGATGAGGTGCGTTGGCCCAAATGGGTACGACATAATCGACATCAGAGGGGATCAAGTGGCGGCCAAGCAATGCTACGCCGTCACCATCAAAGAAATGAAGGACAATCCCGATCGAAAGAGATCCCGAGAGGACGATCATGACCTGGAGTCCAAATAGCAACTACAGGACGGGGAGTCGGGTCCCCCGATCGTGGCAGAGCCTCTGCAGCCGGTGTCTGTAATGCCCGATAAGGTCACCTACGCAGGTACAAGCCTCACCACTTGTGAATTGAATGAACTGACAACATTCCTACAGGACAATCATGACGTCTTCGCGTGGGAGCATACTGATATGCCCGGCATCGACCCCTCCATAGTCCAACACACATTACATGTCGATCCAAATATTCGACCCGTTCGACAAAAACAAAGGCGAATGGGGGGCCAAAGGAACCAAATCATAGCCGACGAGGTGTCCAAGTTGCTGGAAGCCGGATTCATCAGAGAGGTCCATTATCCCGAGTGGCTGTCCAATGTGGTTGTTGTGCAGAAAAAGAACGGGAAATGGCGAGTCTGCGTCGACTTCACCGACTTAAACAAAGCTTGCCCGAAAGACAGTTTCCCCCTGCCCAAAATAGATCAAATTGTCGATGCTACTGCAGGCTACGAGAGGTTAACCTTCCTGGATGCCTACTCGAGTTACAACCAAATCCCGATGGACCCAGGGGATGAGGAAAAAACCTCCTTCATTACGGAAACAGATACCTATTGCTTTAGAGTTATGCCTTTCGGACTAAAAAATGCAGGAGCCACCTTTCAAAGACTGGTGAACCGGATATTTAAAGGGATGATGGGCACAGTAGTCGAGGCTTACATTGACGACACGGTTGTCAAGAGCAGAAATAAGACTGACCACTTGGGGCATCTCCGTAAGGTGTTTGATACCCTGAGGAAACACGGGATGAAGCTCAATCCAGCAAAATGCTCCTTCGGGGTGTCCTCGGGACAGTTTCTGGGACACATAGTTGATCGGTCGGGCATTCAAGCCAGTCCGACCCAAGTAAAGGCTCTGCTCGAAACCAAAGAGCCATCCACACACAAAGAAGTTCAAATCTTGACCGGAAGGGTCGTGGCATTAAGCCGATTCATTGCAAGGCTGACCGACCGTTGCCGACCCATCTTCCAGGCGATCAAGGCAAGAAAGGGAGAAGTGTGGGGACCCGAGCAAACTAGAGCCTTGTCCCGATTGAAGGAGTACATGCTCAAGCCTCCCATTCTTGCAACACCCGAGCCCGATGATGTCCTGCTCTTGTACCTGGCAGTATCATCAGTTTCAACTAGCGCCGTGCTCATCAGAGAGGACAGGAACCTCCAGATGCCCATCTTCTACACCAATAAGGCACTAGCCGATCCCGAGACACGGTACAGCAAGCAGGAAAAGTTGGTCTTATCCCTGATCAATGCCAAACGACGTCTCAGGCATTACTTCGAAGCTCATCATATCATTGTCCCCACTACCACTCCCATTCGTGTACTTATGGCAAAGCCCGATCTTTCCGGAAGAGTTTCCAAATGGGCCATTGAACTGGGAATTTATGACATAACTTACGTACCCAAAGTCTCGATCAAAGGACAGGCCGTGGCCGACTTCCTCTTGGAAGGGGAAACCGAGGAGATCGACCAGCCCGATGAGTTGGTAACGTGGAAGTTATTCGTGGACGGTTCAGTGTGCGTCAATGGAGCAGGTGTCGGGCTTGAAATACATACTCCCGACGGGACTAAGTTACAAGCCTCGGCACAATTACAATTCTCAACCACCAACAATGAGGCAGAGTACGAGGCAGTTATATCAGGATTGAGATTAGCCAAGAGCCTTCAAATTCAATCCCTATCCGTGTACAGTGACTCCCAGCTAATTGTCAGGCAAATAACCGGTGAATAAGAGACAAGGGATCCGAAAATGGAATCTTACAGAGCGCTGGTGCTCAAGGAATCAGAAAGTTTTCAAAAGTTAACATTCAGCCAAATCCCTCGGGAAGAAAACACCTCGGCCGATCACTTGGCGAATCAGGCATCCGCAGCTGGTGAAGACATGACTCGGGTAGTACTGACCGACTTCATCACTGCACCGAGCATCATAAAGCCCGCTGAATTGATATGTCTAGTTCCCCGAGAACCAAGCTGGATGGATCCTATAATCAACTATCTAAATATCGGGGCTCTACCGACTGATAAGGCAGAGGCAAGGAAAATTAGAATGAAGTCAGCCCGGTACTCGATCATCCAGGACCAGCTCTACAGAAAATTTTTCTCGGGTCCGTATCTACGGTGCGTAACTCCTTCCGAGGCAGAGACAGTAATGCAAGAGATACATGCTGGAGCTTGTGGAAATCATTCGGGTGCCCGGTCTCTTGCCCATAAAATCCTGTCCCAGGGTTATTTTTGGCCCTACCTATCCCGAGATTCGGAGGAATATGTGCGCAGGTGCAAAGCCTGTCAGATGCACGGTGATGCCATACTGCAGCCCCCGGAATTCTTGAACCCGACAATCGTCCCGCACCCTTTTTCCCGATGGGGAATGGATATTGTCGGACCACTTCCAAAAGCCATCAGGAAGAATACCCATGTACTCCTCGCCACCGACTATTTCACCAAGTGGGTTGAGGCCGAGGCTTATCCATCAATAAAGGGGAGCCATGTAGTCAAGTTCATATGGAGTCACATCATCTGCAGGTTCGGGGTACCTCGGACCATCATGATGGACAACGGCACCAACCTAGACTGTGAACCGGTCAGGTCGTTCCTGGCCCAGCACGGAATAAATCAAAACACCTCCTCTGTAGGATACCCGCAAGCCAATGGACAGGCAGAAAGGACCAATCGTTCCATCTTCAACACTCTGGCAAAGAAACTCGAGAAGGCCAAAGGAGCGTGGTTGGACAAGTTGCCAGAGGTACTATGGTCGTATAGAACCACTCCCCGACAACCGACCGGTGAAACACCTTTTGCCATGGCATATGGGGCAGAAGCCGTAATCCCCACGGAGTATGCCGTCCCAACGCTGAGATCACTGGCCTGGGATGAGAAAACAAATAATCAATGCTTGTCACACGAGCTCGACCTACTGGAAGAAAAAAGAGAAATTGCCGGGATAAGGCTGGCAGCTTACCAACAACGGGTCAGGAATCACTTCAATAAAAGAGTAAAAAGGAGGGGATTCCAAGTTGGAGACATGGTCGTCAGGCGGAAAATTGGACATGTGGGCAAACTCCAAGAGCCATGGGAGGGACCCTACACCGTCACTGAGGTAGTTGGGCGCGGGGCTTACCGACTACTCAGAAATTTTGATAATCGAAGGGAGCCTAACACACAGAATGCATCCCGACTCAAGAGGTATTATCCCTAGGGATACTCTATTTCAATTACTGTAAAGAAAGGCCACTGGAGCCCGAAAGATAAAAATAGAAGTTCAATTTCTTCCCGATCATATCTAAGCCTACCTAAAGCGTCTCCATGATTATATAAATTTAAAAACCTAAATGTTGAATCCTCTCCATGGGCCCAAAGCGCCCGAGAGATCTTCACAGACCCACCAGTGGTCGGGTTTTATCTCAAAACCTAAGTGTTGACTCCTCTCCATGGGCCCAAAGCGCCCGAGAGATCTTCACAGACCCACTAGTGGTCGGGTTTTATCTCAAAACCTAAGTGTTGAATCCTCTCCATGGGCCCAAAGCGCCCGAGAGATCTTCACAGACCCACCAGTGGTCGGGTTTTATCTCAAAACCTAAGTGTTGAATCCTCTCCATGGGCCCAAAGCGCCCGAGAGATCTTCACAGACCCACCAGTGGTCGGGTTTTATCTCAAAACCTAAGTGTTGAATCCTCTCCATGGGCCCAAAGCGCCCGAGAGATCTTCACAGACCCACCAGTGGTCGGGTTTTATCTCAAAACCTAAGTGTTGACTCCTCTCCATGGGCCCAAAGCGCCCGAGAGATCTTCACAGACCCACCAGTGGTCGGATTTTATCTCAAAACCTAAGTGTTGAATCCTCTCCATGGGCCCAAAGCGCCCGAGAGATCTTCACAGACACACCAGTGGTCGGGTTTTATCTCAAAACCTAAGTGTTGAATCCTCTCCATGGGCCCAAAGCGCCCGAGAAGATCTTCACAGACCCACCAGAGGTCGGGTTTTATCTCAAAACATAAGTGTTGAATCTCTCCATGGGCCCAAAGCGCCCGAGAAGATCTTCACAGACCCACCAGAGGTCGGGTTTTATCTCAAAACATAAGTGTTGAATCTCTCCATGGGCCCAAAGCGCCCGAGAAGATCTTCACAGGCCCACCAGAGGTCGGGTTTTATCTCAAAACATAAGTGTTCAATCTCTCCATGGGCCCAAAGCGCCCGAGAGATCTCACAGACTTATGGTCCGATGGCATCATTAGTCCTACCAAGCTACAATTCAAAATCCCAATTTTTATTAATAAAGCGTCGGATCATGCATATTCCCGGCAAAGATTGAATAGGTGAATTCACTTATATTAAAAGGGGCCCCAGTGGCCAAGGCTGATACAACAAAGCTTTGACACAGTTGTTGCAAACAAAATAAAAAGCAAAAATCTAAGGGAAAAGCCCTATTCTTCCACCGGAGGGTCCTCATTGCCACCTGAGGCTTGGTTCTCGAGGGATTGTGCTTGGGGCTCATCCAGGCCACAAGGACAAGGCGGAGCGGGCAAGGGACCCTGAAGGAACTCAACAAACGCCAGGTCCTCAGGTTCCGCCTCGGGATCAACATACGGAGGTCCCACTCCTATGCTGAGATCAAGGTCTTCTATGGTCGGGATGTATCGGTCACCCTCAGGCTTTTGAAGCTCAGTTATGCATTCCCGCCAGCCCTGCTCGTAACGATACTTGCTGGTGAGCACAAAACGAGCGATCATCTGGTTGCCTCCCTTGTGACACATTTCTACCCGAGATCTCTCCACACCTAGTGCATTCTCAACCTCGACCTTCTCCTCAAGCAGCTGCTGTCCCGAAGTCTTTAACTTCTCAATTTCTTCGGTCAGTGCCTGCACTTGAAGAGTTAGGACTTCCCGAGCCTGGACTTCTCGGTTAGCCATCTCTTCAGCCTCCCGAGCCTTACCCTCAAGGTCGGAAATCGTTGCCTTGGCAGCTGCAAGCTCTAGGGTCGCCGCCTTGGCAGATGCGAGCCCTTCCTCTGCTGCGACGGCCCGGTATGTCAAGGACTGAATCTTCTCGTTGGCCTTTTTGAGCTGTTCCAAGGCCTTGACACACCCAGTTTTGTGGACCTGAACATCCCGATTTAGGGCGTTAATGACTCGGGCATCTTCCTCAAGCTTGCAATTATACGCCTGTGTAGCGTGAAGCATCTGAAAGCAGGGATGTTAGCACAAAAGATCAGGGATGAAATAGAAGCCAATACACGAGGATAGAGAAATTATTACCTTTATTGCAAGCTCAGGCCCGTCCAGAGCCAGGTCCAGCCTGTCGTACCGACCCATGGCCAACCTATCAGCCGGGGTCCACACCCCCAGGGCCATCTCTCGCAGAGCTTCAGGGTTGTCGATCGTCTTGTCCGCCACCCCCACATATGGATGACCCTTTCGAGTCTCCAGCCTGAAGCGAGGGCCATGGGGAACTTCTATCCCACTCTCAGCAGCTTTCTCGATCTCTCTATTGTCCTGTTTCCTGACATTTTTGGAAATGGCAGTACTCAGCTTGGATGGACGGGATCGATCATGTTCCTCATCATCCGAGCCTAGGTCTCGGGCATCCGATACTGAGGAAGGAACACCAAGTGCAACGCTTCTGCTAGAACTGGGTCTGACTGAATGATCTGCCCGAGGAGGATCCGCCCGAGGAGGACTCAGACTCGTACCTCCCGAGCTCGGGACCAGGGCACGACCATCCCCGACCTCGGCCGCATCCGATGCACCAATTTATGGGCCATCAGTAGGGGGAGGCGGGGGTGTGACGGGATGACTCTCTGCCGGAATAGGAGGGGGGAGCGTGCCAACGGGACCTCCGGTGGGTCCTGCCGATTGATGGCTTGCTGGATTCTCGCTAACTGGCGGTATATCGGGATTTTCAGAGACTGGAGGGATATCTACCCCACAGATGAAGGATGTAGAGCCAGTATCAACCCTTCTTGCCCTCTTGATCGAAAGTTGGGGCAGGCTAACCACCTTCCTTTTCCGTTGATCCCCAGACATTTTTCTCTTGAGCTTCTTGGTTCCTGATGACTTGGACTTCATTTTCCTTGACCCTGACGTAGTCGCAGCAGAACCCGAGGCAATCCTTGAGGATAATTCTCCCGATGCAAACTCCTGCAATACAGATCCAGTCAGGCAATTCTGGCTATCCATTAAATCCTGACTCCACACTTTAGCACGCAACAACTCAAATCGAGCCCTTATATACCCGACACCCCTCTTCTCCCGAGGAGCCTTCAGGAAATCCATCACTTGCGTACCCAACTTATCATTGCACATTTCGCAGTGGCATGAGGCTCGGGTATGAAAACTCTTAAATTCAGGAAGTCGGGTGGGCTGGAATACATGGTATACAGGGATGTTCATAGCATCGGGATGTCGCCACTGACCACTCACTATTATCATCCTCTTTTTCCACCCCTTGTTGGACGTCGGGGCGTTATCACACAACTTCCTCTTGACGTAGGAAGTCAGGTTGTACCGACCCCTATTATCCTTCTGTTTTTGAAGTTTGTAGGAAAGCAGAAGCTCGGCCAAACCTAAGTCTAGATTCAGTTCCTTATTAATGAACATGATCATGGCCAGGATCCTATAAAAGTTGGGACCGACTTGAAGGGGGGCTAGTCCCAAAGTAGCCAAAGTCAGGAGGAAGAAAGGGTGAATGGGAAACTTTAATATAGCCAGGTGAAATGAGGAAAGCAGTATCTCCCCATCTTTCAGACCTTCCCCGATCCTGAAATCTTTGTCCCGAGGGTAGTGCCTAACCTCAACCCCTTCAGGGACCCTGAGGCTCCTAAGTTGAGCGTCTTTCCTATATTTGGTTGGGAGAGGGTCAGTGCAGAAGTTCTCCTCCTCCTCGGCATCCTGACCCGCCTCGACATCATCCTCTACTGCCCGATCCCCTTCTTCCTGAGTGACTTCCGGGGGACTAGACCTAATGACCCGAGTAATATCTACGGACGGGGTGCTCTCCGAGACATCAGGATCAGTAACAGTTAGGTTAGTATCTGTCACTTGCAGATCGCTAACCGACCTGGTATCATCACTCCCCGACATATTTGACGAAATGATAGAAAATTGAGAAGAACAACTTACAAAAATACAAAGATGATTCCGGCAATCTCTCCTTGAGTTTTTCCTCCGGCTAGGTGGTTTGCAGAAACCGGCAACTGTACCAAGAAACAGAGAAGGATGCGTCCGGTCAAACGCTTTGCAGCACGGTCCAAAACACTTCACACGGTGTAAAAATCAATTAAGATCGCTGATGTTTGCAGAAATTGATGAGACAATATGGAGATTCTGTAGGTGAGAATGGATTTGAGTTGCAGATAATGCTTGAGTATGGCAGAGAAAATAATGAGAAGTAATCCAAAAACAGTGCAAGTGTGATGTATGTGGGTTATATATAGATAGGTATGACGTTTCGGTCACCCGGGTCAGAGTATCGGATCGACATGACCCGGCCCATCTCACACAAATCTATGCCATCTCAGCCACAAGATCAAATTGCAATGATGGCGACAGCTGCAGCATTAAAGGCGTCCCGCATCGTCCGGCACGCGTCCCCTCATCATCCGCCACGCGTCCCGCGCATCAACCCCGAGGACTTTTTGATGGGCCTTGAGATTCTTTCACCTAATGGGCCCATTGGATGCAGGCCCATAAGCTAAAAGAGGGCCTGTGTACATGTGAGTTTTCCCGGCCCATGAAAAAGCCCGTCCCGACCGGAGTGATCCAGGAATGGTCCGAGATTGTAACCCGACCATTGTGCCCACGTCATAACCCGACCGATACATCAGCCCCGTGGTCCGAGAAGTATCTTGCCCCGACCCGAAGAACATTTTTGAAGAAACTCGAAGACCCATAAGCTCAAGGCAATGTCATGATATAGGACCTACATAGCTGACGTGTAAAGGAATATATTGTGTAAAGTTGAAGGTGTTGCCCTAATGGGCCAAAGGCCCATTGGAAAAATGTATATAATTCAATGAAAAGTAATGAGAAGAGATCCTTTTTTGTGTTGTGCAAATATTGTATCTACACTCAAGTTTGACAATCATCATTTCTACCCCTGATTTTTTCAAACTCACATAATTTACATCACTTATACCTAAAATACCCTCAAAGTTGAGATATTTGGTGTTTGAAAACAAAGTTTACTAGCCTCATTTTTTATTATCCAAACAAACCATTAATTTTTTTATTTTGGCATAAATCAAAAAACAAATTCGTTTATAGTAAAATATTTAAAAAATGAAAAAAAGTTAGTCCCTCAAACACATTTTTGCATAAATAAAAACAAAGTAGGCTAAAATATTATTTTACGAAAAAAAATAATAATGTCAAAATATATATTTTTTCGAACTACCAATCAAATTAAAATATAAAAACACAATTATAAAATATTATTATTTTTATATAAAATTATTTTGCCGAAATAATTTGATTTTTTATAAAAAAATAATGGCAATTTATATATATATATATATAAATAAAAATATTTTATAATTGTTTTTTTTACCCTTTGGAAGTTCGAAAAAAATATTTCGGGCATTATTATTATTTTTTTTTGTAAAACAATATTTTACCCTACTTTTTTTATTTATGCGAAAATATTTTTGAGGGAATATTTTTTTCGAAATAAAAAAAATTAGGGTAGAAAATATTTCGAACTAACAATAGATTTTTTTTTGTTTTTAAAAAATATTTTACTATAAATGAATTTATTTTTTGATTTATGCCAAAATAAAAAATTTATTGACTGGTTTGGATAATAAAACATGAGGTTAGTAAACCTTTTTTTAAACACCAAATATCTCAACTTTGATAGTATTATAGCTATAAGGGGTGCAAATGATGTGAGTTTGAAAAAATCAGGAGTATACATAATGATTGTCAAACTCGAGAGGTGTAATTGAAGAGGAAACAAACTTAAGGGGGTGTCAAGATAATTAAACGTTTGTCAATTTGATAGTGAAGGGGGACATTGATCAAATTAAAAAGATTTGGGGTTATTTGATATGACAGGTCAATCTGATTATTTGGTGAAACATGAGGAGATTTTGTGATAATAAACTCTTTTCTTTATTTAATCAAACTAATCTGGCATTTTCATTAATTACGAAATCAATAGGTTCCATTATATTTAAAGCGGTTAAAAACAATTTGGTTATTGTGCATCCAAGCAACCCAACTGAACAATGTGCCAAAAACAGAAAGGTCAAAAAGAGAGGAAACGAAAATAATTAAGGCGCGTAAATAACACCGCTCAACCAATACTCGAACAATCCGCATCCGGGTCACACCCAACGTCACATTGAATCCGTACTCCAGCCTCAATTAACGCGCCAATTCGTACTCTAATATTCGAGAGTGCTAAACACGCTCCTTATATAGCGTGTGACTTCAATTTCTGTAATTTCGTATCCTCAATCCTACGTGCGAAGAGACAATACTGCAAATGAAGCTACCTCATCGTATCAGAATAGGTTACTCTCTTTTCAGTTTTTGCCTCTCATTATAGGATATAGGGTTAACTTTATTTATATGGTTAATTCCAGTAAACCCCCTATACTATTCAGATTAATCAACTAACTTATTGTGTGTTCACTTTGCCTCATATATTATTCAATTTCATCAAATTATCCCCTTACTTCTCAAAATGCCTAAACTACCCTCAATAGTATAAGGGGGTTTAGTGAATTATTTCGGAAAAAAGAATATATACTTTTTGCAAAAAAAAAAAAATCGAAAAAAATCATATTTTGTTCCAAAATATGAATTTTTTTTGCGAAAAAGTATATATTATGTTCCAAAATATTTTTTTTGTTTTCGAAAAATATTTTTTTTGCAAAAAAGTATATATTATGTTTCAAAATATGAATTTTTTTTTCGAAAAATAATTTTTTTGCAAAAAATATATATTATGTTCCAAAATATAATTTTTTTTCTGAAAAATATTTTTTTGCGAGAAATATATATTATGTTCCAAAATATGATTTTTTTTGCAAAAAATTTTTTTTTTGCGAAAAAGTATATATTATGTTCCAAAATATGAATTTTTTTTTGCGAAAAATATATATAATTTTCCAAAATATGATTTTTTTTCCGAAAAAATTTTTTCAAAAAAAAAATTCATATTTTGGAACATAATATATACATTTTTGTTCCAAAATATTATTTTTCGAAAACAAAATTCATATTTTGGAACATAATATATACTTTTTTGCAAAAAAAAATATTTTGGAACATAATATATACATTTTTGTTCCAAAATATTATTTTTCGAAAAAAAAATTCATATTTTGGAACATAATATATACTTTTTCGCAAAAAAAAATATTTTTCGAAAAAAAAAATCATATTTTGGAACAAAATATGATTTATTTCTAATTTTTTTTTTTGCAAAAAGTATATATTATTTTTTCCGAAATAATTCACTAAACCCCCTTATACTATTGAAGGTAGTTTAGGCATTTTGAGAAGTGAGGGGACAATTTGATGAAATTGAATAGTATAGGGGGCAAAGTGAACACACAAGGGGTTAGTTGATTAATCTGGATAGTATATGGGGGTTTACTGAAATTAACCCTTATTTATATCCCCTAAGATTTACTTTAACTTTAATAACACTCTCTCAAATTTGAATATCTTCAATTACATCCTATCATATTTGATATTCTCATCACTTGCATCCCTTAACGATGACATCATCCTAATATTTTTTGTAAATACCTAAATTACCCTCAATCTAAATCCTAGAGTTGTTTGGAAACAAGGATAAATAATTTTATCAATTTGACACCCTCCAATAATTTAATAATTTAATTTGTATTAAATTTTAAAAATATATATAAAATTCGAATATATATTTATTAAAATTTGAAAAATATTATAAATTCAAAAATAAATACAAAATTAAAAATATATATTTTTTGATTTTTTTAAAAAAAACATATTAAATTCAAGACAAATATATAAAATTAAAAAAAAAACATATAAAATAAAATAATATTTTTTAAAAAAAATTTGAAAAAAATTATTAAATTAAAAAATAAATATAAAATTCAAAAACTCCAACACCAACCCCAAATATTCACAAACAAATATTTAATTTTTTTGGAAACAAATTTTTTTAATTTGTGAATAAAAATTAAATCCTAAAACCCCCAACCTAACCCCAAATATTTAATTCTTACAAACACATTTTATTTTTTGAAAACTAATTTTTACACATTCCTCACTCTCCTCTCTCTCACACACACACACACACACAACATGCACATATATATATATATATATATTCATATATACACACACACACACATATATATATATCTACACCACCCCCACCCCCACCCCCTATTTTCGACCCATTTTTGATCAATTTTCAAAAATGGCGGTGGTAGTAAATTGATTGAAGGGTTGCTCGTGATAGTGATGGTTGGGGTTGGGGGTTATATTGATTCTAAGGGGGTGTTTGGTTTATGAGTTAAATTGGTTTAAGGATTAAATTAATTTAAAAGGTGTTTAGCATAAGGGATATTTTAGATATTTAACACCATGATGGGGTGTAATTGAAGTAAAAGTAAACCTCAGAGGAAATGAAGATAACCCTAAAATATATTACAAATAATATATATTTACCTCTTGATATTTAAATAAATATTGATAAACTTACACATCAATTGAGTTTTCATCTTTTATTATGATGACAACCTTTAAATCGTTAATAATTAATTATTAAATTGCAAGTAGTAGTGAGAAGAGTTGAGTAATTATGAACTGAAGAGCAAACTTAGTAAAATTATATTTATGTGTAATTGGAATATTTTCCATCATATTCTTTGTTGTGATGAAAGCCCCTATGGAAAATTATAAGGGAATTAAAGACCCCTTTAAAATGATAAGCAAAGAAAAGAAAGAGGGTGAAAAATGTCCCGACTAGGTTGGGACAATTATTGGTTTTCTTAATTTTCTATTTCAATTTTGGGGTAATTCTTACAAGGGCGTTGAGCTGCTCATTTGTTTTTTAATTCTAAATAAACAAGGGTAAATTTCAACTAGGCTAGCTAAGATTTGCTTATATTTTACATAGACTCTTTTCTTTTCAATAATCACATGTTGAAATTACATTGCTAATCTTGATTATTTAATAGTAATATATATATACATATACAAGGTCAATCCTGAAATTCCGAAAATAAGTTGAGGCTCTCAACAATAGCAAATATGAGGCCCCTTTAGATGTAAGGCTTCATGTGCTTAAAAAATTATAAGTGCAAAAAAATATACTAAAAAATACATTAAATTTATTAATATTTAAAACATAAAAAACAACTTTCATCTTGATATTGTCGTGAAAATTTGTTATTGTTGGGGAGTGCAGTAGTCGCTAAAATCTCAAATGTAGTCGTGTGAAAAATTGTTGTAGTTGTGCGAGTGCGGCAGTACAATAACTTAAGTGTAGTTACCAAATATTGTGCACTTGCGAGAAAATCAGGATAATAGATTGAATTGAATTATACTTTAATTTCCTTAAGTTGAAAATTTGAGTTTTTTTTTTTTTAGTTTATAGTAACTGAAATATAAATTTTGGGAGCCTAAAATTCTGAAATTGGGTTTGAATTTAGTACAAATGGATTGTTAAACAAATTATTATTATTATTTTTTTGGATCTATAGTAAAATAATTTTTATTCTAAAAAAAATAAAGCCCTTGAATTAGGTCGAGAAACTAATTATATTCTTTAAAAAATTATAAAAATACTAATATTTTAAAAAATATACAAAAAAAATAAATAAAATTGACCCCCCCGGGACTCAGTGGTCCTAGGGGGTATTGGTTTATGTGGGGTTATTGGAAAACCAAGGAAGTGAAAGTGAAATATTGATAAACTTCAATAACACGTTTGGTACGGTTGAATGACATTATGAAAGTGAGAATAAAATCAGAATGAAAATGGAATGGAATAGCCATTTTCATTCTATTGTTTGGTTGTAAATATGAAGCACATTGGGAATGGAATGGACTTGATATTTTTTTTTCTCAAAAATACCCTTTTTAGTATTAAATATAAAATAAAATAAAATAATACTATTTTTCATTTATTTTACAAAAGAAATGGTAAAACGTAACGGGAATAGTAATGACGAACAATAAAGGTGGCGGCGGTGGCGAAATGGCGGTGGCAGTGACTTATTATTTTGAAATATGATAGGGTTATTTAATTAATTTTATGTTTTAAAAGTATTTCTAAAGGAATGGAATGATCATTTCATAATTTTAATAATTGAATAAAAAATCATTCCCAATAATAAAATTTCATTCATTGGAAATAGTCATTCCCTTTCATTATGTTGTACCAAACTGAGGAATTGAGTGAATGTGTATTGGTGTCTAATTTTTGTTGTGTAATTCATTAATTTAAAAATAAAAAAATAAAAAAAAATAAAAAAAAAAAATTTGTTTTTACGCATGAATGTTTTGCATTACAAGTTGATTGAGTTTGTGTTTATGATGTGTGAGTAGTATGTGATGCAATATTCCCGTTCATGAGAGTAATGATTAGATCGAGCTAAGTGAGGTGATGTGGTTTTACATGGGTGAATAGATTAGTGAAATTGAAACCGAAAAGGACGACTTTGACCTATAAGCACAAGCACACATTCACTATGGGAAAAACAATTGATCTTTGACTATATAGTTGAGAAATTAATTTTGCCAGAATAAAATGGGAGATGGGGAGTTGATATAGATGAAATGGAGAAAATTTTAAAAATTTTCTTTGAAAAATAAAATGCAAAAAGTAGTTCTTCGATCTGAGTAACCGGACCTTGGTATCACCAATATCATTGTTCGCGTAAAAAGGGGAGAAAACTAATGAGCATAAATCCCAATAAAGAAGTTAGGGCCCAGTTGGTTGGGATTAAAAATCCTCGCTGGAAAGTCCGGAGCTTAGAAAGATAAAAAGGGATGAAAAGTGGAATGATGGAAGGAATAATTTTTTGGCAAAATTTGATCAATGAAGTAGAAAAAGAAAGATTGAAATACCATAGTAGAATGTTCATAAAAACACGGAGGGTAGTCTGGATTGGGAGTAGAAAGTAACGAAATCTTTTACTTTTGTGGGAACTATTCATGACACGAATCTTGAGATTAGTTATTGTTCGGTAGTGAATGGGAGTATTTGCATCCATAATATCTTGTGCATTATATCATGACTTGGTTGATGAGTATGTGAATGCATGAATGCGTGATTATAAATAAAAAATTGAGAAGTTGTGGGTAGTATATCCAACCCTCACGAGAATCGATGTTTGTGGGTATCATCACTGGAAACCCTCACGAGACTATAACTCGTCCACTAGGGGAAACCTAAGGGTTCAAAGGCTTATTGCATATGCTAAATGTAATCGAGATAACCAGCGAAAATGGTGTAGTTAGAATTTTATTTCTTTTTGTTTTGCTCGAGGACTAGCAAAATATAGGTTTAGGGGTATTTGATAAGTCCATTTTACATACATATTTTATCCCCAAATGTATATTTGTTAGTATGTAAAACTATTTATTTTAATTAATTTAGAAGTGTAATAATGATAAATGCATAAAACTTAATTTATATAATAAAATTGTTGAATAAATCATTTTCAATGTCATTAAATTACATCTACATTTATGTCTTTCATTTATAGGTGTAAAGTGAGAAATGAATCAAATGCACATGGATGAAAGTTGGATGATTCAAATGCACATGGAAAAAGAACAAAATGTGATGGAAAGTGATGAAAAAGAAAAGAAAAGAATATTTCATTTCTCTTTACAAGTTGTAATTTGATTCCAATATTTCTCTATAAATATGGATACATCTTGAAGAGGAAAGAAAAGGAAAGAGGAAGAAGAAGAAGAAGGAGAGCAAGAAGGACACCAAAGAGGAGAAGAATTCATCTTCAATTCCGGGTTTTATTGTTCTTACTTTGTTATTTTCTTTTTAAGCATGTGTAACTAAATCCTCAACTAAGGTTGAGGATGAAACCACCATTTATGAAATAAATTCCTTTTAGTCTTTTATCAATTTCCATGTGTATGGTTTAAATGCTTATGATTTTCGTTTCATAGTATTAATTGTTTTAAATTCCTTTCACTATAAATATCATGTATTTATAGTAGTTAAGAATTCTTATCACAATTAATCAAGCTTGGATTTGATGAGTTTATAAGTAAAAATCTTTGATCTTATGTGATCCATTAAATTGCATACATAGGATGCTTAGAATTTTACACTTTAAAGCGAAGGAAAATCTATTTCTTGAAAATATATTTCATTAGTACGTTATTGTTAAATATTGAGAAAGTAATAAGATTGATTTCTAAATTACTACTCTAAAATTGGAATTGATAAAGGAATAATTAGAAGTTTATGGATTAGTGGTGGTGGATTCCGATACCTTAGTATTTTCTCCCTATTATTCTCACTTTAATTATTTGTATTTCTATATTGCATGTTTAGTATAAAAATCGCTTCAACAAACAAAATTTGAGAAACTAGGTTAGTTTTAGATTAATTTGAGTTTAATTAAGTTCTCTTTAAAGCATTCCCTTGGGTTCGACCTCGTTCTTGCATAACCTAAATTACAATTGATTCGTGCACTTGCGAGAATTTTCTCCATTTCATCTATATCAACTCCCCATCTCCCATTTTATTCTGGCAAAATTAATTTCTCAACTATATAGTCAAAGATCAATTGTTTTTCCCATAGTGAATGTGTGCTTGTGCTTATAGGTCAAAGTCGTCCTTTTCGGTTTCAATTTCACTAATCTATTCACCCATGTAAAACCACATCACCTCACTTAGCTCGATCTAATCATTACTCTCATGAACGGGAATATTGCATCACATACTACTCACACATCATAAACACAAACTCAATCAACTTGTAATGCAAAACATTCATGCGTAAAAACAAAATTTTTTTTTTTATTTTTTTATTTTTAAATTAATGAATTACACAACAAAAATTAGACACCATACCCCCAAACCTAAACTCAACATTGTCCCTAATGTTGGACAAACTCACACTTTGTAAACAAAAAGACAAGAGTGAAAAGGTATCACCTGACTCATGGTAGGTTGATCTGGTCAAACTTGCTATCAAACAACAATAAGTTGTTAGAATTCAAAACAAAAATTAAAAATAAAGTAAAAAAAATCCTAAAATAGATATGTACAACAAGACCACATAGGTCAATCCTGATAAACAGGATCACTCAGGGAGATCTCCTCCCCTTCTTGAGAAAGTAACTCTAAAAATGGTTTCAAACGCTGACCGTTAACTTTGAACACATCACCATTTTTTGGATTTTCAATCTCAATGGCTCCATATGGATGAACAATTCGAACAATGAACGGACCAGACCATCGAGATTTCAACTTTCCTGGAAACAAATGCAATCGAGAATTATAAAGCAAGACTTTTTGACCAGGTGTGAAAGTTTTCCTAAGAATACTTTTGTCATGCCTTATTTTCATTTGCTCTTTATAGATTTTTGTACTCTGGTAAGCATCATTCCTAATTTCCTCCAACTCATTCAACTGAAGCTTCCTATGGACTCCTGCTTTGTCAAGGTTAAAGTTGAGTTGTTTAATAGCCCAAAAGGCTCTATGCTCTAACTCAACTGGGAGATGACAAGCTTTGCCATACACCATTCGGTAAGGAGACATTCCAATAGGGTTCTTAAATGCAGTACGGTATGCCCACAGTGCATCACTAAGTCTCAAGGACCAGTCTTTCCTATTTGGGTTAAATTTTTTAAATTTTTTTTTTTTTTTTTTTTTAAGCTACTGTTTTGTTTAAAAAAAAAATTTGTCTTTCTAATTCTAATAGTACTATAGTAAGGTAGTGTTTCTTCACTTTTGAATTTAGATGTTCGTTTTTTTTTTATTAGTGATAACAAATAAAAAAAAAATTGAAAAAAATACTGTAGCATTTCGGCTACTGTAGCAAAATAAAATATTTTTTATTTTCTTTATTCTTTGCTTAAGTATAAAATTAGCGTTTGTTTACTTAAGTTGAGAATTTTTTTTATTATTGTTTATTGTATTATTTGTTTTTAAGTAATTGATACTTTTTGAATTTTGTAGGTAATATATTTTTTTGAGATTGCATTGGATAAGCAAATACTTGGATTTCTTTGTACCAACTTCACTAGCATTATTGCGGAATCCAGGTAAGTACCCCTATCTTTAGTAAATAGTATTATTATTATTATTTTTTTTTTTTAGATTAGGTGAACATAGTTTTTATATAGGTGAAATTTTGCATGCTACCTTTAGGATAGAATAACACTAGAAATAACCTTTAGGTACACATTTTCTTCAAATTTATTTATTTTTATTTATTTTATTTTATTTCGTTTATTTCTTTCTTTATTTATTTATAAATAAAAAAATAAAAAAAAAGAAGAAAGTTCACACACTCACTCCCTTTACTTTTATTTTTGTTGACTTGCTTGTATGTGCATTTTTAATTTAGCATTTTGCATAAATCTTTTAGTAAGGGCATTAACCCTCTAACAAGATAAGGATTGGATTTCATCACCAATTCCTTGCCCATTAGGTTAAAAATCTTCTTGCATTTGTATACCCTTGGCTAAATTTAGTTTAATTTAAAATCAAGTAGACGTTGGCCAATAGGTTTTCATATAGCTCATAGGATCCTCTTGGACATTGTTAAACTTTTGGTAACTCCAGTGAGTCACTATCAAATTGATAAACGGTAGGACAGTTCTGTCTAGAAGTGTGGCTGACGCGGCATTAAGCAGGCCTAGTGCCTCGCCACACTTTCCTGGGAACTACTTCGTTGTTAGTTTGATGGTCCTTAACTGGTTATCCATTAGTTTTCTCTGAAAGGGAGTAGGAGCTGTCTAACTAGGTGAAGATTATTTTGGAATTAGTCCTAATAATCTCTCATATAGGAAATTAAAAAAAAAATAAAAAAATAATAGAAATCACTACCCTTGAATTAAATTTTAGATAAAGAAAATACTTGTTTTGGTAGTGTGTTTGTTGAGTCATGGAGTCTTCCTAGTGCATGTTAGGTCGTCGATCTCTGAAATCAAAGTTGACACCTTTAGATCTAGAAATTGAGAGAACTTTTAGAAAAGGTGTAAAGAATTCTAGTGTTGAAAAGATCATTGAAGTCAAGATGGAGGGAGAACAAAATGAAGTGAAAGCCCTTAAGGATTATTATACTCCTGCACATATCACAAATCCTTCTTGTATTGTCTTGCCTGCTACACAACATGCCCATTTGGAGATACGGGCAGCAGTAATCAATTTACTGCCGACTTTTAGAGGTTCGAACTTTGAAGACCCATACCTTCATGTTAAGGAATTTTTAGAGATTTGTTCCACCTTGAATTTTCAGAATATTCCCGAATAGTCAATTAAGATAAGGTTATTCCCGTTCTCTTTGAAAGAGAAAGCCAAGTCTTGGTTATATTCGTTGGAACCAGAATCAATCAAATCTTGGGATGAACTCTGTAAAAAATTCCTCACCAAATTCTTCCCTAGACATAGAACTAATTCCCTTCGCCGAAATATCATGGAATTTGCTCAAAAAGAAGGTGAACAGTTTTACATGTGTTGGGAAACATTCAATGATTTGCTACTTAAGTGTCCCCACCATGGTTTTGAAAAGTGGCGCTTAGTTGAATTCTTTTATGATGGATTATCAGCTCAAAATCGTCAACTAATTGAGTCACGAGGTGGGGTAGATTTCATGTCTAAGAATGAGAATGAGGCTTGGAAATTTCTAGATGCGTTAGCTGAGAGTTCCCAACATTGGGAATACTCAGGGAGGGTTGAGAGAAGAAGTTTACCAATGTCTATGGATACCAAAAAGGGAGGAGTCTATGAGGTGAGTGAGGGAACTGATTTGAGTGCAAGGATAGCTAGTCTCACCAGAAAAGTGGAGGCTATAGAGATGAAAAATGGAAAAAGTTCTTTAATCCATGTTATTAGTGAGACATGTCAACTTTGTGAGAGTCCATCTCATACTGCTCAGACGTGTCCCTCTATATCATCATTCCATGAGTGTATAAATGAACAAGCTAATGCACTAAACGGCTATAAGAAACCATTTGGCAGTCCCTATTCTGACACATACAACCCCAATTGGAGAAATCATCCTAATTTCTCATGGAGTCAAAATCAGTCTCAAAACAACTCGGGTATGCAACATATGCAATCCCAAAGGCAACCACCAGCATCATATCCTTCCATGTCCCAAAATTCTCATCCATATGTCCCCCAACAACCAAGGAAACCAACACTGGAAGATACATTACAACAGTTCATGCAACAAACTAGTCAATCGATTTCTAAATTAGAAACACAGATTGGCCAGTTAGCCACTGTTGTAGGAGAGAGGGAAAAAGGAAAATTTCCAAGTCAGCCCATTCCCAACCCAAAGGGTCAATATCATGTGAGTGAACAGTCGACCTCTGGTCCAACTGATCAAGTCCAGTCAATCATAACCCTAAGGTCAGGCAAACAAGTTGACAACCAAGTCAAAATTCCAAGAAGGGAAACTGTGAAAGGTAACCATGAACCAGAAAAGGAAAACAAAATGGAATCTCAAGTTGACCAAAAAGTCCAAATTCCCGATCTTGTCCCCAATCCTCTAGTAGAACCTTCAGTTAGGAACTTTGTTCCTACTGCACCATTTCCTCAAAGACTCCAAAAGCCTAAGAAGGGGCATCATTACAAAGAGATTATGGAAATATTCAAACAAGTCAAAATCAATATTCCATTTCTCGATGCAATTCAACAAGTCCCCTCTTATGCTAAGTTTTTGAAAGATTTGTGTACGGTTAAACGTGGATTGAATGTGTATAAAAAAGCCTTCCTTACAGAGCAAGTAAGCTCAATTATCCAGCACCGCACACCACCTAAATTCAAGGATCCCGGTTGTCCTACAATCTCATGTACAATAGGTAACTAGATAATTGAGCAAGCTTTGCTTGATTTAGGTGCGAGTGTAAATCTGTTGCCATACTCTGTGTATGAGCAACTCGGTCTTGGTGATTTGAAACCCACAAAGGTAGTGCTACAGTTGGCAGATCGTTCAGTCAAAGTACCTCGCGGTATCATTGAGGATGTGTTAATTCAAGTTGACAAATTCTTCTTTCCAGTAGACTTCATAGTCTTAGACACTCAACCTGTGGCTAATCCCAATAGCCAAATTCCTGTTATCCTTGGTCGACCATTCCTAGCCACTTCAAATGCTTTAATCAATTGTAGGAATGGTGTCCTGAAACTTTCATTTGGAAACATGTCTGTTGAGCTTAATGTTTTTAATGTGAGCCGACAACCATCAGACTCTGAGGATATAAGTGATGTGAATCTAATAGAGAGCTTAGTACAAGAGACTTTTGAACATTCAAGTTTTGATGATCCTTTAGAGGCATGTCTAAATCACTTTGGGTGTGATTTTAATCTGGATAGTGCTTGTGAAGAAGTGAATACCTTGTTAGATTCTGTCCCTTTTATGGACATTGATAATTGGAAAGCCAAGGTAGAACTCCTTTCACCAATTGAATCTAAACATGTCTCATCTGTTGAGTCACCTCCAAAATTGGATCTGAAAGTTTTACCTTCTGAACTGAAGTATGCCTACTTAGGTCCAGATAAGAGTCTTCCTGTCATCATTGCTTCTGAGTTAAATAAAGAACATGAGGAAAAACTCTTAAATGTCCTTAGGGAGCATAAATCGGCTATTGGGTGGACTATAGCAGACATTAAGGGTATATCTCCATCCGTGTGCATGCATCGTATCCATCTTGAGGAAAATGCTAAAACTTCGCGAGAAATGCAAAGACGGCTTAACCCCAACATGAAAGAGGTCGTTAGGGCAGAAGTCTTGAAGTTGTTAGATGTGGGGATCATATATCCTATTTCCGATAGTTCTTGGGTAAGTCCTGTTCAGGTCGTGCCTAAGAAATCAGGTATCACGGTAGTCACAAATGATGTCAATGAGTTAGTACCGACCCGAATGACCACTGGATGGCGAGTGTGCATTGATTATAGGAAGTTGAACTCTGTCACTAGGAAAGATCATTTTCCACTTCCTTTTATCGATTAGATGCTTGAGAGATTAGACGGTCATGAGTACTACTGTTTCCTAGATGGTTATTCTGGATATAACCAAATTCCTATTGCACCTGAGGATCAGGAGAAAACCACATTCACTTGTCCTTTTGGAACATTTGCCTATAGACGTATGCCATTTGGATTATGCAATGCACCTGCTACTTTTCAGCGGTGTATGCTCAGCATATTTTCTGATATGGTAGAACGTTTTCTTGAGGTGTTTATGGATGACTTCTTCGTGTTTGGCTCATCCTTTGATAAATGTCTCATTCATTTGAAACTCGTGCTTACACGTTGTGAGGAGAAAATTTTGGTCTTAAATTGGGAGAAATGCCATTTTATGGTGAAAAAGGGAATTGTCTTGGGGCATGTTATTTCAAAGAAGGGTATAGAGGTTGACAAAGCTAAGGTTGATCTAATTTCCAATCTTCCACCACCACGTACGGTCAAAGAGATTAGGTCATTCTTAGGTCATGCATGATTTTATCGTCGATTCATTAAAAACTTTAGCAGCATTTCCAGACCCCTTTGCAATTTACTTGCTAAAGATGTTGCTTTTGTCTTTGATGACGAATGCCTGAAAGCCTTTGAGAAGCTCAAAACATTGTTGACCACAGCACCTATCATGAAGCCACCGAGTTGGGATGCGCCTTTTGAGATTATGTGCGATGCATCTGATTATGCAGTTGGAGCTGTGTTAGGGCAACGTGTGAATAGGCTACCCCATGTGATCTATTATGCAAGTAAGACATTAAATGAGGCACAACTGAATTACTCTACCACTGAAAAAGAATTGTTAGCAGTTGTGTTTGCATTAGACAAGTTTAGGTCCTATCTGTTAGGGTCTAAGGTCCTCATTTTCTCAGATCATGCTGCACTTAGGTATCTCTTCTCTAAAAAAGATGCTAAGCCGCGCTTAATTCGATGGATCCTATTGCTACAAGAGTTTGATCTAGAAATTCGAGATAAGAAAGGGTCTGAAAATGTAGTAGCTGATCACTTGTCTAGGCTCATTCTTGAGACATCCCTAGACTCCTTGCCTATTCTTGAGTCTTTCCCTGATGAACAACTCTTTGTTGTATCTGAGTCACCTTGGTTTGCCGACATTGTGAACTATCTTGTCACATGTCAAATGCCTTCACATTGGACTAAGCAAGATAAATCCAAATTCTTATCTGAGGTCCGTCACTTCTTTTGGGATGATCCGTACTTATTCAAGTATTGTCCTGATCAGATTATTCGAAGATGTGTCCCCAATTGTGACCAAACTAGTGTAATCTCTTTTTGTCATGATCATGCATGTGGAGGTCATTTTAGTTCAAAGAGAACCGCTGCAAAGATATTGCAATCTGGATTTTACTGGCCCTCAATCTTTAAAGATTGTCATTCTTATTGCTTAGCATGTGAGCGATGTCAAAAGTTAGGGAGTATTTCACGTCGAAATATGATGCCTTTAAACCCAATTCTGATTATTGAAGTTTTCGATGTTTGGGGCATTGATTTCATGGCACCATTTCCTAATTCATTTGGCAATTTGTACATCCTTGTCGCAGTTGATTATGTGTCTAAATGGATTGAGGCAATTGCATGTAAAACTAATGATCACAAGGTGGTAGTCAAGTTTTTGAAAGATAATATCTTTTCACGTTTTGGTATACCCCGTGCTATTATTAGTGATGGGGGGAAACATTTTTGCAATAGGGTTTTCGAAGCATTAATGAGAAAATATTGTGTAACCCACAAAATTGCACTTGCTTATCATCCCCAGACTAGTGGTCAAGTTGAGTTATCCAATAGAGAAATTAAACACATTTTGGAGAAAACGGTTAACCCAAATAGGAAAGACTGGTCCTTGAGACTTAGTGATGCACTGTGGGCATACCGTACTGCATTTAAGAACCCTATTGGAATGTCTCCTTACCGAATGGTGTATGGCAAAGCTTGTCATCTCCCAGTTGAGTTAGAGCATAGAGCCTTTTGGGCTATTAAACAACTCAACTTTAACCTTGACAAAGCAGGAGTCCATAGGAAGCTTCAGTTGAATGAGTTGGAGGAAATTAGGAATGATGCTTACCAGAGTACAAAAATCTATAAAGAGCAAATGAAAATAAGGCATGACAAAAGTATTCTTAGGAAAACTTTCACACCTGGTCAAAAAGTCTTGCTTTATAATTCTCGATTGCATTTGTTTCCAGGAAAGTTGAAATCTCGATGGTCTGGTCCGTTCATTGTTCGAATTGTTCATCCATATGGAGCCATTGAGATTGAAAATCCAAAAAATGGTGATGTGTTCAAAGTTAACGGTCAGCGTTTGAAACCATTTTTAGAGTTACTTTCTCAAGAAGGGGAGGAGATCTCCCTGAGTGATCCTGTTTATCAGGATTGACCTATGTGGTCTTGTTGTACATATCTATTTTAGGATTTTTTTTACTTTATTTTTAATTTTTGTTTTGAATTCTAACAACTTATTGTTGTTTGATAGCAAGTTTGACCAGATCAACCTACCATGAGTCAGGTGATACCTTTTCACTCTTGTCTTTTTGTTTACAAAGTGTGAGTTTGTCCAACATTAGGGACAATGTTGAGTTTAGGTTTGGGGGTATGGTGTCTAATTTTTGTTGTGTAATTCATTAATTTAAAAATAAAAAAATAAAAAAAAAAATTTTGTTTTTACGCATGAATGTTTTGCATTACAAGTTGATTGAGTTTGTGTTTATGATGTGTGAGTAGTATGTGATGCAATATTCCCGTTCATGAGAGTAATGATTAGATCGAGCTAAGTGAGGTGATGTGGTTTTACATGGGTGAATAGATTAGTGAAATTGAAACCGAAAAGGACGACTTTGACCTATAAGCACAAGCACACATTCACTATGGGAAAAACAATTGATCTTTGACTATATAGTTGAGAAATTAATTTTGCCAGAATAAAATGGGAGATGGGGAGTTGATATAGATGAAATGGAGAAAATTCTCGCAAGTGCACGAATCAATTGTAATTTAGGTTATGCAAGAACGAGGTCGAACCCAAGGGAATGCTTTAAAGAGAACTTAATTAAACTCAAATTAATCTAAAACTAACCTAGTTTCTCAAATTTTGTTTGTTGAAGCGATTTTTATACTAAACATGCAATATAGAAATACAAATAATTAAAGTGAGAATAATAGGGAGAAAATACTAAGGTATCGGAATCCACCACCACTAATCCATAAACTTCTAATTATTCCTTTATCAATTCCAATTTTAGAGTAGTAATTTAGAAATCAATCTTATTACTTTCTCAATATTTAACAATAACGTACTAATGAAATATATTTTCAAGAAATAGATTTTCCTTCGCTTTAAAG
The DNA here is from genome assembly GCA_963922005.1 of Cornus suecica. Classification (NCBI taxonomy): domain Eukaryota; kingdom Viridiplantae; phylum Streptophyta; class Magnoliopsida; order Cornales; family Cornaceae; genus Cornus; species Cornus suecica. Next base: position 4,964,762 of record OY998246.1, read on the forward strand.
TGTAAAATTCTAAGCATCCTATGTATGCAATTTAATGGATCACATAAGATCAAAGATTTTTACTTATAAACTCATCAAATCCAAGCTTGATTAATTGTGATAAGAATTCTTAACTACTATAAATACATGATATTTATAGTGAAAGGAATTTAAAACAATTAATACTATGAAACGAAAATCATAAGCATTTAAACCATACACATGGAAATTGATAAAAGACTAAAAGGAATTTATTTCATAAATGGTGGTTTCATCCTCAACCTTAGTTGAGGATTTAGTTACACATGCTTAAAAAGAAAATAACAAAGTAAGAACAATAAAACCCGGAATTGAAGATGAATTCTTCTCCTCTTTGGTGTCCTTCTTGCTCTCCTTCTTCTTCTTCTTCCTCTTTCCTTTTCTTTCCTCTTCAAGATGTATCCATATTTATAGAGAAATATTGGAATCAAATTACAACTTGTAAAGAGAAATGAAATATTCTTTTCTTTTCTTTTTCATCACTTTCCATCACATTTTGTTCTTTTTCCATGTGCATTTGAATCATCCAACTTTCATCCATGTGCATTTGATTCATTTCTCACTTTACACCTATAAATGAAAGACATAAATGTAGATGTAATTTAATGACATTGAAAATGATTTATTCAACAATTTTATTATATAAATTAAGTTTTATGCATTTATCATTATTACACTTCTAAATTAATTAAAATAAATAGTTTTACATACTAACAAATATACATTTGGGGATAAAATACGTATGTAAAATGGACTTATCATGCATTTTATTTCAAGAGTTTAAATGGAATTTCTCCAATAAATTACCGTTTTAACTTAAATTTGTTACTTTACTAGGATTTCTCCGACAAGACACTCCTCTCCCATCCCAATGGAAATCCCTCTAGAGACCACAACCCAGGACTTTGGATGAAATTATCATACAAAGTAAGTTAATTACTTTTTCTGTCCTAAATTATAAGTCTGTTTTAGATTTTTTTTAAAAATGATGACTTATATTAGTGTGATATTGAATAAAAAATCAAATTTATCTTTGGTATTACCAAGTGATATGATGTTTGTAATTTACATATTTTATAACTTAAACCCTTGAAGGGTAAATTGGTAAATTAAATAAATAAAATGTATTAACTTTAATTATTTTGGAATTGATAGAATACTGAATGTGGACACTTCAATTAAGACAAAGGATATATATCTTAGTTCCACTTTGTTATATTGTTCCTCCTCCTTGGTATTTTGGTACGCTATATGACATTGTTTATAGTACTATTATTAGTAAACTCCCTTATAATTTTAAAATTAATCAACTAATCCCCTTCCATTCTAGAAAATCTCCAAGAAAAATATTGATGCACTAATTTTTTATTTCGCTTATAGTAAAATATTTAAAACAAAGTTAAAATTGAAAAAAAAAATCTTATTTGTAGTTCAAAATATTTTTTTATATTTCGGACTTATTTTTTTAATATTTTACCCTAATTCGTAGTTTCAAAAAGAATTATTTTCGCATTAATTTTTTTTTTGGCATAAATAAAAAAATATATTCGTTTATCAGTAAATCTCCCTCTAATTTTGGGGGTAATTTTGTCTAAAATTGTAGAAAAGATGACAAGTTGATAACGATAGAAAGATAATGGAGAAGATTAGTTGATTCATTTTGAAAATATAGAAGAATTTATTGATAATAACCCTTGTTTATAATACATTTATTGATAATGTGTCCTTTTTTACTTTACTTTTAATTCGATGGAGAGAGTCCGAGTAAGTTTTTCTGGTGGAAGAGAAGTGACTCAGATGTTTTGATGTCTTTTATGTTTGGTTCAATTGCAAGCTCGTTTTCACAAATAAGTTAGGGTAATTTGTACTAACACCCTTGAGGTTAAGGTCAATTCCACCTTTATGCCGGTCAATCTAATTTTTGTCCCAACACCTATTAAGATTTGGTTTTCCTTATAATGACACCCCCTGAGCCAATAAAATGACCAAAACACCCTTGATAAAATTCGAAAATATTATATGTAATGTGAAATGACCAATATGCCTCAATCCCAAATATATAAAATTTAGAAAAACATATATATAAATTTGTAAAAATATATAAAATTGGAAAAAATATATAAAATTCGAAAACAAATATTTAAATTTTGAAAAAAAAATATAAAATTAGAAAAATATATATATAATTCAAAAAAAATATATAAAATTCAAACAAATATATAAAATTTGAAATATATATATAATTTGAAAAAATATAAATTTCGAAAAAATATAAAATTCGAAAACAAATATTTAAAATTTGAAAAAAATATATAAAATTAGAAAAAAAAAAAATTCAAAAAACATATATAAAATTTTAAATATATATATTATTCGAAAATATATATAAATTTTGAAAAATATTTAAATTCGAATATATATATATATTTAAAAAATAATATAAAATTATTCAAAAACAAAATTCAAAAAAATATATAAAATTCAAAAAAATATATAAAATTTGAAATATATATATATAATTCGAATATATATAAAATTTGAAAAATATATAAATTCAAATATATATATATTTCAAAAAAAAATAAAAAATTCAAAATATATATATTTTCAAAAACAAAATTCAAAAAATTATATAATTTTAGAAATATATTTATATTGGTAAAATGTCATATCTTTTCTAATGAAATGAATCAAACTACTTACTAGCAACATCAATTAGTGACCTTCATTTATATATATTTTTTCCGAAATTTATACGATGTTTTCGAAATTTATATAATATATCAGAATTTTATTAAAACAATTCGAAATTTATATATATTTGTTTCAAAATTTTTATATATTTTTGAATTATATATATATATTTCTAATTTTATATATTGTTTTTGAATTTTATATATATTTTTTGAATTTTTACCCAGTAATTTGGCTTGTCATAGATGAATTGTCCACGAATTTTTTGAGATTACTCATTTTATATATTTAAATTCAAAATATATATAAAATTATAAAAAAAATTCAAAAACAATATATAAAATTCAAAAAATATATATATAATTAACAATATATATATTATGACATTTTAACAATATATATATATATATTTCTAAAATTATATAATCTTTTGAATTTTGTTTTTGAAAATATATATTTTTTGAAATATATATATATTTTTGAATTTATATATATTTCAAAATTTATATATATATTCAAATTATATATATATTTTCGAATTATATATATATTTCAAAATTTATATATATTTTGAAATTTATATATGTTTTTCAAAATTATATAATTTTTTTAATTTTGTTTTTGAATATATATATATTTTGAATTATAATTATATTTTTTGAAATATATATATATTCGAATTGAAATATTTTTCAAATTATATATATATATTTCTAATTTTATATATATTTTTTAAAATTTAAATATATTTTTTTCGAATTTTATATATTTTTTCGAATTTATATATATATATTTCAAAATTTTATATATTTGAGGTTGGGGCATAAAGGTCATTTCACATTACATATAATATTTTCAAATTTTATCAACGGTATTTTGGTTATTTTATTGCTCGGGGTGTCATTGCAAGGAAAATCAAACCTCAGGGGGCGTTGTGACAAAAATTGCATTGACCGGCATAAATGTGGAATTGACCTTAACCTCAGGGGTGTTAGTGCAAATTATCCAATAAGTTAAATAATTGAGAAATAATTTAATATAATGTAATTTATTAAGGAATTTGTTCCAATACAAAAAAAAAACCCCTAAAAATTATAGTTAAACAGATCAGCCAAAATATCACGAGAGGTCAAAATAATAAACTAAAATTTTACCACTGTATTTTGTCTTCAATCTCTCTCTGTATATTAATATATGTATATGTTTGTGAATGTATATATATAAGCATTTACATATAGCAGTAACACTCGCATCTCTCTCACAGATAAAACCAAACACCAAATCTCTCTTTTGTTGCGCATACTTGTATTTCTATTTCCGGGTCACTTCACTCAGTCCATGGACCCGGTTCAGCCTTCCATTTTCCGGCCTCCGGAGACCCCAAGAGAGCCGATGGAGTTCCTCTCTCGTTCTTGGAGTGTCTCCGCTCTCGAAGTCTCCAAAGCTCTGGCTCCGCATCAGGTGGTTGCCAAGACCCTCACCGGCGGAGTTACCGGTGGCGTTGTCGGTGGTTTTAATGGCGGTGGTCCAACTATACCGGAGGATTTGGCGGGCGAGTTGGACGAGGCGGCCACCGTCTCCGGCAACCCTTTCTCGTTTGCTTCCTCTGAGACTTCACAGCTTGTCATGGAACGTATAATGTCGCAGTCTGTAAGTATATGTCTGATCATATGCCGACAAATTACTGAATTTTGTTTCTTTGTGGGTCTGAGCTCAACTCTGGTTCACTCTTTCTCTAACCCCTCTTCTCTGTCTCTTTACAACAGTTCATCTATTTTGGCATTTTGGGTTTAATTTTGGATACTTCATGCTATTTTTGCTTCTGGATTTTTTTTCATTTATTTGATTTTCATTTTTGGGTTTTATACTGTTTCTATTGATATATATTACCATTTAGTTTTAATTTTCGATTTTTTTTTTTATCTTATTTTGGCTTCTGGGCTCTTTGAATTATATCAGTTAAGTTCTACTAGACTGTTTCACTCTTCTTCTAACCCCTCTTCTCTGTCTCTTAACAAGAGTTCATCTATTTTGGCTTTGATTTTGGATATTTCACACTATTTTGGCTTCTGGGTTTTTCAATTTGTATCATTTGCTTTTACGGGTCTTATACTGTTTCTATATATTTATATATATATATATTGGCATCTGGCTTTATTTTTGGATTTTTCTTCTTCTTAGTTTCGCTTCTGGGTTCTTTGAATTATATCAGTTCCTTGGATGGGTCTTATTCTGTTTATATCTATTTTGGCATTTGGCTTTAATTTTTGGATATTGTATCCTATTTTTGTTTGTGTTTTATTTATTTATTTATTTATCTCATTTCCTATGATGGGTCTTATTCTGTTTGTGGAAATTTGTATTAGGAAAGTTGAACTAGATCACTCTCCTTGAATGCCTGATATGCGTGGTGATTTCCTAATTTATTCTTGATTTCTTCTGAGTTGTTTTTTGTGTTTTAGATTCACTGAAAAATTAAATATGTGGTGGTTGAAATTACCAAAGCCTTTTGAAACATCTATGCAATACAGATAGTAGCTTTATGTTTTCTTGGGAAGCACAAGTAGAGCATTAAAATACAGAACTAGGGCACTCTTGCTCTGGGTTTATGTTGTGTATGCTTTGTTTGCTTCCTTTGTTCTTTTTTAGTTTATTTGGGTCTCATTCTTCAAGAAAAATTGCTTCTATTGTGATTTTAAAAAACACACTCTATGACAATTAATAGAGCCTGTTTTCACTTTTCTTCAACCCCTGTGAGCTTGTATTGTGATTTCAATGATTTCTTTTCATAAAAGTGACCTGCAAAGTTTTCAATTATAACACTTGCTTTTACAGAGAGATCAATTATATCATGATTTCAATTTTTGTTATGCAGCAGGAGGTATCACCACGCACCTCTGGAAGACTCTCACACAGCAGTGGTCCGTTGAACGGTGGCTCTCTCACTGATAGTCCCCCTGTCTCTCCCACCGAAATCGACGATGCCAAGGTATATATATATAAACATTTATGCACAGATATTACCGCCGGTCACCGGCATATTTTCCGGAGTCTGACACAACCCACCACCCATTTGGGGTGAATTTGGGTATTGCTTGTTTAATTTTGTGATTTGGTTACAAAGCACAAAGAATCTGAAACACACACAGGACATTCAGCTTTCTCAGTAACCAACAATGCCTTTAATCACACTTACGAATACCTTACATATGCTTCACTTTCTTCAACACAGAAGTTTCTGTCACATGCATAGTAATTATGTTGTTTAGCATGAAATTCAATTTCCATTTTTTTTTTCTTTTCACTGTTTCCACAAGTTTGTCCCTTCTGCAAGAATCAATATTCTGGTAGCAGTATCTCAGTAGATGAGCCATGGGACCACACCATGATTAGGTGTTTTTGGTGGTAAATATATAACTCTCTTTATGGATATATATGATGTATAAAGTATGTGTTTGTGATTAAATAAACATAAGTTTTGCATCAATGTTATTAAATGCATGATTCTTTTTGTAGATGAGGGAATTATGGTTTGTATTTTCCATTGGATTGTTCTTGTTTGCCTATGAGTGGACTCACAATTTATCACACCTTTAGACTGGTCCAGTTAACTATCTACTCGTGGTGCTAATTCGTGTGCACATTTATGAAATATGGTCCCTTCCACCATAAGGTGGGTGGGTGGATTGGTGCAATCTCATCACAAACTCTCTTTTTGGAAATCTTGTGTGATTCAATCATTAAATTACAGTATTGATGTCAAATTGGTGGATACCTATATCGTTGTGTGGTGAATTCTGGAGAATAACACCTGTTTGTTCTTGTAGTTTTGTCGATTGAACAACCAATTGAATGCCCAGTACAGAAGTGGTCCTGCTGGCGGCGGAGGTAAGACGGTTGGGAGGTGGTTGAAGGACAGGAGAGAGAAGAAGAAAGAGGAAACAAGAGCTCAAAATGCACAGCTCCATGCTGCAGTTTCCGTTGCTGGGGTTGCTGCCGCTGTGGCTGCTATAGCTGCTGCTACTGCTGCTTCATCCGGGTCGGGGAAGGATGAGCAGATGGCCAAAACTGATATGGCTGTTGCTTCTGCTGCTACGTTGGTTGCGGCTCAGTGCGTGGAAGCTGCCGAGGCAATGGGGGCCGAGCGTGAACACCTTGCTTCGGTAGTTAGTTCTGCGGTTAATGTACGTTCCGCTGGGGATATCATGACATTGACAGCTGCAGCTGCGACAGGTATGCCAATTGCTGCAAATGTTGCTTGCAAATTGCTTAACTATAAATTGTTATTCGGCATTTCTTTAACGAGGCTATTTCATTTCTTCAACGGGACGGGACCTTATCTGTTATTTTCATATTTGAATTTTAAGGAATTTATGAAACTAGTTGCATAGGTTTTGTATTGTTGTTTATGTTAATTAACAACTTTATATGGTACATAGTTCAATGAGTCTAATGAAAAATGGTTTGATTGGGTGGTTGGGCTGTAGCACTGCGTGGGGTGGCAACATTGAAGGCGAGAGCATTAAAAGAGGTGTGGAATATAGCAGCGGTGATTCCAGTGGAAAAGGGTGGTAGCAATGGAAGTTCGAATGGGAGTTACAGCGGTGAGCTTGTTCCTGAAGAGAATTTCCTAGGCATATGTAGTCGAGAGCTACTTGCCAGAGGATGTGAGCTCCTTAAGCGGACTCGCAAAGGTATGCACGTAATTTTTAATCCAATTAAGAGTATCTAAGCATCTATTCTGATATAATTAAATGACATTTGGTTAATGCAGGTGATCTTCATTGGAAAATAGTTTCTGTTTATATCAACAGGCTGGGTCAGGTGTGTTTTACTTTACTTCAATCCAAGATTTAATACTTGTGAAAACAGATGGGAATGAAAAGAGATCCATTTCTAAACCCTTCTGTTGCTTTGATTTCCTTGAGAAAATTAAGAACTCAACTAAATTAATCATTTCTCGTAGGCTAATTTCAGCAGAGTATTTTTGTTTCATCCCGACAAATAATTCACCGATATAGGGGACTTTGATTATTTTTTGTTTACTGGTAGCTTCTTAATCCAAAGCTGTGTTATAAATGAAATGAAATTTAAATCCCAATTTTCAAATACACTTTTGGTTTCTGTATGTGGAGTTCTTCATGTTGTGATTAAACTTTTAAAGGTAATGATCAAACATAAAGTTGCAATTATACATGGTAAGACCAAAATGAAATATGTTTGAACATTATCAATCAATCAACTTTATATCTTCCTTCCATTGCTGTTGATAATATCTGAAACTTGAATCTTGATTTTGTATTGCAGGTGACATTGAAGATGAAGAGTAGACATGTAGCTGGGACCATCACAAAAAAGAAAAAGAGTGAGTCTTTTGCTTTTGTCCATCTTTCATAATGTGAAACGGAAATGGAGGTGGGTCTTGTTCTTTATAGGGATCAGAGAAAGAAATGTGCTACTAAAGCGAAAAAAGATCAAAAGAGGCCTTCTTTAATTCTCCCATCTTTTGATTTTACAGACATGGTATTGGAGGTGATGAAAGACATGCCGGCTTGGCCTGGCCGCCACTTGCTTGAAGGCGGTGAGAACAGGCGTTACTTCGCGTTGAAAACTGTACTGCGCGGGGTGGTTGAATTCGAGTGCCGGAATCAGAGAGAGTATGATGTTTGGACTCAAGGTGTCTCAAGACTGCTCTCCATTGTGGCTGAAAGAAACAATGGTAGACACAGAGTTTGAAGTTTCAGTAGAAATGGGGGTAGGATTGGCAAATGGGGAAAACATGAAATAGTACCCTTTGTGGTTTTGGGACTAACCATATGTTTTGATATTTTTGGTGGGATTGCTTTTATTTGTATTTTTATTTTTTTCCCCTCTTTTTGTATTTTGGGTGTTTTGTATTGTAAAAAGAGAATTTCAAGTATAAGATAAGTTATCCAAATGGTGGATCTCTTTAATTCAGTCCGATTACCATCTCACTAGCTGAGTTTTATTGGTTTCATTCATATTTCAGAATCATATGATAACACAAAACTTTTATTTTACGTTGTACAAAAAGTGATTTAACCGTATACAAATTACAAACTTAATTCATTACCTTACACTAATCATTAGTGTCTCACTAGAACATTATCCATGGCTTGAATATTTTTCATGTTTTGTGCCATTTAAATTTAAATTTGAATTTTATTTTTGGACTTTAAATTTTTGTTTTTGAACTAATTAAAGGTGATGTGAACAAAAGCAAAGATAGTCTTTGATCCTGCACTATTGAGGAAAGAAAAGCAGTGTCTTGGACTGGGGCAGTCAAAAAGAGAAATAAAGAATCCAATTAAGTGCAAAGGAATAAATAGAAGACAAAGACATGCTCTTTATTCTATACAACTTTGTTGATTCATGTGGGCTTATCTTTTATTATTGTCACTGGACCATAGATTTTTATTTGTCTTGATCCATAACACTTTTACCTTTATATAATAGTTTTGTTTGGATTTAGTGAATCAAGAGTCTGCAAGATACTTTAGTTGTTTGGAATAAATTATGCTTAAGAGTATTAATACAAAATAAAAAGCTTTAATGAACTATATGCTATATTTCAAAAGAAGTCTCAGATTTGGTCCACCACTGATTGGTGGAACTATACATTGGTTTCCTTTATCATACTTCTCACTTTATCTATATATATATATTATCTATATATATAGATTTTAAGTTTGGCGTGGTAAAACATTGTGTTTTTCCTTCTAATTTTTACAATCGAATTATTTTATCTAAAAAGCTTCAACTTAACTTTATTTTTGGGGTTACGTACTTCCCGGAAAAAAAAGGTACCATGTATTATTTCATTCCCTACACTACAGATTATACCCATTAACAACTGAATTGGTACATAAAGTGATAAATTATCCCAAAAGACTATTACACCATTCTTATTAAGTGTATTTATTTTTATTAAATAAGTATTATCATGTTCTGTTTCCAAGTATTTAATTACATGGATTGCCTTCCCTATATTATTGGGATCAATTTATACAAAAAAATTGATAAAAATAAATAAATAGAGGGACAATTAGGACGTGGACTAGTAATTGGACCCATTAAAGTGTTAACGAAATGAGACCCATTTAAAGTCAACAAAATGGGCCTAAAGGCATTGGACTAAGTATGCTACAGAATTGTAGGTTGTGGGCTATATGATGGTAGCAAAATCAGAAAATCCATTACAATATCCAGTTCAATTTCAATATTTCAAGTCCAAATTATGTGTAATTTAGCCCTAAATATTGAAATATCGAACCTATAGTTCACATTTCAAAAACAGATAGATGTATTTAGAAAATCATAGCTCGATTGAAAATATTTTTAATATTGGGTTGAATTTTTAACCAATTTCATATAGATTTGATAATAGAAATCTTAATTTTATTCATACCTAGTAATTTTGAACAGAGTAAATAGGATGACTTGTCATCTTTAAAGAAGTATTTTTGTCGCATATAAATATTTTGAGATTATACTAATAAATATTTTGAGAGTATTTGCAATCAGCTTCACTTGCTTTATTAGTAACTACGTTAGGTCCAATATTTTATTTTATTTAATAATAAACAGTGATCGGAAAAATATACTTTATTGTATTTATATTTTTTTGCAAAATATACTAATTTAAATGGTATATTAATTAATCAATTTTTTTCCCTTCTCTAAATCAAGTTGATCGGTTAATTAATTAAATAAAATTTTATTATTTTCGATTAATGTGATTAAACGGAGTTGAAACATTTTATTATTATAACTATTGAAGATTCGTTTCAACATATTTACTAAAATCGCATGCAATAATGCCAAACTCGATTTTTTTAACTAGAACCAACATTCACCACAAAAACCAATAAACAACACAAATTTTTAAATAGAATCAACAATCACCACAAAACCCAATAAACAACAGCCGTCCACGTGGCCGAAAATGAAACAGAATTGATACAGAACCATTAATATAAATACAACCCAACACTCAAAATTCAACTCAGCTAGCTATTAACTACATCGAGTCATGGCGATAGAGGTCAGTGATGCTATAATATATACATACATATATATATGTATGCCGCAATTAATTTCAGTTACTCACAATTCTAATTAGTCAAATTAAATTTTAGTGAATTTTTAATTTTGATTTATTGAATTGGTGGTCGTGTTTTTCAAAATCAGGCATGGTTTATGGAAGAGAATGAAGAGGACAAGAGGCTACCTCATCATCGAAACCCTACAGAGCTCGTTTCTTTGGACCACCTTGCAGGTCATCAATCTTCTCTACCACTTCACTTTCTCTCTCTAAACTCTTCACTTTCTCTCTCTAGAAATTCTCAGTTAATTTGCGAAATTATACAGATCTTGGAGTCCTCTACTGGCATTTGAACCCAAAAAATTACGAGAAGGATGACGAATTGCATAAGATCAGACAAACCAGAGGCTACAATTACATGGTACTTTTCTTCAATTTTGCTCATATGATACTAATACGTGCATATGTATATTTATGTGCATATCTATATAGATAAAATTGATAAATTGTTTGACATAATTATATATATATATATATATATATATATATATAAATTATACGCATATTTTTTTTCCTCCCCTGTTAACAATTATTGTAAGCAAAATTTAAAATAAATTTGAAAACAATTACGCCGGCACCTCCTTTAGTCTTGGTAATTACTATTACCTCCCCTCCAATTTATATTTTATAACAACTACCCCTTCCAGTTAACTTTTGAATTTTTTAGTGGTGAAATGATTATAATATCCTCAATGATTTGTGAAAATATTTATGTCCACCCAAAAATTACATGGGTATAAGGGTAATTTTATATTTCTTGCGTGCGGATATGAACGTCGATCACTTAAAAGGGAAAGAAAAAACTCTAATAATCCAAAAAATTGGGGGTGGGAGCATAATTTGATAGATTTTGAAGGGAGATGACTATAATTATCCCAAAAAGTAAAGTAAAATAGTGGGATGACCCGTGGAATTAGATATATATTAATGTATATCTATGAAGCACGAACACTTCGTCAAGGGTTGTCGTATCCGTGTCGGACACGCGTGTCTGAGTCGAACGCGTAGATACTCCAAAAATATGTGTTCGACATACCAAAAACATGTCTTGACTTTTTTAAAAATTGGACACTGGGAGGATACGCGGTGAGTCAGTTGATTCAATGAAAGATATAGGTCTTATAGAGCCGATAATTTAATGGATTACTTATGGAACTTTAACACATCTAATTCAATCTTTGATTTTGAAAATACTTGAAAATATTCGTTTTTTCTCATATTGTGAGAGGAATTAGAGCACATATTTATTTATCCTCTATTTGAAGATGAACAAAATAACATCACAAAAAGCCGAAGATTGGGTATTTATACCTTCCAATCTTTGTCTTCAATCAAGAAAAGTTTCACAATATAACGAGAGATTAAGATGACGGATGTTGGGGAACATTATATAAATATAATGTGAGTATTTTGTAGGATATGCTTGATTTGTGCCCTGAGAAGGTCGATAATTATAAGGAGAAACTGAGGAATTTCTATACGGAGCACATACATGAGAACGAGGAGATACGTTATTGTCTAGAAGGTAGCGGTTATTTCGATGTTCGGGACAAGGATGACCGTTGGATTCGCATCTGGATCAAGGCGGGAGATCTCATCATTTTGCCAGCTGGCATTTACCACAGGTTCACCCTTGATACTAGTGACTATGTCAAGGTAATCTATTATTCTCATTTAATTATGAAAATAAATGTAAGATATAATGTTCTTTGTTTCATTGCTAATGATGATATATGTGTCCAACTCAACTTCAGTTCACATGAAATAGTTGGCTTAATCCTGATAAATTCTTTTTAAATGGAAAAACGAAAATCCGAAGCTACCATTTGTTTCAAAAGTAGATAGAATAAGAATCTCATCCACATGGGAACATATGAGTAATTAACACAAATTGTTTGGAGTTTTTTGTTTTTATTTTTTTTAAATAACTTGTCCGGAGCTTTCACCCGATGTAATATCCATGGGACCAGTGCAAAACAATCCCACACGAATCAGGTAAGACTTCAACTATGCATTCTGAGGCACTAAGTCCAAGTCTTTTATAACAAGGTCAGCATTCGGATATGAGAGTTGATGTGTTGATAAAGAGAATATGGAGAGTTGATAATGAGTATATGGAGAGTTGATGAGTTGATAATGAGTATATAGCACCACTTTGCACTAGGGTAATGTTAATCTGTAAATCAGAGTACTTCACACTTTCTATCAAATATCAATATTATGATATATGTGGAGTAGTACTAGGATGGGTGAAACCTGTGAAGTTTATGGTTTGGGTGAGCAAAAAGCGGACAATATTGTATTTGGATTGGGAGGGAGCTAATGATTGTGTGTTTGCTTTAACTTTTCAACCGAAGAAATCTTATGTTACAAGTATTCAAGCCTCAACAAAACGAGTTTAGTTAGAAGATTAGGAGTTTACTTCCTACTTAAATTGTATGTTATGATATACCAAAGTTACAACCAAATTAGAGTAATTGGTTGTGTGTTGTGCAGTTGATGAGGCTGTTTATGGGAGAGCCGATATGGACGGCGTATAATCGACCACAGGAGGATCATCCGGCGAGGAAGGAGTACATCAAGAGCTTCACTCATGAGATGGGAGTGCCTCTTCAAGCTCATTAATGTCCAATTCTGATTATATGAGTATTGAATGATTATTAATTATGTTAAATCTGGTGAAGTACTTTAATGTTACATATATTTAAAGGTTATTGAAGGGCATGTGTTGTGTTGAATCAAAACTCATTAGTTGTATGTATTTTAAGATTTTTTCCCCTCCTCCTTGTGCATTGTGTGAATGATTTAATGTGTTGTCTTAAATTGTGTTTGGAATAAAATTATATGTTGTAGCAGGAGGCAAAATTTTCTTTTTATTCTTCCTTGTTATTAACTACACTTGCTCCTCTTTATTTCTTTCTTGTGTTTTTTCCCTCTCCATGCTATTTTGTGTTAGCAGTAATGACTTATTTTCTCACGGGTTGAGAAGTGAATTGGAGCAAAAAAAGTCAAAAGGAAAATTTTGGTAGAAGAATCACCGAGTACTCGGTAAGTGTGCGCAAGTGCGCAGTTGAAGATATATGGCCAGAGAGTTTTGCGAAAGTTTGCGGCTTTTGTGCATTCACCGAGTACTCGGTGGGGGCCCAGAATCGGGATTTTAAAAGGAAATCTTTAAAGACTCAAATTCTATTTGGGATGTGATTCCAATTGACTTGTCTTCCACTCTAGCCTCTCCTATAAATACAAGAGTCAACCCTATTGTATTGCAAGATAAAGAGAGAAAGAAGAAATACAGATTGAGATTCTTCTTGGTGAGAGTTAGGAATAATATATGCTTATATTATTTCGGTGATATAAGCTTGAGTATACATTGTGTGTGTGTGTATGATCTGCGGATCATTCCCTTGTAATCCTCTCATTGATTATAGTAAAACGGTGCTCTCCGTGGACGTAGGCCGATTTGGCTGAACCACATATATATCTTTGTGTCAATTGTGTTTGGTGTGTGTTTGTGTATTTTCTGATTTGCAGGTGTTCGTGGCTTGGTGAATAGGGTTAGCAAACCTTAGTTTTGTTTTTGGGCGAGTGTAAAAAACCCTAACAAGTGGTATCAGAGCTTCAGGTTGAAGCAAATCCCGAAGCGCTACGTTTTGGTCTAGATTCGTAAGATCTACTTGCACGAAATCATAAACCAACCATACCAGGAGCTTTGTCTCGTCAAAACGAAGCCAGTACTGTAAAACGCGTCGCCATCGGAGGTCCCGCGCACCACCACGCGTCGCCGCAAGTTTCTGCAAGCAAAACCAGTCCGGTAACGCGCTCGCCTGAGAAGATGAGTGAAGTCTTCACTAAGTACTCGAAGAAAAGTTCACCTAGTACTCGAAGATTCAGTTACCAAGTACTCGGTTAGTACCACGTCATTAGGGACTGCCACATCATCAGCAAAAGGCGTTCTTAAAGTTTTGGATCGTTTCAGACTCAACCGTGTGATCGGTTTTGCGTGATTCGACTCCGAACACCTCAAATAGGCTTAGTGGAAGTTATGGCTAAAGAAAAGACATGTATGATTGAGAAGTTTGACGGTACAAACTTTTCATTTTGGAAGATACAAATTAAGAATGTGTTATACCAGAATAATTTGCATTTACCATTGGAAGGGCAGAAGCTAAAATCAATGAAAGAAGAGGATTGGAAAATCCAGGATCGAAAGGCTTTCGGTACGATCAGACTGACGTTGTCAAAGTCCGTTGCTTCAATATCAAGAATGAAAAAACAACAAAGTCTCTCATGGATGCTCTTTTGAGCATGTACGAACACCCGTCTGGAGCAAATATGGTACATCTTATCACTAGATTGGTAAATCTGAAGATGTCCAAGAATGGAAAGGTTAGTGAACATCTTAGTGTTCTTTAATGAAATTGTTGAGCAATTGGAATTAGTTGATATGCCAATCACTGGTAAGATGAAAACGACTTTAGTTTTAAGCCAATTGCCAGAGAGTCGAAGTGCCACAAGGGACGCAATCAGTAGCTCTTGAAGGATACTACTGTTATAGTATGATTTCGTAGTGAGTATGGTACTCACAGAAGAGATCAGAAGATAGACGCCTGACTCTTCTAACAGTGGCTCAACATTGAATGTCGACACCAAAGGCAGAGGTTCAAACAGATGGAAATGCGGAAGTAATGGACGTGGTTGTTCCAAGTCGAGATAGGAGTCTCGAAATTCCATTGAGTGTTGCAATTGTGGCAAACTTGGTCTTTACAGAGGCCAGTGCAAATCCCCGCAGAATATAGCGGATAACAAGACTGAAGTGAATTTTGTCCCAGATGATGATGCATTGATATGTTCTTTGGAGAGAAAGACAGAGTTTTGGGTTTTGGACTCTGGAGCCTCATTTCATGCCACCTTAATTTGAGAGCTATGCACCTGGTAACCTTAACGAGGTTCATTTAAGTGACGATTAGCCCTATAGTGTTGTAGGCAAGGGTGAAGTACATATCAGACTCAACGGATCGATATGAAAGCTAAGGGATGTGAAACACATTCTAGACTTAAGGAAGAACCTGATCTTAGTAGGCCAGTTGGCGAGTGAAGGTTATGTAACCACTTTCAGTGAAGATAAGTGGAAAGTTTTCAGTGGGGCTATGACTATAACACGAGGAAAGAAATAAGGTACGCTCTACATAACCACTAATTTTAGCACAATGATTGCAGTTGCAGAAGGCAAGGAGGATTACAACTTGTGGCACCAAAGGCTAGGTCATATGAGTGAGAAGAAGCTCGTGGTTATGCTCTAGAAGGGAAAACTACCAGTGAAATCGATTGACATCGACTTCTGTGAGTGTAAGCAGAAGAGGATTAATTTCAAGAACAACAATAGAAGTCTCACAGTGGAGAAACTCGAGCTAGTTCACATGGGTGTCTGGGGGCCAACAATTGTCTCATCTCTTGGCGGAAAGTCCTACTTTGTGACTTTCATTAATGACCATTCCAGGAGGATATGAGTTTACTTCTTGAAACATAAATCTGAGGTATACGATGTGTTCAAGAAATGGAAAGTCATGGTAGTGAACGAGACATAGTTGAAGGTAAAGAAACTGAGATTCGACTTTGGTGGAGAAAACAAAGAGTTCGGGTTCAAGAAATTTTGCTATGAGAATAATATCAGATTAGAGAAGATTGTTCGAAGTACACTACAATAGAATGACGTAACAGAATGTATGAACCGAAAAGTGACTGAGATAGCTAGAAGCATACGCATTTAGGCAGGGTTGCCAGAACAGTTATGGGCAGCAGCAGACAGTACAACAACGTATCTTATGAATCGTGGTCCATTAGTACCATTGAAGCACATAATACTAGAAGAGGTATGGAGCGGTAAAACATAGAGTGATTCTGTGTATGTTGAGATAGAAGATGTTCTAGACAGTGAGAGTCCTCAGTCAGAAGAACATATTGCAGACAACAATTCTCAACGGGATGATACACCACAGACTCCGACTCCTAATTCTGTGTTTAGGAGGACTTCACGGCCGCGTGTACCAAGTTGGAGATACCTGAATTATTTGTTGCTCACAGATGGAGATGAACCAGAATGTGATGATGAAGCATGCAGTGCAGCAGATGCAAGCTAGTGGGAGCTTGCGATGGAAGATGAGATGAAGTCCCTTATCCCCATCAAGACATGGAAGATAACCGAGCTGCCGGTAGGGAAGAAAACTCTCCATTCTTCGATTGTGAAACTGAATACCATTCATTCAAGCATTGTTGAAACATAATTTTTGCATCTAGAGCTGTTAGATGACAAATATGCTTTCCTCCAAGGTGACCTAAATGAGGAGTGTTATATGCAGCAATAAGTCTCTTAGTGAAAGGGAGAAAGAAGACAGACGCGATAAAGTTTGCAAGGCAAAGTCAGAAACGATAGTGGTTGCAAGTCAGAGTGGGCAGACGTAATAGAAGTCGTAGGTTCTGTAGAAGGCTAGATATTGCTCATGCAGTGAGAGCTATCAGTATGGTCATGTTGACCAGAGTGGTGAAAAAAAAGAAAATGAAGTTGTGCGCAACTTCAGTGGGTCTTCAAGCTTAAAGACAAGAATGAGGGCATCGTTAGAAACACTGATCATTGATAGAGTTGGTAGAAAGTCGTCAAGTGGGAGATTGTTAACAGTAATGACTCATTTTCTCAAGGATTGAGAAGTGAATTAGAGCAAAATAAGTCAAAAAGGAAAATTTTGGTGGAAGAAACACCGAGTACTCGGTAAGTGCGCAGTTGAAGAAATATGGCCAGAGAGTTTTGCGAAAGTTCGCGGCCTTTACGCATCCACTGAGTACTTGGTGGCCCAGAATCATGATTTTAAAAGGAAAAGTTTAAAGACTCAAATTCTATTTGGGATGTGATTTCAATTGACTTGTCCTCCACTCCAACCTCTCCTATAAATACATGAGCCAACCCTATTGTATTGTATGCACAAGATAAAGAGAGAAAAAAGAAATACAAATTGAGATTCTTCTTGGTTAGAGTTAGGAATATGCTTATATTATTCCGATGATATAGACTTGAGTATACACTGTGTGTGTGTGTATGATCTGCGGATCATCCCCTTGTAATCCTCTCATTGATTATAGTGAAACGGTGTTTTCCATGGACGTAGGACAATTTGGCTGAACCACGTATATATCTTTGTATCGATTGTGTTTGGTGTGTGTTTGTGCATTTTTTGATTTGCATATTCGTGGCTTGGTGAATAGGGTTAGCAAACCCTAATTTTGTTCTTGGATGGGTGTAAAAATCCCTAATATTTAGATATGCATAATGAGCTTCAATATAATATATATATATAATTTCGTTGTTGATATAATATTCATATGGTTCCTTTGGCATGGGTTTTATTTGCAGAGAAACTGGTTGATGCGGTTGCTTATTACTCACAGAAGCAATATGTAATTACCTAGAAGACGGTGAACTAAGCCTAGAGGAGCGGTGAATAGGCTTTTTATGATTGAATTGACAAATTAAAATTTTAATTGCGGAATAGTCAATTTTAATTCAATTCGATCACAATATAAGCCACGCAATAATAAATATCAGTGCAGAAAATAAATCAGAGATGACACCAATATTTTTACGTGAAAAAATCTTGAAAAGACTCAAAGTAAAAAGTCACGGATACACTCGGGTATCGATGCACTATGATCAAGAAGTACAAGACTCTATGAAGTTTTAGACTTACAAATCACTCATGATCTGTCTTTCTCCACTCGACATCTGAAAGTCTTGAATCACTGTGCTCCACGAAGCTCTCGCTCCGATCTCCGTACTCTGACGACTTCGTTTCTCAACGGATCAAAGAATCATGAAGCCTTCTGCTTCGATCAAAGTGGTGTGATGATTTTTCAGCAACTAAATCATCCAATTGTGCATAACGATATTCGGTATAGAAGCACAATTGGAAAAACTCAAACCAAAAGAGAACTAGAAAATATATAATCACTTAATAAATTTTTTTTCTCTATATATCTCTATAGAAGAATATGAATCTGTAAAAGAATTGCAGAGATCTCTAAAAAAGTCATCCATTTCTCTTAGGTTTAACTCATATATATAGAGAAGAGTTTTCAATTAATGGTAAAAATCTTTTTCCAATCAAGATTCGTATTTCCATCATTTAAATATTTCAAATATAAACTTATATGTCAATAATAGTTCAATATACTGATAATAACTTTTAATCATGTCCCAAAGTGGTTAGGAATCAATTATATAGCAAAATAAACCTTCCCAAAAATAATTTTGCGTATCCACTTACCGAGTACTTGGTGAACATGCAATTGCGCACAATGGTGCGAGAACTCGCACATGCCTCTGGAAATTTTTGTCACTTTACATCTTATTGAGTAATCGGTAATATCCCCACCGAGTACTCGGTGGAACAAAATCGTGAAAATACAATTTTTATACATTGTGGCTTTATCCAATTCCCTTTGCATCTTCACCACTTTAAACTTGATTAACTAAAACTAAAACTCTCAACTCTCAACTTTCAACATGATTTTTGATCAGAAACATGCGATTATATTAACAAATGTTCTTACCCAGTAATTTATTAAGTGACCAGAAATGAGTACAAAGCTTCATTTTTTAGCATTTGTATATATATTCTTAGAATAGTAAAATTTTGGTAGGAGTATAAGCATAAGAATATTTTGACATGGAAGCATATATGTTCACTTTCTCCAATCGCTTCACTAATCGGAATTGCATTCGAGATTTCCTTCAAATCGTCGAGGTTCTGAATATTAGTTGTCCCTGTATAAATATCAAATATCAGAATTAGAACCATCCCAGCAATCAAAATCCCATATTATGTGTTCAACTTCAACCACATTCATATATTATCTCCAATATACAAATATACATACATATATATATACATACATATATATATATATATATATATATATTATATACATGCTAATTAAAGTGAATAAGAAAACATGTTATAAGAGTCATAAGACACAAAATTCACAGAAATGAATATCAACTAGCTATACCAATGATTGAGAACTTTTCAATTAATACGAATTGAGACTTGAGAGAGACAAAAAAATATTGAATTTTGCTTATTATTACCTCCAAGCCCTTGAGTACCCAATTTCGCTCTTGAGGTTTGGCTCTTCTGCTCCATTCCTTTTCAGCTTTCTTTAATCTACTTCAGTGTGTTTGTGGGTGGGTGTGTTTGGTTGAGAAGAGAAGGATGGAAGAAGAAAATTATTTAAAACAAAAAGGAAAGGAATTTCTAGAGAGAAACTCTTTATGTATTGAATAAATGCATATAATTTAATTTAAGTGGGGAAATTTTTGCACACTAATTAATTTTTTTATTATTATTAATTTTTTTGGACACAATTATGTTATATTGTATAACATCACATTTTTATTTATTTATTTATATATATATATATATATATTTTATGTTCATGAGGTAGATTCCTCGCCTTTTGATTTGCGCCAATCACAATAACAACATGCAAGTACAATAATGACAAGAATTGAAGATATAACTATAACTGTAATTAACGCGATGACGTCGATGAGCATATTGGAAATTTATAATTAATTAAAAAACAGAAAGTACTAGTTTTTCTTTACTAAAAGTGGGAGATCAAAGTCACAATTAGAAAAACTAAACAAGTTGAAGACAAGTTATCAAGTCAGTGAATAGTTCTCCATAAAATAGTGACCACAAAAAATATATTAAAAGGAATATATATATATATATATATAAATCACAAGAAAAAGTGATGAATTGTAGACAAAAGATTATAGGTTGTGATTATCCCAAAAAGTGAAGGTAAATCCAGCTTTATATAGTGGTAACCAAGCCCATCAATTGAAGAATCAAAGGTTATTAACCTCATTAACCAACATATTTAACGGATATCGAATAATATCTTGTTTTAAAGAGTAGTAAATTGAATTGAACCCAATAAATAATTTAATATCATGAAATAAACGACTGTGGCATGAATATAATAAATGAAAATAAACATTATAAATGAGATTTTATAGAACAAGAAAAATTGTGGGCTCTAATGAGTAATAACCAAGAAAAGGTTTTATATGGTTAACTTAAAATTATGTTTATTTAGTTAGTTCAGTGAGTTTTGATGAACCAAATATCATTTTTTCTTGTAGCGGGCTCACATTAGTTACCCGATGCCCAAAAATCATGTAATAGACTAAATGAATTGAATTTTTTTTTTTCTAACAATGACTAATTTATTTTTTCCATTGTTGTACACAAGCAACAATAGCATCATCACTTACGCTTGAACAAAGAGTTTAATTTATAAAAATTTTAATCTTTAGAACTCTAATTAATCAAGTTTTCGTTAATGATTATAAAATTGTATCTTCACTACTTTTTTATATTTTTTAATATTAAAAACGCATATTTTTCCTAAAAAATTATCCAACCCAAGTTTAAAAACTTGGACATACATTAGACTTGAATTTGAAACTAAATGGAGATAAACTTTAGGGATAACTTCATTTACACCCCCTGAGGTTTGTTTTATTTTTACTTGGACCCCCTCAGGTTTGCATATTTTTATTTACACCCTCTATTTTTCAATATTCTCATCACTTAGACCCCCTAAACGATGACATCAGCCTGATTTTTTTTTTAAATCCCTAAACTACCCTCAATGTCTTATCCTTATTTTGTTTGGAAACAAGGATAGTGTTTTTATCAATTAGACCCCCTCCCATCATTTAATAATTTAATTTGTATTAAAATTTCAAAATATATATAAAATTTAAAAATATATATATTAAAATTTGAAAAATATTATAAATTCGAAAATAAATATAAAATTAAAATATATATATAAATTTTGAAATTATTTTTTTTTCAAAAAAACATATTAAATTTCAAAAATAAATATAAAAATCACAAAAAACATAAAAAATTTGAAACAAATATATAAAATTTTAAAAAAAACATATAAAATTCAAAAAAATATATTAAATTTCAAAAAAAATTATAAAATCGAAAATATATATAAAATAAAATATATATATAAATTTTGAATTTTTTTTAAAAAACATATTAAATTCAAGACAAATATATAAAATTAAAAAAAATCATATAAAATTCTAATAATATATATTAAATTTCGAAAATAATTATAAATTTCAAAAAAAATATAAAATTTGAAAATAAATATAAAATTCAAATATATATATATTAAATTTCAAAAAAAAATTAAATTCGAAAATAAATATAAAATTAAAAAAAAAAAATTCTCTCTCTCTCTCTCTCTCAAACGCACACACCACACACACACACACACACACACACATACACACACACGCACACACATATATATATACACACATATATATATAGATCTATATATATATACACACACAGATATATAGATCGATATATATATACACACATATATATATAGATCTATATATATATACACTCTCGTCGCCGGCCGACTCCCACCGCCTCCCCGTCGGCCCCGCCCCCTCCCACCACCCCCTCCCCCGATTGGTCTATATATATATATGTATAGATCTATATGTGTGTATATATATATGTGCGTGTGTGTGTGTGTGTGTGCGTGTGCGTGTGTAAGAGTTAGAGAGAGAGAGAGAGAGAGAGAATCTGAGAGTTAGAGAGAGAGAGAGAGAGAGGAGAGAGAGAAAAAAAATATTGAATAGATATTGGGGTGTTTGGTTTGAGGGTTAGATTGATTCTAAATGGTGTTTGGTTTAGGGTTTAAATTGATTTAAGGGGTGTTTGGTATAAGGGTATTTTAGACATTTCACACCATAAGGGGTGTAAATGAAGATATGCAAACCTGAGGGGTCAAAATGATGATAGGACAAACCTCAGGGGGTGTAAATGAAGTTATCCCTAAACTTTATTTTTTGTTTATATATTTAAAACAAAATATAACTTTGAAGTTGGGCTTGGTGGGCTGCCTTTTTGTGATGCATTGGGCTTAGTTGGGCTTTTTTCCTTTGTAGTTTGTACAAGAAAAAAACTAATAAGGAGTATTAAATTACCGAAAAAGAAAAAATCTGACTTTAATTTAGAACTTATGGCTATTTGTCAAGTTGAAATCTTTTGTATTTTTGTTGCATAATGTATTTGGAAATGCTTAAAAATTTACTGTAAATGTTTTTTTTTCTTCCAAAAATCAAATCAAACGTAAAAGAATATCACAACTTGTAAGTTTAAAAAATACAATGTTAATTGAGTTGTTGAAAAGTAAATATATTTGTGTCTGGAAGTGTTCACTTTGAAATGTACATCGACTAAAAACATACATATTTTTATTTGGTTAATTCAAAAATTAAAGTCCCGTTTGGCATGCACTTTGTTTTTGGTATTTTCGTTTTCAATGCAATTTATTTTTAGGTTGAAGCATATTTGACACAATCTATTTTATTTTATATAGTAACTGTGAATAGTTGAAACGTTTTAGGAAAAACTAAAAATACTATTTACTTTAATACTGTAGCAAAACTATATTTGGACCAAACTTTAAATATATTTAAATTTACATTACCAAACATGATTATGCTTGACCACAGGAGGATCATCTGGTGAAGAAGTAGTATATCAAGAGCTTCACTGATGAAGTGAGAGTGCCTCTTCAAGCTCATTGGAGTCCTATTGTTGTTGTATGAGCAGTGTGTGTAAAAAATGATAAAGTTCTGTAATGTTCATATATAAAGCCAATTTAATATTATCATTCAAAATTTTGAACACATGCAAGAATTACACTCAACTGAATATATTTGCAGAGGAACTTATTTATTTTGTTGTTTGGAACACACAGAAGAACTAATTTATTGAGTGACCAGAAATACAGAATATATAAGGCAAAGTTTCATTATTTTAGCTTCTATGTTCTTAGAATAGTTAAATTTTGGTAGGAGTATAAGCAAATCTGTAAGAATATTTAGACATGGCAGCATGTTCCCTTTCTCCGGTCACTTCATTAATCGGAATTGCATCCGAAATTTCCTTCAAATCGTCTTTCGTGAGCTTCACTGCTAGGGATCTGATGTTTTCATCAAGGTTCTGAATCTTAGTTGTCCCTGTATAAATATCAATATCAGGATTAGAACCATCCCAGCAATCAAAATCCCACATTATATCTTCAACCACATTCATGAGCTATACAAAGGTTATATATATACATATACTGTATCTGTATATAATATGAGTGAATTGAGAAGTAAGAATTCCCACCAGATGCAATTGGCCTACTTTTATTGTAATTAACATCCAGTGAGGGAAATAAATTTTATGCCTTACTTTTTTACAAGCATACAACTATGAACTTGTGCATGAGATTCCACATGAATTTAAACTAACAATTTATATAGTACATTTTTTCACTGGTAAAAAAATGGAAATGTATGCAGTTTAGAAAAAGAAAATTCACGTGGATACAATTCTCAAAAAAAACACATAATATATACCGGGGATCGGAACCACATTGTCTCTTTGATGGAGAAGCCATGCTAGAGCCAGTTGAGGAGGGGTGCAGGCATGTTTTGCCGCCAAGTTGGCAAACCGAACGTACAAAAGTTTGTTCTTCTCCAAATTCTCCCCGGTAAACCTTGGATGCGAAGACTATAAAAGAAAGCAAAATCATAATTCAAAAGCAAAGTTAAATGGTACAGGCCCTCATTTCTCCGCCTTAGTGTAAAGGAAAGATATGAACCCTAATGTCATTTCTTGTGAAATTGATACTGGACTTGGCAAGAATAGCAATACTCTTTCAACCATAATTGCATGAAACCGCAAAAATCAAAGTGAAACAAATAGATTGTGTTAGCTTACCATCAGACTCCCCTCGGGCAAGCTTTCAACAACTGCCTTCCCACCAAAGAACCCGTGACCAAGAGGGCTGTACCCGACTATCCCAATTCCAAGCTCCCTGCATTGAAGGGGTAGTAAAAGTTACAAAATTTAGTAGTTGAATACACACACACACACACCTACAAGTTCGAGTTGCCTTTTGCACTTTCTTAAACTAAACTTATTCAATATGTTCACCAAGAAAACATAAGCGTTCCATTTTATGCATGACAAATGGAAAGAGCTAAATAGCAACTGACCGGCAAAGTGGAATTATATCCTCTTCGATTTCACGAGTCCACAGAGAGTACTCCATTTGTACGGCAGTAATAGGATGAACTGCGTGAGCCCTCTTTACTGTATCTACACTAGCTTCAGACAAGCCGATGTATTTCACCTTTCCCTCCTCCACTAGCTTCTTCAGCTCTCCCATCTTCGGTATTATGATTAATTAGAGTTGAATCGGATAATAAATTCAATACAGAAATTAATAGATTTTTTCTCTAGCACTTACTGTATCTTCTATTGGCACTGATGTGTCCACACGATGCTGATAGTATAGATCGATATAATCGACATCAAGTCGCTTGAGACTAGCTTCACAGCACTCCCGGACGTACTCAGGGGTACCTCTAATTATAAATTGAGGAAATTCGGGCATGATGATGCCAAATTTAGTTGCCAATTGAACTTGTTCGCGAGGAAGTTGCTTCAACGCCTTATAAGTATGAGAAAAGAGTAGTAGATGAGTAATATAAGGTATGAATGGGTACTAGCACAGTAATGCCATATCAAGTGTGTTTCACAGTTGTATTTAAATGAGTGCAATGTTCATGTTATGCCAATTAAACTTTCGATGCAAACTGAGAGGCAGAGAGTGACAGACCGCATTAAACATTTACTACGTTCTTCGGTGGTTTATTTCATTCTCACATGTTTTTTTTTTTTTGAAGCTAGATGTAGGTTTGCTTAAGAAAAAAGTACCTTGCCAATCACGATCTCGTTGTGGTGCTTATCTCCATACATGTCAGATGTGTCAAAGAAGGTTACACCCTTATGAAAAGCCTCCTTTATAACTGAGCATCCGACATCATCCGGTAGAGGATTATTTAGTATTCCAGAAAGTCCTATGCATCCAAAACCGAGTCTAGAAACCTGCAAGCGGAGGACGCCATTAGACATGTATGGTTGTCTCACTTTGATCAAGTATGCTTGGTAAGAGATTACTCGGCCTATATAAAAAATTTCACATGCATGGTCTACGAGGACAAACTAAACAAGAATAACACTTGCAAATTTCACTGTTTCTTATGAATAAGGTATAGCTGATAAAAACTCGGTGAAGTGGACCATATGATTGTATTAGCTAACTTTCATGGTAGTAGATTGTATAACTTCAGCCAAAGCCACATATTATCTGTCCCCTAAGTTTAATCTCAACTACAGTCCCTATGATAAAGTTTGGAGGGAGTTTAATTGCATAAGCATTTCCACAATATTACAGCAATTCATTACATACAAAAGTAGCAGATATTTATTTAATGTTCTAAGTTTCGCCTCTTCTTTTGTGTTCGCTATTGTGAAAGTTTTCGCTTCTTATCTTTGTTTTCATAAATTAAAACATCAAACATGTAACTAAGAATCTTCAGCTCCGGGTAGTTCAAAGTATGCGGTGACCACTAGTCCAAAGTCCAAACTAGCACTTTAAGCAGTCCCAGGGACATGAAGGTGGCTTAAAAGGAACATTTAGTCATTTACTAATGTGTCAACAAACTTTAGATACACAAGATCGATTTGAAAAACCCCGTTTGTTTTCTTTAATCACTAGCAGTCATTTACTAATGTGTCAACAATTTTTTTTTCCAAATTACTGTTCCTCATATAACGTAATCATTTGAATATTCTATTATCTATAGCTTCAACAACAGACACACAATATGATTTATACATGTCTAACTATAGATACACAATACGATTTATATATGTTTTCCTTTATTTATCACCAGCAATGTTATTGTCAATTATTTACCTCAGCTACTTGTCATTTTTTATTGATCACATGACAACACAAAAACTTAACAGATTCAACTGAAACCTCCTCAGTATATGATCCAACGGATATTTATATACAACTAGTAGCTGACATAGTCTTAGAGGCCACAAGCAACACTGATAATATAGAATTTACAGGCTGCAGACAAGAGACTCCAGTAGTCAAAGTTATATATCCGATATACATACATACCTATATATATATATATATATAAATTATACATGCAAATTAAGGTGTATAAAATCACATGTTGAACACAGCATAGACACAAAATTCAAGTACCCAAAGAAAGTTTTGAACTTTTCTAAGGTTGAACATCCACACAAATGATTATCAACTAGCTATACCACTGATTGAATTTTTTTCAATTAATATGAATGGAAACTGGAGACAGAGAGAGAGAGAGAGAGAGAAAATTTGAAAATTTCTTATTAGTACCTCCAAGCCTTGAGTACCCAATTTCACTCTTGGGGCTTTGCTCTTCTGCTCCATTCCTCTTCAGCTTTCTTGAATATGCTTCAATGGGAAAATAAAATTGTAACCAAATTGATTTGCTTACTATTTACAGAAAGGAAAGTCAAGGAAAGAGAAAGAGGGAAAGGAAAAAAATGTACCTTATTGATTTGCTTACTTGTGTGTGTGTGTGGTTGAGAAGAGAATGATGGAAAAAGAATACTCCCTCTTTCTCAAATTGCAAGAACCGTTTGGGAATTCAATTTTTTTAGATGATAAGTTTTTATTAATGTGAGAGTGAAAACAAAATTTTGTAATACAATTTAGATATTTTATAATTTGAGTATTTAAAGTTTAAATCTGTAAGATTAATCAAATAAAATAGGGTAAATTGCTTAAAACCCCCCTCAAGTTTACTCTCTTTCTCTACTATACCCCCTCAACTAATTATACCCCCCTAAACTTTCATTTTCTTGCACCATGGATTTGCTATCAATTTTTTTTACCCTTTTACCCTCCAAACTTTTTGTATTTTCACCTTACCTTTAATCATATCCTTACTATTATATTTCTTAATTCTTTAAATTACAAAAATATTATTTCTTTTAGTTAGAATATTAATTATGTCATTTACCTTTAATATATTAGACTGAATATACTCTCAAATGTTAGTTTTTTTTTTTTATAAGTTCTAATTATTTTATTTGTAAATCAATTAATTTGGTATTAAATTTTAGTTTGATTTAAATCATAAAACTCAATCCTAATTAATATATTCATAAATAAATCACAATTTATGAAAACAATATATATATTTCGAACAAAATATATATATTTCGGAATATATATATATATATTGGAAAATGATATATATTTTGGAATATATATATAATTTGTCAAAAATATATATTTTCCGAATTCTTTTAAAAAAATATGAAATTTTTCCGAAAAATAATTTTTTTGGGAAATATATATATTATGTTCCAAAATATGATTTTTTTCCGAAAAATAATTTTTATTGAGAAAAATATATATTATTTTCAAAAATATGAATTTTTTCTGAAAAATAATTTTTTTGAGAAAAATATATATTATGTTCCAAAATATGATTTTGAGTCATAATACCTAAACTATCATCAATAGTATATGAGGGTTTAGTGAAATCAAACCTTCAAAAAAAATATTTTTCGAAAAAATATGTATATTTTGGAATATATATATATATTGGAAAATGATATATATTTCGGAATATATATATATATATATATATATGATTCGTCAAAAGTATATATTTTTTGAATTATTTTAAAAAATATGAATTTTTTCTGAAAAATATACATTATTTTCTAAAATATAAAAATATATATATTTCGGAAAAAAAATCATATTTTGGAAAATAATATATATTTTTCTCAAAAAAAATAGTTTTTGGAAAAAATCATATTTTTGACGAATTATATATATATATTCCAAAATATATATCATTTTTCAATAAAACTTAATTTGATTTAAATCATAAAACTCATTATCCTAATTAAATTTTTTTTTTGCCAAATGAAACTTTCTTTTCATAAAAATATATTCATAAATTGTGATTTATTTATGAATATATTAATTAGGATTGAGTTTTATGATTTAAATCAAACTAAAATTTAATACCAAGTTAATTGATTTACAAATAAAATAATTAAAACTTACAAAAAAATTTTAACATTTGAGAGTATATTTAGTCTAATACATTAAAGGTAAATGACATAATTAATATTCTAACTAAAAGAAATAATATTTTTGTAATTTAAAGAATTAAGAAATATAATAGTAAGGATATGATTAAAGATAAGGTGAAAATACAAAATGTTTGGAGGGTAAAAGGGTAAAAAAATTGAGGGCAAACCCATGGTGCAACCTTTTATGAAATTTTAGGGGGTTCTAAGCTCATTTCATAGTTGAGGGGGTATAGTAGAAAAAGAGAGTAAACTTGAGGGGGAGTTTAAGCAATTTACCCAATAAAATATATTGACTTTTTTAATTGAGATACTTATATGGATGGAGCACTTAAAGACTATTATTTAAAACAAAAAACAAAAGGAATATCTAGAGAGAAACTCGTTATGTACTCACTCTGTTCCATTTTAAGTGTATGTTTTGAAAATTTTAATTTTTTAAGAGGATGATTTTTAATATTTTTTATTATATGAGTAGTATATGAATTATCAACTTTATCCGTAGTGGGGTCCATAATGATGTGTGGTTTGTAGTGTAAGTTTTTTTTATTATTTTTAATGCATAAATGTTAAATTGGTAAATTGATAAAATAAAGTATTTTAATTTTTCAAATGTGAACACTTATTTTGAGATAGATAAAATATGAAATGTGGACGCTTAAATTAGAACGGAGGGAGTATTAAATAAAATTGAGATGAGAAAAAAGAAAGTCTAATGGTTTTGGATTTGAATGTAATAGAAGATGGTAGATTGCATAACCTAGTGTAAGTTGGGCATTTTCTGCACAATAAATAAATATATATATATATATATATATTATTATTTTTTTTTCACACAATATTATTGTATTGTGTCACATCATAATTGCCAAAGTGAACATATTAAAAATTTGCAATTAATTAGAAAACAGAAAGTAGTAGTTTTTGTTTTTTCCTTACTAAAAGTAGGAGATGGAAGTCACAATTAGAAAAAGGGTTAATTTCAGTAAACCCCCTTATACTATCTAGATTAATCAACTAACCTCTTCTCTGTCCACTTTGCCCCATATACTATTCAATTTCATCAAATTGCCCCCCTTAGCTCACATTTTGACTAAAAATGCCTAAACTACCCTCAATCAATAGTATAAGGGGGTTTGTTGATTCAACCATTTAAATTTTTTTTTTCAAAAATCAATTATATTTTTAACAAAAATTATAAATTCAGAAATATATATATTTCTTTTTTGCGAAAAATAAAATTTCAAAATTTTTTGCGAAAAATAAAATTTCCGAAAATCTACAACATATGAAAAAAAAAATTTCAAATTTTTTTTTGCAAAAAATCATTTTTTTCCGAAAACCTGCAACATATGAAAAACAAAATTTCCGAAAAAAAAAGAAAATTTCCGAAAATCTGCAACATATGAAAAAAAAAAAATTTCAAAATTTTTTTTGCAAAAAATAATTTTTTTTCGAAAATCTGCAACATATGAAAAAAAAAATTTTAACATTTTTTTCCGAAAATCTGCAACATATGAAAAAAAAAAATTCAAAATTTTTTTTGCAAAAAATCAGTTTTTTGCGAAAAAAAAATTTCCGAAAATCTGCAACATATGAAAAAAAAAAATTCAAAATTTTTTTTGCAAAAAATCATTTTTTCCCGAAAATCTGCAACATATGAAAAAAAAAAAATTCAAAATTTTTTTTGCAAAAAATAATTTTTTTTCGAAAATCTGCAACATATGAAAAAAAAAATTCAATTTTTTTTTGCAAAAAATCATTTTTTTCCGAAAATCTGCAACATATGAAAAAATAAATTTCCGAAAAAAAAAAGAAAATTTCCGAAAATCTGCAACATATGAAAAAAAAAAAATTTCCGAAAATCTGTCCACTTTGCAAAAGAAATATATATATATTTCTGAATTTATAATTTTTGTGAAAAATATAATTGATTTTTGAAAAAAAAAAACTTAAATAGTTGAATCAACAAACCCCCTTATACTATTGATTGAGGGTAGTTTAGGCATTTTTAGTCAAAATGTGAGCTGAGGGGGGCAATTTGATGAAATTGAATAGTATAGGGGGCAAAGTGGACAGAGAAGAGGTTAGTTGATTAATCTAGATAGTATAGGGGGGTTTACTGAAATTAACCCTTAGAAAAAAATAAACAAGTTAAAGACAAGTTATCAAGTTAGTGCATAGCTGCCCATAAAATAGTGCCCTTAAAAATAAATTAAAAGGAATATATATGAAAATTTTCACAAAAGTTATATATACATACAAGAAAAAGCGATGCATCAAAGCCCATCAATTGAAGAATGAAAGGTTATTAGCCTCATTAACCAGCA
Organism: Cornus suecica; assembly: GCA_963922005.1. NCBI lineage: Eukaryota > Viridiplantae > Streptophyta > Magnoliopsida > Cornales > Cornaceae > Cornus > Cornus suecica. Next base: position 4,996,057 of record OY998246.1, read on the forward strand.
TAATGTGTCTGATATTAAATTATATCTAATTAAATCTCTTTTTTAGGAGTAGTAAATTGAATTTAGAAACCGGAAAAGTAATATAGTATATTGAAATAAATGACCATAACATGAATATAATAATTGAAAATAAATATTACTAAAGAGTTTTTATAGAATTGAAAAACCCAATGGGCTCTAATGACGGATAAACGATTTTATATAACAATCTTAAATTATTTTTAACAATGACTATCCATTGTTGCACAACAACAGAATCATCACTTGCACACGAACAACGAGTTTAATTTATCAAATTTTTAATCCTTTGAACTCTAATTTATTGAGATTTCCTTTTTGATTATGGATATATATATACACTTTTTTTTCAAATTTTTTATTTATTTGTGAAAACCCGCACATTTTCCTAACAAATTTATCCAACCCAAGTTAAAAAACTTGGACATCCATTAGACTTGAGTCTGAAACTAATTTGAAATAAACTTTATTTTTAGTTTACATAATTAAAACAAAATCTAACTGAGGAGTTGGGCTTGGTGGGCTCTCTATGGATAACTAGTTTGTTTTCATCTAATATATTGAGTTACCGGGGAAAAAAAAAATATAACTTAAGTTTAAAATTGTGGCCTTTTGTCAACTTGAAGCCTTTTCTATTTTTGTTACGTAATGTGGTTGGTAATGTATAAAAATATGTTTAATAAAATCAAATTTATTGCATTTTTTTTTTCAATCTTATCATTTTTGGTAAAAGAATATCACAACTTGCAAGTTTAAAAAAGTACAATGTTCATTTAAGAGGAGTATAAAAATATTTACTTTCTCTATTTCAAATCAGAGGAGTAGAAAAAATATATACTTCTTTTGTTCCAAATTAGTTGTATACTTTTCAACATTTTTTAGTTAATTTTTATTTTTAATTTTTCCTTTGATAATATAATATATTTGTAGTTTTTAATGGGCTCATTATTTTTTGAAGTTCATGAAAAGGATAATTTTAAAAAAGTATCAAATTATATTATATTGAGATTTAAAATTGGACAAGTATTTTTAGACAAGTAAAATTAAAAAAAGTGAGCTACTAATATGTGACCGGAGTATTTGTGTCTGGAAGTATTCATCATTACAAAATTGGTACTACACAGGATAAAATAGTTTTTAATGAGCACATGTTGCAAAGAAAAATACCAACAAGTACTAAAAGAAAACAAAAAATATTAAACAAAAATGCATGTAAAAAAAGTCGTTATTGACTAAAGGATCAAATTAGACTTGATTTAAATGATGTTCGATTTCAGTTAATTATTCATGTTAGGGGAGTTTTTGGACGTCCCATTTACCACCAAAAATAATAATTATTCAATATTTATTATTTTTATTTGCGAAAAACCCCATGTGGTTTCATACTAGGTGTGAAAATTCCCGATAATTACAAAATGTGTGTATAAATCCATTATGTTTCAAAAATATGCAACTTACCCCCAAAATGATATAAAATCCCTAAAATACCCCTTCTAACCTAATAAAAATAATAAATATTGAATTAATAATAAATAATCTATAATAAAAATATAATAAATAATAAATAAAAATGATTAATTTTTTTAAAATATATATATACTTTTTAAAAAAAAATTAACATATTTTTGAAAGTAAAATTGTAATATTTTTTGATAACTTTATTAAATATATTTTTTATAAACATATTTTCAGTTTTTGTTTTTGTTTTTGTTTTTGTAATTTTATTATATTTATTTTTTTAAAAATAAATTGGATAAATTTTTTTAATCAAAATGTTATATAATTATAAATAATTTTTTTTAAAAAAATAGTCTTATTTGTTTTTCAAAATAATTTTAATATTTTTGAAAAACAAAATGTAATTATTTTTTTGATTATTTTCTTAAATATATTTTTATAAATATATTTCTGTTTTATTTTTTGTTTTTGTAATTTTATTTTAATTTTTTTAAAAACATAATTTATTATAAGAGTATTGCAGATAATTTATGCCACAATGGGGGCAAAACGCACATATTTTTTAAAAATAAATATTTAAATAATTATATGGATTTATATGCACTATATGCATATTACATGAGTTTTTTCCCATATAACACAAATAAATATGTGAAATATAAAACTATCAAATCTCCTAATCTTACTGTTAAGATTTTTTCCATATACTTGACCTTAATATAAAACTCATGCGAAATCTGACTTTATTGGTAATTCAAATCTTTTAATTCGATTTTATATATGGATTTAACTTGAATTCCAAAACTTGATTTGAGAAAAAAAATTTAATCAAAATGTTATATAATTTTAAATATTTTTTTTTAAAAAAATAGTCTTATTTGTTTTTCAAAATAATTTTAATATTTTTGAAAAAAAAATGTAATTATTTTTTTGATTATTTTCTTAAATATATTTTTTATAAATATATTTCTGTTTTTTTTTTGTTTTTTTAATTTTATTTTAATTTTTTTAAAAACATAATTTATTATAAGGGTATTTTAGGCAATTCATGTTACAATGGGAGCAAAACGCACATATTTTTTAAAAATAGAGATTTAAATAACCATATGGGTTTATACGATATTACATGAGTTTTTTTTCGCATATAACCCAAATAAATATGTGAAATATAAAACTATCAAATCTCCCAATCTTACTATTAAGATTCTTTCCATATTGTTGCCCGATAAATAACTCTAGAGGGGGGTGAATAGAGTCTTAGCTTAAACAATGGAATTTAATTCGATTTTCTAATTGATAAATATAATTGCAATGCTAGATGATTTAATATAAAAACACAAAGTAATATAAATCAAAATAAAGTAAAGAGAGAATTATAAATACTTGGACAAACGATTTTAGTGAGGTTCAGAATACCCTTGATTCCTACGTCCTCGGCTCAAGATTCTCTTGAGACTTCTCAAATCCACTATGACTTCTTCTTATGGGTGGAGAGCAAAACCTTCACAAGAAGCACACCACGTCTCCTTGCTAAGAGAACACCCTTTCTTAGCCTAAAATTGGGTCACACCAACCCTTTGAATACAATGATCTTGTACACTAGAATATCTCTCAAAGATTGATTTGTACAATTGTAGCTCTCTTGCTCACAAGACTAGAGTAAGAATTTGAATCAAAAATTGAAGCTCTAGACTTGAAAATATGTGAATAATGATACAAAAGTGTATATGAAAGTGTATGATTGAGATTGCAAGAGGTAGGTTGTAAAGAGAGTTTTAAGTCCTTTTATAACAAACATTTTCATCATTTTTGGCATAAAATATGACAAAAAGTCATATAGAGCCGTTGAAAAACAATTCAGGGATTGGGGTGAGTTGAGTTCCTGAATGGGGGTGAGCTGAGTTATACATTTGTAATTTATGAGAATAGGGTGAGCTGAGTTTGCAAATGGGGTGAGCTGAGTCTCTAAAATATTTTGTATTTAATTTGCAAAACTTTGAATGCTAATTCTCAAACCCAAATTCATTAATTTGGTATTTATTTGTTTTCAAAAAATAGTTTTATACATAATGATTTTAGATTTATAGAGCTTCAAAATAATTCAAATAATTACTTTGACAGTTAAAATCTAAACACTCACCAACCTATTTACCCAATCTTCAAGTAGTGGTTCATCCTCTTTGAAATGATTAACTTTAAGCTTCAATATCTTTGCTCTTGATCATCTTTGAATTTCAATCTTTTTGCATTTGATATTCTTGTTCGTTCGCTTTAAATACATCGCCATGATCTTTTTGTCCGCATGATCCATAATATGATTTTCCTGTTTTTACAAGCTTGGACAAGTACTCATTGTAACCATTAGTACAAATATATCATTAATGATTTGTTATCATCAAAATTATGAAATTACCATTAGATTAAAATATTAAGGCCAACACATATACTTGACCTTAATATAAAACTCATGCGAAATCTGACTTTATTGGTAATTCAAATCTTTTAATTCGATTTTATATATGGATTTAACTTGAATTCCAAAACTTGATTTGAGAAAAGGATCAAGTTAGATTTGATTTGAGGTGCGTATTTGATTCTAAAATTAAGTTTCATCTAAATTAATAAGTACAAAATTTGGACAAGTGCTCATAATCTTTTAAAAAAGGAATTGATACTAATTTTTATTTTTTATGAATTTTATGTTTATTTTATTTTTTCAAAAAATTTAGTCATGTGTCTAAATTGTATTGTCAATAATTAAAATATACACAAAAGTAATTTTATTTGTTTCTAAAATAAATATTTGTTACTTTTTCTTTATATTGATAAGATTCTTACCATTGAAAATTTATATAGATATATGTATTATAACCCCATTAAATTGGAATATAGAGAGAAATGATATTTTTTATCTCTAAAATTCTTTTGAAACTAATTGGAAATAAACTTTATTTTTTGTTTACATATTTAAAACAAAATCAAACTTCGGAGTTGGGCTTGGTGGGCTGCCTTTTTGTGAGGCTTGTTAGGCATTGGGTTTCTTTGGGCCTTTTCCTTTGTACCATAAAAAAAAAAAAAAAAAAAAAAAAAAAAAAAAAAAAAAAAAAAAAAAAAAAAAAAAACTGTGTTTTGAATGTCACTTTAATTTAGGTCATGTTTGGTAGGCGGTCTTTCTGGTCTGGTCTAATCTGATCTGAAAAAGTCTGTTTGGTAAGCGGTCTGGTCTTACTATTTATTTATTATTTATTATAATATTTATTTATGTATTATTTATTCACTTTATAATATATTTTATTATTTATATTATTATTTATTAATTTATATATGAATTTATAAATATATTCCATTTATTTATTATTATTTCATTATTTAATTCATTTTATTTATAAATTATTTATTCATTTTTAATTATTTAAAAATATATTTTATTAATTTAATATTAATTTATTATTATTATACTCATTTATTATTATTATGAAGTATTTATTCATTATTATATTTACTTATTATTTATTTATTATTTTTTATTATATTTATTATATTTGTAAATATTTTTTATGTAATTTTTTATTTATTTTTTTATTTTATTATTATTATTTATTATTTAGTCCATTTTTTTTTATTATTATATTTTTTTTTATTATTGTATTCATTTTTTATTATTATTATGTTTTATTTAATTTATTATTTATATTATTAATTATTAATTTTTAATTATTTATAAATATATTTTATTATTTATTTATTATTATTATATTCATTTTTTATTATTATTTGGTATTATTTATTTCATTTTGTTTATTATTTATTATTTATATTTTATTTTTAAAATATATTTTATTTAATTTATTATTATTATTATTAATTTATTATTATTATTTATTCATTTTTAATTATTTATAATTATATTTTATTAATAAGACCAGACCGGACCACCAGGAACCACCTTTTTTTTTTATCTGAAATGAGGCCATTTTGGTCTGATTTAGTCTTACTTGGTCTAACAAAAAATTTGGGACCAATGATACCAAACATGGTCTGGTCCCATAAAACGCAGGACCAGACCAGACCACCTACCAAACAGGGCCTTAGAACTTGTGCCTTTTTGTCAAGTTGAAATCTTTTGTATTTTTGTTGCATATTGTATTTGGTAATTTTTATAAATATTTTAATAAAATCAAATTTATTGTAAATTTTTTTTTTTCCAAAAATCAAATAAAACCTAAAAGAATAAAACAACTTGCAAGTTTTAAAAATACAATGTTAATTGAGTTATTGAAAAGTAAATATATTTGTGTTTGGAAGTGTTCATTTTGAAATATACATCGACATAAAAATATACAGATTTCTATATGGTTAATTCGAAAATTAAAGTACCATTTGGCATGCACTTTGTTTCTGGTATTTTCATTTTCAATGCAATTTTTAGGTTGAAACATTTCAAGAAAAAATGAAAGCACTAATTAAATGTTTTTAGTGTATTTGTATTACATAAAGCCAATTTAATATTATCATTCAACGTTTTGAACACATGAAAGAATTACACTCAACTGAATATATTTGCAGAGGAACGTATTTATTTTGTTGTTTGGAACACACAGAAGAAATAATTTATTTTTATTTTATTTTAACAAAGAAGAACTAATTTATTGAGTGACCAGAAATACAGAAAATATAAGACAGTTTCATTTTTTTAGCTTCTATGTTCTTAGAAAAGTTAAATTTTGGTAGGAGTATAAGCAAATCTGTAAGAATATTTAGACATGGAAGCATGTTCTCTTTCTCCAATCACTTCATTAATCGGAATTGCATCTGAAATATCCTTCAAATCGTCTCGCGTGAGCTTCACTGTTAGAGATCCGACGTTTTCATCAAGGTTCTGAATCTTCGTTGTCCCTGCATATTATCAAAATCAGAATCAGAACCATCCCAGCAATCAACTACATTCATGAGCTATATATAGGTGATATACAAATTCTGTATATGATTTGAGTGCATTGAGAAGGAGGATTTCCCACCAAATTAGACATTCAATGAGAAAAATAAAAAATCATGTTTTTTTTTTTTTTTTTACAAGCATACTACTATGAACTTGTGCATGAGATTCTCCATGAGTTCAAACTAACAATTTAAAGAGTACATTTTTTAACTTGCTAAAATAAAATTCATGTGGATACAATTCTGAAAGAACACATAATATATACCAGGGATCGGAACCACATCGTCTCCTTGATGGAGAAGCCATGCCAGAGCCAGTTGAGGAGGGGTGCAGCCATGTTTTGCCGCCAAGTTAGCAAATCGAATGTACAAGAGTTTGTTCTTCTCCAAATTCTCCCCGGTAAATCTTGGATGAAAAGACTATAAAAGACAGAAAAATCATTATTAAAAAGCAAAGTTAAATGGTACAAGCCCTCATTTCTATGCCTTAGTGACAGTGTAAAGGAAGGATATGAATCCTAATGTCATTTCTTGTGAAATTGATACTAGACTCAGCAGGAATAGCATTACTCTTTCGATCATAATTGCATGAAACCGCAAAAAATCAAAGTGAAAAGAATAGATTGTGGTAACGTACCAATATACTCCCCTCGGGCAAGCTTTCAACAACTGCCTTCCCGCCAAAGAACCCGTGACCAAGAGGGCTGTATCCAACTATCCCAATTCCAAGCTCCCTGCATTGAAGGGGTAGTAAAAGTTACAAAATTTAGTAGTTGAATATATATATATATATATATACACACACGCACACATGTTCGAGTTGCCTTTAGCACTTTCTTAAACCATGGTATTCAATAATTTTTGCCTAGAAAACAAGCGTTCCATTTTATGCATGGCATATGGAAAGAGCTAAATAGCAACTGACCGGCAAAGTGGAATTATATCCTCTTCGATTTCACGAGTCCACAGAGAGTACTCCATTTGCACAGCAGTAATAGGATGAACTGCATGAGCCCTCTTTATTGTATCTACACTAGCTTCAGACAAGCCGATGTATTTCACTTTTCCCTCCTCCACTAGCTTCTTCAGTTCTCTCATCTTGGGTGTTTACGATTAATTAGATTTTAATCGGATAATAATTTTAATACACAGATAAATAGATTTTTTCCCCTAGCACTTACTGTATCTTCTATTGGTACTGATGTATCGACACGATGCTGATAGTATAGATCAATATAATCAACGTCAAGTCGCTTGAGACTTGCTTCACAGCACTCCCTCACGTACTCGGGGGTACCTCTAATTATAAATTGACCAAATTCTGGCATGGTGACGCCAAATTTAGTTGCCAATTGAACTTGTTCGCGAGGAAGTTGCTTCAACGCCTTAGAAGTATGAGTAAAGAGTAGTAGATCAGTAAAGTAATATAAGATGATGAATGGCTACTAACACAGTAATGCCATGTCAGTGTGTTGCACAATTGTATTCAAATAAGTGCAATGTTTACCTTTCGATGAAAACTGAGAGGCAGAGAGATTGAAAGATAATGACAAACTGCATTTAACATTTACTACGTTCTTCTCCCGTACTTGTGAATTTTTTTAAGTTAGATATAGATTTGCTTAAGAAGAAAGTACCTTGCCAATCATGATCTCGTTGTGGTGCTTATCGCCATATGTGTCAGATGTGTCAAAGAAGGTTATACCCTTATAAAAAGCCTCCTTTATAACTGAGCATCCGACATCATGCGGTAGAGGAGTATTTAGTAATCCAGAAAGTCCTCCGCATCCAAAACCGAGTCTAGAAACCTGCAAGCGGAGGACACCATTAGACACCTACGGCTTACTCACTTCAATCAAGTATGCTTGATAAGGGATTACTCGGCCTATACTCGAATTTTCTGTTAAGTATGCGACCAAAAGTCCCACATGGGTTAAAAGTGGGAAGGATCATGGGTATATAAAAGGATGTACATATCTTAATTGGTGTGAGGCATTTTGGGGAAAGCCCAAGAGCAAAACCGTGCAGGCTGGGCCCATATTATCTATCCCCTAAGTCTTATCTCAACTACACATATTACATATACCAATTCATTACATAGAAAAGTAGCAGATATTTTGTTAGTGTTCTAAGTTTCGCCTCTTCTTTTGTGTTCACTATTGTGAAAGCTTTCGCTTCTTCTTATCTTTGTCCACATAAATTAAACTAGCAAAAGTAGATTAGAGTATGCGGTTACAATTAGTCCAAAGTCCAAACTAGCAATTTAAGCAGTTCCAGGGACATGAATGTGGCATTAAAGAAACATTTACTAATGTGTCAATAAACTTTAGATACACAAGATCGATTCGGAAAACACCGTTCGTTTTCTGTAATCACCAGCAGTGTTGATGATTTTGTTTTTCCTATTATGATATATAGTTGTCACATTTTATATCACACATGAGTAGCTCCCTTAAATGAAGTGCCCTTTTTAGTAACAGACAATGAACTTCAGATCAAATCACATACTATCCAACTCCCAAGTTTTATCTTCAACTTTAATTATATACATATACCCAATATGGATTTATACATGCCTTTCTTTTCTAATCACCAGCAATCACTAGTCTAGAGGCACAAACAACACTGATTATAGAATTTACAGCCTGCAGAGAAGAGACTTCAGTTGTCTATATATATATATATATATATCATACATGCTATTTAAAGTGAATAAGAAAACATGTTGAACACACAACAGAAACAAAATTAAAATACCCAAAAAAATGTTTTGAAATTTTCCAAGGTAAAACATCCACAGAAATGAATTTCAACTAGCTATACTGGTGATTGAATTTTTGTTCAATTAATATGAATTGAAACTTGAGAGAGAAAAATAAAATTGAATTCTTCTTATTATTACCTCCAAGCCTTGATTACCCAATTTCACTCTTGGGACTTGGCTCTTCTGCTCCATTCCTTGCTTGTGTGTTGGTTTGCTTGCTTATATAGAGGGAAAAGAAAAAATATATATACCTTATTGATAGCTTGCTTTAAGTGCATGTTGTTAGATGGAGTAGGTGTCAAAAATTTGGTGTGGAATGTGAATTACAACCCAAATCATATTAGGTTGGTGTGAGATGGTTGAATGGTACTAAAAAATAGTGTGCCAAATTGCTCATAATGTATTTGATAATGTTTAAAAATATTTTAATAAAGTCAAATTTATTGTAAATGTATTTTTTCCCCAAAAATCAAATCAAACTAAAAGAATATCACAACTTGCAAGTTTAAAAAATACAATGTTAATTGAGTTGTTGAAAAGTAAATATATTTGTGTTTAGAAGTGTTCACTTTAAAATATACATCCACGTAAAACACATACATATTTTTATTTGGTTAATTCAAAAATTAAAGTCCTGTTTGGCATGCACTTTGTTTTCGGTATTTTCGTTTTCAATTCAATTTTTAGGTTGAAGCATATTTGATGCGATCTGTTTTATTTTGTATAATAACATAAATAGTTGAAATGTTTCAAGAAAAAATACAAATACTAATTCAATGTTTTAAGTGTATTTACACAATTTGTTTTAATACTATAGTTAAAATATATTTGGACCAAACTTAAAACATATTTAAATTTACGTTATCAAACATGATTATGATCAGCCATAGAGGATCATCCGCCGAGGAAGGAGTAGATCAAGACCTTCACTGATGAGGTGGGAGTGCCTCTTCAAGCTCATTGAAGTCCTATTGTTGTTGCATGAGTAGTGTGTGTTAAAATATGACTTGTACCTCTTTCCTTCTTTCTTTCTTGTTTTCCCCCCATTTTTGAGCACCTCTTTACTGATTCAATATTTATAATGATCTTAAGTAGCCAGAACTAAGCTCCATTTAAAAAACTAATGAGCTTTAATATGATATATGATATATATACACACACACACCTTGGTTGATATTTGTAACTTTCAAAGGTGGTTCCTTTGGCATGAGTTTTCACTAGAAGACAATTCAATATTATCATTCAACATTTTGAACACATCCAAGAATTACACATAACTGAATATATTTGCAGAGGAACTGGTTGATTTTGTTGTTTGGTACACACAGAAGTACTAATTTATTAAGTGACCAGAAATACAGAAAATATAAGACAAAGTTTCAGTATTAAGTTTCATTATTTTAGCTTCTATTTTCTTAGAATAGTTAAATTTTGGTAGGAGTATTAGCAAATCTGTAAGTATATTTAGACATGGAAGCATGTTCTCTTTCTCCAATCACTTCATTGATCGGAATTGCATCCGAAATTTCCTTCAAATCGTCTTTCGTGAGCTTCACTGCTAGGGATCCGATGTTTTCATCAAGGTTCTGAATCTTAGTTGTCCCTGCATAATATCAAGTATCAGAATTAGAACCATCCCAGCAATCAAAATCCCACATTATATCTTCAACCACATTCATGAGCTATACAAAGGTTATAGTATATACATATACTGTATATAATATGAGTGAATTGAGAAGTAAGAATTCCCACCAAATGCATGCACAATTGGCCTAACCTTTTACTGTAATTAACATTCAATGAGGAAAATAAATTTTATCCATTCTTTTATATGCATACAAATATGAAGCATGAGATTCTCCAGGAATTGAAACTAACAATTTAATCAGTACATTTTTTAACTGGTAAAAAAATGGAAATGCATGCAGTTGAAAAACATTTCATGTGGATACAATTCTGAAAGAGCGCATAATATATACCAGGGATTGGAACCACATCGTCCCCTTGATGGAGAAGCCATGCCAGAGCCAGTTGAGGAGGGGTGCAGCCATGTTTTGCCGCCAAGTTAGCAAACCGATTGTACAAAAGTTTGTTCTTCTCCAAATTCTCCCCGGTAAACCTTGGATGTGAACGCTATAAAAGACAGCAAAATCATTATTCAAAAGCAAAGTTAAATGGTACAAGCCCTCATTTCTCTGCCTTAGTGTAAAGGAAAGATATGAACCTTAATGTCATTTCTTGTGAAATTGATACTGGACTCAGCAAGAATAGCAGTAATCTTTCAATCATAATTGATGAAAGCGCAAAATTCAAAGTGAAACGAATAGGTTGTGGTAACGTACAATTATACTCCCCTCGGGCAAGCTTTCAACAACTGCCTTCCCACCAAAGAACCCGCGACCAAGAGGGCTGTAACCAACTATCCCAATCCCAAGCTCCCTGCATTGAAGGGGTAGTAAAAGTTTCAAAATTTAGTAGTTGAATAATATATATATATACACACACACATGTTCGAGTTGCCTTTCTCACTTTGTGAAACTATGTTATTCAATAATTTTCACCTAGAAAACATGCGTTCCAATTTATGCATGACATATGCAAAGAGCTAAATAGCAACTGACCGGCAAAGTGGAATTATATCCTCTTCGATTTCACGAGTCCACAGAGAGTACTCCATTTGCACAGCAGTAATAGGATGAACTGCATGAGCCCTCTTTATTGTATCTACACTAGCTTCAGACAACCCGATGTATTTCACCTTTCCCTCCTCCACTAGCTTCTTCAGCTCTCCAATCTTGGGTAGTTACGATTAATTAGAATTGAATCGGATAATAGATTTAATACACAGATTAATAGATTTTTCATCTAGCACTTACTGTATCTTCTATTGGTACTGATGTATCGATACGATGCTGATAGTATAGATCGATATAATCAACATCAAGTCGCTTGAGACTTGCTTCACAGCACTGTCGCACATACTCAGGAGTACCTCTGATTGTAAATTGACCAAATTCGGGCATGATGACGCCAAATTTAGTTGCCAATTGAACTTGTTCCCGAGGAAGTTGCTTCAGTGCCTTGCAAGTATGAGAAAAGAGTAGTAGATCAGTAATATTAGATAATGAATGGATACTAACACAGTAATGCCATATCAAGTGTGTGTGTGTTGCATAATTTAAGTCAAATAAGTGCAACGTTCATGTTATGCCAATTGACCTTTCAATGCAAACGGAGAGGCGGAGAGATTGAAAGACAATGACGAACTGCATTAAGCATTTACTACGTTCTTCTGTAGTTTATTTCATTCTCACATACTTGTTCAATTTTTGCTTAAGAAGAAAGTACCTTGCCAACCATGATCTCGTTGTCGTGCTTATCTCCATAAACGTCAGAGGTGTCAAAGAAGGTTATGCCCTTATGAAAAACATCTTTTATGATCGAGCACCCAACATCATGCGGGAGAGGAGCATTTATCATTCCAGAAAGTCCTGCGCTTCCAAAACCGAGTCTAGAAACCTGGCAAGGGGAGGACACCATTAGACACGTATGGTTGTCTCACTTGATTAAGTATGCTTGGTACATGCATGGTCTACGCTATTCTCATATCCAAACAACTCAAAAAATTCACTAGACACCATTAGATACTTACGAGGACAAATTAAACAGGAATAACACTAGGAAATTTCACTGTTTCTTATGCACATAGTTGCTAATAAGGGGGGCTTTCTGTGAAGTTCAAAACTACTTTCAACAAAACCGAACCAAGAATAAGGTATAGCTGATAAATTTCACTGTTTCTTATGCACATAGACCATATGATTGTATAACTTCAGCCAAAGCCACATATTATCTATCCCCTAAGTTTCATCTCAACTACACTTCCTATAATAAAGTTTGGAGGGAGTTTAATTACATATGCATTTCCACAATTATATAGCCATTCATTACACAGAAAAGTAGCAGATATTTTGTTAGTGTTCTAAGTTTGGTCTCTTCTTTTGTGTTCACTATTGTGAAAGCTTTCGCTTCTTCTTATCTTTGTCCGCGTAAATTGAACTTTGTACATGTAACTAAGAATCTTCAGCTCCGAGTAGATTAAAGTATGCGGTTACAATTATTCCAAAGTCGAAACTAGCAATTTAAGCAGTTCGAGGGACATGAATGTGGCATTAAAGAAAAATTTACTAATGTGTCAACAAACTTTACATACACAAGATCGATTCGAGAAACACAGTTTGTTTTCTGTAATCACCAGCAGTGTTTATGATTTTGTTTTTCCTATTATGATAGTTGTCACATTTTATATGATTGTATCACACGTGAGTAACTCCCTTAAATGAAGTGCCCTTTTTAGTAACAGAGAATGAACTTCAGATCAAATCACATACTATCCAACTCCCAAGTTTTATCTTTAACTTTAATTATATACATATACCCAATATGGATTTATATGCCTTTCTTTTCTAATCACCTGCAATCAATAGTCTAGAGGCACAAACAACACTGGATTATAGAATTTACAGCCTGCAGAGAAGAGACTTCAGTTGTCGAATTTATATCCGATATATATATATATACATACACATCATACATGCTTATTAAAGTGAATAAGAAAACATGTTGAACACACAATAGACACAAAATTCAAGTACCCAGAGAAAGTTATGAACTTTTCTAACGTTGAACATCCACAGAAATTAACATCAACTAGCTATACTACTGATTGAAAAAAAATTCAATTACTACGAATTGAGACTTGACAGAGAAAAAAAAATGAAATTTTCTTATTATTACCTCCAAGCCTTGAGTACCCAATTTCACTCTTGGGACTAGGCTCTTTTGCTCCATTCCTCTTCAGCTTTCTTGAATATGCTTCAATGGGAAAATAAAATATTAACCTTCACTATCTAGAGAAAGGAAAGTAAGTAAAGGAAAAAAATTCTCTCCATTCATCCCCTCAGGAGGAATTGCCAAAACATTTGACTCTATGGGGTGATTGTGGTAGGTACTCTTTGCCCTATTTAAATAAAATATTTTTCAATACAACACTATCATGTATTTTTTTAAATTATTCATTTTCATTAATTTCAAAAGACAATAATTTAACTAAAAACTACAATTATATTATAATATTAAAGGACAAAATTGGGCAACACCAAATAACCAAAAAAGACTTAAAAAAATCAAATTCGAACAACTAAATTGAAACAAAGATAATAATAAATGGTAAATAGGTCGGATTGGAAATAAATGAATTACTAATTTGAGAATATTATTTTGGTAGATTTAAACCTAACTAAAATAACAAAAACAAGGAAGGGTTCGTATAATTTTACTCCTTTCGGCAAAGTAAATTGACCTAGGTTAAGAGAAATAAGATTTGATTTGAAATTTAATTTTTCTCCCATTTATGTATCATAGATCAACGGGTAGATTTTCATTCTTTATGTACCAATTTCAGTATTTTTTCCATGCCACCACAATTAAGAATAATGAATCTATATTAAAGAACAATTTAACTGTTGGAATATTCCTATTTGATACATTATCGTCAGGGATATTAACGAATTGGGTGAAGGTACGGAAAGAGAAGGATTTGAACCCATAAACATAAATTATAAGCATAATTGCTAAAGTGGACATATTGAAAATTTGCAATTAATTAGAAACAGAAAGTAGTAGGGTGCGCTTGGAAAATCTGTTTTTTGTATTTGTTTTATGTCTTTAAATATAAAAATTGTATTTGTATTTGTCTTTATTTTTTTCAACAAAAAACTAAAAATAAAAAAACGTTTGGATCAGAATTTATATTAAAAAATAAAATGGTATTGGTGGGCGGGGGGGGGGGGGGGGGGCGGTGGTGGTAGGTGACTGGCGGTGGGCGGAGGTTGCGGCGGTGGGGCCCGGCGGCGCTCGGAGGTGATGGGGGTTGGCGGCGGCGATCGGTGGCGGGGGGTGGTGGTGGTTGGTGGCGGCGGCAGAGATGATACCCTAAATAGTGAAAAAACTTCAAAAATAATTAAAAGTTGTATTTGGTGTTTTCACCATTTTTATCCACTATTCACATAAACTAATTTTTTGGAAAAAAAAAAATGAACAGTAAACGCGTTTACCAAACGTATTTTTATTTTTAAAATGGGTGAACAGTAAAAAAACAAAAAACAAAAAAAAACAGGGTATCCACCCATAGTTTTTTTTTTTTCCTTACTAAAAGTAGGAGATGAGAAAAATATACCTTATTGATTTGCTTGCTTGTGTGTGTGGTTGAGAAGAGGATGGAAAAAGAATACTATTCAAAACAAAAATAAAAGAAATATCTAGAGAGAAACTCTTTATGTATTAAATAAAATTGAGATGAGAAAAATGAAAGTCTAATGCTTTTGGATGTGAATGTAATAGAAGATGCTAGATTGCATAACTTAATGTAAGTTGGGCATGTTTTTGCACAACAATGTTTTTTGTTATTATTATAAAAAAAATTTACAAAATATTATTGTATTGTGTCACATCACAATTTTTTTGTGTTCACGTGCTTGATTGCCTGTCATTTGATTTGCGATATAAAGCAAATAAACAAGCTACAAGTAAAACAAACGAAACAGCTAAACAGAAAATTATAATTGTAGTTGCCAAAGAGGACATATTGAAAATTTACAATTAATTAGAAAACAGAAAGTGGTAGATTTTATTTTTATTTTTTTGGTTTTTTCCCTTGCTAAAAGTAGGAGATGAAAGTCACAATTACAAGTTAAAGACAAGTTATGCCCATAAAAATAAATTAGAAGGAATGAAAATTTTCACAAAAGTTATATATATATATATATATATATATACGAAAATGATATCTTATATATCACAAGAAAACAGATGAATTGTAGACAAAAGATTATCCTTTGTGATTGTTCAAAAATGTGAAGGTAAATCCAAATTTATATATATATGCACCAAAGCCCATCAATTGAAGAATGAAAGGTTATTAGCCTCATTAACCAACATAATGTGCCGGATACTAAATAATATCTAATTAAATATCATTTTTAGGAGTAGTAAATTGAATTTTAAAACCCGAAAAAGTAAATATAGTAGAATGAAATAAATGACCATAACATGAATATAATAAATGAAAATAAATATTACTACATGAGTTTTTATAATATTGAAAAAAGCATTGAGCTCTAAGGACAAAGAAAAGGTTTTATACAACAATCTTAAATTATTTTTAACAATGACTAATTCTTTTTCCGTTATTGTAAATAAGTAACAACAAAATCATCATTTACCGACAAACAAAGAGTTTAATTTATCAAATTTTTAATATTCTGGATATATATATCTACACTTTTTTTTCATATTTTTCTTTATAAACAACCGCATATTTTCCTAACAAATTTATCCAATCCAAGTTGAAAAACTTGGACATACATTAGACTTAAGTCTGAAACTAATTTGAAATAAACTGTAATTTTAGTTTACATATTTAAAACAAAATCTAACTGGGGAGTTGGGCTTGGTGGGCTCTTTTTGTGAGGCTTGTTAGACCTGGGCCTTTTGTGGACTTTTTATGTTTTACACTTTTTTTTTATCTAATATATTGAGTTATTGGAAAAAAAAAAAAAAAAACTTTTGGCAAGTTGAAATCTTATGTATTTTTTGTTGCGTAATGTATTTGGTAATGTATAAAAATATGTTTAATAAAATCAAATTTATTGATTTTGTTTTTCAAAAATTAAATCATGTTTGGTAAAAGAATGTCACAACTTGCAACTTTAAAAAATACAATATTAATTTAAGAGTTATTGAAAAAATATATACTTGTGTCTGGAAGTACTCATCATTACAAAAAAAAAAAATTCAACTTTTGTCAATTATACATCACAAATTGGTACTACACAGGATAAAATAGTTTTTAACAAACACATGTCGCAAAGAAAAATACCGCTAAAGTACTAAAAGAAAACAAAAAATATAAAACAAAAATGCATGTACAAAAATTCATTATTGAAGAAAGGATCAAATTAGATTTGAAAGTATGTGAGAAATATAAAACAATCAAATCTCCCTATTTTACTATTAAGATTCTTTCCATATACTCGAAGTTAATATAAAACTCATGCGAAATCTGACTTTATTGTAATTTGTAATCCAAATCTTTTAATTTGATCTTATATATGGATTTAACTTGAATTCAAAAACGTGATTTGAGAAATGGATCAAGTTAGACTTGATTTGAGGTGTGTATTTAATTCTAAAATTAATATTTAATCTAAATTAATAAGCACAAAATTTGGGTTTTTGGGTCCCACTCAAAAGATGACTAATCTCCAATATAATTTCGACAAGTTATCAAATTTTTTTAAAAAAAGAATTGACAAATTAATTCACCTATTCAAATTGTATTGGACCATATAAAAAAATAATTTTATTTATTTGTAAAATATATATATTATATATATATATTTATATTGATAAGATTATTATCATTGAAATTTTATATAGATATATGTCCTATAATCCCAATTAAATTTCTCAGCAGAATTTCCTAATTCAAAAATAGATAAGCACGTCGTCTAAAACAAAACTAAATCTAAAAATAGATAAACATTCACATCATCTAAAACATAATTGACAATTACAAAGATACTATCATATAGTTAGAGTTTTAGTAGAGTAAAAAATTTATCTCTAAAATGATATTATTTGTCTTTAAAATTATTTTTCTTTTTATTGATAAATCCAACAGAAGAATGATATAGTTGTATTATATGATTATATCGGAGAACGGGATAAGCATTTTTTTTCTTTGGGAAAGTTATACGGGATAAGATTCTTACCATAGAAAATTTATATAGATATATGATACATATATATTATAGCAATAATTATAGTTTCACTATTTTTAAAATTATAAAATTATACTTACATCCCCTCTGATTCTATTAATTATAATTTTATTCATTTTAAGTGCTCATGGTTCATATTGATTGGAGATGTGAAATTACCTATATACCTATGCTTATTTATCATTTACATGAGAGACTGGTAGAAGTGCTAACTATGCCGAAAGTTTACCGAAAGTAGGGCTACACACAAAATCGAAAAACCAAACCGGGCCAAACTGAAACCGGCGGTTCAATTTGGTTTTAAGTTGATTCGGTTTGGTTATGGTTTTCAAAATTGAAAAATTAATTTTTTTGGTTCGATTACGGTTTTGGTTGGTCAAAAACGAACCGAACCGGTTTTAAATATATTATAATATTTCATATTATATATGTATTAATAATATAATATTATCTTATCTTAGATAATTAGTGTGTGATGTAATTTTGAACGGCATACTTTCATTCCACTAATTATGGATTTGATTTTGTGTTTGTAATAGTTGAAACATGAATTATTCTATATAATTTAGTTTATGTTTTTAGTTATATTATCTTTTGAGTTATGTCGTTGTTAATTTTTTGAAAGACAATTATAAAAACCGAATTGAATCAAAAAAAATGGTTTGGCTTGGTTCGGTTTCTTTTACTAACAGTTTTCATTTTAAGAAACTGAAAATAACGGTTTGGTTATGATTTCGGTTGAAACCGAACCATGTGCACCCCTAACCGGAAGAGGATATTTGTTAATTTATTAACTTAAGGGGATGAAAGTGTAATTATTAAAACGAGATGAGGTGTGGATATAATTTTACAACTCTTGAGTGGTGAATCTGTGATTATCCCTATATTATATCCCAAATTTTAGCAAGAAAAGAAGGGTATTTTGGACAATCAACATTCACTCTTGATCGTCAACTGCTTTATATATCGTTACTCGATCTCACTCTCTCATTTGTCTTCTTCGCTTCGTCTCTCTCACTCTGCGATTACACAACTTTTGATTTCTAGGGTTTGTGACATTAGGGTTTTTGAAAATGCTTGCTGTCTTCGAGAAATCGGTTGGGAAGAGTCCCGAGGCTCTACAGAGCCCGCATTCGGACTCGGTCTGTGCACTGAAAGATGGGTTCTTGGCTCAGCAGTTCGAGTCCGTACACCCTGGTTCGGTCACCATCAACCTCGGCTCTGCGGGTGTCATGGCCTACTCTGTCGATAAACAGAACCCTCTGCTCCCAAGGTTCGATACCCATTTTTCCGATCTGGGTTTATTTTCTTGTTTTTTGTCATTGATTTGATCATTCTAGTTCTGGGTTGTTTTGATTTTGCCTTAATTTTTGTTGTTTTTTTTTCATGATCTTGGGTTTGTATTGTGTTTGGTGACATTTTATAATGGTGTGTGTTCTTTCTGCAAAAACCCATTTTCAAGATTTGTCAATATCTTAGATTAATTTATATTTTTATGTTTTACTGCAACTGTGTAACTATTTTATGCGATCTGTATGCGATCGGATTGTTGTGATTATTATTAAATTTTCTTTTTTCTCTTTTGGATTATTAGTATCTTGATTAGTTTTTTGAGAGTCTGTATGTGTTGTGAGATGGGGGGTTTGGTCATGATGTTGCTTTTATATTGTGTTTTTTTTTTGGTGACAGTATCTACAGTGTGTTTTTGGCAAAAACCCTATTCAAGATTAATTGATATTTTGATTAAAATTAAAATTTATTTTATTTTCGGTATTGATAAATATGTTATTTTTCATCATAGATTCATAATATATTGTATGGCAGATCACTTCTGTTTTTAGTGTTTTGGCCTCATTATGTGGGATTTATAGTTGTTGTTTTTTTGGGAGTTTTGTACTGTGAGATTTTATTTGGCCTATATGACGGATCATGTGGTATTGATTCCTCTAATCCAGATTTGAGGGTTTTATATCTATGTTCAGACTATTTTATTTGTCACTTAATGTTTAGGTCAACTGTTTGGAGATTTCTTGATTGTTACAACTTGTTTCAAGTGTTTGGATGTTCTCTGAAATGTATTCACCTAGAGTATCCCATAAGACATTTGAGAAGACAATTATATGATAATGTTATCCACCCTTCAGTAGTTTGGAGAAGACTTTCCTATTGTTTTCTTCTGCATATATTAACTATTTGTCCTACTTCAGGTGGATTTTCAAGATTTCAGTCATTGGCTTCAAGTCTTGTGTTGTTTTTATGGTATTTCACATGCCTATTTCATGCTGTTAGATCCCATGGAAAATAAAATGTAATGCATTATTTAGGTGGACTGATAACTTTATTTCAAGTTTTTTCCTTCCATAGTGCTTGATAATTGACCCCTTAGGGCTTTGCCTGATGTCAAGATTTTGGTGTACAGTTCTACTTCTATTCTGGGTTCAATTATCCTACCAAGGCCATTTTTGGACATGTTGAGGATGTGGTTAGGAGGCACATAAATAAAAGAATTATGTAGTTGTGGAGAGTGATATGTAATCGTTCCTCGGGACTGTTTGTTAGGAGTTTAGCATACAGATGTTGAGAGTGAGCTCACATGTCACAATTTGAAACATTGGATTCTTAACTCTTTGTTAGTATCATATGGTTGTCTGGGAGAGCCTTTTTCCTTTCAATTCTCTTGGTTGTTGCCGATGATGTGAGGGGATTTTGGTTGTTTTATTTAATTTTCATTAATGGTCCATAAATACCCATTTATGTTTTTTCTTTTGCATCTTTAATTAGCTTTATTCACACCTGTTAATAAGCAGACAGACTCTTGAGGGTGAGCCAGTGAAGAGCTTTAAAGTCACAAGTTGAAACATTTGAATCCTTATACTTTGCCATGTGTGGTTAATAGGTTTTTTTTTTTTGGTTTTATGGTCCATATACCCATTTATGCTTGGCTTTTGCACACTTTTTAAGCTATATTGACACCTGTTAATTGCAGACAGACAGAATTTTGAGGGTGAAGCTGTGAGAAAGTCCCAAGTCCCAAGTTGAAACATTTGATTCCTAACTTTTTGTTCACAACATATGGTTGTATGGGAGACCCTCTTTTGCTCTAAAATTCTTATATGTTTTGGATGATAAGTGGGGTTATTTTGTTATGGTACACATATATATATATATATATATATATATATGCCTGGCTTTTGCTCCTTTGATTAGCTTTATGGATACCTATTACTTGCAGGAGAAAGTGAATGTTGCTTGGAAAAAATAATATGAACAAATCTACAGTCTTGCATTTCCTTTTCTCGTAGAATATATCCTGGATAGTACAAGTTTTGTTAGGTTGCTTATGTTGTTTGATTGACACAATTTGGATGTCCCTTCTGCTAGGTTGTTTGCTGTTATGGACGACATTTTCTGCTTGTTTCAAGGCCACATCGAGAATGTTGCTCTTCTGAAGCAACAATACGGATTGAGCAAGACAGCAAATGAAGTGATCATTGTGATGGAAGCTTACAGAACTTTGAGAGATAGAGGTCCTTATCCTGCCGATAAGGTTGTGAGAGATCTCCATGGGAAATTTGCTTTCATTCTCTATGATAGCTCTGCAAAAGCTGCATTTATAGCTGCTGTGAGTACATCTTTCAGCCTATCTTATAAAGCCTTCGATTTATTACTAGCTTCTATACGTATTTATATTTTGAACCCTCGCATTTTATTTAGTGATTGTAGGTAATTTTCAGTGGCCTCATTTCTAACCTCATCTTATACAGGATGCTGATGGAAGTGTTCCTTTCTTCTGGGGAACTGATTCTGAAGGCGATCTTGTTCTTTCAGATTGTGCAGAGATAGCAAAGAAAGGTTGTGGAAAATCCTTTGCTCCATTTCCCAAAGGTATGCATAGGACTTGTTTTTAATTTGTTGTGAATAGTGCCATGTGTATGTAATGCTATAGTCTAGGTGGTTGAAACATTTTTCCTTGAACTTAGATAGTTGCTTCTTTTTGACAACTGTGTCCCAAAATCGGTTTCGATTTAAGGGTTCATGTCTTTTTTTCAATTTAGCCAAATCAGTGTCCTTGTAGTCTGGATCAGCACATTCCATTTCTTGCATAGCTTTTATCCTCCATTTCATTATCAAATATCAGAGCTCAGGTGTTCTGATATTTGGAACTTTTCATTTTGTCAATAGAAGACACATTCTGCCTATTCCTTCATTTCATTCTGTATGCATTTATGTCTTCCCTGCGGAACTGTTTATGTTAAGTAGATAATTTGAATCTACCTTTGCGGTGTTCTCCTCAGGGTGCTTCTTTACAACCTCTGGAGGCTTGAGGAGCTTTGAGCACCCTCTCAACGAGTTGAAGCCAGTTCCGAGGGTGGACAGTTCAGGCCAGGTGTGTGGCGCAACTTTCAAGGTGGATGAGGAGACCCGAAAGGAAACTACTGGCATGCCTAGGGTCGGGAGTTCTGCAAACTGGTCTCAAAATTACTGAGCATATATCATCTCTATTATGACGACAAGGTCTTTGTTTTTAGTTAGACTTCCCTCTGTCTTTTATTCCGTCATTTTTCATGCTTAGCTCTTGATGATGAAAACTTAATGTTGGGAGGAAGTACTATAGAAAGTAGTCCGAGACACGTGATATTATGGCGGCGATGTGCAATGTTTACTGTTTCATTTCATTCTGATATATCAAACTCGAACCTTATTTAAGCGCTCCCCAGATATTGTTGAATGAACAGTTAAATTCCTACTCTTTGAATTTATTGTGTTGTATAATAAAAAAAGGTTGGCCTTTTCTACTTCTGAATGACATAAATAAGTAGGATTGAGATTGAATTTCAGTGTGTTGCATATATGCTTTTTTGTCAGGTAACAGTTTTAAGTAATGGAATGGTGATATTGGTGGGTAGCTGGAAAAGAATTTGTGAATGCTGCAGGGGTGTGTGTATATATATATATATATATATATATATATTCAGAGGGGCCAAGTGTCCCTGGGGATGATGGTTGTTTGATCTGATATGAACAACCCCCGAACTGGATTTTCAACTAGTGTTCCATTATAGAACATGAAATTAGGGAGATGGAGTCCTATCTGTCAACATATCCGAGTGTGTATGTAATAAATTATTATGATGATGATAACATACGGAGATATTTAGCAGAAAGTCACTGAAATGTCATTGTTTTAAATCATTAATTAAGGAAGGAGTATATCCAAAATCTGTGGGTTTAATGCATTTTGTTTATGCGATCAGTCCACGGTTTAAGAAATACTACCTGTTGCAAAGATGGAGACAATTTTGACATTGTGTGCAACAAATTTTACATCGACAACAAAAGATTCAAATTAAAAAAGATTAATTCCACTTTCGCCCTTGCTATTTGCTCTAATCTAATTTTGATCCCCTCAAATCTTAACTATTCCAATTACGCCTTTTGAGATAGACGATGTCAACTTCTTTTTGTTTCCACCCGGATGTCGACTTTACTAATGATAATTTGTGCAATTACTTCTTTGATCTTAACTATTATATTCAAAAAAAGAAAAACACGTGTTTTGTGAGGATAAATTAATCATTTTATATACTGATTAGAGGGTGGCATCACCAACGGAGGAGATTTAAGTGGGACAAAAAATCAAATACAAAAGATTATAATTGAGATATTTCAAATTTGACGTCAAAGTGGAATTAACACAATTAAAAAATTACATGATGACAAACCACTAAATTCAAAAGTATTTCTTACTTTATTTTACCAATTTTAATTTGGGAAAATTACACAAATTATCCCTGAACTATGACCTAATTGCACACGGTACTCCTTACGTTTCAATAATTTCATAAACTACCCTTAAAACCACCTCCGTTGTAACACTTAGCCCCTTCTGTTCAAAGTCAACGCATGTATTGGTCAATAAATATTGTTTTTGTAGTGAACTTCCATTTTTGCCCTCATATCATTGCATGTTCCAATTTTGCATACAAAATTACTTAAATACCCTATTTTTTTTGAATTTATATATAACGTTCCAAAATATGAACTTTTTTTTCGAAAAAATATTTTTTTGCGAAAAAGTATATATTATGTTCCAAAATATGAATTTTTTCCGAAAAATATATATTATGTTCCAAAATATAATTTTTTTGCAAAAAAGTACTTATTATGTTCCAAAATATGAATTTTTTTTTTGAAAAATAATTTTTTTGCGAAAAAATATATATTATGTTCCAAAATATGAATTTTTTCCGAAAAATATATATTATGTTCCAAAATATGATTTTTTTGCAAAAAAGTACTTATTATATTCCAAAATATGAATTTTTTTCCAAAAAATATATATTATATTCCAAAATATGAATTGTTTTCCAAAAAATATATATTATATTCCAAAATATGATTTTTTTGCAAAAAAGTACTTATTATGTTCCAAAATATGAATTTTTTTCCGAAAAATACTTTTTTTGCGAAAAATATATATTATGTTCCAAAATATGATCTTTTTTGAAAAAAAAAAAATTTTGTGAAAAATATATATTATTATGTTCCAAAATATGATCTTTTTTAAAAAATATTTTTTTTTGCGAAAAATATATACTATATTCCAAAATATTATTTTTTTCTGAAAATAATTTTTTTTCAAAAAATATATATTATTTTTTCTGAAATAATTCATATTTTGGAAAATAATATTCTCCCTCCGAAAAATAATTTTTTTGCGAAAAATATATATATATTTTTGAATTTATAATTTTTTGGGCAAAGTGGACACCGTGGGGGTTAGTTGATAAAACTGAATAGTATAGAGGGTTTCTTGAAATTAACCCTAAAATATAATATAAAACAAGGGCTTTTAAGTAAATTCACGCACAAATCTGACTGGGGCTGTTCTAAGGGGTAGTAACTAATATTATTCAAACGTTAGGGATACTCTTTACAATTAGATCATAGTTCAGAAATAGTTTGTGTAATTTTCCCTTTTAATTTTCTCTCCCCAAATGTTATGTTTCATTATTAACAATTTCTTATTCCGTTGGACTAAAAATAAGTTGTTTATTAATTAAAAAAATAAAAATATTATACACTAATTACATTAGAGTTCCGGTCTGATTTCTTATAAAGGACTTTGGACCATTGATCACGAATTATACCCGGTTAACACCTTTTTTTCTGTTCCAAATGACCAAAATAACCTTAATTGCGTAGACTAATGGTGTTGTTCAATGAACTTGGACATTATAGCAAACAGAACAAATGGGTAGTTCCGTCCTTTCACTCAAAATTCCAGGATTCGCTGGCCTGAATCGAATTGAAGAAGGAAAGATCGACACCCACTCGCAAACACACACAAATACACACACACAGCGGCGGCCCGGAAGATCACAAATGGGTTCTGAATGCAAGGTATTTGTCAACGCTTGGGTTTTTGTTTCCATCTATTTATTAGGGTTTTGAATAGCTTTTGAAGGTTTAATCTTCGTTTGATTTAATTTGTTGATAATAATTCATGTTTGTTTTTTAATTACTAATACTGCTGTGATAAATTTCCAATAAATTTGTGAATAATAGCTGATTTTTGTTTTGCAATTTGATTCTAAAGTTGGATTAAATGGTATATGCATGTGGGTATGTGTGTATTGATACGTTTTGGGCATAGTTTGGTTCAATTCATAGACAACCGTTGTGGAATTATCTGTTCTTAACTATTTCCCGGGAAAAAAAAAATCCATTCTTTTTGCCTGAGATCACTTGATAGGTGTTTTTCCCTTTTCTAATATTGTAAATGTACAATCCATCAAAGAAAGTTTACGATTCGCAGCGTTGAATTTTCACACCTCCTTTTGTGGTACGCGTAGAGTGATAATTCATTTGATTGTAGGGTTCTTAAGAATGTTGTCTTTATTGTTACAGGTATGTATTATAATTGCTACTGGGTTTATATTTTTTGTATCCTTTTAATTTTTCTGTAGTGAGAGCAGGAGTTTCAATTTGCTTTTTAAGACGGAAAGGATGTAACCTCGTAAAAATATAAAATGCTTGTGAAGTCAAATATGGGATAAGTATGTTGGTCTTGTTTTCGCAGAACTGAGCGTATTTATCTGTCTTGAACTATGAAGACACGGATACGGACACAACGACACGGCAAATTCCAAAAAAGTATTACACGACACGTCTATAAAAAAACTTATTTTTTTATATATATACATATTATATTGCACAAATACTTCATTTATTACTTAAACAATGAGAACCAATAAATTTATAAACAAAAATAAACAAATAGGTTAAATGAAATGTCTGAAATGTTCAAAATTCTTCATTCCACTACCATCAAAGGAATCAAATGCATCTCCCCCAACATCTTACATCTTACTCTTTCCGTAAAATATTTTTTGATCGAAGACAAAGATTGGAATGTACAAATACCAAATATTCAGCTTTTTGTGGTGATATCTTGTTCCTTTCTATATGGTGGATAAATTAATAGGTGCTCCAATTCCTCTCACAAGATGAGGAGGAACAAAGATGTTCAAGTATCTTCAAAGTCAAATATTGGATTAGGGGTGTTCAAGTTCTATAAGTGATCCACCAAATTAGCGGCTTCATAAGTCATCTATCTTTCATGGAATTAACCGACCCATCGCATGTCCGAAATGCGGACACGCGCCTGTCCTCTGTGTGTCCACTGCGTGTCCAATTTTAACAAATTCTGGCGTGTCGAACACATATTTGTGGTGTGTCTGACACGGACACATGTGTCCGACACGGGTATGGCGACCTTAGACGAAGTGTCCGTGTTTCATAGGTCTTGAATGATATATGGATCATGAGGAAGATCTATAATTTGGTATCAAAATGACAAAGTGGAGGAATAGAGAGATTGATGGTAATGTAAGTAATTGAATTGGAATAGGTTGGACAAAGTGGAGAAATGCTAGTGGATTTTTAAAGGGATGCGAAAATGCTAAAAAAATTGAAACTGAAATGGAAAGTGTATAGGACAAATGATTAGACCAGGTATGTCATATGGTGCGAAATATACTAAAAAAGAAAGATGAACAACACATCCATGCCAGTTGGAATACGGATTTTATGGAATTATCTGTTCTTAACTATTTCCTCGGAAAAAAAAATCCATTCTTTTTGCTTGAGATCACTTGATAGGTGTTTTTCCCTTTCCTTATGTTGTAAATGTACAATCCATCAAAGAAATTTTCCGATTCCAGCTTGCAATTGTACAGCTCCTTTTGTGGTACGCCTGAACATACTACTTTAAAGTCTCCCTCCGCCTTACGGTCGAGGGCTAAAGCCCTTTGGTCGATCCTTCTTCTTCCTAAGAATCAAACGACCCGTCGAATTATAATCCATTCGATTGTAGGGTTCTTTAAGAATATTGTCTTTATTGTGTCTTTCTTTTCTGCAAAGCTGTTATGTTACTGTCTCTATTGTTACATGTATGTATGAAAATTGCTACTGGTTATATTTGTATTATCATTTTTTTATTTTTCTGTATCGGGGGCAGGAGTTTCAATTTGCTTTTTCAGATAAAAGTATGCAACATAAAACTTAAAAAACTAGTAAAGCATTAGTGGTCTGGAGTAAGTCAAATATGGTCTAAGCATATTGGTCTCGTTTTCTCAAAACCTTGAGTTTATTTATCTGTCTTGGATCATATATAGATTATAAGGAAGATTTCTTATGGAGTATCCAATCTCAAAATGACAAAATGGAGAAACAGAGAGATTGGTGATGATGTAAGTAGTTGAACTGTAGGCTGGACAATGTGGAGAAATGCTAGTGGATTTTTAAAGGGATGCATTAAATGCCAAAATTTGAAACCGAAACGGTTAGTGTATTGGACAAATGATTAGACCAGGTATGTTATATGGTGTGAAATATTGGGCACTAAAAAAGAAACACGACAACACATCCATGTTGGTAGAAATATGGATGTTATGATTTACATGGAGAGGTAGAATTAATAATAGAACAGTCAGGGGGGACTAGGTATGGAATCATTAGTGAGAACAGAAGCGAGAATAGACAAAGATAGTGTCAGTATATCGACGCTGACCTATAAATGCACCTACATGGAGAAGAAGATTGATTCTCATAAAGGATAAGAGACAAAGAGTTAGACCAAAACTAACGTGGAATGGATGAAGCGACGGGATATGATTTCATAAAATTGTATTTAGTAGAAGATATGGATTATGAGGAGTGGAAAAAGAGAATCCATGTGTCTCACCCCATTTATGGGGATACGGCAAGGACGACAACGATGATGATGATTCTCAAATTTGTCCTTCGTGAATAATAATGATAATCATTTCGCATTAATATATTGGTCATGAGCTGAACATGCTTTTTATTTTGTTCCTGTATATGTGTTGGTCGTAAATTGTCATGTAAGAAGCATGCCAGATTGATATTTACATATTGAATGAACAGCTACATTTTAATTTTTAGCTAATGGTGTCTGCAGCCCATTGAGAAGAGAAATATGTCAACCAAAAGATCAGGTTGTTGGCGTGGTTGCTTAGCCACGTTATAGCTGTCATAGTTGTCAATATCTCTCATGTTCTTCTGTAATGAGGGAATTGGATTGGCGATTGTGTCCTTTAAACAAGGTTTTAGTGGATAGGGGACTTGCTTTGTTAAATTTGGCATGCGTGATGTTCTTAGGATTTTTTATTCGTGTTATGTGGAGACAAGATACCGGTGTGATCAGTGGAGTTGGCCTACATCTGTTTCCATCACCATGATGCATAATATTAGTTATATTTGATCTTTTACAGTATCTTCTATTTAAGTAGTTCTACTGATTCCAACATTGGAAAAAATGAGAAAAAGGATATTGCTCTAAGGAATCATTCTCTATATTATCGTTTCATACAGGGTGGCAGGGAAGAAGTTATTCAGGCATGGTATATGGATGTTAGTAATGAAGATCAGAGACTACCCCATCACCAGGATCCCAAGAAATTCGTATCCCTAGACCAGCTTTCTGGTATGCATTATTAAGTTAATTTATAGATCAACAACCCAGTGAAAATTTTCAGTTGTACCTCATAAGCTATTATGTTGACTTTGCAGAACTTGGAGTTCTCAGTTGGCGTTTAGATGCTGATAACTACGAAACTGATGAGGAGTTGAAGAAAATTCGCGAGGCCCGTGGATACTCTTACACGGTTTGTTGGACAGCTCATACTGTTTATTCATTTCTCAGTTTTGCCATTATCCAGCTAGTTCTTAGTTCTGTTTGGAACAAAAATAAATAAATCAATAAGGTTAAAAACATAATGACCTTACCAGACTATGTGACAACTCTTGACTGCTTGACCGAAGTCTGTGATTTGCTCGAGAGTTATCTTAATAGGGTGCAAACCTCTTGTTCAGGACCTTATTGAAGTTTGCCCAGAGAAGCTACCCAATTATGAGGAGAAGATAAAGAATTTCTTTGAAGAACATCTTCACACTGATGAGGAGATCCGCTACTGTGTGGGAGGAAGTGGTATGCTTATATTTGAAGCTGAATTTGTAGTTTTCACTCTTTCTACCAATTTCTTAAAATTGTTTACTTTTTTTTTAAGGTTATTTTGATGTGAGGGATCGAGATGATGCTTGGATCCGTGTTTGGGTGAAGAAAGGGGGAATGATCGTCTTACCTGCTGGAATTTATCACCGTTTCACGCTTGATACAGACAACTATATTAAGGTACTTTATCAGTGACATATGTGACCAAAATGACCAAATGAAGTTTCAAATTGCTCTCTGTTTCAGTCTCTTTTCAGTTTTATATGGGAACAAAAAACTATTCTTAAAAAACTAAATGAAATGGGTCTTTAGTTTCTTTAAATTTTGATGCAAGAACTCAATAGTTTATCACTATAATTATGTGGTGGATGCTCGCTCAATATTTTGATGTTGAGTGAGCTACTTTTGTGTTATGTGGTTACTCTTTCCTTATTATCCTTGGAAGGGCTTGAACTGACTCTTGAAAATCCCCTTATATTTAGTTATACTAAGACTAGGGAAAAAGTGATTCTTTTTTTAAAAAATATTTTTTATATTTTTGTAGGCAATGCGATTGTTTGTTGGCGATCCTATTTGGACTCCATTTAATCGTCCACATGATCATCTACCTGCAAGGTATTTTTTTTAGCTTTATATCTCGTTTTCCTATTCTCATACTGGTAACAGCGTCTGCTTTTTAGACAAATTAGATAGTTTTGATATATCCGTCTAATTAAGACAATGTATTTCTTGTGTAGGAAAGAGTATATTGAAGCTTTTGTTCAGAATGGAGGTGGAAGTCATGCTGTTGACACAGCAGCTTGAAATCTCTAGTTTTGCTTTCATAACGTATGAAAGTTGTTGCGGGTCCCAATCGAACATGTTAATAAATCTTATGTATGCTTAAGTCATTTACGGCTTGGCTTTCTTGAGACTTTTACATGGAGCTGGTACAAAATTTTATGTGTGTGTGTAACTCCGTATCGCAATAATATGGAATGTGTGATGTATATTTCCACAGGTTGAATGTGTATACATCTAGTTATTCTATTTTGAGGGGAGAATGTGCTGTTTTTGAACTGTACGTGATTGATCTATATTGAGTTGCTTATTACACCTTGTAGTGCTTTGGTTTACACAAACTGGTTTGATCTATGGAGGCATTTGCAGACTTGAGATATGTACACGATCTTCCTAGTTATACCGGTATGCCAAGAGTTGGAAATGTTACGTACTGGTCTTAAAACTTCTGGACACATCAAATGTCCATCGGCGCCAATAAATCCATACATTTTCTCTTTCCCATCTTTATGTTGCGACAAAATACTCAAAATAGAAAGCAAGTCACTCGATGATGCTGCAAATAAATTCCAACTGCTTTTTCTCAAGGCATATAATTTGCCTACATTGTACTATAGCATGTTAAATCTTTAGACTTCCCCGTCTCATCATTTACAACTTACGATAAACCATGTAGTAGAGAAACAGAGAACTATACTCTTAGTAGATATCAAGAAATCTAATATATGCATTGGTTGCCCTTGTTTGGTTCCGCAGAAACTTCAGTCCTTCGCATCTGCAATCCCTCCTGGTGTTATCTGAAATAAGTGCATCTGTCAAGTACAACTTGTTACAATACAGTGTGGGATGAATGCATAGATGCTGTGTGAGAGTTTTTAATTGAGGACCAGTGACCAAAATGGCGCCAGATTACAGTGGCGCTTCACATTTGGTCAGTATTTACGTATGATCAAATTGTCACAGTTATGATAAATAATCCAGATTTTTTCAAGAAAGTAGATGAAATAGTAAAACAAAGGAAGGATATTGCTTCGGCCTCTGGTAGGTTTGGAGCATCAAACACCTTGCAGACACGCTGTTCGCCTTTGCCCTTCCTGAACATGAGTCTTATAGTGGCTGCATGAGCAAGCACATGACCTCCTGCTGGCTTTTTTGGATCTGATATGAACACACCTCCGCCTGGATCTGCTATGACTGCAAGCATCATTTCATTTACACAGGATTACTAGGAAGCCTCTTAAAATACCAGTCCTAAAAACAAATTTCTCCACTGGACGAATGACTCAAAAAATTGCTAAATACTGATATATTTTACTTTTACAGTAACACACTTGCATAGCTACAAATTCTATCCCTTGAGCTATGATAATGACTCTCTTCATAGTTGTTAATAATAATATCCTTGTTTTTGTACTTTGAAAGGTGAGTCTGCTAATGAGACTAGAAGCAGCTATTAAACTTGCTAATCACACAATCTATCTGATGTGAAATGGGAATATTAGTGAAGGAATGAAGAAGCCAATATATGTTTTACATTGGTCAAGGATTACCTTGGTTGGTCATGTAGACTGCAACATTAAATTCCTCGGCTATCTTGATTAAGCGGGAGAGCATCTGAGCCAGCTTTTGCTGCATATGCCAATCAAGCAAAGCCATTAGATTAGAATCAACACAGAAAGATTAAAGATTCTATAGTATTCAAGCAATGCCATTGAAGAGAATCAACACAGAAGGATTAGAAATTCTATAGTATTTAAGGTACCATCAGAAGTGTATGAAGCAAACCTGGCGGTCTGCAAGTTCTCCTCTTCCAGTGAAATCCACTCGAAATAGAGCAATTACAGAGTCTACAATCTGAAATACATCAGCTTATAAGGCCTCTTGAGAGTTATAGCAATAGGGATGATTCAGTTAATGTGTTACTCACCAAAAGACGAAAAGGCTCCTCAGACATTTTTGCTGCCAGACCAAGGAGCAAGTTGTACTGATGCTCATATGTGTATGCACGGGCATAAATGATCTTTCACGTAACATGAATAAACATAATCAGTTACAGATTATTTTCCTGATTCAGTGGGTAAAAATATATATAAATAGCCTTACATTATCAAGGACTGCTCCTGGATCCATTCCAAACCTTTCAGCTATAGGTACTATTCGATCAGGTCGGCTATGAGAGTAATGAGTTAAGAGAGAACATAAAGTTGACAGGTGGTTTTATATGGTTTTTTTCATAATGTATCGATAATAATATATGCGATTTCTGATGTTATGAAGGATGAACAAACAGAAAGGATACAAAGTTCCTTCAGTATCAATATAAGCAACCTTTCCATTCCCTCCTCTCATGTTAGTGGGAAGCTGCAAAACCAATTGGATAGATAAAACCAAAGTGTCACAATTTGGATCTAAATCAATATATAGTTACTTTCATGCATGTAGGACCAACACTAATCCATGGCATTATTGTAAAAGAACTTTTCGTCCACTGGCAGTTGATAAACAAAGAGGGGTGCCATTACATTACCAGAACATTTGATTGTCAATAAGTAGCAATTAACCAATATAACTGCAAAAACTGAGAATAACTATTCCCATTTTCTGTCCTCCTTGCTGAGGTGGTCTATGATTCTATGAGACACCTGATTTTTTGAGCCAAACAAGTTGGCTCCAGTGTCATGTCAACTAAGTATAAGTTGCACAGTTGAACCTAATGGCCAAATTGAAAGGTTGCCCAGTGGCGCAGACTACGATTTATCCAATTTCAATCCGGCTACGCCTAGTCAGCGCAATTGGAAAATCCCTAATTGAACCCCAGCCACACACTTCATAATGCTAATGCCAAACAGAAGGTAAGAAAAGGAACCTGTGTAGAAACGCAAAGAGTATGTGCCAGCTGTGTTTTTCCAGACCTGAGATCAACGTTAACGAAGCAGAAGGTTAAAGGCTAAGTTCAACAATTAAACTGTAACAGAAAATTCTTTTAGAAGTATGCATTCATACAGTTTAACTATATTTGACTGTGAAAATGGGAGGATATTGTGGTTCTCACCTGAATTCCCCAAAAGCTTCTGTAATTGCCCGAGTTTCAATTCCACCTTTGCAAGTTTGTAGACACAAATTAGTTACAGCAAACATTGTCAATAAGAAACAATAAACTTTACTGTATCAACAAGATCAGTCAAGATTGCAAATTACCACCCAAGAGTTCATCTAGTGCCTGGCTTCCAGTTGTGATGCGGACCACTGACTTTCTCTGCACAGTCGACCATAATTAGTTTTCAAAATCATCACGAAATATGTGAATTTAGCCAACTACTCTTCAATGTTGCTAACATGCAATGTTTTATATCATTCCAGAGTTCCCATTAAATTTCCTAATTTCCTCCAATCTGCCTCTTAGCTTATGGAATAGCTATCGACCGAAAATTAAAAGAATTAAGGATCTTACTATGAGCAGTGCATCACTTCCAGTGATGTAACCGAAATTCTGAGAGAAATTCGGATAACTTTGAGTTAGTAGAAAATATATCAGATAGGAAAAAAGTAATAAGAATCAAGATTAATGTCTTGGTTAATGAAAAATGCTCGTACCACTAGCTTTTCAGCAGCCTCGCATATCTTCTCGACCTTGGCCTCTGATAATCCTTTGATTCCGGTTAAACTCTGCATTATTTATTTAAGTTGTAAGCAAAGCACGCGAAAACATTCAAAATTCAAAGCATTCGAACTGGAAATTGCCTATTCACCTTCTTTGTATGCATCATCAAGCCATTACAGGTGTAGATACCTGCATCCTGAAGTTTCTTCACATCTCCAGCATTGATTCCATGAGAAGTCACTGCCAAGATTCATATTCGGGGAACAAATTCAATACATAACATATACGACTATTACCAATTCAGATTTCTCTATGAGGAACTTAATCACAAGAATCCAAAACTGATTCCAAAGTCTAAGATCTAGATTAATGTAATTAAACTGAAATTCAACCAAAGTAAACTAAATCTATGTTCAGAGACATAATTAAACTGAATCTCGAAGTACATTTCACTCATGAAATCGTAAACACAGTGAAACTTCTAATCTATAATCGTAAAAGAAGCAGAATACAATTATACACAGACACATGAGTAGGAAAAACCAAAATTCTTCAGAAATGTCCAAACAGTGAGAAGTTTGAATTCGAATATCATCAATCTCCCGATGCATTAAAAACATTCGAAGCTATGAGGAACAAAGTGATTTTCAAATAACAAACACGTAAATTCATCATTAATATATAAACATGAAAAAATAATTGAAGTCCAAAAAATATAAACAGCGAAGAGTTTGATTTCGAGTCTCATCAATCTCCCGATAAAATCATAACAGAATTCAAATCTATGAAGAACAAAGTGATTTTAACTTCACAAATATACAAAGTCAGCATCAACATGAACATGAAGAAAAAATTGAAGTTCCAAATGCAATGTGAATACGAGAACAAGATGAAATTAAAGCTATGAACAGAAAAAAAAATGAAAACGAAAAACGAAGCTTAATATTTACATTTATCGATCGAATCTCATCAACCTCCAGCTAAAATCAAAACAGAATTCAAATCTATGAAGAACAAAGTGATTTTCAATTCACAGATATACACACTCAGCATCAGTACGAACATGAAGAAAAACTTGAAGTTCAAAATGCAATGTGAATCCAAGAACCAGATGAAATCGAAGAGTTTATACTTACATTTATCGATCGCTTCAAACAATTCTTCTTCGTCGTCGATCTCTTCTCGTTCGACGAGTTGCAACTGGCTCTGTTCTTCGGATCTGAGCTCAATCACACAGAAAAACAACAAATCGTTAGGCGTTTAATCGATTAAATTGCTTTTATCTCTAGATCTGAACGAATTAGGTATGTGATCGGATCGTAGCTTACTTGAAAGAAAGCATGATCGGTTCGCTAGAGAGAGAGAATCACACAGTGTATGTGTATGTGTGTGTGTTTGACAGAGAGCGCTAGAGAGCACTGTTTTGAAATGAGAATTTGAATTATGAAGACTCACAGTCTGAATTTATAGGGCGGAATTGAGGACATTTATCAAGTTGATTTAATTAACGCCTGGTGTCCGATCCTATACGGAAACACACACACAAACCCGTTACTGCGCTAATACGTGGCGAATAATGACTAGTTGAGGGCATATTCGTCTTTTGACAGATTGACTATTGACCCACTGCGTTAATTTTTTTTCTTCTACTTAATATAAAAAATTTGAAGGAGTTTGATTGAAGATAAAAGAAATATTATGGGATGTGATTGAAATTAATTCTAACTATTTTGATTGAAATGATAAACTGAGGGGGCAAAGTGATGAAAATTGAAAATGAAGGGGGCAATCTAGACATAGGGGAGTAAATTGATTTAATTCCTTAGTATAGGGGGATTTTCTGATATTAATCCTAAATTGTTTGGAAACTCCTATTGGAAATAAATAAAATAAAATAAAAATATTTATAGTAGAATCAATAATTAAATGAATTTATAAAAACAATTTTGTTGACAATTATTTGTTTTTCTGCTTCTTGGAAAATTGAAGCTTTTCATACGGGTGTATATAAGGATATTAGCATTGATCAAACCACTGCCAACATACAGTATTAAAATCATTGATAAATATTAATATTTGATACTGATAAAAAAATGTGAAACTGATTAGCTGGGACAATGACAGTGTTAATATATATTGTATGTAATTTACGAGAATGGTGTAGAACAAAAATAGTTGCGATTGTGGTAATGATTTTTTTATGCAAGTTAATTGACATGTAACGATGACTTACATGTATATATTCTAATTTTGAAATAAAGTTTGATCCGCTTTGTATAACATCTCTTCACTACTACAACAGTACTTCTATATTGAGTAACACTTGCATGCTTTTGCATCTCTTTATGTAATAGAGTATTGTAGCCTATTATCAATATATATATTTTTTAAGAGAGAGATAAAGAATAATGTTTGTTATTGTCCAATAAATAATATCTTCAATAAATAATATTTGCATTTTTTAAAAATATGTAACTATTACGAGAAATATGTGTTTATATTATTAATAAAGTTTGAGAATTTGTTCTTTTATATATATATTTTTTTCCAGTAAATAATATTATTTTGGATTTGGATTGTACAATTTTTTTTTCAATAAACATGCATTAAATTGATTCAACAAAATTCAAAATTAATTATCATACATTCAATCATTATACAACTTTTTATGGGATTGATATTATACATTATAGAAAAATAGTACTAAACTTGTTTTGATTGATATTATACAATTTTTTATGTGATTATTTTAATACAAAAAGGTAAGGAAAAAATAGTTAAATGTTAGTTTACTATAATGGAAATTTTAATATAACTCCTTACATCAAATACACTTTTGGATTTTTAAATAATTTTTTTAATAATTAACTAATATTTAAAAAGTTACCTGCACAAATAAGCTAATAAACTCAGAAGAAATGGAACAACACAATTTTGACGTGGAAAAAATTGATGCTATGGCCCCGTTTGGATACGGAAAAACAGTTTTTGTTTTTTTACTATTCACCAAGTTCCAAAAAAAAAACACGTTTGGCAAACGCGTTTACTGTTCACTTTTTTTTTCCCAAGAAAACTGTTTTCTGTGAATAGTGTGTAAAAGTGGTAAAAACACCAAATACAACTTTTAATTGTTTTTTGAGTTTTTTCACTGTTTAGGTGGTAAAAACAGTGAAAACACAAATTCCATAAAATACAACTTTCACCAAATAAAAGTGGTGAAAACACCTTCATCCAAACGCTTTTTTGTTTTTAGTTTTTCGCTGAAAAAAACAAAGACAAATACAAAAACAGTTTTTATATTTGAAGACATAAAACAAATACAAAAAACAGGTTTTCCAAACGCACCCTATATGTATATGATTTTGTTCGTAGGGGTCACCGCATATGAGAGAATGCGTGGCGATAGACAAGACAGGTGTGCAGAGAGACTCTCTCTCTCTGATACTAGTTGACACGAAAATCAAATATTTTAAATATGATATAATCCAACACAAAAAATAAAAAATAAAAAATGAAAATGAAATTGAATTTGAATTTGACACGATTCAGTAATAGTTTATTAATGTATTTCAATCCATGACCAATTAGATAACAGAAAAAATCAGCAAATAAATATAACAATAAATATAATCGTGTCAAACAGGTCAATTCGTGTCAGAAATTGCCAGCTCTAAGAGAGAGGAAGAAAAGATGAGGAAATTAGATCTGGACTGTCCATACACAGGTTATAGGTTCTGTAACAAAAAATGAAGCAATGAACCTACGTGACCAGTTGTTGTTTATTTGTAAATATATAAATACCTATTCTGTTTTTTATCGTTATCATTATATACATATACTTACAAACATTTCACAAGCAAATTTGTTGTTTAATAAAGGGTCCTTTGGATATCCTGTTTTTCATTTTTGTTTTTTTACTGTTCACAAGACTAAAAAAAAAAATACGTTTGGCAAACGCGTTTAGGGCCTGTTTACTAAAAGGAAATATTTCCTGTTTCCGTTTTCTGAAGAAGTAGAATTATATTTTTGATTCCTTAAGAAAAACAGAAAGTAAAATCTTGTTTACTAAATTTTGATTTTTTTCATAAACAAAAATAAAAAACAGAAATTATGTTTACTAAAAATTTTTTTTCTTACTTTTTATTTATTTATTATATGTATTTCTTATTAATTTTTATTTATATTTATTATTTATCATAAGTTTTAGTTATTTATTATTAATTTTTTATATTATTTAATTTATTATTTAATTATTTTTATTTAATTTATTATTTTTATTATTATTAATTCATTATTTTTATTTAATTTATAAAAATATTTAATTTATTTATTATTTGTATTTCTTATTATTTTGTATTTATATTTATTATTTATCATAAGTTTTATTTATTTATTATTAATTCTGTATATTATTTAATTTATTATTTTTATTATTATTAATTCATTATTTTTATTTAATTTATAAATATATATTTTTTAATTTATTATTTATTATATTTTTATTTAATTTATAAAAAATATTTAATTTATTTATTATTTGTATTTCTTATTATTTGTATTTTTTATTTATCATAATTATTATTTATTTATTATTATTATTATTATTATTATGTATTATTTAATCTATTTTATTATTGTTTATTTTGTTTATTATTATTTATTCATTTATTTTTATTTTATTTATAAATATTTTTTATTTATTATATTTTTTTAATTTATAAAAATATTTAATTTATTTATTATTATTTATTATTTATATATAATATTTAAATTTATTAATGCAAAATACATGAAAGTTCCAATTTTATAACTTTGAAATTTGGTCATTTTGAAGGCGAGAGGAAACAAAAAGAGGAAGTACCATTTTTCTTGTTTCCTCTTTTCTTTACAATTAGAGGAAACGTTTCCTTAAGGGCAAAAGTAAAAATAAATTGGTAAACAAGATTTTACTTTTACTTCTTCATTTCAGGAAGTAAAAACAGGAAACAAGAAATATTTCTTGTTAGTAAACACCACCTTAGTGTTCACTGTTTTTTCCCCAAGAAACTGTTTTTTGTGAATAGTGTGTAAAAGTGATGAAAACACCAAATACAACTTTTAGTTGTTTTTTGAGTTTTTTTACTGTTTAGGTGGTAAAAATAATGAAAACACCAAATTCATAAAATACAATTTTCACCAAATAAAAGTGGTGAAAACACATTCATCCAAACGTTTTTTTGTTTTTAGTTTTTTCCTGAAAAAACAAAGACAAATACAAAAACAATTTTTATATTTAAAGACAGAAAACAAATACAAAAAACAAGTTTTCCAAACGCACCCAAAAGATTATGCCAAATATTTTGGACTTTTCAACACTCCTCCAAATAGGCAGTTTAGATCCCTCTTGAATTGTATAAATAGTCTAGAATGGATTATGGAGCTGTATATATATTTTCATAGAGATTTTAGAGAAATGTCTAGAACTCCTTTTATTATTGGATTTGTGACATGTGTATATTTTTCAACCATTGATAGTAAGACTGTTCTTATTATATAAGGAGGTATAAGTTTATTTACTTCTCACATATCTATTTGGGCACTTTATTGTCAGGCAGGAGAGTCTCACATCGAATAACAATATGAAAAGTGAAAAAAATTAACGCCACACATGCTATGAGAGGGGAACATTGTTTGTTCAATTTGGCACACGTGATTATAGGATTAGAGACGAATCTTGAATTTGAAATGAAAAATAACAATATAAAGATATTAGCATATAATGAAACTACTTCCAATATATATATATATATATATATATATATATATATATATAATTTTTATAAGTAGAGATTTAATAACTTATTAGGGTACAATATGGAAGATTGTGTAAACAAATTTGTTCCGTGCTACCAACAAGAAATTAATTAATCCGTAGAACTACGAATTATAACATTAATTACCTTAGTTCTCTTGATAAAAATAATCATTAGAGTTTTCCAGCTTTATTAAAATAAATCAAGTTATTGAAAAAAAAATGTGAAACATTGTTAGATGTCCAATCTATATTGTATGTTATTTATGAGAATGGTGTAGAACAAAAATCATTTCGATCCTCTTAATGACTTTTTATGTAACTTAATTGACATGTAAAGATGGCTTACAACAAAGCTTGACGTTTATATATGAACTTTTTGAAACAAAGCTTTGATCTGCTTTGTATAACATCTCTTGCTACTTCAATAGTCCTTTATACCGAGTGACACTTGCCTGATATTATGGATTTATATCAATTATTTTATTTTATTTGCTTAGCTCTCTAGAGAAAATAGCCATAACACGTCACTCATGATAACACTTAAGAGTCCATGTCGTACCTTTTAATACATTATGTATGATTTGGTTCATAATATATATCTATATTACTATTAAAATGAAGAATTTCAGTATTTCAGTATTTTAATTAAAGTTATATTATATTAGAAATTTGGATCAATTAGAATCCTATTTTAGTATTTCAGTATTTGAAAATTTTAATTAAAGTTATATTATATTGGAATTAAAGTTTGAAATTTGGACCAATTAGAATTCTAATGCAAGTATTTATAACAAAATAGAATTCTATTAGGTTGTACGAGCAATTATTTATTTTTATATTTATTTTATTATTTTATTTTAGAGATATAGATAATTATAGTAACCTCTTCTTCTAGACTCCTACAATTAATTTTTGTTAAAGTTTATGTTTAAAAAACCTATTGAAGTAGGATTCTATTTGTACCAATATATATGTTAATGATTTGGAAAGATATAGTAGATCTACTAATAATAAATAGATTAGGATAATTAGTCCAATTCATTCATTTTTACATCTTAAATCACACCAACATTATATTATTAGCGTTGACTTGTAACATTTCTAATTGTATTGAAACTCCAATTGCACTTAAAATCTATAAAAATAATATTTCACCTAAATTTTACTATTAAAAGTAAAAATATATAATTAGTATATCTTTGTTAAAATCTATATCTATTCTAAACAAAATGTCTTTCTATAATTGAGTCTATTTAATTATTCTATATCTATTCGAAAAAATTTCAATTTTGTTAAAATCTATATCCTAGAATTGTTGGTACTAGGAATTGGAGTTATTT
Source organism: Cornus suecica (assembly GCA_963922005.1). Lineage (NCBI taxonomy): Eukaryota > Viridiplantae > Streptophyta > Magnoliopsida > Cornales > Cornaceae > Cornus > Cornus suecica. Next base: position 5,037,132 of record OY998246.1, read on the forward strand.
TATTTTATTTCATTATTTTTCAATCTTGTTATATATCTAATTTTATATCTATCAATTTTTCTAAAAGAACGATTTATCTATATTTTAAATATTTTTTCCCTACTTTAGTTTCAAAAAACAATAACCTATATAATTTATGACTCCTTATGAATTTAAAATACAATTGGATAAATTTAAATTTTTTGTCAATAAAAATATATTAAGATAATTAAGTACAATGGGATAATTATCTTATAAAGTGTAAACATAATTAGGTTTTGATTTTTTTAACGGTGCGTTACTCTTTAACCCAAATTCAATTAGGCCTATTATGAAAGTCCTATTTGTTAGTATTTTATATTAAATAGAACCCTATTTGATTTTATAATAGATTCCTTTTTAGATACTAAAGTGACTCCAAAATACAATTGGGTAAGTTTAAATTATTTGTCAATAAAAATATATTAAGGTAATTAAGTACAATGGGATAATTATCTTATAAAGTGTAAACATAATTAGGTTTTGATTTTTTCAAAACATCAATGCGACAATTATCTTTTAAAGTGTAAACATAATTAGGTTTTGATTTTTTTTAAACATTAGATAATTATATTTTTATCTATATCTATACTACTATTATTAGTTCTATATCTAGAGAAAATACTAATTATTACAATTTAATTTTAATTTTAATTCCAATCAAGCACTTTTCCACCCCTAGAACAACATTTAGTATATTAAAACTCTTTTATTATCTTACTCTTCTAGGATTCTATAACGCGCATATCACAATTCATATAATTCCTAGAGCTAACCTATTACATTAATACATGCATATCACATATGTGAGAGTTGTTGGCAGAGCATCAAAAGTTTGGACCTTCCAGGCAAGTTCTTCTCTTAACCTTCCATGAAAGTTCTTAGGCTTTTGAATCAAGGTTAGTCTAAACAAAATTATATTAAATACACTTTTTTTTAACTATTTTAGAGTAATTGATGACTTTTTTATTTTTAATTTTTTTAATACTTTAATTTCAATATTAAAAAAAAAATTAATACTTTAATTTCAATATTATTTGGTTATATTTTGATGTTGAGTTTCTTTTTCTTATTTGAATCTACTCCTTCTCCTATATGAATGTATTATTTTTCCCCATATATTTGATGCTTTATTTTTTGTTTTTATTATTTATTTTAACTAAATTAATTTGAGTTTGAGAATTTTTTATTTATTTTAGTTTTTTCAATATTAATATGAATTTTAGATTTTTATTGTGGTATACTTATATTTTTAATTATTTATTTTATTCTTTTTAAAACTGTTAGTTTTAGTTTGAGTAGTTTCATAACTTTTTTTTTTTAGTTTTTTATATATTAATTTTAATTTTATGTATTAAATTTTTGTTTCATATCTATATGTACTTCTTTAGTAGTTTGAGTTTGAGGAATGGAATTAACAACATATTTTTATTCTTTACTCTTTTTCATAATATTCATTATTTTGTGATATATATATATATATATATATATATATATTTGTTGTTGTAGTGTTGAATTTGGGAGAATAAATTCACAATAGAATTAATATTCGTACTTGGTATTGAGGAATTATTTTCTCTTGCTAAAATTGCATTAAACACAGACACATATATCTATCTGTAATTCATTTATATTAATTTATATTATATATATATTTTTTCTATTTGTGATCATTTATTTTAATTTTTTCCTTTTAAATTTTCTGATTTGTGTTATATTAGTTTGAGTTTTATGATTTGTTTCTTTTATTTTTTTGGGTTTTCGATATATTACTTTGTTTTCATTTCTATATTTGATCTTTTATAAGTATAAGCATGAGTCTGGCTTGGAATAATTGCATTGAGAACATAATTATTTTTTAAACTTTTATGATTATATTATGTGGTCTTTTTTTTGTTAGGAGATATTGGACTATTGATTTTACCTTTTTAAACTATATCAGGTGTAATTTGAGGACTTTCTTATATTTGAATAGTTTTGATACTTCAATTTCAATATTATGTATATTTTGAGTTTGATGAGATGAACTAGCAACATAATTTATATTCTTTTATCTTTTTATTATATTCTTTTTCCTATTGGGTTTCCAAATATTATTTGGGGGTTTATTTATTTAATTTTTCTTTTTCTTTTTGCTCTTAGGATAAAAAATGCAACACATCTTATCTATTTCAATATTTGACAACATGATTCGTTCCCATTATTTTTTTTCCATTAATAAATCTATACAAATATATAGTTGATCTATTTAGTCGTTTAATTATTTTATCATTTTAATTTCATAAAATTAGTTACTTTTCTATTGTATAATTCTACTAGTATCTCTCTTTATTAATTTAATCCCTTATTTAGCATTAAAAATATATATTTTTTATCAAGCTACAAATGATTATTTTTTTCTATTTAAGAATACCAATAGAAATTATATCATAGATTTTTATCACGTGTATCGCACGTACACTTTGCTATATATATATATTATTAAAAGTGTGAAGGGTTTCAGTATTTCAATATTTTAAATTATAAAAGAAATTAAAATATTATTTTTTGTCAAAGCTTATCTTTTAAAAAAACCTATTGAAGTAGGATTCTATTTATACCAATTAAAGTACAATTTTAAATATTAATTTTTTATATTAAGTACAAAAAAAAAATTAAAATATTATTTTTTGTTAAAGCTTATCTTTAAAAAAACCTATTGAAATATGATTCTATTTATATCAATTAAAGTACAATTTTAAATATTAATTTTTTATATTAAGTACAAGACTCCTACAATCTTTCTACTTCAACCTACTTATCTCATTATTTAGGTTTGCTGTAAACAAATAATTATACTTTGGTATATAAACTACAGATTACTACTCTAATTCTATAATCAATCAGGTCCGTATATTCTAATTTTATAGAATATTAATAATATATTAATATTATTATTAATTCTACAACTAATCTTTCACCATATAGGATTCTATTTGGACCAGTTAATTTTTTTAATTGAATTATTATCCTATTTACAAATTCAAGTACCTTAATCTTGTTATTTTCTTTAAGTAAGATTTATTTGTCTCTATTTATTTTAAATATGATGTTACATAATTTAAGTTTCAAATCAAGTTTCTGGAAATCGTTTTATATTTACTATTCATTCTTTTAACATTCAAGAATTGTTCTTTATTATACATTAATAAAATTAAAGGGTTTTATTTTATCTTCATATTTTGGCTATATATTCATGGTAGTTTTTCTGTTTTGATTAAAAAAAATCAACTTAATTTCATTATACCTTATTATTTTTGTGGTTTTAAATTAGATATAAAATAAAAAATAAAATAAAAAAATAAAAACAAAAACAAAGAGATAGACCAAGAGGAAGATGAGATTGACAAAACTTAGGGCACTTGGTGCATAGAAGATCAGATTGAGAGACCTATATCTACAATTTCATTGTAAAATAAAAAAGACGTAAATTTTGTAAATTACATTTATTTGAAAAAAAATCATAAAATAAATAACCTAAATTCTGTAAAACTTATCTTTTAATTAAGGGAAAATTACACAAACTACCCCTGAACTATGACCTAATTGCACGCGGTACCCCTTACGTTTCAATAATATCATAAACTACTCTTAAAACCACCTCCGTTGCAACACTTAGCCCCTTTTGTTCAAAGTCAACGCATGTATTGGTCAATAAAGGCTGTTTTCGTAGTGAACTTCCATTTTTGCCCTCATATCATTGCATGTTCCAATTTTGCATACAAAATTACTTAAAATACCCTAATTTTTTTGAATTTATATATAATGTTCCAGAATATGAACTTTTTTTTCGAAAGAACATTTTTTTGCGAAAAAGTATATATTATGTTCCAAAATATGATTTTTTTCCGAAAAATATATATTATGTTCCAAAATATATTTTTTTTTGCAAAAAAGTACTTATTATGTTCCAAAATATGAATTTTTTCCGAAAAATATATATTATGTTCCAAAATATGATTTTTTTGCAAAAAAGTACTTATTATGTTCTAAAATATGAATTTTTTTCCAAAAAATATATATTATATTCCAAAATATGAATTGTTTTCCAAAAAATATATATTATATTCCAAAATATGATTTTTTTGCAAAAAAGTACTTATTATGTTCCAAAATATGAATTTTTTTCCGAAAAATACTTTTTTTGCGAAAAATATATATTATGTTCCAAAATATGATCTTTTCCGAAAAATATTTTTTTTGCGAAAAATATATACTATTATGTTCCAAAATATGATCTTTTTTAAAAAATATTTTTTTTTGCGAAAAATATATACTATATTCCAAAATATGATTTTTTTTCTGAAAATAATTTTTTTTCAAAAAATATATATTATTTTTTCCGAAATAATTCATATTTTGGAAAATAATATTCTCCCTCCGAAAAATAATTTTTTTTGCGAAAAATATATATATATTTTTGAATTTATAATTTTTTGGGCAAAGTGGACACCGTGGGGGTTAGTTGATAAAACTGAATAGTATAGGGGGTTTCTTGAAATTAACCCTAAAATATAATATAAAACAAGGGTTTTTAAGTAAATTCACGCACAAATCTGACTGGGGCTCTTCTAAAGGATAGTAACTGATATTATTCAAACATTAGGGGTACTCTTTGCAATTAGGTTATAATTCAGGAATAGTTTATATAATTTTCCCTTTAATTAATTATCATGGACTCCTAATCAATTCCACTCCTAATAAATTTCACTATCATAATATAACTTAAACTTCTTAAACTCCAAATCAATTGTATTGTACTTCGCTTGTATTGTACTTCGCTTCTAATATTCTTCAAAAAAGTCAGAATTTCTAGAACATTAGAAAAAAACTTCTCAGGGCTTGTTTGATTTCTGGTCTGGTCTGGTTTTGTCTGGCTGGATTGGTATGGGCTGGTTTTGTTTGGTCTTGTGTGGTCTGATTTGGTTTTGGTGCTGATTGAAATTTTGTTTTATAAATGGTCTGGTCTGAAAAAACTAAAACCAAATCATATATAAAATTCAAAAATAATATATAAAATTTAAAAGAAATATTTAAAATTCAAAAAAATAATTTTAAATCTAAAAAAATATAAAAAATGAAAAAATATATATAAATTTGAAAATAAAATATAAAAAAAATTGAAAATAAAGAAAAAAAAATTCGAAAATCATATATTAAATTTTAAAAAATATTTAACATTAGAAAAAAATATATAAATTTTGAAAAAATATATAAAATTATAAAATTCAAAAATAATATATAAAATTTGAAAGAAATATTTAAAATTCAAAATATATATATAAAATTCAAAAAAAATATTAAAATTCAAAAATAAATATATAATTCAAAAACAATATAAAATTTCAAAAAATTATATTAAAATCTGAAAATATATAAAAAGGGGAAAAATATATAGATTCAAAAAAAAATTTAAATTTCAAAAAACATACCTAAATTATAAAGTTCAAAAATAATATATAAAATTTGAAAGAAATATTTAAAATTCAAAAAATATATATAAAATTCGAAAAAATATAAATAAATTAAGAATATATATATTACAGAAATAAATAACAAATTAAATTTTTTATTATTTTATTATTAAATTTTGTATTATTTAATTCATTTTGCTTATTATTTATTTATTTATTATTATTTTTATGTATTATTGAATTCATTTTGTTTATTATTCATTATTTTTATTTTATTTATATATATGCTTTATTTAATTTATTATTTATATTATTAATTTATCATTTAATATTATTTATTTGTTTGTTTAACTAATTTATAAATATATTTTATTATTTATTATCAAATTTTATATTTTTTCATTATTGCTTCAAAATTTATATATATATTTTTTAATTTTATTTATTATTTCAAATTATATATATATTGCTTCAAAATTTATATTTCGAAAATATTTCGAATTTTATATTTATTGCTTCAAAATTTATATATTTGTTTCAAATTATATATATATATATATTAATTTTATTTATTATTTTCGAATTTTATTTATATATATATTATTTTGGAAATTTATAAAATGGCGGCTAGATTTCATTACTGTGTGTGTATAAAATGGTCTGGTCTGGTTGGATTGGTCTGGGCTGGTTTTGTTTGGTCTTGTGTGGTCTGGTTTGGTTTTGGTGCTGATTGAAATTCTTTTTGATAAATGGTCTGGTCTTTCTGATCTGATCTAAAAAACAGACAAAGACAAGACAAGACAAGGCAAAACCAGACCAGAAATCAAACAGGCCCTAACTTTTTCTAGAACTAACTTTTCTTGTTACAATTAAATTATTAATATTTACACATTAGTTGTTTAATTGTATGTTATGTAATTCTTCTTCAACCTCATGAAATCAAGTTCTTCTTCATCTTTTTCATGCTGCAGGACGAAGAAAGTGAATGCTTTTACCTCGAGACTCTTACATATTCATTTCAAAGTGATAGAAATCTACAAAGAAAAGGTTAGTGTGACGGGTATTTATCATTATTTACTTAGTATGTAATGTGAATGGTTAGTCGTGTAATTAGAAAATCAATTATACTTTATTAAGAACATAGATAAGATTTTAAAAATCATATATCCTTCTATACATCCATAATGTAGATTATAGTGGCTTGTATTGATTTTTAAAAGGGAAAAAATACGATAATTTTGTTTTCATAAGTGTGATTTAATTTTTATATTTTCTTTCCAAAAGAAATTTCACTTATGTACTTGTTCACTTTTCTTGAAGTTTCATTATATACATGGCAATTTTGAAAATTTTGATATATTTATTTTTATCACTTACTTTTTAGTTTCCATGAATATTTCATATTTTATATACTATATTATATATTGATTTTGATTGAAATCTTATTATTATTGTGGTTTGATCGAGTTAATTTCTTTATTTTTAAATGACATATTATATGAATTTTATGTAATTATTTTTGTAATAAATTTTTTTATGCATTTTTGTTCATACAATATTTTTTCTTTTTTTTCTTAATTTTGTATTGAACTTGATTTATAATTTTTATTAGTGTTTTACGAGTGCATTTTATTATAAATCAGAATAAGAAGTTTCTTAGTATTGTATACACATAAATATTGAAAATTTTAAATTTGATAAACATTATATTTTATTATTAGATATTAAAAGTGTGAAGAGTTTCAATATTTGTAGTTAGTGTAAAAATATATAGAATCAGTGAAGTTAATAAGACTTCCGTGGCTCCCCTTTTTTTCCCGTAGATTCAATACATATATTATAAGCTTTATTCATTTATTTCTTCTTTTAGTTTCAATAAATACCTCGCAATATCTATAATTTTGTTAAAAATTGATTTATCTTTCAATTGGTATTTTGTTTCTATATATATATATATTTTTTGCCATTTTATTTTCGTTCACTTTAATTTTGTATATATTTATGTAATTAAATATGATTATTTTGTGAATTTCTTAATTTTTACTTGATAAGTAGTGTTGTTCAATCAAGTTTTTTTTTCTTTTTCGATGTTTAAATTTATATAAATTATTAAAGTATCATACGTTAATAAAATTTTATATTTATCTTTCTTAAATTTTAATCTTGACTTTTCTCATTTTCTCCTTTTGGTATTTGGGGTGCAATTAAATCTGATTTTTGTATTTTTTACATTAAGAATTATTATAATAAAATTGTTTAACTTTGATCTACATAATTTATTGTAAATCAAAATTTACTTATGTGCAAAATACAGACTTTTTTTTAACTAAAAGTCTTCTTTAAACACAAACTCTTATATGCACATACACTTAGGTATTATTTCTAATTAAATTTTATTTATTTATTATTTTTGGATGTCTAATAAAAATCTACATAGCTTTTCTATATATATATTTATTTATTTTCTATTAGAAACATGCATAAAAAGCTTCGGGTATTGTTTTAACTTTTTTCTATCACTTTTCTTACTTCTTTTGTAGACAGACTTAAATTTATTTAAACATTTTTGTTTTATCAAATTTTTATTATTTATTTATCTTTTATATATTTCTATTTTCTATTCCTATTTGGATATATTAAGGTATCAAAATGCCAAGTTTCAGTTACTTATTTTTCAACATCTAAATTTATACTGAATTGCTGAATTTTGTTTTTTAATTATAATTTGCATACATTGAATTTAAGTAATTTTTTTATTACTAAATTATATCTAATTTTAGTATTTTAAAATATATATATATATATATATATATTATATTTTCAAATAGTTTTTACTACTTTGAGGTCACAAACTTAATTACCTACGTGTTTTATAATTCTATTCTTTTTGTTACTCATTAGTGATTTAACTAATAAATTAGTAAATTATTTTTATTTTTATTTAAATCATATACTAAAAACATTCAAAATTACTTTTTGTATTTATTAATTTAGTTGTATGTGATCAGTTAATTGTTTTTCTTTTATTTGTTTTTCCTAATCAATAAATAATATACTTCATTTACAATTCCTCTATCCATGCTAAAGGGAAGTAAAAAATTCAAAAAATAATCTTATTCAATTTAAATTTTTTAATAAGTTATATGTTTATATAGTTTTAAAGAATTTTTCATTTTGATTTATATTTATATTTTTTGTCGTAAGGATATCTATTTAATATTTTTTATTTTTTAATTTATTATATATAATTTTATTTAAATTATGGTAGTTGACTCTTTTAATTATGTTCTTTTAGAAGACAATTCCTCCCATGTATAATTGGGTTGTTACACAATTGTTTCTTTTAAAATTGACGCTTTTTGTCAATTTATTTCGTGTAGAATTGAGTTGTTATATGATGGAAACCAAAGAAAAAATAAGTGTTGTGGATGATTTGAAGGAGAATTTCTCTAAATTGTTGGCTTCAACCGGTAAACACAACTTTTGATTTTTTTAATATATTGTTCATTGGTTTTGTGTAAGTTCCAATTTTCATTATTGTACTTTAGTTATGGTTTTATCTAATTTAATTTCTCATTTTGATTTTATATATACTAAATAGTCCTTAAAGGATGCCCTGATCCTAAAATTCCTGAAAGAAAACACACATGGGAGTACTGCTTCATGCTCAAACTCCATGAGTATGTCTGCAGTTAAGCAGTTATATATCATAATAAAATACAAACTATTAAATAGCATTACAAACTCCATAAATATGTATAAAATTAGGTAGTTACATATCCTAATAAAATACCAATTATTAAATAGTATTACAAGGCTTCTCACAATAACCATTTCATAATATTCATGTAATATATTATTGTGAATGGATAAATACATGCATGTTTTATGGCATGTTAATAAATAATTTTATTTATTTGATTCATTGAATATAATTTTATAATTTTATGTTTATAAGGATTTGGATGGTTTAAGCCACAACTGGTAGATATTATCTCCTGCTGTTATATTTTAAAGTTTTTTTGTCCTTATTACTGTCTTATGTGGTTATGCCTATTCCATTTTTTTTACTATAATAGGTTCAGAGAGGAGAAATTTAGCACTTTGAAAGAGGAAAAAAAAATTGAGATTTGTCCCTCTTTGACTATAAAAAATTAAGGTTGGGTTTGGAAACTAGTGTTTTCGTTTTCGTTTTTTATCTTTTGAGAATAAATTTTTTTCTTATTCTTGTTCTAAGGATAAACAGGAAATAAAAACATATTTGGTTGAAAATTTTGTCTAAAAAAATTTCGGGAACAAAAAAAAAAAAAAACGTTTTTGAGATTTATTTGGAATAAAAAGTAGAAAATAAATTGTCAAATGGTGAGATTAAGTTTGACTTGATTGTCATTCTTTATACAAACCAGCTACAATGTACACTTTCCAGTCTTCCATACAACAACGAACATGACCACTCTGCTGTTGTTCAAAAGATTAGCATACAAAATATATATATATATATATATATATATATATAAATATATAAGTAGTAGCATGTATAAAGACCACATCACGCCAATTCGATTGGGGGTGTCAAGTTGCAGAGGTAAGGGTTTGTATTGGTGGTGGTGTTGAATTGTAGTGGTGGTGTCGATTTGCAGTGGTGATGGTGGTGGGATGGCAGCTGGTGGTGGTGGTGGGGGTTAGAGTTTGGAGGTTGAAGATGGCGGTTAGGGAATCTGCAACAATTAATTTTTTTTTGGTTGAGAACAGACAGTGCTGAAAACAAAAAAAATTTCATTTTGGTGTTCTCAAATTTTGAACTAAGGGTGAGAAAATGTTTTTTTACTGTTCACGAAAACAAAAACCATAAAAGGCTCCCAAACGCGTTTTTGTTCCAATGGAAAAAACAAAAATAAAAACGGAAACACCAGTTTCCAAACGCACCCGGTTGCGTTTGGTAACGGTTTGGTGCGGTGTTAGTTTTTTGTTTTGGTTTGGGTTGGATTTGGTTTGGTGTGGTTTTATTTTGGTTCCAAACCATATTTGGTGCAGATGGTTTTGGTGTGAGAAAAAGTGATGCTGAAAAACCAAACCATGTTTGGTAGAGTTGGTATGGGTTAAAATATATTAATATTAATATTAAAATTAAAATATATTAATATTAAAATTTATAATATTAAAATATATTAATATATTAATATTATATTAATATTAATATTAAAATTTATAATAATATTATTTTAATATTAATATTAATATAAATTTTAATATTAATATATATATATATATTAATATTAAAATTTATAATATTAAAATATATTAATATATTTTTATTATATTAAAATATATTAAAATATTTTTATTATATTAATATTTTAAATTTAATATTAATATTAATATTAATATATTAATATAAATATAATAATATATTAATATTAAAATTTATATTAATATTAATATTAAAATTTACATTAATATTAATATTAGAATTTATAAATTTTAATATTGAAATATTAATATTAAAATTTATAATAATATTATTTTAATATTAATATTAATATAAATTTTAATATTAATATATATATATATATATTAATATTAAAATTTATAATATTAAAATATAAATATTATATTCGGTGCTACAGTGATTCGGGTTGCTACAGTACCCGCACCATCCAAAACTATCAAAAAAATGGTTCCAAAATCCTTCACAAATTTGGCACCATGGTTTGCTACAGTAACGGTACCATTTTTTGGCACCATATTACCAAACATGGTTTGGTACCATTTTTTTGCACCAAAACCATATTTTTGGCACCAAAACTGTTTACAAAACATGCCCTAAGTATTCTGGAACAGTTCTCCATCGATCTTGAGTTTTAGAAAGAAAAAAAAAAAATGTAAAATACCTTTACATCATCATGTGTAAAATCTGGCCCCTTTGTAGAAATACATTGGTCCATTCATCTAGCCCTTTTTCCTGGACCTAAAACGAAAGGGGTGACCTTTGTAGAAATATTGCGGTCCAATATTTATTATTTATTTAATCAATATATATCACTATAAGATTATTACATTCTTTTTTAATTTCTTATTGTTTTCGTCATTGAATAAATAATCACATCTCATTTAGTTTAAATAATTTTATTATGATCTCAATATTTATTATTTATTTAATCAATATGTATCACCTTACATTCATGTATATATATTGACACACACACACACAAAAACAAATATATATGTATACTATTCTCGAAAAATATTTCATCATTTATGTACTCTCTAATTTATAATTGTTCTATCTCGATCTGTATTACTTTCTTAACCATTCTATCACTATATATTTGTTCACTTTTTCTTTTTAGTATATTCAATAAATATATAGTAAATTTTATTTTTAATTTCAATAAGTACCTCACAATTATTATACAATTAATTATGTTTTAGAAGTGTTTCATTAAATTTGCATTTACTAATAAATTTTATAGAGAAAATTTTCCACTCCTTAAGGTATTAGGGTGTTTTATATTTATATTATGACTTTTCCTTCTATTTTGGTATTTGTATTACGACTAAATGCAATTTTTAATATAATTTTATTATAAATTATAATGACCTAAAATTATTTAATTTGATCTTTAAATTTGTTATAAATTAAAACTTACTTACGTGCAACGCACGTGTGTACTAGTATTTTTAGAAGTGTCGATACTATTATGTAGTACCGATATTTATTCGATACTCGTTTTGAAGACCAATATCATTCGAGTCTGTTACATCATTACTATAATTGTGATTGAAATCGATAAATAATGCAAATGCGAATCACGGCTACAGGCTATCAATGATTTTTCTTTGAAAGTTTGAGTCTTGGCGCAAAGGTAACTTATTCAATTGCAATTAGAGATTACAAAATTAAAATTAATGTAAAAGAAAAAAAAAATGAACTATTGCAGTTTTACAATTAAATCCCCTGAACTACAAATAAGCTCCCTGAACTATCAATTTGTTGCAATTAGTCCCAAATTATTTGCAAAAGACTAACCTACCCTTATTAATAAATTTGTCCATTGTTCTAATTATACAAATAATTTTCTCTCTCATAAATGATATTAATTAAACCATTCACTTAATTATATGAAAGTAAGTATATCCTCAAAAATGAAAAAAAAAAGAGAGTTATAAATTGTACCTATTTTATTCTAATAATAATAAAAAGTAATATTAGATGTTTTTTAGGCTAAAACGATCAAACTTTTTATTCTAAGTTTAAATTTTTTTAGGCTAAACTAAAAGAACTTTCTTCATAAGATATATATATTCATATTAAAGAAGGACAATAGTTGGATCTTCCGGGAAATCACAAATTATTTGATAAAAAAATATTTTCCTCATTTTATATACTCCATATAAATTGTTGAGTACGTGTAAATTTATGCAAATTTAAATGGAGAATATGCATTCCAATTTGTATCAATTATTTATAAATTTAGGTCAATGAGAATAATACATTAAGTAGAATTCAATAAGAAGTGCATTTTGGTCGGACAATGGAACATTTTGCAACCAAATGTGATAGTTTGCAATTTTGACCATGGTTAGGGTTCACTTCTTCCAACTCTTTCAGGGCTCATAAATGAAGGACCAGAGAAAGAGAGCAATAGAGCATTGATCTGAATGGGTTCAAAATTTGAGAGCAATACACGTATATATGATAATATAGATTGATATATGTATAGATAACTGATTGATATACATATAGAGAGAGAGATTTGCTGCCACGTACATCGGAAGAGGAGAGAGCAAAGCAACCGGAGAGAGAAGACTTTAGGTTTGTTTTTTGAGAATGAGATTAGCATTTTAATTTTAAACTTCATATCAGCTGTTGGATTAATTTTGAATGACTATGATTTCTTTTCTTTTTCAAATTTGGGTATGGGTTGGTTTCGATTTCACTTGAACCCAACCCGAATGGAACTAAAACACGATTTGAACCCAACCTGAAAATTTCGGGTTGGGTCCGGGTTGGGCTGGCCCGCCCAACTTGCAGGCCTACTTCAAATTGGGATTCTAAATATATATACAATATAAATGTATGTCATTACATATATATGTCTCCTGTATTTCCTTAGGTCATGGATGTGTTGGATCATGGAAATAGCAAGTTTCTATTACTGCTTGAAGCCTTGAAATAGAGGGAATCTAAGATTACTATACAAATGAGCTATTAGAAGATGCTTCCACAAGCATGCATCTAGAAGATCTGATTGTGCATAAGAAATCTTTTCTTTTGGCTTGCCTTGATCATTGAATGCAAAGTCTTTTGTGCCTTTCAAAAATTCCCTTTTGCGATCTGATTTTGAATTTCAGAATACTCAGTTCTTTGTCCTTCTTTACCTTTTTTTTCCCCATTTTTATTCTCCTTTTTGGTTGTTTTGGCAGGCAAGAAAATCATCCAAACTCAGTTTAAGCCCGATATTATCCGAATCTGTTCGTAAAGGAATTGCAAACTATTTTTTTTTTACCATGTGAGAAATTTAAAATTTTTACCATCTGTATAAACTGAAAATGTGATTTTGATGCATGCCAATATTATGGACTCCTTGTGTAGCAAAGAAAACTAAAGCTCTAGCACTTTGTAATCACTGATATAAACTGTAAGACCTTACAACTACATCAATACCATACATATACAAAGGTGACTTGACTCCACCATAACTGTGAAAGAACCCTCGACCACCATTTCTTTCTTTGATCTAAAACTAACAGTAAAACATTACTCTTTTCACATTCTCCTTCAGGGCTGGTAAGGGCCGTACACCGGACTCTCCAGCTGCTCGTGTACCCTTGGCAGCTTGACCTGCACAGCTATTCTCCTGCAGATATGGTTCCAAGTAGAATCTAGCTCGAAATGCTGCTAAGTGCGCATAATATGCCGGAGGTACTGTGCAAAATCCACGAAATCAGTTAATTAATATGATTGAAACTCTACTATAGGAGAAATTATTGCATGCTCTCGAACTACATGGTCTATGGTCTAGGACAATCACAGCTAACAAGCAATTGCTTCAGTTTCGTGCAGACATGATTAGGCTTTCGAGAATTCTTCTTTTTTCTTCAAATTCGAGGACATTTTAAAAGTTGATATAAATGATAAGCGGTGTACTGTTCTCATGGCATCGATCATGGCCTCCTTATTCATGTTTGTAAAAAAAGTATTGAACTTGCGCACTCATAATGACAAGCAAATTCACGAGCAACCAGGTGAAGGAGGAGTCACGACTTACCAACCGAGACAGAACGCGTGCACCTTGCATATGTGTAGCAGAGATTGTTAGTCAGTGACTGGATTCCATCTGCTGTAAAATTATTTTCATCCCATAAAACATGGTAATGAGCTGGCCGACTGGTTCCCTGTCATATTACCAACGAAGTAATAATTTGTTAAATCTTATTTTAAATTCTTAAAGTCAATAATTTTAATTTCGAAGTCTATGAGAATTAAATTTTTATACAAGATCAATTATTTCCCGTGTTAGGACCCTGAGTTGACCTCATTCTAAAGCGATACGGTCATCCCATAAAAGACAGAAACATGGTATCATCTTTATAACCATAATGCTCCAAGTTTATGTTCTGTTTGCACATGAGAATACCAACAAAGAATTTTTAACGAAATCCTTCTTTTATTTTTTAAAATAATGTTGTTCTTCAGAGTTTCAATACGTGCAGATACTTTTCTAGCCCAAATGTACTTGAGCAAAGAAATGAAAAACTATGTTTTCACCTGAATACCAGCATGGCTGCAGAGATAAAAGTCAAATTCTGTTGGATGACAAATTTTAGAATCAACCACAGTACCTGTGAGAAGAAAGCAGTATCATTAATTATGGCTTGTTAATATATATACATACATATATATATATATATTGTACATATGAACAAATGAACGATTCCACAGATTTATGTCAGGGGTGACCGCTATCCAGCTAGTAAAACGTTACCAGGCAAAATGTTTCCACTCCTGTCAATGCTGCTCCGGTCCCTATGGTTATTAGGAAACAACCGGGTGTGATGTCGTTTTTGTACCACAATGAAGGTCACTGGTGGTTGATAGTTTGGTTCTAAAGACGCACAAGCCTATAAAGATATTGTTCGATCAGGGCCCAAAGTTTCTTAGCTTGGTGATAATTTAGAATAGAATAAGAACTTCTTAAAAAATAATAATAATAAACCAGCACTAACCTTCCGAATTGCATCCAACTCAAAAAGTAGGACTTGGTAAAATTGCCCTTCACTCACACCATCCCTGCTCAATTTGTTTTCATGTTAGAGACACGAATTAAAATTGATCAATAATTTATTATGGCACGGCTGGCTTATATACAGTCTCGTGGCTTATAAAGAGGACTCATGATCCTGTCATGAAGAAGCGTCTCTATAGAAAATTCCTTGTGCAAAATACTTTACAAAATTCTATAATTATAGAAAATATATAACCTGTAAAATATAATCCTCAGTGGCTTTTGCCCTGTTGCTTTTCGGAAGGAAACCAGAAGATCCCTGCGCATTGACAAAATGTGATAAAAACAACACATACAAGAAATCCAGCCCGCCCGCCCCAAGGCAAAAAGAACAGAAAAAAAGGAAAATAACGAAGACTAAATATTTAGACAATGAGAAGACCAACATAGCAAAGGTGAGAGGTCTATACCGAATCATGCCACCACTAACTGTCCCACGAACAGGATCATGCCACGTTTTGTACAAGTCTTGTATAAGTTCCTGTCTATGAGCTTGAGCACAAACTAGTCCTGCATATTTTGTAACTTCGGGCCAATCCTGAGATGCTACAACCTGCAGCCGAACAACTTCTATCAGTAACCAAGATTCCTTGTCATTGCAAATAAAAATGTTTCTAAGACGTGCGATATCAGTTAAGGAATTTTACAGCAGCTATTGAAGGACTCGAATCTTCTCCATTTTCAGGATGGGTCACATCTGCTCCAAATATTATGGTTGGTATGTCACTGACTAAAGGTATCCTACAGCTAATAGCATCCAGAAGAACAGTGTTTCTACCACCCATCTGCATCATCAATAAGAACACTTGAATACTAAGCAATATTGCGATTTAAATATAGACATTGTTGGAAAATACATCATGGAAAAGGTGTGGATTAAGTTTGAAAAATAGAGTTTAAACAAATGAATTTTATCAGTTTCAAGCATGTAGACTTATAACCAGTAGTGAAATGTAAAATTCAAATTGTTGTTCCTCTAGAAACATAAGGGCATATCGAACCTTGACATTGATCTTCAATGCCACATTAGCCAAGTATTGCTTGCTAATCTTGAAGACATATTTGGTAAGACAGCATTGTGATATCAAACCAAGATCAGTTTCACAAATGCGTTTTAGATCACCTACAAATCCATATAGATCAAACTTGTAATGTCAGTAAATCTTCGATTTCATTGCAGTCATACAAAACAACCTTGCACTAGTCATACCATAAAGAGACCCATTATTGTCAGGCAAAATAACCAATACTAGCTCCAATTCTTTCCCTTTGAGTTTGCTCATACATGCATGATAAACATGTTTTAAAGCTTTCTCTACTTGCTCAGGCCTGGCCAAATAGATGGGAATCACAGGCTCTGGATTGAATTCCTATAATACAACAGCCGATTTTAACTTTAGAGTAAAACATAGAGAATTGACCTATAAAACATACTCAATATCTAGACAGAAAAAAAATAAAAATAAAAAATAATAATAATAATAATACCATGCCAGAAACTTGGCACATTTGACCCAATTCACTACAAAACCCACGAGCAACACCCTCTTGCACGTTCCTTGAGAAGTTGATGCATGCCCACCGGCTAACAGTCATCCCATTAATCATTTTCTGTTATATAGAAGACCAATGGATAAGTCATGGAAGCTATATGAGCCACTTTTATACAGGTTGATTAGTAGCTGAATTTACTAGATCCTCGCACAAAGTAAAAGCATTATGCTACAAACACTTTATTTCTTAGCCATTAAATAAAAAATAAATAAAAATGAAGAAGTACAACCCAGTGCAAGATGAAAATAAACCTTGTTCATCATATTCCATTGACCAACTTGAGGCAAGCAATCCTTCTCCTTCCCAGTTTCATGATATTTCAGCTGCAGACAAGAGTAACATCAGTTACCGCTGAACACCCACGCTGATGTAGAAAATGAACAAAGGGATTTTGGAAGAACAGTAATACCCAAGGAGCAGGCAGAACTCGAGCCTCCACTGAAGCTAGTTTTTCGCTGATGTTGATCCCAAACTCCTTCGCATATGGATCTTGGTCGTAAGCATTATGTCGAACTGTCTGTTTGTAATTGGAAAAACAGAAAGGATAAGCTTAATTTTCTTAGGCTTGGCCAATTCCGGAAACATCAAAAGGCTCAAAAAGTCATATTTCAGATTTATGATTGCAACTAAAAGGACCCTTAAAACAGAAAGTTATATAGTGTATATGCTCATTATATCAAGTTTTTGTCATATAATTTTCAGCAGTTCCCTCCTAGCATTGATGTTGCTCCTAGTCAAGTGACCTTGATACCTTTCCCCCCACTGATAATACTGATTTGTGTAGAAGGTAGAGTCGCTTTATGGTTTCACACAACAATGTTTTAATGAATTTTAATATCTACAGCTAAATTTCCACCACGTAATCACATAGACCATAAACTAATGAATTTTATAATGCTCATGTGATTGCAAGGTGCCAGAGGATATCATATTAAGTTTCAGATTTATCAACTTATTTGGCAATTCATTAATGGAGTTGATGAAAGTCCTATTTTCTCTCAAGATCAGTAACCAAATGGGAACATGAAACAAAACATATATCATGCTGAAGCCAAAAAATTCATTGATGCTTTACAGGCAGTACCAAAAACACAAGATAGGAAAAATTTAAGCATTGCAAATACCTGCAAAATGTCATTTTCTTGATCCCTGGGTCTTTGACACGTAACTTTTAAGAGAGAAGTAATTTGTTTCTCATTCAATCTTTTTGTATATCTTTGTCCCTCAACAATCTTGCAGGCCTGTAAACCAAGAACAACAAATGAAACACATGTAAAAAGGGAATGTAATTGAATCCATAAGTAGGAACTGAAGTACTTTTGATGTCCGCTCTCTACCTCCATGGGTAAGTAGTTTGCCTTCTTCTGATTTCCTACTTGAAGGCAAGGAAGATGTGTATGTTGAATCGTGAAGCCATACATTTCCTGAAAGTACTCAACAACGGATTTCATGGTAGAGTTGTCGTCAACAGGAAACCTGAACAAAAACACCATGGCAGATTAGGCATTTATACAGGATAAGAAAAATTGCAAGTGAATAGTGATTTGATTGAAGATGAAGGTGATTAAATATATAAATATATAGAGGCCTAATAGCTCGTAGAAGACATATCTCTTGATTGGTATGAACAAGGAAATAGATGATGAAATAAGTAATGAGACCTACATGTTTCAATCAAAATGAATGATGAAATAGGACTACAGAAGCCAACATAGTTGACAACTAATGCTTTGCTATAGTTGTTTCTTCCTCTTTAGAATTGCATTAGATACCAACAGTTAAAAGAGATCTATGAAATAAAACAAAAATATTCTTACACCAGTTCTCTTGTTGGCTGAGAAGTTAATCCCGCAACACGGTACTTCCTTCGTACTGTTCCCCTATGTGTTACTTCAACTTTCACTCCTCTAAGGGCCTTCTTGATCTGGCAGCATTACAAGGTAAAATTCAAAATTGAATAAATAAAAAAAACAAAGAATAAAAAAAACGAAGCATATCTCCAAACGAAATAGAACAGTACCTTTACTCGATCAGAATCTGACAATGGCCTTGATAACACATCTTTGCCCAGAAGCTGGCCAACAAACTCCATAACCGGGAGAGCCTCAATAAATGCGGCTGAAGCCATATCTAATAAACAAGAATATATAAAATGAAAATTTCAGTATATTACTTGATGAATTAAAAATAACAATAACAACTAAAACTTTGACAGATTGTGATTCAATTACCAATATTTAGGGACAACCCCATCTGGGTAGGTCTTATACTCTGGTAGAATCCACACCATGACTCCAAGCCATCACCAAGCCTTTGTGGTTTTCTAATATCAGGTGAAAAGAATGATCTTCCAACAGGGCAGTACCTTTAAAATATACAAAGGATTAATGACGATTCAATTTTGATCAACTCTCATCAAATGCCAATTATCTGGATCACATGATCTCAATCACCATTTAGAGGTCATACCTCTTTGTTGAAAGCTCTCTCAATACAATGTCTAGAATCTGAAGAGCCTCTTGTGGAGCATCGGCACGCTTACCAGCTAGAAATTGGCCCAAGTGATGCAAATTCGCCCGTGCCACAAACTTTATCACCACTTTGTATAGCCTCTCCCTCCTAAGAAGTTGTTCAAATGTCCAATTAATTTAAATCTATACGGATACAGGCAAATTAAACTTTCAAACATCTACGTATAAAACGACATCTTTCACACATTCACGTATATGTCTTTTAAGTATTGACAATAGTGGTGGGTCATGCCTTTTAGAGCACCCCCATAATCTACCACCGGAGCTAGTCTTTGAGTCCCACGTGCACCTAGCTTTTACCGGGAAAATTCCCTTCGCCGCATTTAAATTTCAAATTGGAGGTGTCCTTACCTGGGACCATTAGTTCCATCCTCTTCATCTACAAGTTTAATGTTGAACTCCTTCCAAGCAAATGGAAGCTCACCAGCAGTGTAAAGACTCTTTCTGCCATCATAAGCAGGCAATCTCATCCCCAAGTCAGATTCTTTATGAAGTTTCACCAGCTCTGCTATGATGGCTCTGTTCACAGTTCTTGATGCCACTTCTGGAGTTATAGTAACCTGCAAGCAGCAGAATTCGGATGAAAAAAGAAAAGGAAAAAAAAAAGGAGCATATACAGAGAACAGAACAACAATAAGAACAATATTAATGACCAGGTCCAAAAAATTCATTAATGCTAGTAAAGGACAAAGAGAAAGCACAAACCCATTCAATTACACCTGCAAAGTAGCAGCAGATATAAGAAGAAAACAACACCACAACCATACTAAAATGTCAGCTTAAGGGCCCCAAACAAAATTTCAAATTTTATATTCATTTTTTTTTTCGGGTTCACAAAGATGCAACTTGCCCCCGTTAGGCACTTTGGCATTGGGAGTAAATGAGCCCCATTTTTCCTTCTTTTTCTTTTTTTCGAGTTCACAAAGAAACAACCTGCCTAACAGACATAGTCCGAGTCTTACATGATCCGTCTAGAGGGCTCAATATACAGGTCCGGTTGATTAATCGGTGCAAAAACACCGGACACCCCGGTTAACAGAGAAAAACCCCGGCCCGTTATCAAATTCGAATATTCGACATATATGATTAATGCACACGAAGCAAAGAGAATGGCTTACATCATACTGGTTCAAGTCCTTGTCTGGCAACTCTGCAAAGAAATGGTTGGCCTTTACAATACATCTTGTCCCAAGCTGCCCATGACCAGGCCTAGGGGCAAAACTCAAAGACTTGCTGGAAGAAGGAAACCCCATCTCTACATCACATGAGTTGCCCCCATTTTTAACTGACCCACCATTGGGCATTTCCGCCATGTCAGCCCCGGCAGGTTTTGCCGCCAGGACGGGCTTATTGGCGGCGGTGCAAGGCCTAGAACTCGGCCGCATGAAAGCGTCTCCCTGGTCGGATTTCCGGCCGCCTCTCCCCCTCCTTCTTCCTCTGTTCTTGGATGGAGGTGAGATTTGGTTGTGGAGTTTGGGGTTGTGGAAGTCTGGTATTGGTGCTTTGCCATTTTGAGCTGCTTTGTGGGGCTTCTGAACTGGTTGGTTCATGGGGTTTTGCAGGTGGGGTTTGATCACAAGGTGTTGTTCTGAGCCCTCTTTAATCTGCCTAATAGGCATGATGATAAAGTTGTATTTTAAAAAGCACAAATGCTCTTAGATTCTTCACTAAAAAGCACACTAAAACTGTGTCTTCCCTACTGGTCTTAGTTCACTACCCTTCAAAGATTTATGGCTATTTTCACTGAAAACCCTGAAAAAAAAATCAGAAATAAATGTCAGCAACATAACCCATATTGTAAAAAGAGGGAAAAATATATGATGTAATTCATCAGACTTTCACACACAAAGTAAAAGTGTATACACATATAAAACCAGCCTTTCTTTCCCTTCCTTTGCAAAATGGAAAACCCATTCCTCCACATTCTTTTCAAGAACAAAACCAAAAATATACAACCAAATAACAGTACAAACTCAACAACCAGAAACAATAGTTGCAGTTAATACACACACAGATGACAGACACAAACATATAATATATATATATATATATACAAAGTTGAATCTTGAAGTGTTCCTCTCACACTAAGGCCTGAACTTTTATCAAATGAAGGGAGGGCAAAACTAAAAAACAATAATAATAGCTAAATAAATAAAACTATATGCATGTTGTATGAAATAATTGTGGCGTATGCGCTTAAAATCAGAAAAACCCACCACAGAAAGTTTCCAAACAGAAAGCCCCAAAAAAATAATTTCTAGATAAAATCAGTTGGGAACTGGAAAAAAAAACATATATGTGGAGACAAAACTAAGCATTACCCAAAGACCCAATCCTTCTTCTTCGATGCTGAAACCCAATGACCAGGAATCATGAAGACTATAACCCAGATACACACATATATAATATTTGTATATTATATCTCCATCCATATATAATAATAAATTAGACAAATGGTGGCAATATCTGGAAGACAAAGTAGTATTCTTTCACCTTGTCCCCTGACCAAATCGGAACATCAATCAGCAAATCACAAGATACATGAGTAAATCCAAGTGAGACATAAAACACACACACAGACAGAAAAATAAGTCATGAAAAATGTACGTGTACATACAAGAGTGGGCAAAATTACCATTGAAAAATACCTAATTTCACTGTCAAGAAAAGGAAAAGGAAAATGAAAAAAACAAAGGGCACCCAATTTTTGGCTGCTACAAAGAAAAGGACCCAAGAGAATGAATTTGAACTCACCAAACAGGCATTAAAAGACAAGGCAAGAGCTTGAATCCCACCAAAACAATGAAGCTTTAATCATGAACTAAGTGAGGGGCTCAAAAGCTAAACTGCCAAACAACTTGAATCGTTAGAAAGTGAAAAGATAAAAAGAAAAAAAATGGTTTTATGGGGGTGAATGATTTTTTCAGAGTACATGTATGTATATATGTTTGTTTGTGTATGCATATATATAACAGAGAGAGACAGAGCGATGATGATGATGATGATGGTAATGAATCTTATACACGCATGCAAGTGCTTTTGGTGTTTTCTTTATCACGTGTAAAAGGCTTGTGAAGGGGCCATCCCTTGCCTTTCTTTAATTAATTTCTCTCTCTACAACGCAACTGATCGCGCAGCCTCGGGGACATACATAAATATATGTATATATATGCAATGCAAAGAAAAGAAAATAAACTAGTGATGATTAAAAGCATACACGGAAGAAGAATAATTCGATCTTTGCAGTTTTCTTATCTCATGCAGACTTCTCAATGTGTGCTTCACTCACTCTCTCTCTCTCTCTAGTCCCATATATCATATATGTATGTCCCAAAATCTTTTTGTGTGTAATCACCTATCCAGCAGCTTGGGTAAAACGGTCGGTCCAAGTTCAATATGAACTGGGCTACTTTATTTTGGTCCAATATATATGTATCTATATAAGCATCTATATTGTATATGAGGCCTTATCTAATTGCTCTGTCTACAATGTTAAAATGTTTGAGTATAAATATGAGTTAGAGAGGTATCATGACATATTGGACTAAGGGGCACCATGACAGTTTGTAATTGGAAATTTATTTGATTTTATGGAGAAGCACTCATTATAATTTGGATGGTTGTGATTTTAAAAATCATTACTAATCCACAGTTTTGAATGCTTTTTTGGTGCGGTTTTGCAGCTTTATTGAAGACTGATGTTACCGTTGTTTCTTTTATTTGGATAAAAATAAATAAATGTTACCGTTATATATTATTTTTTATTTTCCTAATTTTGTTTAATAAATGGTGTACGAAGAACTCTTTTGTCATAAACTAATAAAAAGGAAATGATTTATGGGGAGATGCATTCAAGTTGCTTTTATAATGTCACAAAAATGCCACACTTTCTAAATAAATAAATAGTATAAATTACACTTATCTCTCTTAGTAAATGCTTCAATAACAGAGAATTTCGTTACAATTTTAAAATCACACTGTCTCTTCAATTTGATGTCTATTTAAATGTGTTAAATATATAAATGAAATCTTAATTTATGTAAGAGTAACCAAATGCATGAGGCGAGTGATCCAATTTCATAGAGAAGGACCACTTTATTTGTGTATTCTGACGCATAAGGTTTGTGATCATAATCATTTAAAAGATCTCTGATCATGAAATGACTATTATCATGGAACAAATTAAATGAGACAGTACCTCTTGTTGAAAGGTTTTGGTGTCATGCACATAAACCTCCACCCGCAGTAAATGCACCAAATCATTACTCCTACAGAGATAAAGATGTAACATATATATATATATATATTATTGTCATTTGAATGATTACATTTCCACATTTATTTCGGTGGTGATCGGAAATATGAAATTACATTTATATTCGTGTATATTTTATTAAATATTTTTACAAATAAATGAAGATATTATGATTATTTCGCCACTGAATTTGTTGACCTTAATATTAATTTTTTTTTGAAATATTTGCTTTAAAATATAAATTAGAAAGGAGGTAGTAGTAATTATTCAAACCAAATGGGGTGCGCCATAATTTAACAAATTTTTAGAGGAGGTAACTATAATTATTCCATATGTGTGTGCATATATAGTTTGAGAAAGACGAAAACATGACACGACACGAACACGGTTTAAGGCTTAAAATAGGTCGACACGAGAATATATGGGTCAACCCGAACACGACACGTTTGACACGATTACTGTTTATATTTATCTTTATTTTTATATTTTTTTCTTTTCTAATTGATCATGAATTGAAATATATCAATAAAATAATACTGAATCGTGTCAAAATTAATTTAATTTTGTTGATAATAGGTTAAATAATTTATTTCGTGTTAGATTATGTCAAATTTAATTTAAAATATTATAATAAATAGGCTAAATGAATTACATAATTTACATGGGTCGACACGAACACGAAAATGTGATATGTATAATAACAACACGATGTCGACCCGACACGAACACGGCCTCCGTAACCGGTAATTGCCAACTCTAAGAAAGAGTGAGACGGGATGGTGTGAAGCATGGGCTGGTTTTGTTTCATACTATTTATATTTGAGATCGAGGGATAATAATAAATAAGAAGAATAGAATACATAAATATGGAGTGGAGGGAACATGGTTACAAATGATACTATGAGTCTATGACATTGGATGGTCTATGCTTGTTGTGTTGTGGGCTTGGGATTTGTTTTGGTATATAATAAGAAGAGTATATTGTGGTTGTGGACAAAAAGGAGGGATATTTTAGAGAATGGTGAGTTGAGGGGTTGTGGGGGGAGTTATCCCAAGTTACATTTCCCAAGTGAGGAGATTAGTGCGTGTTGTGGGACCATATTTCACCACCCACATACATATATATACATATATATATATATTTATTTATATATGCACGCATACATGAGTATGATCATCTCCCAACATAACACTGCAGCACTGCTCCATTGCTGGCTATGATTCCACCCCATCTCAATCTTGGGTGGTTTGTTGGGGACATTGTGCTTCTGTGCCTAAAAACATATTATACTATATATCTATATAAGCATGTCATGATGACCATTTGTATTAGTTCAAATTTGGCATAGTCTACGCCCTATTGATGTGCGTTTAGGACACACCCACACGCATAGTCATAGTACTCAAAATGTTGGTTAGTAAGCTCACAGTGGAGCAATGACCATTTGTATTAGTTCAAATTTGGTGATCCGGTGCATCAATAATAAAACAAGATAAAAAGCCAATTCAATATATAAACCATATAAGGCAAGTTTAACATTAAGTTTCTTAAAATCAAAACTCAAAAGTCAATTTTGAGACCTATTCATTCATTTTTTTGTTGTTTTTGAATGGTTTAGTAGTTGCTATCCCACGATGGACATAAGTTAAAAGATTCTTAAACTAGTTTCTTACAACATAATAATATTATGAAACCGATTTTCTTACAACATGATAATATTATGAAACTGATTTTCTTATATCGTCTAAGACATAATGTATCGCTCAATTATTAATATTTTGGAATTCGGTACTAATACTATTACATAACACCAATACTTTCATTCAAATATTAATAGCATTCAATTACAATGTAATCAATATGATCGCTACTAAGGATGATCATGCCCATGATTTTATAAATCTATAAAATATTAATAATTATACTTTAATCTAAGTTATATAGGCCATTTCCATTTTTATTGCTTCTAGAGACATGTCCACAATTGACAAGTCACAATAATTTATTTTTTATTTTTTTATTTTTCTAACTGACCATGATGAAAGGAACTACACATGAATAATCAAAGTGATGGAGCCAAATGCTTTCAATCAATGCTTGTGGACTTGGACTGAATTGCCAAAGAGTGAAATAATAAAATACACACCTTGATGTTTCACTTCAATTACTCTATAATTTTAGATACAATTTTTGTTAACGTGGTCCATCATGAAACGCATATTTGATAGCTGATGGCCTCTAGTTGCAATGATACAAACTTGAAGGAGAGCTGTTTATTATTATATATTAGTACTAAAAAACACATTAGAGAACATTAATCACATAACTTGCTCATTAGCCCCACTTTATCATGTATATTTGTTTTGTTGTTTTGAGGTTACTCCTGTGGGTCGGCTAATGCTTCCCCCAACAAATTTAAACAACTAAACTAATTAATTAAAAATATACTCCCCCATACACACACATATATATATATATATATATGTGCGCAATCAAATAATGTAATTCAATTGATTGGTAAATGGACTAAAGTGAAACCAGAGTCATATGGGTATGGTAAAAGTAGTTAAATAAAGAGTAGGGAAAAGTGCTAATACCGGGGCTTTACAGCAGTTTGCAAAATACTCTTTTCGCTTCTTTTACCCCAAATTCACTACCCTATATTTTTTAAAGGTTACAAAATATTTCATGTATTTTTTAAAAGTTACAAAATACCCTCTTAGATATATTTTATACAAAAATATTGATTATTTTGACCATTTATCTTGTAATAACTCATTTTTAGAGTATTAGTTTTTTCTTTTTTTTTCTTTCTCTTTCAATAATATAAATAATAATTCAAATCTTCATACATATATATTTATTTCTAGAGATGTCCAAAATCAATTCGGTTCCTTAAAAATAGGAACCGGAACCGAAAAAAAAGCTATCAAAAATATAAGTAAAAAAATTACCAAAAATATTTCATGAAAGACTACCAAAAAAAAAATTAATTCGTGAAAAAATATATATATAAATTTGTATATTTTTTTATAAGAAAATATTAATAATAAGGTGATACCAGGGGGTACTATGCATTTTTTTCACGAAAAAAAATTTAATTCGTGGAAAAATATATATAAATTTGTATATTCTTTTATAAGAAAAATTAATAATAAAGTGATAATAGGGGGTATTATGCATTTTTTCCAAGAAAAAAAAAGTATTTCGTGAAAAAGTATAAATAAATTTGTATATTTTTTTATAAGAAAAAATTAATAATAAAGTGATAATAGCCTAATAAGGGGTATTATACATTTTTCATGAAAAAAAATTAATTCGCGAAAATATATATATAAATTTGTATATTTTTATAAGAAAAAAATTAATAATAAAGTGATAATAGGGGTAGCTTTTTTACTTATATTTTTTGTAGCCGTTTTTTTTTGTTTTGATTCCTATTTTTAAGAAACTGAACCGGTTTTAGAGACTCCAAGAAATAAATATATGTGTGTGAAGTTTTATATTATTGAAAGAGAAAGAAAAAAAAAATTAAAAATACTAAAATTGGGTTATTACAAGACAATGAGGCAAAATGATTAATATTTTTGTGTAAAACATATCCAATGGAACTATTTTGCAACTTTTTAAAAATATAGGTAGTGATTTGGAGTTAAGCAAAATACAAAAAAATATTTTACAACTTTTGAAAAATATAGAATAGTAAATTAAAAAATTTAAAAAAATATTTTACGACTGCTGCAAAGCCGAGGAATATCATGCAGTTTTGCCTAACGAGTACACCAACTTCTCCATCAACAAGAAATAGCAAGCAATCATAACAAAACGATTTTATAGATCGAATTTGGCTAAGGTGTTTTCTAGTATTTTATTCATTCACATGATTTTTTAATTAGATGTGCCAATGCACGCGTGTAGGTGTAGACTAAATTTGTTCCCTTTGCACTAAATTTTAAATTTTAATATCAACCTTTAAAAGCCAATTGTTTACTTCCACACATTGCACAATACTATAAACCTTGCGCAATACTATTAAAAGTTGATACATCAATTGATGCAAGGGTGTTGTGGTTGAGGATGGGGAAGGTATTGCGCAACCCGCTTTAATGTTTGATATAATATTTTTCGTTTTGGGTCTAACTTGTACGGTTTTATTTTTGGGCTCCTCCCAAAAGGTCTCATACCAATTGGAGACAACATTGCACATATAAGCACATCCCCAGACCATGGTTCAACGTAACGGTAACGGTTTCGGTGTAACGGTAACGGGTCCGTAACGGGGTTACATAACGGGACGCGGTTATCGCAAGCGTGAATTTTTTAAAATCTTGCACATCTTACCCAAAATGTTCTAATTAGATACTTTTGGCAACATGAATGAATAAAGATGATTTTTTTGTAGATTTAAGTGAATTTTATTTAATTTTTTAAAGAATTTTAATATCAAAAAATGCGTTATTAATAAATCTAATGGTGTCGTTGTTATTTGAATGTTTATGATATACTTGTTATGATATTATTAAATTAAATTTAAATTTAAATAAATAAAAATTTGAAATCACAAAAGATATAATTTATTTCCAACAATGTAAAATAATTTTTAAAAAGATACATGGTTCACCACCAAAATGAATTTCGTGGTGGATTTTGTTGCTCTGGTTGGGATTCATGAAAAGATTGTCAATTTTGAATTGTATCTTCAGTGGACATTTGATTCATCATTAGTAGACCATCTTCTCTTTGTAACTGATGGAGTAACATTTATCATATCATATACATAATAGAAAGTTTTTTAACCTAAATTTTTGAAAAACTTCAATTGTGTTAACCGTTACGATATTTTCGGAACCGGTAAAAATCGGGATCCCGATCACCGTATCGGCCTGTAATGGACCGTAACGGCCGTTACGACACCCATAATGGCTCGTAACGGCCGTTACGGGTGCGGGAAATGGGAAACGGTGTCGTAACGGCCCGTAACAGTAACGGCAAACCGTAAAACCGTTACGGCGAACCATGCCCCAGACCTCTACCCGTGCGATGTGGGACATCACAATCACCCCCCCTTGGGACCCAGAGTCCTCGCTGGTGTTACCCACGGGCTTGTGCATGCACCCACACTTAATTCCGGCCGGGGCTCTGGCTCTGATACCAATTGTAACACCCCGCTCCAACACTTGGTATGATATTGTCCGCTCTGGGGCCAGCCCGCACGGTTTTGCTCTTGGGCTCATCCCAAAAGGCCTCATACCAATTGGAGACAACACTGCACATATAAGCACATCCCCAGACCTCTACCCGGGCGATGTAGGACATCACAACATTGTAAAGGTATGAGGATGTGCTTATATGTGCAGTGTTGTCTCCAATTGGTATGAGGCCTTTTGGGATGAGCCCAAGAGCAAAACCGTGCGGGCTGGCCCCAGAGCGGACAATATCATACCAAGTGTTGGAGCGGGGTGTTACAATTGGTATCAGAGCCAGAGCCCCGGCCGGAATTAAGTGTGGGTGCATGCACAAGCCCGTGGGTAACACCAGCGAGGACTCTGGGTCCCAAGGGGGGGTGATTGTGATGTCCCACATTGCCCGGGTAGAGGTCTGGGGATGTGCTTATATGTGCAGTGTTGTCTCCAATTGGTATGAGGCCTTTTGGGAGGAGCTCAAAAACAAAACCGTGCGGGCTGAGCCCAGAGCGGACAATATCATACTAAGTGTTAGAGCGAAGTATTACAGTAATAGTCTAAATTTTATACACCGTTATCCTGATCAGGGACGAATCTAGTAATTTATAGGGGGGAGATAGTTAAAGCCCCATTGATCCTATATGTCTGACTTTGACCGCGACCCTAATAATATAGTGGCCACGAATCATGATTTAGAGAGTATGCTTACTTTTTTAAACACGGGTACTAATTTATTTCCTTTTCATATTAAGGAGGTTATTTTGCTAACTTGATGATGAAAGATTAAGTTTTTTTTTTTTTTTTTTTTTTTTTTTACAATTGTTTTTTCACAATGTTGTTGTTTAAATCAAGTAGGAAGAAGCCCATATGGCCAATGGGGACTACTGTCAAAAGACAGTGGTTAAAAGTGATCAGAGATTAACAAGCTTTTATTTACATCTTACAAAAGAAAAAGAACTTTGGGTAGCTTTAGGTGAAAAAAGACAATGCAATGCCTATATAAGCTTTACCATTTTTAAAATTTTCCCAAATTGTTAGAAATAGTAAAACTGTCAAATGTATAAATAATATGTGCCTTTGGTATTGCCGGTTTCCACCAAACAGTGAAAAAAAAACTTTGGAGCTGCCAAAATCTATTGTCCTCCGTTGGGAGGAAACTTAGGATTGTATATGGAAGCTCAAACTAGGTCTTGCAATATGCCACGTGTACCCGTGTTTAGATGACACGTCAGCCTATATATAGCCTATAACTGATCCGATTATCTAATTAAAAATTACAAAAATTAATAAATACTAAAACTCTAAAATTATTCGTAATTTTAATAATTATAATTATGATCCATCATTATTAATAAATAATAAAATAATTAACAACTAGCATTTATATACATGTACAATATTAAATATATATACATAAAAATATCAAATATATTTTTATATATATTGTAATAGAGAAATTTCATGGCCCAAACAAATTGTGTTATCATCAAATCAAATGGGCCCAGCCCATAAGTAGCTTCTAAAACATGTGTGGGCTGCAAGTAAAGGATTAGTCCCATATATGGGAGGGTAGAGACCAAGATGGGATGAAATATGTCAAATCTCATAATTTAAAGGATTAATGAGTTGGGTAGATGGGCCTTGACCCATCTACGAAGTTGTATATATACATGACCAAGCCATGGATAAAGGGATTCAATTTTAATTCAATTATTATGTAATTTTCTGCATTTACACAATTGGCGCCGTCTGTAGGAAACATCCTTGAAAATCTTTTCAAAGCTTCTCACTCTCTGCTAGAGTTTAGACTAACATTATTCATGGCGGTCACCCAATCACAACAGTCCGAGCTACCTCCAAATGGAGGTCAACCCTCTCAAACTGAAGATCCGATCAGGGGGACTTTGGAGGATAAGACTGCCAAGTTGGAAAGACAGAATGACGAGTTGGTGGCAAAACTAACTCTGTTGCAAAACCCTCAAGAAGCCCAACATGGTGACCAGTCCAACCGGCAGGACCGATCCATGGACCACCAATCGGAAAGGGACGACCACCACACAAAGTCCAACCACGATCGGGAAAAACACGTAGAGTCGTCCTTATAGGTGCTCGGGGCGTACAATCTCGAGGAAACCCTAACCATGAAAACGTTAGAGGAGATTATGATTAGATTTCAAAGGGAGGTGCTTAAGGATCTGAAGGTCCAGACCCCCAACGACCTAGCCTCTGAGGCATCCATCGACGTAGTGCATACACCATTCACACTGGCGATCACCAGCGTGCCTTACCCGGAGAGGTTCAGGCTACTGAAGTTTACCCTATTTTATGGCAAAAAAGATCCGGCAAAACACATCTACCATGTCCACACAAAGATGAACATCTACAACGAAAATGAAGCCTTACTCTGTAAAGTCTTCCCTACCAGCCTGACCAAAGCCCTGCTATGGTTCAGAAAGCAACCACCCCAATCCATTGGAAGCTAGCTCAGACTCTGCGAGTTGTTCATCGCCCAGTACTTCGGCAATAAAAGATAGAAGAAGACTATCTCCAGTCTATTCACCAGGAGAAAGGTGAATCCTTGAAGTGCTTTGTCTCACGATTCAATATCGAGATGTCCTCAATCGACAATTGCGATCAACATTTCACCGTTGAAGCCTTCAGGATGGCCTTAATCCCCGGAACCAACTTCCATCAGTATTTAGTCAGAGGCCACCAATGGACATCGGAGAACTCAACTCCAGGGCACAAGGGCGCCTCCGGATAGAAGAAGAACTGGCCATACACCAAAGAAAGACGTCATTTGTAAGTGTGGAGGCGAAGACGTCCGAACCAAAATTCAAAGATCGGGCGCCAGATTGGAAGCCGCCAAACGCTTCTTCTGCAACTTCCCAAGCCTTAGAGAAACACCAAAGGTTCGAGGACAAGATCACTCTATTGAAGGTTAGCCTGACTAAACTGTATCAGGAAACAAAGGGTAAAGGGATCTTTCGATCACCACCCCCTATCAGACAACAGATGGAACTGAGGGACATGTCGAGGCATTGTGCCTTCCACGACGAATATGGGCACCACGCCAACGAGTGAAAAAGCCTCAGGAGGTAAGTAGAGGTCATGATAACAAATGGATAATTAGCCGAATACATTGCCAATGAGGGCACCTGATCAAATCAAGCCTCGCATACACTAGCTAAGGGAACAACGGGCCAGCCCATAAAAATCATTCATGTGGTTCACGGAGGGCCTAGCGAATCAGAAATAGAGGAAACCCGTAGATTCTATATGCGTCCAGCCCATAAACTACGAAGGGTTGGGGAGATCATCGAGTTTCGAAGCCTAAAGGAAGACGCTGGGATAATTTTCTCTTTTGCAGATTTGTGAAGCATTCAGTCACCACATGATGATCCCCTGGTGATCTCCCTCATGGTCTCAAATTTCTTGATCAATAGAGTAATGATCGACCCAGGAAGCAACGCCAACATAATCACTAAGTGGGCCTTTGAGAAGCTAGAGATTGATCCCCATGAGATAGTCCCTTTCAGAAGTTCGATAATGGGGTTTGATGGTTAAAGAGTGGAACTGATGGGGGAGATCATATTACCAGTAACAACAGCAAGGTGCACGCTCAGAGAGAATTTTGTGGTGGTGAATGTTATGCCCTTTTACTATCTTCTCATGGGCCGATGATGGATTCATCGGATGCACGAAGTCCCTTCCACCCTACATCAGGTCATGCGATGCATTGACCTAAATGGGATTGATGTAATCGACATTGGGGGGGATCAGGTAGCGGCCAAATAATGTTACGCTGTCACCCTGAAAGACATAAGGAAAAATTAGAACCGGGGCAAGTTTCAAAAGCCAGGGCAGTGCTCGATGATCAATGGCAATTACAAGACGGGGTTGCGGGGTCATCTATATCATCCGAACAATTGCTGGAAGTATAAATCATCCCCGATCATCTTGAAAAAATAATTTACATCGGATCTGGCCTCACTAAACAATAGAAAAATGAATTAGAAACCCTTCTACGCTCCAATGCCGACGTATTCGCGTGGTGCCACATGGATATGTCCGGTATCGATCCTTCAGTAGCCCAACAATCCCTCAATGTGGACCCCAACGTTAAACTTGTCAAACAAAAGCAGAGACGCATGGGAGCCCACCGAAACAATATCATAGTCAAAAAGGTGGATCGACTTCTCTAAGCCGGATTCATCAAGGAGGTGCAGTACCCCTCCTGGTTGGCCAACGTAGTGGTGGTTCAGAAGAATAACATAAAATGGAAAGTATGCGTGGACTTCACCGACCTGAACAAAGTATGTCCGAAGGACTATTTCCCACTACCAAAGATCGATCAGATGATGGATGCCACTGCAGGATTCAAACGCTTGAACTTCCTCGACGCATACTCCGGCTATAATCAAATACGCATGAACTCTAATGATGAGGAGAAGACAACATTCATCACTGAGTTAGGTACATATTGTTATACAGTTATTTCCTTTGGACTAAATAATACAAGTGCAACATTTCAGAGGTTGGTTAACAAGGTCTTTTAGGGCATGCTGGGATCTACCATTGAGGTGTACATTAATGATACCATGGTCAAAAGCAAGGCAAAAAATGATCACCTGATAGATCTACAACAGGTGTTTGACACACTCAGAAAGTACAAGATAAAGCTCAACCCATCCAAATGCTCCTTCGGCGTGCCCTCAGGACAATTCTTGGGATATATAGTTGATCAAACAGGGATACAGGCAAGCCCAACACAATTCAGAGCCCTTGTGGAGATGGAGGAGCCCAAGTCCCGAAATGAGATCCATGTCCTGACTGGAAGGGTGACAGCTCTCAGCCATTTTATCTCTCGCCTGAATGATTGATGCCAACCTTTCTTCCACTCCGTAAAGGCAGGGAAATGAGAGAGTTTGGGGACCAAAGCAGTCAGAAGCTTTGAAAGAACTCAAAAGTTACATGATAAAGCCCCCCATACTGGCAGATGAGCCTTTATACTTATACCTGGCAATATCCACAATGTTTACCAACGCTGCTTTAGTCAAGGAGGGCAAAGGGTATGAGATGCCGATTTTCTACACCGACAAAGCCTTTGCCGATGCTGAGACCCGCTACACCAAACATGAGAAACTCTTACTATCACTGATCAATGTTAAATGGCGTCTTCGGCATTACTTTGAAGCACATCCGATCGTGGTGCCAACTACGACTCCGATCAGATCCATAATGGCAAAACCCGAAATATTGGGGAGAGTATCCAAATGGGTAATCGAGTTAGGGATCTATGACATAACCTATGTCCCCCGAACTGCCATTAAAGGACAAGCGGTAGCTGACTTTCTGCTAGAAACTAAACTTGCAGACTCTTCCAAAGAATATGAACCAGGCCTATAGATAATATTCGTGGATGGATTTTCAAATGTTAACGGAGTAGGGATCGGTATAGAGCTTGTAGCGCCTGATGGCATTAAAATTCAACAGTCCGTTCGTTTAGAATTTCCAGCCTCCAATAATGAAGCTGAATATGAGGCTCTTCTGGCTGGTATCTGACTTGCCCGAAGCTTACAAGTTTTGATAGATGAAGTAAGAAGTGACTCTCAGCTCATCGTCAGACAAATAAGTGGCGAATACGTAGCTCGAGAGCCACAAATGGAGGCATACAAGAAACTGGTGATAAATGAAGTATAGGGATTATAGCAACTGACTTTTAAGTATATTCCAATGAGTGATAATGCAAATGTTGATCGATTGGACAATCAAGCCTCCACACTAGGGGAAAACATGACACAATTGGTGCCGATTGACTTTATCGACAGATCAAGTCTAGACCCCCTGAAAGAGATGATGATCATTCCGTGGGAGCCCGGCTGGATGGATCCTATAGTTGATTACCTAAAAATGGGTGCCCTACCCGAGTCAAAGCCAGAAGCCCGCAAGATCAGGATGAAAGCTGCAAGATATGCACTTTACAATGGCCAGTTTTATCGAAATTCCTTTTCCGGACCATATTTAAGGTGTCTCACTCCCTCTGAAGCCTCTGCGGTCATGGAAGAAATTCATGTCGGATCATGTGGTAATCACTCTGGGGGAAATTCATTAGCCCATAAAGTCCTCACTCAGGGGTACTTTTGGCCTTACCTGTCAAGAGACGCTGAGGTATATGCCCGACATTGTAAGAAGTGCCAGTTTCATGGTGATGTCATTCATCCACCTCCGGAGCTATTGAATCCAACGATTATCCCTCACCCATTCGCCCAATGGGGTATGGATATCATGGGTCCCCTCCCGCAAGACATCCGATCTACTACACATGTTCTCCTGACTACAAACTATTTTACCAAATGAGTGGTAGCCGAGGTATGCCCAACTAGCAAAAGCAACCATGTTATCAAGTTTATCTGGAATCACATAATTTGTACGTTCGGTTTACCCCGAACGATAATGATGGACAATGACACCAACCTGAACAACAGGAAAGTTCAAGCGTTCCTAACAAAACATGGAATCAATCAGAATACTTCATCCGTTGGTTACCCGCAGGGCAACGGACAGACATAAAGGATAAACATAACAATTTTTGATACACTTAGGAAAAAGCTCAAGGCAGCAAAACGGGTTTGGTTGGAAAAACTACCCGAGGTTTTATGGTCTTATTAGACCACTCCGAGGCAACCGATAGGAAATACCCCATTCACCATGGCCTACGGGGCTCAAGCGGTTATTCTAATAGAAATGAATGTACCCACGCTAAGAAGTCAAGCGTGGGAGGAGGGCTCGAACAATCAACCCCTGGCCCATGATCTGAACCTGCTAGAAGAAAAAAGGGAAGTCGCAGGAGTAATTTGGCTACCTACCAGCAATAGGTCAGGGTTTGTTTTAACCAGAAGGTCATAAGAAGAAAATTCCAGTTAGGCGATATGGTACTTAGGAGAAAATTTGGAATTATTAGTAAATTATGAGAGACATTGGAAGGACCATATACTATTATCGAAGTCGTCGGGCGTGGGGTGTGGGGCCTATCAAGTACGAAAGAATGAGACATGCTGCATTGAGCCCAACTTTCAGAATGCCTACCGCCTAAAAAGGTATTATCCTCAGGTATATTTACATTATAGCATATGTGTCCGATGTTTGACACCTCTGATATTCACAATAAAACATATGTGCCCAATATAAGGCACCTCTACTGTATGCTTGTCAAAATTTTAATAAAGTACCATGTTCTTCATATATGTGTGATCTAACTTTATAAAAAAAATGGCCCGATTGGTGAGTGCAATTTATCTTGAGTAGATCAGAGGATACAACTAAATCTCAAGGGCTTGATGCCCGAAGAGTCTCATCAAATAAAAAATTTCCTAAGTGTTGAGTTCAAATTTGATTTGAACTATCCAGAGGATATAATTTAGTCTCAGGGGTCTGATTCCCGAATACTCCCATCAAATGAAAAAAATTCTTATGTGTTGAGTTCAAACATGATTTGAACTATCGAGAGGATACAACTGAGTCTCAGGGGCCTGAGGCCTGAAGACTCCCATCAAACGGGAAAATTTCCTAAGTGTTGAGTTCAATCCTAACTTGAACTAGCCGGAGGATAAAATTTAGTCTCAGGGGCCAGATGCCCAAAGACTCTCATTAAAAATAATTTTTTCTCAAAGTATTGATTTCTGACTTACTGAGGTAAGATGCCCAAAGAGGCTTGTACACACACAAAAAAAAATTAAGTGTTTGGGCCAATCACGAGCCAACCAAGCAACATGCATTGAAAGTAAGAGAAAATACTTCATGCGGCTCGAAGTTTTTTCATTGAAATTAAAAATGAAAATTATAAAATGGCCTTACCAAGGGTAATACAGAAAACATAAAATCTAAGACCTATTGACCTCTGAACTTGGGTCCATGGTCGTTTACAATATTGTGCCCCGAAGAAACAAGTTATTATAAAGCAAGGGGCACAGGGTCCTCTCCCATCAGAAATGCAGCAAACCTCTTTTCATTATCTGATGCCACCGGATCCTGATAAGGAAATGGCACATTCAGGAATGCGTCAAATTCTTCGGCGGTCTTGAACTCCCACTTTGCCAGAGGAATGTGCTCCATCTCATGTCGTTCCCACCAGGCCATAGCCGATCGAATATCGCAGATGCCTATGTACCGCAGATGCATATCCAGACCACCCAAGCGGCACATCTCCACCTTCGATCGCTTAAGAGCCAGAAGATTAGTATGTGACTCTGCCTTCTCAGCAGCGATCTTCTGGTAGGCAACCTTTGCTTTAGTCAGCTTAGCACCCATGGCCCTTCTTTTAGCCTCTTCAGTCTCAAGCATGGCCTTCTGATCAGCTACACTTTGACGAAGACTATCAGCCTTTTTCACTAGAGTGATCCGGTGGTCACTCACTTGCTGATTGGCAGTCAGGAGCTTGTTCATCTCTCTGACATCGGCTTCCAGAAGATGATTATATGATTGAACGGTATAAATGAGCTGACAAATGAAAACACCATGTCAGAACCAGAAGGTATGAGGATATAAATAAATTATTAAAATGAACAAAGATAATAACTTACTTCCATGGCCATTCTGGAGCCATTCTAAATCAGCTCGATCCTCGTTACCTTGGACTGGGTAACCCGATCAGCAGGAGTCCATGATCCCTTTGCTATAACTCGAAGGGCGTCAGCATTCCCGAAGGTAATCTAATCCGTATGAATCGAAGATTTGTTGGGGAGAACAAAATTGGGCTCATAGGGAATGATGGCGCAAGGTATAACCTAATCTTGTGGTGGGGCACTGCTCAAGGCATCAACAGTTTGAACCCCTGGCCCTTTTGCTGGCTACTCCACCACCGGCGTCAGATCGAGGTCGTGTGTTCGGAGCGCTGGTGGGGGGAGGTGGAAATCTGAAGGATTTTGAGCAACTAGGCGTACCGAAGGCGCCAGGGTGCTATAGAGATTGGTGTAGTATGAACTGAGTTAGATCCTTCAAGGACCTAAGTGCGTCGGGCAGACAAAGGCCTAAGGCGTAGATCCATCTTGTTAACAACAATGCCCAAATTAGATATCATTCTCAGATTGGCTTTAGTCAAAAGCTTATGGGCATATTTGACTTTACTCTAGATATTGGCCTTCAAGAGTGCAAAACGTTTTTTTACAAGGATTGGGGGTATCTCACTGTCCTCATAGCCAAGAAATCTATATACATACTTTCCCCGGTGTAAATCATAAAACTCACAGAAACACGTGGCTTTGTGGAGGGGACGGAAGATAGGAAGTCGAATAAGGTCGAAGATTCTAGGGATCAAGTATGTCAGAGAGAATGGGTAGAGCCATTTGCCGCTGACGACTATCATTCTCTCTTTCCAGCCCTTACCGGATTTTTCCTTATCATAGCATATGCCCCTACCTTGGAAAGGGAAAAAGTTATACCTACCCTTACATTCTGAAAGAAGTAGTAGAGAAATAGGTCAACTAAGCCTAAGTTAAGGTATAAGTCTCTATTATATAGGAGGAGCATGGCTAGAATCCTAAAGTTGTTCGGGTTGAGTTGAAGAGGGTGCAACCTTAACATGAAAATGACATAATGGAAGATGGGATGAAGGGGGAATCTTAGTACTTTGAAATGAACCGCCGATAGAAGGATATTACCTGGTTCAACTCCCTCACTTTTGGAAAAGTCTAAATTTTATGGGTAAGGGGCCAAAAACACATCACCGGGCACGCTAACTTCAGCCCAAAGACGTTTGACATCCACTTCAGGTCTTGATTTTTCCTTGAGAGGGGCAACAATGAAAGGTTTAAGGTCAGAAGGGTTTGCAGGGTCCTCATCATCAGAAGAACCCCCTTTATCCGACACTTCTGGGTTTGCTGATGAGCTCGGGATATCAGGATTAACCAGGGCATTTTCAGGTGTAGAAGTCTTTATATGGGCAGATGAGGGACTACTAATGGTAAGGGTCTCCGAGTCAGTACCAGAGGACAAGATAACCTTATCTATGGACCTAGTGTTATCTGTCCCTGACATCGTTTCAGAAAGGTAGAAGAGATGGATGGGGGGTAGAGATGAAAATTTAAATAAAAGTGTTATATAACTTACACAGTTTAGAAAGTTGAGGCGAGAGAAACTTCAGAAAGGGTTGAGAGTTTCCAGAAGGAGACCAGGAGTCACATGCGAGAACCAAGGGGAGATTGTCGCCATTCCAGCTATCATGCGCGATGATCAAGAAAACGTTGGCCTTCCATTTCAAATTTGAAATAATTGCCTCAACCACTACAATTAATGTTTGTGCCATGTCATCACTTAAGCCAAATCTTTAGAAGCAAACTCTATGTACAAATGTAAAAGCTATATACATGTATTCGGTCATGGGCCTAAAGAATTATTAGTCCCATAACCTCAGGGGCCTGTGTAATAGAGAAATTTCGTGGCCCAAACAGATTGGGTCATCATCAAATCAAATGGGCCAAACCCATAAGTAGCTTCTAGAACACGTGTGGGCTACAAGTAAAGGATTAGTCCCATATATGGGATAATAGAGACCAAGAAGGGATGAAATATATCAAATCTCATAATTTAAGGGATTAATGAGCTGGGTAGATAGGCCTTGACCTATATACGAAGTTGTATATATACATGACCAAGCCATGAATAAAGGGATTCAATTTTAATTCAATTATTGTATAATTTTATGCATTTACACAATAAGGATGATAAGGATTATTTTTTGCATTTACACAATAAGGTTGATAAGAATTATCGGATTATTGACAGGTCTATTGATAAGGATGACAAAAACTCTCGATCCGCGATCTGAATCCGATAATTTGACGGATTTTTACTTACTTAATTCATATTCAAATTTATTCATTGTAGGATATCTGATCCGATTATCTAATTAAAAAAGTACAAAAATCAATAAATACTAAAACACTTAAATTATTCACAGTTTTAATAATTGTATTTATGATCAATCATTATTAATAAATAATAAAATAATTAACAACTAACATTTATATAAATGTACAATATTAAATATATACACATAAAAATATCAAATATATATATATATATATATATATATATATTATATATCGGATCGGATTGACATAAATCTAAATCTAATTTATTAAGAAATCGGATTATCGGATTCGGATCCTAATCGGGTTATCGGATTTTATTTTCAATCCATATCCGGTTAATTGGATCGAATTCGGATCAAAATCCGATCCATTGACAGATCTACCAATATATAATACTGGTGCTAAGGGTACCCGAGTTGTCGAATTGGTCTTTAAAAGTAGATATATATGTCACATGTTATATATTTCGATCAACAAATGAATGAGTTAATATAGTAATATACTTATATTTATGTGAAATACTAGAACATAGAAATCAATACTATCCTAGGATAATTATGTTTTACCTAGTATCATTAATTCAACATTGTAACGTTTATTTTTTATTTTTTATAATTATGTGGAATGTGTATATATGTACTTATTAGTAGTTCCTACAAAATGTTTGTTAATGACTTAATCAAGTTAATCTATCAAAAAAATCCAATAAATAAATCAGATTGTACTGTTACGTTGTCTAAGGTTGAGGCCGAACTCAACTGTACATCGTTTTCGGGTTCTTTCTGGTTCAATATTGGGCCTATCAACTCACCAGTGACCAATGCAATTTATATTTTAGATAATGTTTAATTCAAGAATACTTATTTTTTTTTTTCACGTTTTTCCTTTACACAAAAGCTAAAGAAGAAGAAAACATTTTCACAATTAAAAAATCAAGTACCGAAAATTTTAAAATCTGAATTTTAAGTAATTAAGGTTTTAAGTGATGCTTATAAAATTATATTTTTGTAAATTTTTATTTTTAGATTTCAGTATTGAGTAGTGATCCTATTACTTAAAATTTATCTCATTTTAAGTGTCACTTAATATTTTAAGTGACGTTCAAATTTTTTTTATCAAACACACTTAATTGAATAAATGTTAAATTTATTAATATTTAAATACTAAATAAGTGTTATAAAAAAAACCTTAATATTATAAACTTCAATTACCTTCTTCTTCATTTTGTCTCTCCCATTTTTTTTTTTTTTTTTTTTTTGTTTTGGCATAACTTGAAAGAACTAAAATGAGTACAATTATGGTCCTGTTTGGTAGGTGGTCTGGTCCCAGGTGGTCTGGTCTGGTCTTGCGTTTTATGGGACCAGACTGTGTTTGGTAGCATTGGTCCAAAATTTTTTGTTAGACCAAGTAAGACCAAATCAGACCAAAATGGCCTCATTTCAGACAAAAAAAGGTGGTTCCTAGTGGTCCGGTCTGGTCTTATTAATAAAATATAATTATAAATAATTAAAAATGAATAAATAATAATAATAAAAATAATAAATTAAATAAAACATATTTTAAAAATAAAATATAAATAATAAATAATAAACAAAATGAAATAAATAATACCAAATAATAATAAAAAATGAATATAATAATAATAAATAAATAATAAAATATATTTATAAATAATTAAAAATGAATAATTAATAATATAAATAATAAATTAAATAAAACATAATAATAATAAAAAATGAATACAATAATAATAAATAAATATAATAATAATAAAAAATGGACTAAATAATAAATAATAATAATAAAATAATAAAATAAATAATAAATTACATAAAAAATATTTAAAAATATAATAAATATAATAAAAAATAATAAATAAATAATAAGTAAAT
Source organism: Cornus suecica (assembly GCA_963922005.1). Taxonomy (NCBI): domain Eukaryota; kingdom Viridiplantae; phylum Streptophyta; class Magnoliopsida; order Cornales; family Cornaceae; genus Cornus; species Cornus suecica. The sequence continues at coordinate 5,079,179 of OY998246.1, forward strand.
ATAATAATGAATAAATACTTCATAATAATAATAAATGAGTATAATAATAATAAATTAATATTAAATTAATAAAATATATTTTTAAATAATTAAAAATGAATAAATAATTTATAAATAAAATGAAATAAATAATGAAATAATAATAAATAAATGGAATATATTTATAAATTCATATATAAATTAATAAATAATAATTTAATAATATAAATAATAAAATATATTATAAAGTGAATAAATAATAAATAAATAAATAAATAATACATAAATAAATATTATAATAAATAATAAATAAATAGTAAGACCAGACCGCTTACCAAACAGACTTTTCCAGATCAGATTAGACCAGACCAGACCAGACCGGACCGGACCAGACCAGAAAGACTGCCTACCAAACATGGCCTAAGGGTTTGTTTGAGAAACGGTCTGGTCTGGTTGCTTATTTGAAACTTTGTTTGGTAAATGGTTTGCTCTGGTATGAGAAAGCTGGAACTTTATATATATATATTTGAATTTTATATATTATTTTCGAATTTTATATATTGTAAATGAACTTTTATATCTTTTTTTGAATTTTATATATGTTTTCGAATTATATATATATATTTTTGACTTTTATATATTTATTTTTAATTTTATATATATATTTCAAATTTCATATTTTAAATATATATTTTTGAATTTTAAATATTATATAAACTAATAATGCAATTTTATACGCACAAGACGATTTCAATGCATGAATTATAGAAAGTAAAAAATAACGGCTGGTTTCATCCATCAAAACCATCATTTTGATGGCCTTCTATTAGATCAATTTTGGGCCTCTTGGTTTTAGTGGTATGGTTTCATCCATAAAAAACAAAGACCACCAAACAAGATTTAGGGTCCGTTTGGGAACTTGGTTTTGGTCTTGGTCTTGGGTGGTTTTGGTAAATCTAAAACCAATATATAATGTTTGGTAAGGAGTTGGTCTTGGTTTTGGTTTTGGTATAATTATATATATATATATACTAATATGTATTAAAAATATATAAATATGAAATATATATATATATATATATATATAAAATTGGGTAAAAAGTAATTTTCGGGAAAAAATTATTTTTCCGAAAAATATAAAAAATAATTTTTCGGAAGATAATTAATTTTCGGAAAAATAAATAATTAATTTTTTCCAAAAAATAATTTTTGTCGAAAAAATAATTTTTTCACAAAATTTACTTTTTTCCGAAAAAAAATAAATTTTTTCCAAAAAATAAATATTTTCTGAAAAATAATATTTTCCGAAAAATAATTTTTTCCCGAAAATTAATTTTTTGACGAAAATATGATTTTTTTCCAATAATTAATTTTTTCCGAAAAAATAATTATTTTCCGCAAAATATGAATTTTTTCCAAAAATTAATTTTTCCGAATAAATAATTTTTTTCCGAAAATATGAATTTTTTCGAAAAAATAATTTTTTTCCGAAATTTTTTAATTTTTCTGAAAAGATAAATATTTTCTTAAAAATAAATTTCTCCGAAGGAAAAAAATAATTTTTTTCCGAAAAATTACATTAAAATATGATTTTTTTGCAAATTTTTTTTTTTCGAAAAGTAATTATATATATAATTATTTATTTATATTTATTAATAATTATTCCGAAAATTAATTTTTTTCCGAAAATATAATTTTTTCCGAAAAATATTTTATTTCCGAAAATTAATTTTTTGAAAAATTACATTAAATTATGATTTTATTGCAAAAAAAAATTTTCCCGAAAAATAATTTTACCGAAAAATATTTTTTCCGAAAAATTTAAAATAAATTTCAAAATAATTCATATTTTCGGCTATATATATATATAGAGAGAGAGAGAGAGAGAGAGAGAGAAAAGTCAAATTTGGTGTGCCAAAACAAGGTTTTAGTGGTTGGTTTTAAAAAGTCCAAAACCAACTCCAAAACTGGCTTGCCAAACATGATTTGGTCTTAAAATCCAAAACCAAGACCAAAACCAGCTTGCCAAACGGACCCCTAATCTCTTAAAATAAAGACAAGTTCAGACAAAGCAACCCAAAATCTCTTTCCAAAAATGGCCTAAGAGTACTATATATATATATATATAAATAAATATGGATCTTTTGATATCATTCAATTTGTCACATCCGATTTAAATCCTCAATCCAAATCCATGTAACTTTCACGTCCAATTTAAACACACAATCCAAATAATTTTGTTTTTTTGTAAAGGGCCGTTTGGTAAGGAGTTGGTCTTGGTCTTGGTATAATTATATATATATATATACTAATATGTATTAAAAATATATAAATATGAAAAAATATATATAAAATTGGAAAAAAATATTAAAATAAATATATATATATATATATAATAAAAATATATTTAAAATTCCCGAAAATAATTAACATTTCTATCTTTTTTATTCCAAAAAATATATATATAATCGAAAAAAATATTTTAAAATGTTAAAATTATATATAAAATTCAAATAATATATATTAAATTCGAAAAAATATATATAATTCAAAAAAAATATAAAATTCTGAAAAATTATATTATATCCTGAATTTTTTAAAAAATTTAGAAAAAAAGGATATAAAATGGGGGAAAATATATAGATTCGAAAGAAATATATATAATTCAAAAATCATATAAAATAATATTTAAATTTCTATTTTTTTTAAATTCAAAAAAAATATATATAATTGATAAAAATATTTTAAAATGTGAAAATTAAATATAAAATTAAAATAATATATATTAATATATATATATAATTGATAAAAATATTTCGCACTTTCCAGAAAATTATATTTTCTAAAAAAATATTTCCAGAAAATATAAAATAGTGCGAAATATTTATAATTTTTTCCAAATTTTTTTTCTCCAACTTAATTTTCCGAAAATATTGTTTTTCATAATATATTTTTTGAAAAAATATATATTTTAAGAAAATTATATTTTGAAAAAAATATTTCCAGAAAATTATAAAATTTTTGCACTTTTTATTTTTTATTTTTTGAAAAGTGCGAAATATTTATATTTTATTATAAAATTTTCGCACTTTTTTTTATATTTTTTTAAAAGTGCGAAATATTTAAAATTCAAAAAATATATAAAATTTTGAAAAATTATATTAAAATATGATTTTTTTCCAAAAAATATTTTTTTCAAAATATAAAATTTGAAAAATACTTTTCCGAAAATTTATTATGTCCCAAAATATAAAAAAATTTCCAAAAAATATTTTTTTGCAAAAAATATATATTATGTTTCAAAATATTATTATTTTTTTTCAAATATTATATATTATTTTTTTCAATATAATTCATATTTTCGGCCATATATATATATATAGAGAAAACTCAAAATTAATAAGCCAAAATTAAAATTTTAATGATTAATTTTAAAAAATCTAAAACTAAGTCCAAAACCCACTATTAAAACCAAAACCAAAACTCACTTACCGAACAAGCCGAAGGAAAGCAATCTATATAATAGTGTTACTATATAACAAAACCTAATGACTTTTGTCATTATGCTGCGAAAATGGATGGCATTCTTGTCCTTTCCCCATTAGCCTTTTCCAACTTTAAACCAATACACATATGTCGGCATCAAAAGGCACCAAAACCTTCATCATTGATCCAAAAGCAAGACGACGGTCAGAGCTGAAAAAACAACAAGTACTTTCACAACCACTTTAATCATCATCAACCCTCCACTTTTTCCTAAAGATCACCAGGGGCATTTCAGTCCAATAGCATATATACATATGCATATCTACAATGGAAGTGATAGATTTGGGGGAGAAAATTATAATTATATATGCATGTAGTTTCTCACAAGTTCACTATTGAATCTATGAATGGATTTAGATGGCAATTCTCTTCTCCTAAATGTTGAAAGAAACAAATAAATTTATTAGATCACTATATAAATGATATTTGCTTATTTTTGGATAAGAAATTTATCAGAATTGAACAAATTAATCGTTAAATATAACTAACATAAAAAATAATTACCATATATAAAATATAACAATCAAATCCAAGATCATTATATTTAGTATTGATTGTTCCTGTTGAAAAAAAGATTATCTTTGTGTTTATATATACAAATTGTTAATAAATCTTTAAATACAAATAGAAATTAGTTGTTCTATTATTATTATTATTCAACTTAAAAAAAAACATATCTTTCGATAATTTTAGAAGGACCCACCAAACGATTCAAAGTCCATGGGCCAATGATTTTCTTTCGGGGCCCATGAAATCCCTACATGACCCACAAAAGGTTGGGGTTATTATTGGCACGCACGAAGTTACGAACACATTGCATGATTTTAATATTGTTTAGATTCCAAACACTTTTGACTACGACATATCGCTTTGGGTTAACATATACATGACTACATGAGGTTAAAAGTGATATAAAGATAAAACGTTGAAAGTGATATAAAGATTAATAAAACGTTAAAAGTGATATATATATATATATATATACACACACAATTGGAGGATTAATTTGAAGATGAGGTATGTAAAAATGGTTGTTGCTCTTGATTCCAAACTCAATCATGGTGGTAAGAGAGGGAAGGTCACATCGTTATCGTCAAAAAAGTGCTGCGAAACTTGGAAAAGATTTCAACTTTCACTTTATATTTTCATTGGATATTACAAAAGGATGTCTTGTCGGGACTATCTATGAATTTGAACATATCCAAGTGAACATATATAATCAGAGTCGATAATTATAAAATTTTAATTATTGGAAGAAAATTGTGATCATGTTATGTTTGATACTTGGAAAGAGAAATTTAAACAAATATATTGGTTTATGTAAAAAATAATTTCTTGTTTTTTGAATGAAGATATATGTTCAATTAAAACTCAAGTCACAATTACTTTTTACTTTTGCTAGGCGGTCTTGCCCTGTCCACAATATTTTGCATATACCATGGTACTCTAGTTTTTTTACCGAATCGGGAACACATGATTAAGAATTGAATTTGGCTCTAATATCAACTTGAATGTTTCGCGGTTTAACTAAACAAAACGCGGTTTAACTAAAAAAAACTTAAGGTATGTTTCACAAAAATTTCAAATAGGTGTAACATTGTTCTATTAGAAGAATATGTGTACCATCTTTTATTTGCATTTAGGTATGTTTCACAAAAATTATTAACAAAGTGAAAAAAGATGAAGCAATAATTGACCATCAATGAAAATAGTAAATACCATGCTATTGTTAAACAACATTCTCCTCGCAACTAGTTTCTTTAAGACAGTGAAAAGGCCCAATACAACATTTCATAAAATATTTGAAGGCCCAACATAGGGTTTATATGGTTGTATTTCTTACGTATGTCTGTGCCGCATCGTGTCATAATTCCCCCCTCTAATTTCCCATGTAATTACAATATCTGTATCATGTACCGTATTGTGTCCCCGTCTCAACTATCATATCCGTACTTTATAGTAAGGTAGTCAGAATTCCGATTTTACCTGATAAAATTTTATGATTTTACGATTTTATACAATTGTATACAGTTCTATTACGTTTTTATAATGATTTTATGGTTTCGCCCTTCACATGAAATATCCAAAAATTTTATGATTTAATTCAATATCCCAATATATGACCTGAATTTATGAAAAAATATTTAAAGAGCCAATGTATTAGAATTTTTTAAAAATTCTAACATGATTTAAACTTTTAAATTAAATGTTTAATTATTATTATATTTTAAAAAAAATTAATACTAATTGTTAAAATCTTCCGATTATACGGACCCTAAAATAATTCTACCTAGAATTCTGATTCTGACTGTCTTGCTTCATAGCTTGCAAGGGAGTTTACAGGGGCCATACATTAATGGACAGCCAGGCCCAAGGGAAACATGACCCAAATTCCACATTAAAGTGGAAAGAATGGGCCCAATATTCAAAAACCCAAAACAAAGTCTTGAGAGGAACCTTCATAGTCTTAGCTAGTCTCTTGGTCTCACCCACCTAAATTACCTAATGTCTTGTGGACCCTTTTATCAGGAATTGGTGTGGAAGAGGACCAAGAGGTTGGATACTTTGAGTCAGTATGCAAAGATTGCTTGACTAGCTCAAAATTAAATAGGCAGCTAGAGTGTGTATATGGACCTTAATTAATTAGAATAAGAATTGGGTGAACCTTTTTCCAATAGTTTGGGTGAATTTTCTCCATTTATGACAAAGATGTTTGGATGCTTATTATGGATTGTGCTATTTTTCAAAGCTTGCCTGTTGTTAGATCAATTGTTTTCTAAGGAGTTGAGGGCAACTTTCTTGGACTTGTGGGGCCACATATATATTGAAATCTTTTGGAGAATAAATTATCCTCAAATATTGAAATCTTTTGAAGAAGAAATCATTAAAAACATTCTTCAATAATCTGGGAGTTTATGTTAAGTGGTACTTCTGGCTACTGAGTACTTATTTTATTTTCTCTTAGAAAAAAATATATTAGGCCTTTTTACTAATAAAAATATAACATAATATTTCCATATAGTATTTCGACAAATTAATGAAGGAGATATAAAACATGAGCAGAACTCAACACTTGTGTAACATATGTCCTTTTATGATTGAATGAGATATTTTATTTGTATTTATGAATCTACTATTCAAACAATCTCCTTAAAAATTTAAGGTAAACTTTTATTTTCTTACTATTTACATAATTTGTTAAATTTTCATATATTAAAGTAGAGTATAGTGAGAGTGGCTTACTTTGCCACAATTAGATCAAATTCATTGTTTTAAAAAATTATCAGTCTTCAATTTTTTCAGGAATCCTTCCCTATTGGATACAAATGACTCATGTTCTTATTGAGGTATGATAAGAATAAATAAATAAAAAATTAATCCACCATTCTCAAATACATTTATGAGATAAGTGCTTACAATTTAAATGACCAAAGATAAACAAAGATCAGAAAAAGTGGCTCATTATTTTATATTAGTTAATATCTTGTGTTTACTAATACGTTGAACCAAATTCGGACGCATGTTTTCATCATCGTATAAATTATGATATTATTTATTTCGACACCAGACCAAAGTTGTATTAATTTGACTTTAATATTGTTATAGCTTCTTAATTTAATATCTATGTAGTGTGTCACGTGCTCAGTTGAAGGTTCCAAACACCATCCATTTGTCATTTAGAGTGAAGAGTTTCGTTACATCACCAATGAATTTTGTCTTAACTGCAATTGAACCTAGACAAGAAATGAAGAAAGTTCAAAGAGAGACTACTTTTTCATAAATAAATAGAATAGTGTTTTGGTGCATCTTTGAATGGGAGAGAAACGAAGATTCCTAGAAAAGAAAAGAGAGAATTAAATATATATATATATATATAAATTAGACCAGGATAGCCGCATGGACTTTCACACACTATAATTACAGTTACAAATATATATATATATAAATAATGTATATAATGTAACGGTGAAAGTGATGTTGGGGTGGTGTGATTTGGGCACTACCATTTTTCACAAATGGAGCTTTTTCAAGAGACAGTTTTACCCCTTAGCTTAAAACAAAAGGCTTCAGCCATTTTAAGCGTTATGAAGATGAAATATGGACACTCGTTGGTTAGGAGGTATTTTTGTTTGTTTGTTTATTTATTATTATAGTTGGAATCAAACAACTAAAATTTAGAAAAATGATGAGATTAAAAGAGATTTTAATGAGAATGATGTAAAAACAATTACGAGAGATTTGTATAATTAAAATAATGCAACCCTTTTTTTGTACGTTATAAATGTTAAATTATAGTTCTTTTAATATGCTCTAATTTTTAACATTTTAACAAAGTTTTTTAAAAATATGTAAGAAATTTTATAATTATTTTGACAAAAAAACGGAATATTGTATAACACTTTACAAAACATAAAAGAATTATTGTTGAGCACTGTTCATTAAAATTTAATTTGCAAATACGTGGTAGTGAAACTAGTCCAAAGTGTTCTCAAATTGTTTTTTTTTTCTTTTTATAAAAAAAAAAATAGTGAAACTTTTCTGATAATAAAACGGCTCTTCCATTTATGATTCATTGTTTGCAACGAACCACTAATTCAAATTGCCCTAGTTCGAGTTATATATCTCTAATTTGGTCAAATGGTGGGGGCATTTTCGGTAGTTCACTAATTCGATTAAATAAAGTGGAGTGCCCTAATAAATAACAATGACAATTAAATAAAACATAACGATCAAAAAAAGACGGTACATGAAATCAATGTCTAGGTTCATCCTCCCCAACTAAGTTAAAAAATTAACCTAACGAGTCCCCTATAAAAATCCAACATCAAATCTATTATTCATCAATCCAATTCCATACAAAATTTTTTCACAAACTTTGTTATCTCTCTCCATTAAAATTGAACCCATATTTAATTTTTTCAATTTGTTGAACAATTTCAATTTCAATATCTCTCTCCATTGTTGTAGCGTATAACCTGTAAATCACCTCCAATGGCGACCATGAATGCTGTTTTCGTCAAAACTCCAACCCCATCCCACTCTTTCGCCAAAACCCAGAAAACCCATTTCGCCACACCCACCAATCTCTCATTTTCTCGGCGTCCAAACAAGAAGACCCGAAATATGACCCGAATTCGCGCCGGGTTGATCGAGCCCGATGGCGGGAAACTGGTGGAGCTGGTGGTGGAGAAGTCCCAGAGAGATTCTAAGAGGAGAGAAGCCATGTCTATGCCGCGAATCAAGCTATCAAAGATCGATCTTGAGTGGGTCCATGTGCTCAGCGAGGGTTGGGCTACCCCGCTCCGAGGGTTCATGAGAGAGTCGGAGTTCCTCCAAACGCTTCATTTCAATTCGCTCCGGCTCGAAGACGGGTCGTTCGTCAACATGTCGGTGCCGATTGTGCTCGCCATTGATGATCTGAAAAAAGACCAGATTGGCGGGTCGGGTTCGGTTACTCTCGTTGATGCCGGTGATAACCCGGTTGCGATTTTGAGCAAGTAAGGGCATTTCGGTCATTTCACTTTGAATTTTGCATGTTTATGTTTAAGTACATGTGATTGTTGTTTTAGTGGCATATGTGTTATAATTTGAATTAGGGGAAGTAAATTAATTTAATATATTTGAAAGGTTTATTTAGAAAGATGGTGCGATTGCTTATTTAAGCATTTGTTCATGTTTAAAAAATAGTACTCTTAGAAGATTACATTATTCATTTTCTTTTAAAAAGGGTGTTTGGTTATGTTACAAAAGAAGGGCATATATTTTTTAAGGTAAGAAGTATTTATTTTGGATATTTCAAAATGAAATGAGTACCAAGAATTGGTTATTATAACATGAAATAAGTATAATGATGTTTAGCATTTACATACCTATAATTTCTTAGGAAACATGTGTTAAGGATTAAATATTTAAGTTATACAGTAGTTGGTAGTTCACATTGTATCAGAGCCAAATGTCTCGTGTTCAAACCTCACCGTCACCCTTTGATGAAATTGTTGTTTCGCGTGTTGGACCAAAAAGAATGCCACATGTGAGGGGGCGTATTGAAAGATATAAATATTTAAGTTACACTATCTCTAACCGTTCTGATACCATGTTAACAACCCAACCTTATCGCCACCATTTGTTGAAATTGTTGTTCCACGTGTTGGACTTGAAGGTCACATGTGCGGGGTAGTTGGGTACTTAACAACATGTATTTTTAATTTTTTTTTTTCATGCAGGTTGAAATTGTATTTGGTCTAATTATTATCTCAATATTTTATTTTCTTGTGCTGATTGATTTGTGAAAGGCAAAAGCTTTTGAGTGTTCAAACTTGTAAGGTGATCAATGAGGTCATGCAACATATATTCTTCATTTTAGTCTGTGTGTGTGTGGTCCAAAAGTAGTGTTTATTATTGATCATGTGTTATAGAGACAATGAGAAAATTGACTTAAAGACGGCTATAATTGTACTTGTGATGCAATATTGGTGGCTTTCCTATCTTTTCTTGATTATAATTCTATATTGGTGACTTACATTATATATAATTATAGTGTACTATTACTGGACTCTATTCTTCATTATATACTTTAAAATTGAAAATAACATCGAGTAAGAGATTGTGTTTGAAAAAATTATCTTGTATACCATGCCCCCACAACCCTTAATGATCTTAGACTTGTCAAATAATATAGTATGCCATTGATGTTTTCCAATGGCATTATTTTCATGAATTAACTGAGATGGACTAGGACATTTGCATTATTATTTATATACTTTATGACTGTTAATTCAAGGAGTTGTGAAAGGCTCATATATTCTCTTTTATCCCAATTGCAGTATTGAGATCTACAAACACAACAAGGAAGAAAGAATAGCAAGAACTTGGGGAACCACAGCCCCTGGTCTACCTTATGTTGAGGAAGCACTAAGCAATGCTGGTAACTGGCTGATTGGAGGTGACTTGGAGGTTATCGAACCGATCAAGTACCACGATGGGCTTGATCGCTTCCGCCTCTCCCCTGCAGAACTCCGTGAGGAATTCACGAAACGTAATGCTGATGCGGTCTTTGCATTCCAGCTGAGGAATCCAGTGCACAATGGCCATGCTTTGCTCATGACTGATACTCGTCGTCGGCTTCTCGAGATGGGCTACAAGAACCCTGTCCTCTTGCTTCATCCATTGGGCGGTTACACTAAGGCGGATGATGTTCCACTAAGTTGGCGAATGAAGCAACACGAGAAGGTTCGAACTCGAGACCTTGTTATGATGATCGTGAAATGTGGACTATTTGTTCGTTACTTGTATTGATTTCGTTGACGGGGGAATTAATCTTGCAGGTGCTTGAAGATGGTGTTCTTGATCCGGAGACTACCGTGGTTTCCATATTCCCGTCTCCTATGCATTATGCTGGCCCAACTGAGGTGCAGTGGCACGCAAAGGCTCGGATTAATGCCGGGGCCAACTTTTATATTGTAGGTCGTGATCCGGCTGGTATGGGCCATCCGACCGAGAAAAGAGATCTATATGATGCTGACCATGGGAAGAAAGTACTGAGTATGGCACCAGGACTGGAGCGTTTGAACATCCTCCCATTCAAGGTACAAAAACCACCGTAGCTTTTATTAACCTCAGGATTTCAGTCTTCTCCTTTCGAATTTTGTAGAATACGGAGTATTTATTTTTCGAGTACAATTGCAGGTGGCTGCATATGACAAGACACAGAGTAAAATGGCATTTTTCGATCCTTCACGGGCTCAAGATTTCCTCTTCATCTCAGGCACCAAGGTATCTTTCATTTTTCAGAGCATTGCCTACCTTTCTTTTAATGGGTGAATGTTGATCGCCATATAGTGAACATAGCTAGCCAAGCTTGGTTCATGATTGACACTTAAGTTAGAGTTCTTTCTAAAAGACTAGCTCACGAGAATTAAAAAAACGTCAAGGTTAATCATATTTAAGAAGTTTGTAGTCTACAAATTCGGATATAATTTGGCTACTTCAACTCCTCTTTGAATTGGCTCAACTATAATCTCATCGAGATTGACTTGGGAGATCAAGGAATCCAGCTTTTGATTATCTGTTGTAGTTGATCAATGTTTTGAGCCAAGCTCTGCCTCAATTCTTATACAACACTAGCCCAAAACAGTTGAAAGTGAACAATTAGTGAAAAAAATGCAATACATTCAAGCACATTACATTTTATGCTTGATGTACATGTCATATCTGATGCATCTATTTTATACAGATGAGGACACTTGCAAAGAACAGGGAGAACCCTCCGGACGGATTCATGTGCCCTAATGGTTGGAAAGTGTTGGTGGACTACTACGACAGTTTGTTGCCCGCTGATAGCGGAAAAGTTTCCGATGCTGTTCCGGTTTAGAAGGTGGTTTTCGAGTTGTCGAAACACAATGCAGCCTTGTGCTTGGGAGAGACCTTCAAAACCTATCTCCAGTATGTGGTTAACACAATAAGTTAAGGCATGTGGTATACAGGCTAATAGGCACATAGTTTTGGTTTTTGTTTAACCTGTAATAGAGCTCCAATACTGTGACCTTGAAATTGTGCACTTGTGTATGCATCAATGTATCATCATACATTCATACTGTTATAGTGCTTCTATCAAAGAAATTCCAATTTTGGATACGTTGCGACTTTCAAATCCATTTTAGCGGGAAACGAGATCTGATATCGATACTCAATGGGATTCATGTGTATGAATTATGGATCAAGTGTCAAGTATCTCAAAAATTTTTTTATGTATTTTTTATTTTTTCTCTAGAGTGCTAACATCAACTCAATCCTCTCAATCCACCACAAATTGCATTAACCTCTCTATCCCCCAAAGTTTACTAGTGAAGTCACTGCAAGAAAAGGGTAAAAACTGTCACTATAATCTATAGTGACAGTTCAACGATGGACATCCAAGTTGTTGCTTAAAGTTCCGTCGCTAAAATTTTTTGGGCTATATTAACAGTTTTAGTTTTGTCCGCCCTTATAGGTCAATTTTTCTACATGAAAAAATCATAATTTTTTTGACCTATACCAGCAGTTTTGTCCGCCACTATAGGTCATATATATATATATTTTAATAGCTACATTGATGAACTTATTTAGTTAATGAACTACAAAAACAACTCTCAACATATAAATAGATATTGCACCTAATTTTTTTTATTTAATATCAATTCAATTTATTACAATAACTGAAATTACACTATTGTCTTTGGATTGCACTTTTCTATCCAAAGACAATAGTATAAATTACACTTTTCAAATAGTATTAATTTCCAAAGACAATAGTATAAATTACACTTCTCTTTAAAACCAACTTATTAACTGAAATTACCCAGACAATTAAGGAAAATAACCCCCTGGGGGGGGGTGAATAGGTTTTTGTCAATTTTATGATCAATTAATTAAAATTATCTAGCGAAAATTCAATTTTAACCAGTTACAAACCCTAATTCTCTAATTAGAATAAATCGAGCAATCATGAATATAAGTGTAGAAATTGAATCATGAGAAAACACAAAGATTTTTACGTGGAAAACTTTGGAAAGACTCCAAGTAAAAACTACGGATACGCTCGGGTATCGATACACTATGAATCAAGGATTACACGGACTCTATGAAGTTTTAGACTTACAAATCCCTCTAGATCTGCCTTTCTCCACTCGACGTCTGACAAACTTGAATCACTCGCACTCCACGAAACCTTCGTTCCGATCTTCGTATTCTGACGGCTCCGCTTCTCAACGGATCAATGAACCACGAAACCTCCCGCTCCGATCTCCGCACTCAGACGGCTCCGTTTATCAAACGGATCTATGCAACCACATTGCACAAGGTGGTGTGTTGATTTTTTAGCAACTAGATCATTCAATTGTGCATAGAGATCTTCGATGTAGAAGCACAATTGAACAAACCATAAATAAGAAAGAACTAGAAGATATAGAATCACTCAATGGTTTTCTCTCTCTATCTCTATCTCTGTAGAAGACTATAAATATGCAGAAAAACTTGTAGAGATTTTTCAAAAAGGTCTCTAAAAAACCACGTCTAATTCTGTAGAGACTTCTCCTATTTATAGAGAGATTTGTGGGAAATCCTAAGTTTACTCTTTTTTGTAATTTCACACCAACCAAGCAAAACCCTCTTCTTTGATGTATATTTTGTGTATAGTACGTATATCAATGTGTAAAGTCGCAGCCGTCTCAAGGGAAAACAAAATAGGGGCAAAACGGAATTTCCAAAACCCTAACTCTCCAGACCCCTATGCTTGGAGCGTAGGACCAACTATGCTTGAAGTGTAGCTACACTGTTTTTCCTCTTGTTTTCTTTTGTCCCAAGCGTATAAACACACTTTCTAGCCACTTTTTGAATGTCGTAAGCATAGCTCATGCGTAGCAAAACCCTATGAACCAACTTTTCTTAATATTTGTGCCATTTGCATCCCCTCGACTCTCTTGTCATGATTCTTTAAGTTATAGCTCGGAAAAATGACGTTTCTACCATTCGGGAGACACTTTTTACTCAAACTTGTTTTCTCTTCAATTCTCTTGTATTCTTCACTTCCTTAGGATTAATTTAAATTTGACGAAGTTTGTCAATGCTTATTAAACCTTCTTGACTCCACAATTCACTCAATATGGTTATTGTCTAGAACATGTCAAACACAATTAATACTATAAATGTTTTTATATTATCATTGCCCTTAAGTGGCCCAGAAAGTAGAGGAAGCAACTCAGGTCTATACTCTTCTAGTACTAGTTTACTATCCAACAGGTACACATGCATTTAAACTGAATATGTGATCCATCTCATGCACTTAAACTCCTAAAGTGCTTAATCGATATTAATGCAGTTTTTGCTCTAAGGAAGATGGATGGAGTATGATGATGTATTGGTTATTAAAAATTCAAACAATTCAATTATCTCTCTTCTATCTTTCAAAGTGAATGGTGAAGGTTAAAAATAATGTAAAATAAGTGAACATCGAAGGTTAAAAATCTGTGTGAAAACTGAATTTATTTTCTTATCAAACACCATCAATACATGTTTTCACTCCAGGAAGCCAAAAGTACATTTTGTAAATATAATATGGTAATAAATACTGCAAATTAGTATATATATATATGACAGTATACAATATACAAATTATTTATATATAGTAATATGAAACTGGATATATATATGTGAAAAACTAACAGAGGCGTATAATATATATAGCAAAACATAGATATGCAATGTATATATATATATATATATATATATATATATATATAATTATAATCAAATTTATTTACGAATTTACAGTACAATAATGCAAATCCAAAATTCCAAAAACCTTCAAAAACAGAAACGGTAGTGAATGAATCTGAGCCATGTGAAACTCACAGTTTCCTTAAGATAGATTTGTTCTCTCTCCAGTACTCAAGGCTTCCGAGCAACTATCTCCCAAGATAGAACGGATTTTTGTCTCTGGAGAAGTAGCACTCCAATCTTCCAGAGACCAGCGAACTCAAGTCCGTGCTTGTACTCGAACCAAAAGACTCAGTGTATATATGTATATGTATGCAGTGATATCAGGGAGAGAAACATAGAGATAGTCGATGAAAAGTTGATATGTCAAGCAACCATATAATCTATGGGGTGCGGGTCTTTTATAGACCACTAAACGTTACCTAAACTGTCGACGTAACTTTTGATCTTCAACTGTTGAAGCTCACATTCAGACATACATAACTCTTAGGTTAACTGGGTAACCCATGGGTAAACCCGACCCTCCATTCAATTTCCAACAATCCCCCACATGAATGCAAATTAGCTTTTCAATATGCAAATGAATATACATACACTAGTTCAAGTACAGATGAAAAGTAACTGTATCAGGATAAATAGCTTAGTGGTCTTGAATTTTCCCTTGTGAAAGACTATCGGATTTATTGGCCAATCATTGGAAATGATGCCTTGAACTGTCAACTGTTTGTGTAAACCAAGATAATAGAATTCACACAGTTCCCTTTCGAACACAGTTGTTTCTCACATTTATGTCCATTTTGGCATTAGACACCACTTGGTTTCATGAGTATTTGTTAGAGAATTCCGCCTTAAAAAATTCTCCTAGAAGCGGCCCCTTCTACTCACATAGGTGATTCTATTAGGAATATTTATACATCTTCACTTGGATATGTCCAAGTCATAAAAATCATTAAAAGCATAGCTTACCCTAAAAATATGCACTGTTTCATCATAGGAATGAGAATGAGTTAATAATCTTCACAATATTTTTACTAAGTCACACACAATTCGGTTTTCCCTTTGAACCTAGATCTTGGGATCTCCACTCAACTAGGTTGGGTTATCAATATGGTGTCTTTTAACCCAAAGGCTTCAAGTCAATTCCCATCGATGATCTTTCTACTTGCTCTCTTGTCAAACCTTTAGTTAACAGATCCGCAATATTATCCTTTGACCTGATATAGTCAATGGATATTATTCCATTCGAAAACAATTGTTTCACGGTATGATGTCTACGACAAATATGTCTAGACTTACCATTATACATGTGATTTTGAGCTCTTCCAATCGTAGATTGGTTATCACAATGTATACACATCGCTGGCACAGGTTTCGGCCAGTTTGGAATATCCTCTAGAAAATTACGAAGCCATTTTATTTCTTCTCCAACTTTATCTAAAGCAATAAACTTAGATTCCATTGTCGATCGAGCAATACAAGTATGCTTTGAGGATTTCCAAGACACAACTACATTACCAAGAGATAAGACATATCCACTCATGGATTTCGAATCATTGGAATTAGATATCCAGTTAGGATCACTATATCCTTCAAGTACATCTGAATATTTTGTATAATGCAATCCACATTTTTGAGTATATTTTAAATATCCCAAAACTTTAAGTATTGTGTTCCAGTGACATTTACCTGGGTTACTAGTGTATCGACTTAGCTTACTAACAGAGTATGTTATATCAGGTCGAGTACAATTTATAACATACATTAAACTTCCTATGATCCGAGCATATTCTAATTGAGAAATGCTTTCACCATTATTTTTTAAAAATTTAATATTTACATCAACATGTGTTTGTGTTGGACTAATCTCATACTTCTTGAACTTATTAAGTATTTTCTCTATATAATGAGATTGAGATAACACAAGTCCTTCTGATGTCTTAGAAATCTTAATTCCTAAAATAACACCAACAATGCCAAGATCGTTCATGTCAAACCTACTCCTTAACATTTGTTTAGTAGATTTAAGAACATCATTATTACTACCTATAATTAGCATGTCATCCACATATAGACATAAAATGACATAAGTATTATGAAAGCTCTTTGCATATACACACTTGTCGCATTCATTTATTTTGAACTCATTTGACCTCATAACATTGTCAAATTTTTCATGCCACTCCTTTGATGTTTGTTTTAATCCATACAAGGATTTTACAAGTTTACAAACTTTATTCTCATGTCCAGGAGAAGTGAACCCCTCCAGTTGTTCCATGTATATTTATTCATTTAATTCACCATTTCAAAACGTCATTTTAACATTCATTTGATGTATCTCAAGTCCATTTAATGTTGCTATAACAATTAGCATACGTATGTACATTATTCTAGTAACAGGTGAATAAGTGTCGAAATAATCTAACCATTCTCTCTGCTTAGACCCTTTAGCTACAAGTCTAGCTTTGTACTTGTCAATTGATCCATCTGCTTTCATCTTCTTTTTAAAGATCCACTTACACCCCAATGATTTATTTCCTGGTGGAAGATCCACCAACTCTCAGGTTTGATTTTGCATAATGGATTCAATCTCATTATTGACAGTTTCTTTTCAATAGAAAGCTCCATGAGAAGACATGGCTTTCTTAAAAGTTTGAGGATCATTCTCCAACAGATTATTAATGAAATCTGGCCCAAATAACGTTGAGGTCCTTGCCCTTTTGCTACGTCTAAGTTCATTTTCTATAGACCCTTAGTCTACATTGACTTGACTATCACTAGTTGTAGCATTAACATGCCTCTTTCATGAGACTGATTCTAATGTCATATTATATGGAAATATATTCTCACAGAATGAAGCATTCCTTGATTTTATAATTGTATTAACATGCACATCAGGAATCTCAGACTTATTAACAAGAAATCGATATGCACTACTGTTATGAGCATAACCAATGAACACACAGTCAATGTTTTTGGTCCTATTTTAACCTTTTTAGATTTAGGAATCTCCACTTTTGCTAAACACCCCCACACTTTTAAGAATTTATAGGAAGACTTATGACTTTTCCATAATTCATATGCGGATTTATTTATTTTCTTATGAGGCACTTTGTTAAGAATGTAATTAGTAGAAAGTATAGTTTCCCCCCACAAGTTTTGTGGTACACCCGAACTTAGCAACATTGTGTTCATCATTTCCTTTAATGTTCGCTTTTTGTGTTCAGCTACACCATTCAATTGTGGTGAATAAGGGGCAGTAGTTTGGTGAATAATAACATGTTCTTTACATAATTCTTCAAAAGGAGATTCATATTCACCATCCATATCACTTTTTAAAGCTTTTATCTTTCTGCTAAGTTGATTCTTAACTTTATTTTTATTATGTTTAAAAACATCAATTGCCTCATCTTTGCTTCTTAGCAAATATACATAACAGTATCTCGTGTAATCATCTATAAAAGTAATAAAAATACTTTTTGACACCTCTAGTTTGCAAAAACTTTAAATCACAAACATCACTGTGAATTAATTCTAGAGGTTCAGTACATCTTTCAAATTTTTGAAAGGGTATTTTTGTTAACTTGGATTCCACACAAATCTCACATTTATGATTAGAATCAAAAGCACATTTAGGCAAATCATTGATGTTAATTAATCTATGTATAGTATCATAATTAACATGTCATAATCTAGCATGACAAATATCAGCAGACTCAAGCATATAAGTAGAAGAAACTGTGGTTGTATTAATCTTATTAACTTTGGGTGCAACAGATAGCACATTGAGCTTAAAAAGGCATTACTCAAATAACCCCTTTCCTATATACATCTCATTCTTTGTGAGTACAAATTTATCGGAAACAAAAACTGACTTAAAACCATTCTTTCTCAGCAGAGACCCATACACTAGGTTCTTGCGAATATCAGGCACATGAAACACATCATTCAGAGTCACTTCCTTTCCAGATGTCATCTTTAGAACCACCTTTCTACATCCTTCAACCTTAGAAGAAGAAGAATTTCCCCTATAGAGTTGTCCTCCATTTTTCATAGGTTTATAAGTGGTGAACATCCACTTATTAGCACAAATGTGACGAGTAGCACCAATTTCCACCCACCACTCTTTGTTATTTCCAACCAAGTTACATTCGGAAACAACAACAGAAAGATTTATATTCGCTCGAGCATTAGGTTTCTTGAAGTTCCTTGACATTCGACAACCCTTGGACCGATGTCCCAACTCTTCACAATTGAAGCACTTGCCATTCAACTTCTTAGATCCTTGACTCGAACCTTCTCTACTAAACATTTTAGTTTTTGATCCATCCTCCACAATATTGACCTTTGATTTAATGGGATGCTTGAAGTCTGAACTATTAAAATTTTCAAGCTTATCCCCATAAGACACATTAATAGTAGTAGGATTACTAGTGGTCATTTATGTTACAAAAACAGAAGATCAACTTTCTTTTTTTTTTTTTTCAGAATACAAAATTCTGAGTTTTCTCAAAGTAATAACAAGTTTATAAAGCACACACCAATGTATCACAAATTTATATATATACTAATTTAACCAAGTACCATAACATGCAGTGTACAAAATAGTGTATACAGAATATGTAAATCACATAATACAAAAACAAGTTTAAATTACAGAATAATCCTAGAATATAAAAGATTATATATATAGCAGTTTATATACGAATCTATTCTGTAATAAACATGCATATATATATGACAATATTTATAAACAACATATTATATATATATATATATATATATATATATATCACAAAATCAGATTGTATATAGATACTACTATATCATATAATCAGAATATATAGACAATATATAAACATAATATATACAATACTATATATATAGCAAAATATATAACAGTGTATATAATCAGATTATATATATAACAGTTTATACTCTATATATATTATAGTTTTCAATTACAGAATATATAATATGTCTGTACCCAAATCACTATGATACTAATATGGCAGAATACAGATATAACCAGAATACATATATATACACGTATATAACGAAAAACAATGTCAAAATAAGGTATATATCCTAACTTGTATTTGAATACAATTGGAACACTGTTATTTGGACAAAAACTATACATATATATAACAAAACAAAAGAGATATATAGCACATGTCTAATATGAAAGGACTGTTTTGAGTTTGTTATATAATAAAATACTGTCAGTATAATATATATACACGTATATCAGATCTATCTTAAGATTGTATATATATATATATATATATGACAGTATACAATATGCAAAACAGAGCCGTATAATATATATAGCAAAACAGAGATATGCAATGTGTATATATATATATATATATATATATATATATATATATAACTGTAATCAAATTTATTTACGAACTTACAGTACAATAATGCAAATCCAAAATTCCAAAAACCTTCGAAAACAGAAACGGCAGTGAATGAATCCAAGCCTTGTGAAACTCACAGTTTCCTTAAGATAGATTTGCTCCATCTCCGGTGCTCAAGGTTGTCGAACAACTATCTTTCCGAACGGATTTTTGTTTATGGAGAAGTAGTACTCCTATCTTCCAGAGACTAACGAACTCAAGTCCATGCTTGTACTCGAACCAAAAGACTCAGTATATATATGTATATGTATGCAATGATGTCAGGGAGAGGAAGATAAAGATAATCGATGAAAAGTTGATATGTCAAGCAACCATATAATCTGTGGGGCGCGTGATGCAGGGGGATCCGAGTCAGACGATGCCGAGCTGTCAGATTGCTCATTAATGGCGCTGGATTACCTGGAGCGGGAGGATCAACGCAAAGATGACAAGAAATCGTGATCTAGCCTAATTGGGGCGGTTTCCGTGCACGTGTCGGTTTTTTGGTCATAACTGGAGCTACAAGCGTCCGATTAGCGCCCGTGACCCCAATTCGGAAAGCTAATTTCGGCGCGCATGTCGTGGCCACCCAGCTACGCTCGGTGCACATCGTTTCGAGCCTCAAATCCGCTGTTTTTCTTTTCAAATCTTTATTTTTAGTTATTTTTTGCTATTTATGGTAATCTTTTATTTGTCAATTAGGAGATGATTCTGAACCCGATTTGGACCAGATTTTTGGTAATCTTTTGATTTCTTTCCCTATTTCGTTTTGGTAAGACTTTTAGGGTTTTGCTATTTTTGGCAAAAATCCCATTAGGAGTCGATTTTCAGCTATTTAAACCTGGCTTGTGGGTTGTTTTTCATAATTCTTGATTATAAACAATTTTATTGAATTCCAGAGTGTTCTCTAAAATTTTGGGTCGAATTCTCTTGTTCTTTTCCTTGCAAATTACATATTGCACTAGCCTGTAGAATAATCTCTATTCTGTCCGGCGTCAAATGGTATCAGAGCCCAGCATCTTCCTGAGGCGGTATTTCCATCAGTTTTCGATGGCTAATAATCGTGGTCGTGGTGGTCGTCGTGGGCAGGTTCCGATTGAGGAAGTCCCGCACCGTGATCGTAACATTCAGGATGTTATGATTGGGGATTTGCAGAGGCAAGTGGCAGAGTTAACCCAGCGCCTTGCGGCGCAGGAAATCGGAAATCATGATGTGGAAGATTCTGATACCGACAATTCCACCTTCGAAAATCCGTATCACAATCAATACCGTCATAGAGATCTCGGCTTCAAAGTAGACCTGCCCGAGTTTTCTGGTACGTTACAAGCCGATTGCTTTATTGATTGGTTGAATGAAGTAGAACGAATTTTCGATTATAAAGAGGTCCCGGATCGTGTTAAAGTGAAATTGGTAGCCATCAAACTCAAGGGTAGAACATCTGCATGGTGGGAGTAGTTGAAACGTTCGAGAAACAGGCAGGGCGAGGCCAAGATCACTGATTGGGAGAAGATGAAGAAAAAGATGAAGGGCCACTTCCTTCCCTTTGGCTATACTCAAACCCTGTTTCAGCGACTTCATTCGTTGAGGCAAGGGATGAGATCCGTGGAAGATTATACAGAGGAGTTCTATTAGTTGATCGCTCGGAATGATCTAACTGAGACAGAAGAACAGATGGTAGCCCGATATTTGGGGGGTTTACGACAACCTCTACAGGATGCCCTCAGCCTTCACTCGCTGTGGACAGTTTCTGAAGCCTACCAGCGTGCTCTTACTGTAGAGAAACAACAGAATAGACGACCCGTCATCAGAAACGACCAAAGCAGTAGGCCATCTCGCCCTCAAGAATCCCGTCCTCCCCAGCAGCCACAAAAGGGTAATCCTAACCCTTCTATTAAGTGTTTTCAATGTGGTGAACAGGGGCATATAGCAACCCATTGCAGGATGCCTGCCAGTCAGACGGGCAAAAATCTATTGCTTGAGGAAGGCATGGAAGATCAGACTAAGGAGGTTGGAAAGCTAGTGTATGATGAAGAAGGAGACGAGGATGTGTTGTATGGAGACGACCATGAAACTATGGTCATTCGTAAGAGCCTACTGACCCCCAGAGGCGATTCCGAAGATGACTGGTTGAGAACCAATATTTTCCACACAACCTGCACCGTGGCCGATAAAGTCTGCAAGATGATTATTGACAGTGGAAGTTGCGAGAACGTAGTCTCTGAAGACGCTGTCCAGAAATTGCAGTTGAAGACAGATCGACACCCCAAGCCGTACAAACTGTCATGGTTGAATAAAGGCAGTGAGGTAACAGTAGATAGACGATGCTAAGTGTCTTTTTCTGTTGGCAAGAAATATTTCGATAATGCTTGGTGTGATGTAGTGTCCATGGATGCGTGTCATATACTGTTAGGCATACCTTGGCAATATGATCGAAGTATGGTACATGACGGACGGAAGAATACATATTCCCTTAGCATCAAAGGGAAAAAGATTGTGTTGGCACCTCGTCGGGAAGGACCCAATCCCACCCTGATTGTCAATAGTAACAATCTGCTTTCTATGTCCAGGTTTTTGGTTGAAGTTGAGCGTGAACATGTAGTTTATGCTTTACTGCCTTGTGGAAATAGTGCAACAGGTGAGGTTCTAGAATTACCCACGGAGGTCCAACGGCTGCTTTCGGAATTCTTTGATTTGATGCCAGAAGACCTTCCTCTTGGACTACCGCCTATGAGAGATATTCAGCATCAGATCGACCTAATCCCGGGCTCGAGTTTGCCCAATAGACCAGCATACCGCCTCAGCCCAAAGGAGGCAGAAGAGTTGCAGCGACAAGTAGTAGAGTTGCTGGAGATGGGCTACATCCGTAAGAGTATGAACCCATGTGTCGTTCTTGTCTTGCTGGTGCCAAAGAAATATGGTTTCTGGCGCATGTGTGTAGACAACAGAGCCATCAACAGAATTACGGTGAAGTACAGATTTCCCATTCCCCGCCTGGATGACATGTTAGATCAACTGTCCGGTTCTAAGGTCTTCTCCAAAATTGACCTTAAGAGCGGATACCACCAAATCCGAATAAGGTCTGGAGACGAGTGGAAGACGGCGTTTAAGACACAACATGGGTTGTATGAGTGGATGGTCATGCCATTTGGACTGTCCAATGCGCCCAGCACGTTCATGAGATTTATGCATTAGGTTTTACGGCCTTTCATGGGGAAATTCGTGGTAGTCTACTTCGACGATATCCTTATTTATAGCCCTACATGGGCCTCACACTTTGATCACCTCCGTGCAGTTTTTGATATGCTCAGGAAGGAGCGCTTGTTTGTTAATCAGAAGAAGTGTTATTTCTTCACTACTTCTGTAACTTTTCTGGATTTTGTTGTGTCTACTGATGGTGTTCATGCAGATCAGTCGAAGATAGATGCAGTCTTGGAGTGGCCCCAACCAAAAACCTTGCATGATGTTAGGAGTTTCCATGGGTTGGCATCTTTTTACTACCATTTCATCAGGAATTTCAGCACCCTGATTGCTCCTATCACAGAGTGCCTCAAGGGACGTGATTTCCACTGGTCTAAGGAGGCAGAAGCCAGCTTTCAACTGGTCAAACAGAAGATGACAGAGGCACCGGTGTTGGCACTTCCTGATTTTAACAAAGTGTTTGAGCTGAATTGTGATGCATCTGGAGTTGGCATTGGTGGTGTTCTAAGTCAGGAAGGGTGACCCATAGCTTTTTTCAGTGAGAAACTGTCGGGATCCAAGAAAAATTACTCCACCTACGACCTGGAGTTCTACGCCATCGTTCATCCTTCTTACTGATCATGAGGCCCTGAAGTACATCAATGGTCAACACAAGCTGAGCAGACGACATGCCAAATGGGTGGCGTACTTACAAGAGTTCACTTTTTCCCTGAGGCACCTATCAGGGAACCTGAACCGTGTTGCAGATGCCCTTAGTCGTCGCACTTTATTCCTCACCACCATGAGTACTCGAGTCACGGGATTTGAAACTTTCACTGATTTGTATGCCACAGATCCTTCCTTTGGAAAGATCATTCAGGAGGTAACATCTGGTCATCGTTATGATTTCCTTTTGCATAATGGTTATTTGTTTCGTGGGCTACAATTGTGCATTCCAGATTGTTCGCTAAGGCAACAGATTATTAGTGAACTTCATAATGAGGGTTACTTCGGGCGAGATAAGACATTGGCCCTTATTGCTTCTGATTATTATTGGCCTAAATTGACCAGTGACGTGGCTCACTTTGTGGAGCGTTGTTATGTATGCTAAAGGTCCAAGGGTGTCCTCACCAATGCAGGCCTTTACACCCCTTGCCGGTTCCTGAAGCTTCTTGGTTCGATGTCAGCATGGACTTCGTGTTGGGCTTACCCCGTACCCAACGGGCCTGTGATTCTATTTTAGTTGTGGTTGACAGGTTTTCCAAGATGGCCCACTTTGTACCTTGCAGGAAAACCATGGATGCTGCCCGAATAGCCCATCTTTACTTCAGGGAGATTGTACGTCTCCATGGTGTTCCTCGATCCATCACTTCAGATCGAGACACCAAGTTCATCAGTAATTTCTGGAGGAGCTTATGGGGAAAGCTGAGCTCGAAGCTGAATTACAGCAGCGCTTATCACCCCCAGACGGATGGTTAGACCGAAGTGGTGAATCGGAGTCTAGGCAATCTGTTGAGGTGTTTAGCAGGCACTAAACCCAAGCAGTGGGATCTGGCATTACCTCAAGCAGAATTTGCCTACAACAGGTCAACGAGCAGGACCACAGGAATGAGTCCTTTTGAGATCGTCTATGGTCAGAATCCATCTGGAGTACTGGACTTAGCGCCCATTCCACGTGTGGGCCGTTTGCATCCTAGGGCAGATGAGTTGGCCCAACATCTTCGAGGCATCCATGAGCAGGTGAAACTGGCCATTCACGAGAGCAATGCCAAGTACAAAGCTTGAGCGGACAGTCATCGTCGTCAGGTACTTTTTGATGTTGGTGATTTTGTTTGGGCTGTATTAACTCGTGATCGTTTCCCTGTTGGCGAGTATAATAAGCTTAAGGAGCGGAAGATTGGACCCTGTGAGATATTGCAGAAGATTAATGACAATGCATACAGGTTGCATCTCCCTAGTCACTTGAAGACTTCTGATGTCTTTAATGTGAAACACCTGACTCCTTGTTTTGCGGATTCTGTTGATGTTGCCATGAACTCGAGGACGAGTTCTTTCCAACCCGGGGTGACTGATGCAGGGGGATCCGAGTCAGACGATGCCGAGCTGTCAGATTGCTCATTAATGGCGCTGGATTACCTGGAGCGGGAGGATTAACGCAAAGATGGCAAGAAATCGTGATCTAGCCTAATTGGGGCGGTTTCCGTGCACGTGTCGGTTTTTTGGCCATAACTGGAGCTACAAGCGTCTGATTAGCGCCCGTGACCCCAATTCGGAAAGCTAATTTCGGCGCGCACGTCGTGGCCACCCAGCTACGCTCGGTGCACATCGTTTCGAGCCCCAAATCCGCTGTTTTCCTTTTCAAATCTTTATTTTTAGTTAATTTTTGCTATTTATGGTAATATTTTATTTGTCAATTAGGAGATGATTCTGAACCCGATTTGGGCCAGATTTTTGGTAATCTTTTGATTTCTTTCCCTATTTCGTTTTGGTAAGACTTTTAGGGTTTTGCTATTTTTGGCAAAAATCTTATTAGGAGTCGATTTTCAGCTATTTAAACCCGGCTTGTGGGTTGTTTTTCATAATTCTTGATTATAAACAATTTTATTGAATTCCAGAGTGTTCTCTGAAATTTTGGGTCGAATTCTCTTGTTCTTTTCCTTGCAAATTACCTATTGCACTAGCCTGCAGAATAATCTCTATTCTGTCCGGCGTTAGCGCGGGTATTTTATAGACCACCAAACGTTGCCTAAATTATTGAGATAACGTTTGGAAGGATAATTCAACTGTCGACGCAACTTTTGGTCTTCAACTGTTGAATCACACATTTAGACATATATAACTCTTAGGTTAACTGGGTAACCCATGGGTAAAACCCGACCCTAATATTCCATTCAATTTCTAACCCATTTTTAAAAAAAAAAAATCTAATATTTAGAAGGGCTATTATCATAAAACCCCTAATACTTTGACATTTGTATCAAACAACCTCCACCACTATCATATTGCCCCCTGCACTATTAATTTGTCTCAAATTGCCCCTCTCTGCACTATTTGACTATGTTAAATGACTGTATTAACCTTACCCTTTTAGTTACTTATCTTAATTTCTCTATTTCAAGGACAATAACTAAGCACCAATAGAAAAGAAAAAAAAAATACATGCACTAACAAATAATTTCATCACCTTCAACATAAAATTATTCGATAATTTAATTCATAATTATTTTTCATCAAAAATATTAATAGTAATGTAGACCCATTTTCTTTTAAATAAAAATTGGGATTGTGTAATTTTTGAAAAAAATAATAATATTGCTTTAATACCATGCACTAACAAAATGAGTATATTTAGTTTTATAATAAACTCATATTTAGCCTCAATCCGAAATTAAAATAATATTAATTTTTTTTTTCTAAATTACACAATCCAAATTTTTATTTAAAAGGAAATGGGCCTACATTATATTGAAGGTGATGAAAATATTTGTTAGTGCATGTATTTTTTTTTCTTTTCTATTGTTGCCTTGTTATTGTCTTTGAAATAGAGAAATAATAATAAGTAATTAAAAGGGTAAGGTTAATATAGTCATTTAACATAGTCAAATAGTGCAGGGAGGGGCAATTTGAGACAAATTAATAGTGCAGGGGGCAATATGATAGTGGTGGGGGTTGTTTGATATAAATGTCAAAGTGTTGGGGGTTTTATGATAATAGCCCTATTTAGAAAGACATTATTTGTGACATTTTTCTTTGGATTTGATTTTTCAAAATGTATTTTTGGCTTCGTGAAGTGGAAACATATATTGATGGTGTTAGAAGAGATTTTAAAATTTAAAAGAGCCATTTGAAAAAGTTAGGACTACCAAATGACTTTTTCTCTTGCTAAAGAAAATGCTATTATTGTCTGCGGAATGGATATGAGCCATCTTGGGGTGAAATTCAGGAATAAATTGTGCCATTACCCACAAAACAAAACGAATTATATCATATTGTGAGCGGTAGAGCGGACTAGTACATTATTTGTTATACGTTTATAATTCCATATAAGCATGAAAATGAAATTATTTGTTATACGTTTATAATATAATAGAGATTGGCAAATGTGTTTTCGAAGTCTAAGTAGAGGACACTGGACACCATGTTCTGTGTGGGTAAAATTGATACTCCATATTATTGTGTCAGAAGATCCATAAAATTTATATACCAAACAATGCATTAAATGTGTTAATGGATTAGCCCCAGATAAGTGGTGTGTTTTAAAATATTACTCGCAAGTGCATGAATCAATTGTAGTTTAGGTTATGCAAGAATGAGGTCGAACCCAAGGGAATGATTTAAAGAGAACTTAATTAAACTCAAATTAATCTAAAACTAACCTAGTTTCTCAAAGTTTGTTTGTTGAAGTGATTTTTATATTAAACATGCAATATCGAAATACAAATAATTAAAACGAGAATAATAGGGAGAAAATACTAAGGTATCGGAATCCACCACCACTAATCCATAAAATTCTAATTATTCTTTTATCAATTCCAATTTTAGAGTAGTAATTTAGAAATCAATCTTATTACTTTCTCAAGATTTAACAATAACGCACTAATGAAATATATTTTCAAGAAATAGATTTTCCTTCGCTTTAAAGTGTAAAATTCTAGCATCATATGTATGCAATTTAATGGATCACATAAGATCAAAGATTTTTACTTATAAACTCATCAAATCCAAACTTGATTAATTGTGATAAAAATTCTTAACTACTATAAATACATGATATTTATAGTGAAAGGAATTTAAAACAATTAATACTATGAAACAAAAATCATAAGCATTTAAACCATATACATGGAAATTGATAAAAGACTAAAATGAATTTATTTCATAAATGGTGGTTTCATCCTCAACCTTAGTTGAGAATTTAGTTACACATGCTTAAAAAGAAAATAACAAAGTAAGAACAATAAAACCCGGAATTGAAGATGAATTCTTCTCCTCTTTGGTCTCCTTCTTGCTCTCCTCCTTCTTCTTCTTCCTCTTCTCTTTTCTTCTTCAAGATGTATCCATATTTATAGAGAAATATTGGAATCAAATTATAACTTGTAAAGAGAAATGAAATATTCTTTTCTTTTCTTTTTCTTTGAATATACATAACTTTCTATCACATTTTGTTCTTTTCTTATGTGCATTTGAATATTCCAACTTTCATCCATGTGCATTTGATTCATCCAACTTTCATCAATGTGCATTTGATTCATTTCTCACTTTACACCTATAAATGAAAGACATAAATGTAGATGTAATTTAATGACATTGAAAATGATTTATTCAACAATTTTATTATATAAATTAAGTTTTGTGCACTTATCATTATTACACTTTTAAATTAATTAAAATAAATAGTTTTACTTACTAACAAATATACATTTGGGGATAAAATATGTATGTAAAATGGACTTATCAAGAAGCAATAGCTTTGACTTCTAATGTCTAAAGCCAACATTATGTTAAGCCCGTTGATTTTTGTTTGTGTTTGTTGATGTGAAATTTAGAAAAATATAAATATATGTTTGTGTTTGTAAAATATTGGAATCTAAAACAAAAATATGTTTGATATTGATGTTTTTTTTTGTAAATATATACATATGTATATGTGGTATTTTGGGGCAAAGGGAAGTGGCGGTGGTGATCGGAGGCGGCGACGGTGGTGGTGGTGGTGGCGACTACGGCAGTGGCGGTCGTCGTGGTATAAATATATACATATATATTTTAAGTGAATAGTAAAAAAAAAAACATTTTTTTTATTTGCAAAAAGTGGTAAAAAAAACACAATTTTTTTACTCTATTCAAAACAAAATATGAGAGGCAAACATGTTTTTATTTGAAAAACTGCTACAGTAGCAAACAAAAAACAAAAAACATCAAACAAAAAAAAAATCAATCAAAACCTAAATGAAGAAAAGATACAAAAGGGCTACCAAAATGAAGGAAAGGAAAGAACGAAAAATATATACGTAATATAAGTCCCAACTGGAGGGGTTTTTGGTCATTTACAGATGCACAATTGCAGTTGTATCCGAAAAGTGTGTTTTTTGCTTCAAGTAGGGGCTGTTTGGTAAGGGTGCGTGTGGAAAGCCTGTTTTTTGTATTTGTTTTCTGTCTTCAAATATAAAAACTGTTTTTGTATTTCTCTTTATTTTTTTCTGCAAAAAACTAAAAACAAAAAAGCGTTTGGATGAAAATTTGTATTGAAAAATAAAATGGTATTGATGGGCGGCGGTGGTGGCCGGCGGTGACCGGCGGCGGCGGGGGGCGGTGGTGGTGGGTGACTGGCGGCAGGCGGAGGTGGCGGCAGGAGGTGGTGGGGGACAGCGGCGGCGACCGGTGGCGGGGGGTGGTGGTGGTTGGTGGCAGCGGTGGCGGTGGCGGTGGCGGTGGCGGTGGCGGATGTGGTACCCTAAACAGTGAAAAAACTCAAAAAACAACTAAAAGTTGTATTTGGTGTTTTCACCACTTTTACACACTATTCACATAAAACAGTTTTCTTAGGAAAAAAAAAGTGAACAGTAAACGCGTTTGCCAAACGTGTTTTTTTTTTAACTGGGTGAACAATAAAAAAACAAAAACTGTTTTCTCGTATCCAAACGGACCCTAAGTGTTTTTCTGTTTTTTGTTTTTTTTCATCCGAGAATAAGAGTATGTTTGGTAAGGATGTTTTTTGTATGAAAATTAAAAAATCAAAACAAAAAAACACATTTGACAGAGTCCTGTTTTTTCAGGAATTTACATAACAGAAACAGAAAAATACGTTTTGTAAAGTTTGTTTTTTCTGAATTTCTGATAACAAAAACAGAAAAACACCTTTGGTGACTTGAGATTTTTTTATTTTTATCTTATTTTAAGTACAAAAAATAATGAAAACAAATATTTGGCAAATCTTCCACAAGTCGGTATTATTCATCATGTGCACATTGAAGTCAACAATATTACTCGCTGGTATGTATTGGAAGTGAAAAAAATTCAATAGCACCTTCCCATAAAAATTACAAGTCCATTTGTTTTTCACCTATTACAATATATATCCAAAAAATAACTCAATTTCAAAGTTATCCAATATAGTATTACAATATATGTACACACAAGACATCAGTTACATATGAAAATGCTATTACATATTGGAAATGCTATTACATATCATACATATTAGATTACATAAAACAATGATAAAATCCTATTATATCAATGTCATTTCCTTTACAACAAATATCTCAAGATGAACATCCTCCAACTCGAACATCCTCCAAGTATCTCCATCACCTGTATCATTGGAAAAAAAATACCATATTAGCACGGTTTGATATAAAGTCAAAAATGTGAATGATCATTGAAATGATTAATAAAAAGAAAATTATCACATTTTTCGGGCTTGAATCAGGCATGGTGTGAAATTAAGATCCATTACTCCAATCAACAATGCCTCGTCCACGTATATACAAACATATCATTAATATTCACACAGATATATATATATATCACAAAAATAATATATCAGTACTCTTATACTGCCCAGTTACTGAGGCTATAACAAAAATAATATATCACACATATGCAGAACACTTGCTTTGCAAAGTTTTCATTAGCATAACAAAGGATTCTGTTTATGGCAGTGGATATACATGGTGAAATTTTCTCAAGCAATCACGAAACGTACACGATTGAACCCACAGCAAAATAAATCCAGAAAAAGCATTAAATTGCTCAATAATAGATTCAAACTTCAAGGAGAAATAATGTACCATTTCCTCAAGATTGCAACTGGCAATGAAACTCAATGCTAAGAAAATATCCATATTTACAGATATAGGACATTCAACTCCCTAATCTTCAGGTTGTTCCATTATGAGACTCTTTGCTCCAGATGCAACATAAATTCACACTACAACACACACTAAACTAACAAATCTAACCCTTTCGTATTTTACATAACTATGTAACTGGTTGTGTTATTTTGCTATTTTCTTAATAATTAATCTCCACACAGCACTGCAATTCTGGCCTTCAGACAATTTGAAAGGACATTATTTGATTTTCTGCTAATAATTGTTGAAAGATAAACTTGAATCAAGACATATCCACATGATCAGACATTCATCACATGCATGCATTAGAAGTCAAGAAATGCTGCACAAATACCATGCGTGAGCTTGCCAACAACATGCGTGAAGATAGCACGCTCAAATCTTCACAAAGTCAATAATATCAGCAAAGCTGATTTCAGTTGTTTGTTTGTGTATTTCAAAATCTATAAATAGGTGTGTTGTGTTGTATTGAATAAAAAGAAGAAAAGAGAGAAAAATCAATGTGAGAGTAGTGTAAAAGCTTTGTCTTCAATTCTCTGTTTTTGAAATAAAAGTGTTGTGTTTCATATATGAGTGTATCCTGGGCAATACAAAATCACCACAAGTAATTTACAACATGGTATCAGAGCTTGGTGAAGCTTGAGCAAGCCCAGAAGTCAAGAACAAAAACAGAGCCGAAGCTTTCAAAGCCTATTCGTGAATCACAGGTGTTCAAACCACAAGTTTGATCACATATATAGATTCCTTGTTCCAGCAGGAACAAAACCACGAAAATATCACAACCATTCACCTCTGCACGCGCCCTCACGCGTCGCCACAAGCCTGGCGAGTGAAGCCCACAAGAATCACACGCGCCTGTCATCTTCAACCTCCAGCTGCGCGTGACGCCCACACGCCTCACGCGTTGCCACGTCATCAGTGACGTCACTCCCCCGCCACATCATCTGTCACGTTACTTCCTGCCACGTCAGCAAAATTCTGGGAAATTACCAAATTGTCCCTATTTGGTATTTTGTTCATTCTAGACTCATTTGAACTCTGATTTGAGCAAACGAAGAGTCGTTTTTTACTAAACAGAACGCTTCGGACGCAACCATGCAGTCGGTTTGATCAGATTCAATACCAATTTTCAGAAATAAGCACCTGAAGTGTTTAAGTAAATCCGATAACGTCTTCCAGCAATTTTTTCCAGCCCCAGCTTCCGCGCTTGGATAAAACCAATTATGAGAATTGGTCTATCCAAATGAAAGTTCTTCTTGCCTCACAAGATTTGTGGGACTTTATCGAGACCGGTTATGAAGAGCCAGTTTAAAAAAAAAGCGAAGATCGACTGAGCAAGACCCAAAAGGTCGTGCTCAAAGAAGCTCGAAAGAAGGACAAGAAGGTGCAGTACCTGCTTTATTAAAGTGTCGATGAAGCAAGTTTTGAAAAGATCTCAGTCGTCAACACCGCTAAGCAAGCATGGGAAATTCTTCGAAAATCACATCGAGGAATTGAAAAAACAGTTAAAGTTCGACTCCAAGTTCTAAGGAGTGAATTTGAACTGTTGTAAATGAAAGACACATAGTCAATTTCTGAGTACTTTACCAAAACATTGACTATTGTGAATCAAATCAGAAGATATGGCGAAAAAATTGAAGATTTTCGTGTGCTTGAAAAGATTATGCGCTCCCTCAACTCAAAGTTCGAGCATGTAGTTGTTGCTATTGAAGAATCAAAGGATCTCGATGCAATGACAGTAGACGAGCTGGACACGCTAGAGATTCACGAACAAAGAATCAACAAAAGGAACACCCCAGGTACTCTAGAGCAAGCTATTTAGTCAAATCTAACATTTAAAGAAAATAAAGAGGAGCGATGGGGAAATTCTCAAAGAGGCCGAGGTAGAGGTCGTGGCTATCGAGGACGAGGTGCTGGATCTAGAGGCGGTGGTGGAAGAACCAATACCAATACCGAAAGAAATAATCAAGGTGGAATAAATCAATCTTTCAGAGGACGAGGGCGAGGACGAGGCCGTGGAAACAACTTCAATAATCGCCAGAATTATGACAAAAGCAATGTTCAATGCTACAACTGCAACAAGTATGGACACTACAGCAACAAATGCAGAGGAAAGACAGTTGCTGAAGGAGGCGAACAAGTAAATTTTGCCGAGAAAGAAAAAAATGAGCCGAGATCAATGCTGTTGATGGCTCAAAATGAAAATACCGATGACGAAGGTATATGGTATCTAGATTCAGGAGCCAGTAATCACATGTGCGGAAACAAACACATGTTTGTCGAGCTTGACGAGATGACGCAAGGGCAAGTCTCATTTGGTGATTTTTCAAAAATCGAAGTAAGAGGAAAGGGCAATATTCTGATCAAGCTCAAGAATGGAGACCATGACTTCATATCCAATGTTTACTATGTTCTAGATATGAAGAACAATATTTTGAGTCTCGGACAGCTCCTGGAGAAAGGCTACGACATCAGCATGAAGGATTTATGTCTCACAATCAAAGATACAAATGAAAATCTCATTGCCCGGATAAAGATGTCAAAGAATAGGATATTTCCTATGCACATCCAGCACGATGCAACAAAGTGTCTAAATGCAGTTGTTGAAGACAAGGACTGGCTATGGCATTTGAGATACGGACATCTCAACTTTGAAGGCTTGAAGCTGCTTGCAAGCAAACAGATGGTGAAGGGACTTCCCTACATCAACCGTTCTAATGAAGTATGTGAATGTTGTGTACTTGGGAAACATCACAGACTGAGCTTTGCTAAAGAAGTCAAATGGCGATCAACAAAGCTACTGGAGCTCATTCACACAGATGTGTGTGGTCCACTGAAGCCAGAATCATATGGAAAGAGCAGGTATTTTCTTACCTTCACCGATGATTATAGCAAAAAGACATGGGTGTACTTCTTGCAGAAGAAATCATAAGTATTTGACAAGTTCCAGGAGTTTAAAGCTCTTGTTGAGAAGCAGAGCGGCTACAATATTAAGACGTTGCGGTCAGATCAAGGAGGAGAATATATGTCGAATGCATTCCAGAATTATTGCAAAGAGCACGACATCCGACAGCAAACAACACCAGCCTATACACCTCAGTTAAATGGTGTTTCTGAAAGGAAGAATCGCACGATCATGGACATGGTCAGAAGTATGCTGAAAGGAAAGACAATGCCCAAGGAATTTTGGGCTGAAGTAGTATCTTGTGTTGTCTATCTGCTGAATAGGTGTCCAACCAGAAGACTCTAGTTCAAGACACCTGAAGAAACCTAGAGTTCATATAAGCCAAGTGTCAATCACCTCAGAATCTTTGGGTGTATTGCTTTCACGAAGATTCCAGAAGCCAGAAGAACCAAGCTTGATGACAAAGGACATAAATGTATCTTTATCGGTTATGGCGACAGAACAATGGGATATAAACTGTTTAATCCCATCACCAATGAAGTAATCATGAGCAGAGACGTGATCTTTGAAGAAAATGAAGTTTGGAGCTGGGATCAGAATGAAGATGGAAAAACCAAGGAGCTTGTACTTGAAGAAGATGAAGAAGTAGAAAAAGAAGTTGCAATGGAGCCACAAATTCTACCACATCAATCTCCTGTACCTGCAAGAAATGATCCTTCATCGTCATCATCACCAGATGAAAGATCAAGTGAAAGACCCAGAAATGTGAGAAGCCTGAGGGAACTATATGAAGCCACTGAAGAAGATCAAGACCAGAATTTGCTATGCCTATTTCTGGATAGTGATCCTGTCAACGTCACAAAAGCCATCCAAGAGAAGAAGTGGAAGTCAGCAATGGATGAAGAAATCAGGGCCATAGACAAGAATGACACATGGGAGCTGTGTAGTCTACCAAAAGGTCAAAAACCTATTGGAGTCAAATGGGTCTAAAAGACAAAGAAGAATGAAAAAGTCGAAGTTCAGAGATATAAAGTTCGCCTAGTTACAAAAGGCTACAAACAGAGACAGGGACTAGACGATGGTGAAGTATTTCCTCCGGTTGCCCGATTAGAGATAATTAGGCTGATGATATCTATTGCTGCTCAGAATAGATGGAAGTTGTACCAACTTGATGTGAAGTCAGCATTTCTGAATGGATTTCTATAAGAAGAAATCTATGTCGAACAACCGTTGGGATATATAAATGAAGGACATGAAGACAAGGTGTACAGGTTGAAGAAAACTCTCTATGGACTGAAGC
This sequence comes from Cornus suecica, assembly GCA_963922005.1. Taxonomy (NCBI): domain Eukaryota; kingdom Viridiplantae; phylum Streptophyta; class Magnoliopsida; order Cornales; family Cornaceae; genus Cornus; species Cornus suecica. The sequence goes on from OY998246.1 coordinate 5,114,597, forward strand.
AAGCTCCACGTGGATGGAATACAAGAATTGACAAGTATTTCCATGAGAATGGGTTCGAGAAATGTCTATACGAGCATGAATTGTATCTAAAGAAAGGTTCAGAAGGAAACGTACTATTTGCACGTCTATATGTTGATGATTTGATCTTCACATGAAACAATCCAACCATGTTTGAAGAGTTCAAGAAAACCATGATTCAAGAATTCGAGATGACAGACATAAGTCTGATGTCACACTTTCTTGGAATTAAAGTGAATCAGAGTGCCGAAGGAATCTCGATTTGCCAAAGTAGATATGCAAAGTAGATTCTCAAGAAGTTCAGAATGGAATCAAGCAATCCAGTATCAAATCCAGTGGAAAGCAGCGTGGAACTCATAAAGAATGAAGATGGAGGAAATGTTGATCCAACATACTTCAAAAGTTTAGTTGGAATTTTTCGGTACCTGACTTGTACCAGACCAGATATACTCTACGGAGTTGGATTGATCAGCAGATACATGGAGGAACTAGATCAATCACACCTGAATACTGCAAAGAGAATACTCCGCTACATCAAAGGTACCATCAATGATGGTTTGCTATATACCTCAACTGATGAATTAAGATTCACTAGCTATTCAGATAGTGATTGGGGTAGAGATTTGGATGAAATAAAAAACACAACTGGATTTGTGTTTTTCATTGGAGATACAACATTTATATGGTCATCCAAGAAACAACAGATAGTAACGCTATCATCATGCGAAGCTGAATATGTAGCAGCCAGCTCAACAGTGTGTCATGCTATTTGGTTGAGAAATGTGTTGAAGCATTTGTGTTTTCCATAAGAAAAGCCTACAGAGATTTTCATTGATAATCGCTCAGCAATTGCACTTGCAAAGAATCCAGTCTTCCATGAACGAAACAAGCATATTGATACACGGTATCATTCTATCAGAGAGCATGTGCAGAACAGAGAAGTGGAATTAATACATTGCAAGACAAATGATCAATTTGCAGATATTTTTACAAAGCCATTGAAACCAGACATGTTCAACAAATTAAAGATGATGTTAGGAATGCAGAAGTGTGGAGAATCAAGTTTAAGGGGGAATGTTGAAAGATAAACTTGAATCAAGACATATCCATATGATTAGACATTCATCACATGCATGCATTAGAAGTCAAGAAATGCTGCACAAATACCATGCGTGAGCTTGCCAACAACATGCGTGAAGATATCACGCTCAAATCTTCACAAAGTCAATAATAGCTGCAAAGCTGATTTCAGTTGTTTGTTTTTGTATTTCAAAATCTATATATAGGTGTGTTGTGTTGTATTGAATAAAAAGAAGAAAAGAGAGAAAAATCAAAGTGAGAGTAGTGTAAAAGCTTTATCTTCGATGCTCTGTTTTTGAAATAAAAGTGTTGTGTTTCATATATAAGTGTATCCTGGGCAATACAAAATCACCACAAGTGATTTACAACAATAATTTAGGTATCAAGTCTTTGGACCATTGCAAAATCTTTCTTGTCCCCAGTCTCTAGATTATTCAAGTTGATTTATTTTGCCTCTTCTTCTATTTGTTCGATTTTTTACATGATTGATAATACACCTTTGAAATCAAAGACAAAGTGGAAAAATTTTAGAATAAAGACCAACAACATGCAATTTTCAAGAACACTATCCTCAAAAATACAATAGAGCAAAATTGGGAAACAGAAACACAACTTTTCACCTCTTCTAATCACCACAAAAGCTGTCCCAATCAAGAAATTTACCACTAAATTACTGATAATTTCACAAAGATTTTGAAGATCACTCCAATATGTTACAGAGATGTCAAGGGGCAGATAACATGTGAAGGGTTCGATGAGGGGCCCCGTCTTCAACAACAATTTTCAAAAATTTAATATAATCCAAGGTAAATCATTCTATATTCCCACAAAAAATAGCATGTGCTATTATTTTTTTTTTGATAAATCCTTTCTAACTAGAGATGTCCTATTAATTATTTTTTTTATCAATCCTGTCTAACTAGTGATTTTTGTTTTAATTTTTTTTTTCCAAAATGGATTTCAGTGATATTCATCTTCTGCAAAAGAGTTGGCTTCAAATTGTGGAAGGTGTAGAATTTGAAGATGTTGCTGGGAAAAATGAATTCAATACATGTATATCTGTATCATTTTTTGCACTATATATCATGTAAAGACGGGCTTTCTTCTTTATGTAATCATTTATTTGGACTAATTAGGAGAAACAAGTTATACAAATTGAGAATTCTAGGGTCAACAAGTAAAATGCAAGATGATACACACACATACACAAAACTTGGGGGTTTTTCACACGCACACACATAGAAACACACTCAAACACGAACACACACACATGTATGCACACATAAAAAAAATTGGAGGTTTTACACACACACACACAACCCTAAAAAAATACAGAAAAATTGCTCAAATTGAGCTCGAACAACACATATATGGGGGAAGAGTGGACAAGCTAAACAATAAAAACATCAAACAAACCTGAGTTCAAATCGATAAGGATCGTTTCTCTGTGCAATACCAGCTCCAATCGAAACCCTAGTAGTCGCCTATCTTTGTGAAACTCTAGATCGGGCGAAAGTGAGGATGAGGGTAACCTAGATCACGATTTCATTGGTGAAAGAAACGCCCTCAAACCCTAGCAAGAGTTGTCGCAGAAAGAGAGATAGGAGAAATAGCTTTGGAATGAATTTTTGGTCGTGTTTTTTTTTGTGTTTTTCTTTCGTTTTTTTAATCAAGTGTTTGTTTGTACAGTGCAAGAAACAAGGGCCCAATGGCTATTTTGTTCTTGTTTTTGTTTGTGAAATAACAAGAATAACTTGTCTTTGTTTTATCTACTTAAAAACAAAAAAATAAGTCTTGTTTGGGGCCAATTCTTGTTTTTGTTCTCTCAAACACACATACAAACACACACACATGGGTTTCGATTTTGGGCAACCGGGGGTGGATTTGAGTTTCGGTCGGAGGTATTGGTGGTGCTGATTGGTGCCTGTGGTGGAGGTGGGATGGATTTGGGTTTCAATTGGGGGTTAAAGTTTGATTGGGGTTAGGGTTTCAAAGGTTTGATTGGGGTTTTTGTGTATGTATATGTGTGTGTGTGTGTTTGTTGGCAGTGCAGATTGGTGGTGGTGGTGCCGGTGGTTTTGATATGTGTGTGTGTGTGTTTGTTGGTGCCGATCGGTGGTGGTGTTGTTGAAATGGTGGTGGTGGTGTCGAAGAAGGAGTTGAAACGTGTTTTGGTGTGTTTTTTTTTTTTTTGAGAAAAATAATAAAAAATAGGTTTTTTTTTGTTCTTAAATTTTGAACTAAGGCCTCAAAAACATGTTTTTGTCATCAACACTGTTCACAAAAATAAGAACAATTTTTGTGCAACCAAACATGTTTTTGTTCTTGTGAAAAGTGGAAAAAACAAGAATAAGAACAAGAACATGGGTTGCCAAACGGGCCCCAATTTCGTGTTTTTCACATTGGCCTAAAAGATGGGCTTGTGTTTTTTTACTGTTCATAAACACTTTGGGTCCAAACAATTTGCCCAAACAAGTTTTTCAACACTTTTGACCCAAAAAACATAAACACAAATAAAAACATGGGTTATCAAACAGGCCCGTAATTATTGCATATTTAAGTTTCTGTCTTATATTTTGCTTTTATTTGAGATCATGTGCTTCACCGAGATTTCTATTACCCTATGTTACATGGACTCAGGTACGAGTGTCGGAGATGGGGTATGAATTCATGTGTCGGACATGTTAAGTATCTAATAGAATGACATATGGACACTGTTTAAATATTCAGTTAATTTAATATTTTTATTTTATTCTTAAGTGTATAACAATATTTTTATTAAATATAATATTCAAGCTAAACAAATTACTCATTTAAAGTAATAAGGTAGGGACATGAAATTATTTGGATCTAAATTTATATAACTTGTACAATCTAATTAAAAACATGTCACAGAAGAAAAAAAGAAAAAAAATAGAAAGGTTACCAAAAAGTTGATGAGCCGGAACTTCTTGTTGCTTTTCTTTTCAGACAAGGCCGACAGGACATGGGTACGACCGTACGAAGCTTGTTCGCCCTTACTGCAACGTCCACACCAGCACGGAATGTGTCCTCATCAAGGCTGATCTTCTCTCCACGAGTCCTAAACCATTTCATGCCGTTGGCAGCAAGTCGCCTAGCAACTCCCACAAACATCCTCTCTTTCTCTCTATTCTTAGATGGTGTCTATGGGAAGTGTTGTGTGATGCTTTGATCTCAAACCCCACCTTTATACAAATTTTTATTTCTTGACTCCAAAGAAATATACATACCATACCACTACAGCTGCCCAAGCCGTTGCGGTAAGGACATGCAGGCAATCATTCGTAGGCTACTAGGGCTGACGTATATTAGTACTACCCACCACAGTAAAGGTAATTTTCTGAACAAGATGGTAATTTTCTGAACATCTTGTCCCCCCCCCCCCCCCCCCCCCTCTCTCTCTCTCTCTCTATATATATATAATGTACTGAGAGTCTGAGACATATATACCTCTACTATGTGTACACAACCCGGATCCTCTAGGATGGTCCCCCCCCCCTCCGCTTCTACGTGGCGTGCTGTAAGGATGCCATGGGGCATTTCAGAGAAAAATAAAATTTTAGTAAAAAGTGAAGCATGTATGATAGGAAGAAGGAGAAAGTTTTTGTAAATGGCGATAATGCCCATTAAATTAATTTTATAAAATATCACTTATTCATTTATTTTTTTATATTTTTTTCATGTTTTCTTGTTAAGGTCGACAAAGACAAGAGTTTACAAAATAAATAAATAAAATTATTTCAATGGTGAAAAAAAAAGTATATGAACTTAATGCTATTATTTTTATATCTCATTTTTATTTTTATTTTTTTATAAAAAAAATTGCATCTCTATCACCTAATTATAATTCTTTCCGCATTTACAACCTAATATTAGTTTAATATTATCTATTTGTTTTTGTACTTATCTTTTATATTCTAATATTTTTTAAAAAAATTAATTCTCTCTTCATTACCTTTTTAGTTAGTTAAATATAAAAATTTATCATTACAAAAATAAAATTAAAGGTTTTAAATGATAAATATTTAATCTTTATCTACCTTTGTGTTAGTTTTGATATATTATATTTTATCATATTCTTTCCAATTTCTTAATTTAGTATATTTTATCATATATTAGTTTCGTTATTTCTTTTTTATGCTTTCTTTGTATTCTTTTAAATTTTATTTATATATATATATATTCTTCTCTAATTGGTCATGGATTGAAATATATCAATAAATTATTACTGGATCGTGTCAAAATCAATTTAATTTTGCTGATAATATAATAAATAGTTCATTTTGTTGGATTATGTCAAATTTAATTTAATATATTATAATAAATAAGCTAAATGAATTATATGGATTGACACGGATAACCTATGGGCTGTGTTAGATTTAAGCATATTTAATACGTATATTAACCAAAAAAATTTTTACACGACACGATCTTAATCCGACACGAACGCGACCAGAATAAGGGTAAGAATAAAAATATTAATCAGTTTTCTTTTGTCAACCCTGACAAGTATCCCTCTCAAAAATACAAGGCTAAGGGTAAGTTCGGAAAAATTGTAATTGGCTGGGCCCAGAATATTTCAGTAGAATCATTATTCATCTTTTTTTTTAGCAGCGAGTCATTACTCATTTTAGTGTTTACTATTTTGAACTTTAGAAGCTAGGGTCCACACAGGTCAATTTTAAAAATTGATAATCTTATAATTTTCTTTATTCCAACACCTCAAATTAATTTTATTTTTTACATGTGAATCATGTATTTGGTAGAATTACAAGGCTTCGTGTCAGATGGGTCATGTTTGTGTTGGGTTGAGATCGTGTCGGTTTCAGAACGTATCGTATCGAAAAAGACATGATTAATATACGTGTCAAATATATATATTCAATTTTAATACAATCCACGGTGCAAAAAAAATAAACTCAACCCACAAGTTATCCGTGTTGACTCATGTAATTCATTTAGTTTTTTTATTATAATATATTAAGCTAAATTTGACACAATATAACACGAAACGAACTATTAATTTAACATATTATCAACAAAATTAAATTAAATTTGACACGATGCAGTAATAGTTTATATTTTAACCTATGATCAATTAAAAAAGAAAAAAAAATAAAAAAAAATAAATATAATTGTGTCGAATATGTCGTGTTCGGGTCAATCCTTATATTCTTGTGTCAACCCTTATACAAGTTCAACTATTTTATGATCTACTTTATCTTTTTTAATTCATGTCATGTTCGTATAGAAACAATCAATAAAATTGTCTATGTAATATTAAAATATTAAAATTATTTGATAAATTTTTAAAAATATTTCTTAATTTTTGAAAAGCATTTAAAAGAAGAAAAAACTCTACCAAACAACCTTAACATCAAATTGAGAGTTAATAATACAATGTTATCTTTATATATTGGATCAGATATTATGAGGCTACATGCTCCATTGTTTAAAAAATCAACCAAAGTCGATGGTTCTTCGACTGAAATTTCGATACTTTTGCTCTCCCCTCTCTCACAATATATAATCTGAATATTTTCTTGATCCGAAAGCAAGAATGTTTTCCCTCACTCTTCCAGCTGCCAACATGAACCTTGGCCTTGCCCTTACCACTCAAATCTCATGATTAGGTTTAGATCACCATACGTCTTTCTCGCTTTGTCATCTACTAGTACTAGAAGGACATAAAAGTAACTTAACCGAGACAAAAAGCTGTTGCTCATCCGTTGTCTGCACCCCGTGTCGCGCTCTCTCTCTCTCTCTCTATATATATATATATACAGACATATATATATACCTTCTTCCCTCACTCTCTCCACAAGCCCTCCACCAATGATATTCTGCCAAGCGTTGGGACCACCATCCTTTTCACATCAACGTAAATATTTCACTACTAAAATTTTATATTTTACTTACAATTACTATAAACTAAAAAGAATTTTTTTGTTTTTTCCTCATGAAACTAAAGTTTAATTTAACTCAAAATATTATTTTTATTTGGCTCAGAAGATTTTTATTACACTCGCACAATAATAATAATTTTTTTAGACTACTATACTTAGGGGTATCTTGACTGCCGCACTCACATTATAATAATTTTTCAGGACAACATCAAGATAAAAGTTATTTTTTATATAAATATTTTTAATATTAATATTATTAATATTTTTTTAATAATATATTTTTTACTTTTATAATTTTTAAGCATATGAAACATTAGGTATAAAGGCTCTCAAATTTAATCTCGCCTAAAACCTTCAAATATTTTCGGAATTTCAGAGTCGTCCATGACAAGACCTCTAACAGTTATAATGTATATTGGTTTGGTGATACCATGTCAGCCTATTGATATGATGTCAGCTTAATAATATGGTATCACCGTTGTAATATATAGGTTGGTATTTCTAAACTTGTTAAAGTCTTAAGTTCAAGCTTCCTAATCCTTATTTGGATCGAACTGGGCCGTAAATTGGGCCCAACGCTTCTGATGGTCTGTTGATTGTTGGGCGTGGCCAAGCCCATCCGATAATGTAAATGTAATAAGTAACCATGGAACTTCTTGTTACTGTCCTATTCTCTCCAAAGAAATAACCCAAAGACACCACCATTATGTCATGAAAATTGTGGGTTTTCACTAAATTTAAGTGACTTGTACGTAAAAAACCACCTCACCTTGAGTGAAGTATACATGTTGTTTCGTTTTTTGCCCTTTTACTGTCTGGTACCAAATAGAAATAATATATATATATATTTTCGAAATATATATTGTTTTTCAAAAAATCGATATATATTTTTTTAAAAATATATATATTGAGAGTAATTTAGATAATTAGGGGTATAAATAATGTGTGTCAGAAAAAAGAAGGGGTCGGATGAAGTTTTTCAAATTTGAAGGGATTTTATTGAAGATAAAACATATTTTATGGGGTGTAAATAAAATTAATATTAATTATTTTGACATGTAAGAGTAAGGAGGGAAATTGATGAAATTAGAAAGTATTAAGGGTTTACTGAAATCAACCCTATGTTTGGAAATATAGTTCAAAATAGAAGGAAATATACTTCAAAATAGAAAGGAAATTTTGTAGGAGTTTTGGTATGCAAAAGTACTAGGAGAAAGGAATTATTTCAATCACAACTCTAAGTATATATACTTGGCATCCCCCGTAGGAAGGAGACAGAAGGGTGAAAAGCAATGGTAAAGGAAAGAAAGGAAGGAAGCAAATCCATGGCAGACATGATAGTAGAATTCGTAGTTTCCACCTCTAAGAGATTATGTTCCAATCGATCCATGGAAGACATGATAGTAGAATTCATAGAATTCATACTACTGTCGCCACCGCCGTCGTCGTTGTCATGGCTGGTAGATGGTGTGCCTTTGGATTTACTAGTGAAGGACGTTATATGTAAATTGCCAGTTAAATCTATATTGCAATTGAAGTCCGTTTCCAAGTTCTTTAACTCTTTAATTTCAGATCCTTGCTTTGTCAAAACCCATCTCAATCAATCCATCACTAATAACAACAAGCATGTTGATGTTGTTATCACCTCTACCAAATCCCTCCGCTGCACTTCCTACTTGTTGAGCATCCACCAATCTTCTTCTTCTTCTTTCGGCACTGAATATATGCTTCCCATTCCCATTCAAGATATGCAACCCATCAAAAACATTAATACCTACTATCACATCGTGGGTTCTTGCCATGGCTTGTTGTGCTTTAGGTTCTTCCCAACTAAATCTCTTTACATATATAATCCGGCCACCCGACAGTCCAAGCTAATACCTGAATCTCAGAACTTCAAATTCTTTTATAAATTGGGGTTTGGTTATGATGAATCCCGGGATGATTACAAGGTGGTCATCGCGGCTAAAGAAGGCTTTCGTGTGTATTCACTCAAAAGTGATTCCTGGATAGTGTTTGATACCCCGCACAGTGAACTCGGGGTTGGCGTAGGGTACATGTATGGGACACTGCTGAATGGATCTATCTAGTGGCTCTGTCATGGCCCCGACATTATTAGCTACAATATGATCGCTTTCTCTCTGTCGGACCACACTTTCTCTCAGGTTGAAGTGCCTCCTCTCCTTGGTAGCTTTCACTTCTTGGATTTGCTTGGCGGTTGTCTGTGTATACGGAGATATCAGTGGTGTCCTCAACTTTGGGTGATGAAGGAATGTGGCAGCTGGACCGAAATTGTCTTCCGAATCCCATCATCAGCACCGACATCCAATATCCGTATGTTGGCTTTGTTGGACGATCATGAAGCCCTCTTCGTAGAATTAGACTCCAACAAGTTGGTTTTATGCAACACGAGAGAACAAACTTGGAGACATCTCCTTTCAGGAAAAAAAACTTGGTGGGAACGCTTGCTAACAAATTCTCCAAATACTACTTGCATTCGCAATGTTGTGCCTTATGTGCAGAGCCTTGTCTCACCCTGACATCGGAATTTTTTTTTATTTAGACCCTGTGCTGGCTACATTTTTTTTTCCTTTGTTCTTTGCATGCATTACTGTCCAAATTCTACCTTCTTTATAATTGAATATTTCAATATTTTTGGAGTTTTCATTAATGAAACATCATTCATAATAGCCCTCTTTTTGGAGTTTTCGATGTTTTTATGTTTCAGCCTAGTTATAGGGGATGAGATTGGATTTTTTGAGTGAATTAACTGCCGCTGAATTGATGGTGGTTGGATTGGGTCTTTGAGGGAAAAACTAATTAAACAGTGTAGTAGATAACCCGAAATCCCATGTTATTAAGCTATTAAAACATAAAAAATAAAAATAAGGGACCACTTTTGTTGTTGTCCAAGGTCACTGAGAATTAAACACTTTTGATAGAGCTATAAATTAAGCGCTTTTGATCGAGCTATAAATTACGCGGTTGGTGTAACACCATCAAAGATCATCATTGTGGGGGTGGGGTTGGACCTTTAAACAAAAAAAATTAGCTAGGTTGAAAATGAGTATTATACCGTGCTAAAGAAGGTAAATTAGTATATGAAAAAGTTTAGTGCATAGTAACCTCTTCAAAGCGTTCTTCTAATTTTTTTTCCAAATACTATTAAAAGTTATTCTAAGCCCAAAAACTCTTCTAAAATTTTTGAAGTTCTTCTAAGCATTAATGAAAATAGCCGGGTATAAGTTTTTTGTCAATTTTATAATCAATTAAAATTATCTAGTGGGAATTCAATTTTAATCAATCACGAAACCCTAATTCTTTAATCAAATTAAATCAAGCAATCATGAATATAAGTGCATAAAATAAATTATGAGAAGACACAATGATTTTTACGTGGAAAACCTTGGAAAAACTCCAATTAAAAATCACAAATACACTAGGGTATCTATGCACTATGAATCAAGAGGTACACAAACTCTACGAAGTTTTAGACTTACAAATCACTCTGGTCTGCATTTCTCAACTCAACGTCTGAAATTCTAGATTCACTCGCGCTCCACAAAGTTCTTGCTTTAATCTCCGTACTCTAACGGCTCCGCTTCTCAACAGATCAAATAACCACGAAGCCTCATGCTCCGATCTCCGCACTCAGACGGATCCGCTTCTCAACGGATCAATGCAACCAAATTGCAATCGATGTTGTGTAGATTTTTCAGAATTTAGGTCATCCAATTGTGCATATATAAGATCATCGATGTAGAAACACAATTAAATAAACCCTAAGAGAGAACTAGAAAATATATGAACACTCAATAATTTTATCTCTCTATCTCTATCTGCAGAATAATATGAAATGTAGAAAAGTTGTAGAGATATTACCAAAAGTTCTACAAAATCTGTAGAAACTCCTCCTATTTATAGAAAAAGAATTGAGGAAAACCCTAAGTTTACCATTTTCCGTAATTTCACATCGAACTAAGCAAAACCCTCAACTCTTATGTATATTATGTGTATATCACGTGTATTGTGGTGTAGAAATCGCAACCGCCACAAAAGAAAACAACCCTGGGACAATTTTGTCATTTTCACTACTTAACCACGCAGACCCACCTATGCCTGGTGCGTAGGGATAAGCTACGCGCGGTGCGTAGGCCTACCTACGCGTGGTGCGTAAGCCAATTTCCACCGGGTGTACATCGAGCATAGTTTTAGCTATTTCTAGCCACTTTTAGCTACTGGACGCGTAGCTTGGGCGTATCAAAATTCATGAAAACCACTTTTCTTGAGAATAGTGACGTTTAAACCCCTTCGACTCCATTAGAATGATTCTTGAAGTTTCGACTCCAAAAAATGTCGTTTATGTCCTCCGGAATGCATTTTTTGCTCAAACTTGCTCATTTTTCATTTATCTTGTATTTTCCACTTTCTTTAAGCTTGATTTAAATTTGATGAAACTTGTTGATGCCTTTGTAAGTCCACTTCAATTTTCCTAAACCTACCCCACTTCACTATTCACTCAACATGGTTATTGTCTAGATCATGTCATTAATAAACAATAATAACAAGTGTTCTTACAATCTCCCATTTGACATTTCTAAGACAAAACCATGTTTTACAAAAATATCCTCACAAACAACAACATAATAATTATACCTATGAACACCCACCCACAAACATAGACATAGAATATCAGTTTGCCCTCATGAAGATCTTCCAATCCTGTAACCACAACACTAAACAATACCATGAAAAGCAAGTGTGGAAAACATATATAAATTAATATAATGATCATAAGAATAACACAGCATCAATTAAAGCATAATGATCGTCATAATATCCAACCTACTCTCCTTCTCCTCCTAAAAATATACTCCCCCTTACTAACAACTTCCCCCTCTTAACCAAAACAATCAATCTCTCAATCTTTTCCCCTTTTTATCATTGAAATGATAAGTAAAGAGCTACCAATCAAAACATAGGAAAAAAATAACAGAAAAGACTATAGAGAATCTAAGTCAAACACTAAATACAAAGATAAAGTACTATATAAGATTATATCCAAATTATCGAGTAACAAATATATTTACAATGTATGACCCTAATACTAAATGCATGAATACAGAATGTCATGAATAAAAATAAGACAAAAATATTTTTGTATTTTGAAATATGTGAGTAAGGCAGTAGAGACAATGAGCTAATCATTAACACATAATATTCTCAAATCTAACTCAGCTATTATACAAATGGCAGTGAAGAAAATCAGCACACATACCTTATAGACACAAGAATGCACAAGTCAAGTTTAGTATAGTATATATATATATATATATATAAAAGACTCATGTGCAAGCAGTAAGGTAAGATGAAAGTAATACACACTAATTCTGATAATCTCTTCACCAATCGTGATGATCACTCAGTCCAAAAACCCAAGTTATAAGTCAAATCTTTAACTCGAACTTTATTGCTTGTTAAAAGGAATACAATACACCATTGTCACATAATTCATTATTTTGCACCTTTTCACTTTATCCCTTTTTGTCTTTTTAAGCTCCAGACTTTCCAGCGAGGATTTTTAGTCCCGACCAACTGAGCCCGAGCTTCTTCCTTGGAATTTATACTCATTAGTTTTCTCCCATTTTTACGCGAACACTCTGCTACTTTGTAGTAGGAGTCCCGATTACTTATATCGAAAAACTACCTTTTGCATTTCTATATTTTTATTATTTCATTCTTTTCTCTTTCAACATTACCTCAACATTCATAATCACGCAAAAGGTATTCCAAAGTATAGATTCTAGCCTAGCTCGCAAACTTACATACCACTTCGGATTAAATGAAAAGATTATCAGGTTCAGTAGGCATAACAATCGTCTCCGAAGAAACAATCACCTAAAATTAAAGTTTTTCAACATAAAATAATCATACCAATTGAACATTCAAAATCATTTGGTCAGGTTGATACCTATACTTCCCATATGCATAATTAGACAAGAAAATATGAGAATGGAGTAAAATATGACAACTTTTGTACTCTAGCCAAGCTCATCATTAAAAAAATATATTTTATGATTTTTTTTTTAAATGCATGCATGAATAAATATAATACAAATGCATGATTATCTATCAATTCTAGGAAAATAATGCACTGTGTTTCTAGAATGATAGATAAGAAAATATCTATTCTAAATAAAGAAAACATACCAATAAATTTTCTAAGACTAACATGCTTTTGAAAATCTAATGGTTTTGTAAAGATATTTATCAACTGAGAATCTGTGGATATAAACTCTAGAGACACTACACCATTTTCAACAAGATATCGAATGAAATGATATTGAATATCTATATGTTTTATCCTAGAGTGTTGAACAGGATTTTTAGAAATATTTATCGCACTCGTGTTATCACAGAACATAATCATCATGCCTTGGGAAAAATCATAATCCTGCAACATCTGACGCATCCATAATACCTGAGTACAACAACTACCAAATGTTATATACTCAGCCTCAGTAGTGGAAAGGGAAACACAATTTTGTTTTTTGTTATGTCAAACAACTAAGCAATTTCCAATATAAAAACACCCTCCACTGATACTTTTTCTATCATCAACATTACCGGCCCAATCAGTATCAGAAAAATATGCGATTTCAGTGTTAGTCCCTGATGGATACCACAGTCCATAATTCACCGTCAATTTTAACATACTTGATGATTCTTTTTACCGCAATAATATGAGACCTCTTAGGACTTGCACGGTAACGCGCACACAAACCAACACTAAAAGCTATGTCTGGTCAATTAGTAGTCAAGTACAACAAACTCCCGATCATATACTCCTATAAAGTGTAGGATTGACATCTTTGCCTTTAGTATCTATGTTAAGCTTGACACTTGTACTCATAGGAGTGCGAGCATCCTTAGCCTTTTCCAAACCAAACTTCTTCACTAATTCCAAGGCACAACGAGTTTGAGAAACGAAAATCTCATCAGTTAATTACCTAATATGAAGCCCTGGAAAGAAGTTCAATTCACCAATCATGCTCATCTCAAATTCATGTGTCATTTGATCTCCAAAATAATGAGCAAGTCGATCAGACGTGGAACCAAACACTATATCATCAACATATATTTGAGCAACAATTGTATCACCCTCAATTTTCTGAATAAATAGTGTTTTGTCCACTCCCCCTCGAGTAAAGTCTGTTCTCAACAAGTAGTCGGTCAATCTTTCATGCCAAGCTCTAAGAGCTTGCTTTAGTCCATACAGAGCCTTTTTAAGCTTATAAACATGACCAGAATAATGAGGATCTTCAAATCCTTTGGGTTGCTCCACATACACCTCCTCATGAAGAATGTCATTCAAGAATACACTTTTTACATCCATCTGATACAACTTGAATCCAATATGACATGCAATAGTAAAAATAGATTCAAGTCTAGCTACTGGAACGAAAGTCTCATCAAAATCTATACCCTCCATCTGAGTATGACCTTGAGCAACAAGCCTAGCTTATTCCTAACAACTATACCATTTTCATCATTTTTATTCTTGAATATCCATTTGGTACTAATCACATTCATCTCGTTCGGTTTTGGCACAAAATACTACACATCATTCTTAACAAACTGCTAAAGTTCTTCTTGCATAGCATTTATCCATTCACTTTCTTGAAGAGCTTTTTCGAGATTTTTAAGTTATAAGAAAGATGTATAATATGTATACGAAACTTCATTCCTAGCCTTTCTACGAGTCACCATCATCTGATCGACTGATCCTATGACTTTATCTAAATGATGGTTCAACTTGACCCGTGCAGATGGTTCTTTAGGAATAGTAGCCTGAACATCATAAGTTTGATCATGGGATTCTATAGGACTAGAAGTATCATCATGAACCACGTTGTCTTTTTTATCAACATCTGAATAATCATTATCTAACAAAGAAAACGTCTCACTATCTTCTTCCTCAAAAAACGTCTGAGACTCATCGATACATGAGTCATCGACCATTACATTGGCAAATTCCATCATAGTTTGAGTTCTAAGGTTAAAAACCCTATATGCTCAACTTGTTAATGAATATCCCAAAAATATTCATTCATCACTCTTAAACTCAAATTTTTCAATAAACTCGCGATCTCTAAGAATATAACATTTTGCTCTAAAAACCTTGAAATATTTCACATTCGGTTTCTTGTCATTCCAAAGTTCATAGGAAGTTTTTAAGGTGTCAGGCCTAAGATAGACTCTATTTAAAGTGTAACACGTCGTGTTCACCGCCTCGGCCCAAAAATACCTAGGAACTTTCCTACCATGCAACATAACATTAGCCATCTCTTGAAAAACTCTATTCTTCCTCTCAACCACTCCATTTTGTTGAGGAGTATGTAGTGCTAAAAATTCATGTTTTATTCCTCTTTCATCACAAAAAGTATCAATCACTGGATTTTCAAATTCCTTTCCATGATCACTCCTCACTCTAGTAATGGGATAATTCTTTTCAGTCTGAATATTCAAACAATTTTTTCTAAAATTTTCAGCAGCTTCAGACTTTTCACTCAGAAATCCAACCCATGTAAATCTAGAGTAATCATCTACCATCACAAAAATATATTTCTTACCACCTTTGTTTATGGTCCTAGTGGGACCCATTAAATCAATATGCAATAGCTCTAAAGGTCTAGAAGTATGAATGCTGACATCTAACTTGTTTATCCTTTTGACATGGTCCACACACAATCCATTTTCCATAACCAAGCTTAGGGACACCTTTAAGAATTTCACTCTTAGTGATTTTCGTTAAATTACGAAAATTAACATGTCCCATTCGCTGATGCCAAATTTCAACTTCATCTAGTTTAACTCTATTGTTGTATAATTTAGAATCAGGAACAATGCAATAACAATTATTAGATGAATGCATTCCTTCCATAACGCAATTTCCAGAATAGTCGATGATTGAACACTTATCAGGAGAGAAATTGACATTATGATTGTTATCGCATATCTTACTTATACTTACACACATATATACACATGCATATATATATATATATATATTCATAGTTATTACATACTTAAATCTATCTACAATGTCTAATTTAATTCAAATTGGGTTTATGATTAATTTCACATTCAAATTAAGTTTGTGATTGAAATTTAATTATACTTGAATTCCAACACTTATCCGAACAATTTATTTGGAATTGCATTGGCGGAATTGCAACTCCAATGCAATTCCAAAACGGCGCAACCGAACACACTAAGAGCTTATTATTTTCTCTTACTATATTTTTCTTGCTCATATTAGTTTTTTTATATTTTCCTACAATCACAAATTTTATTAGTACATATATATCCATCCGCATTTATATTAGCATCATTAAAGAAAGAAAAATTTTATACCATATTTAATACAAAAATACGCTTTTATATTAGCATCATTAAAGTAAGAAAATTATATACCATATTTATAACAAACATACACTTTTTATATTAGCATCATTGAAGAAAGAAAATTTTTATACCATATTTAATACAAATATATTTTAATTATATATTATAAATAAAATAATTCAAGTGGAATAGATGGCCTATTAGATCAGTTGGTTAGAGCGTGGTGTCAATAATGTAGAATCGGAATTTTAGGTAGAATCGTAAGAAGATTTTAGTAGCTCGTATTCATTTTTTTAAAAAAAATATTAATAATTAAATATTTAATTTAAAAAACTAAATCATATTAATTTTTTTAAAATTTTCTAATACATTAACCTTTTAAATATTTTCTCATAAATTTAGGTCATATATTAAAATATTAGATTAAATTATAAAAATTTTGAATCATTTTATATGAAATAAAAACGTAAAATCATACTAGAATCATAAGATTTTAGGGTAGAATCGGAATTTGATTACAAACAATCCTAGGGGCCAGGCCCATATATATATATATATATACATATATATGTATGTATGTATGTATGGCCCGAGCCCTAATCGGCGCTATAAAACCCTCTCAAGACCATTAACATAGCAATCAAATACAAACAGAGCTAGGGTTTTTGAAGAAAAATAGCTAGGGTTTTGGTGTGTCGATCGGGGAGAGAAGACCAAAATCAACGATGTATCAATTGTTCGTGCGTAGACCTGACAAAGAGGTGGCTCTGAAGCAGCTACGGACCCACGTCGCTATGTTCGCCGTCTGGGTCGCCGTCTTCCGAGTCACCCCTTACATACTTCACTACTTTTCCGATAGCGATGAACTCAAGCTTGAACTCTGATTCGGCTCTCCAAATCGATCTCTTATAAGGTATTTATACTTCACGGAAAGAATAAATTTTGAGATTATTGCATGAAGCGGGTTCACTTGTACTCGAATCCATATTCTTATAATTTTTCCTAATTCTTAATGTTTGCTTGTAATCGTATGTATCTATTTGTTAATGGGTTCAAAATTAATTGTTTTTTAGTTGTTCTGATATGGGTTTATTAATTTTGATGCTATTTGTTGGGATTTATGCATTGTCAGTGAATCAAGACATTATTTGGCTAATAGTGATGTGTTTGATTTTGTTAAATTTATTTCTTGATTGGAATTTTGTAGTTTTATATATAGCTCGATGTAGATTACAGTTGACTTTCCCCGGTTTGAGAATATGGTAGATTATTAGTAATGTATATTTACGTGTCTGAGAATTTTTTTTTTCAAATCAATTATAAGGTTCTGGGGATGACAGGAAATTCTTATGTTCGGTTACCTGTGTGAAGTAATAAGGTTTAGGAAACACACAATAGGTTATGCTAGTGAGTGATTTGAAGCTTTGAAGTGGAGGCTTGGATGTAACCACACATTCATTAGAGAGGATTTTGGTCTTTTAGCTTGTGTTGGCGGCGATGACGTTACGGTACCCCTATATAAGATTTGATCATGGTACTAGGAGAGTGAGGTAGGGTGAAAATGGGAAGTCCTTTGGACCAAGTGTGCTGATGGAGAAAGTTTCGGAGAATCTATATGCTGTTTTCCTCCCACGTTTGCACTTTTAGAGAAAAAAAAGTGGTGAAAATAGCGACACATGTGTGTGTGTGTGTATAGATATGTATTTGGCATCATATTGGCTGAACATCTATTTAAGAGGACACAGGTGTATTTGTCTTAGACTACCAAGGTGACCACACCGGCAATGCACCTTGAATTTTTTTTGGTTTCAGCTCCATAGCCGACTAACTCCCAAGATTCGTTATGTACTGCTAGTCTGCGCACAATCCTGAATAACATGACTGGGTTAGAGTACATTAAGGAAGGATACCTCTCAAGTTTAACTGGGAAACTGTTGTGAGCTATGTTGTCTGGGTAGATAAAGATGACCTCTCTGTGAGTGTGTGTAATTTGAGCTCGATAACTTCCTAATTGCATGTCAGCCCCCGTTAGTATAAATTATTACTTAGAAATATAAACCATGATATCATATTGCCTCTCTAATTGGCACCTCCAGAACATTTCATGTTAATGTTTGTGAGGGTTCTATATTGTTACAAGATCAAATATAAGTTGTTATGCGTTTACTCGGCAAACATAGTAGAATCCGAGATGGATGAGAGAGATGAACGCCCAACAAACTTGAGAGAGAGAAGAAATAAGAGGGCATTGCTAACGACACCAGTGACTCCTTTGGTAAAACATGTGTTGGGTAGAGTCTTTGAGCTCTCAAACTGTAGGAGGTTAGTTCCTCTTACCTGTTATCTTTCCTTCCTTCTTGGCCTTAGAGCTTCTCTATTTTAAGGCCAAGTAAGAGGTTCAGTGATGTCATCGTGACATCACATATTGGTGAGGTATATGATAATTAAAAGAGAGATCTTTCTTAAATAATTAGAAAGCAAGCTTAAGTAAGATTGGAGATAAGTTGTGTGGGATTCAAAATGATATTATCTCTCTATGAGTCATGTTGAGGTTGATGACGAGCCTTGGACTTTTTCCACCAAACAGAGCACCTCATTGCATCCAATGATTCCTGAATCATGCTCCCAACTCAGGTCTTCAGTCATGTAACTGGTTTGTTGGCGGTTTGACCAAACTATGTGGGTTGTTGTTGATGTTGTGGCATTGCCACGTGGACTTTGATGTTGTCAACACCTAAATTTTTTAGTCTCGTTATTGTAATACCACCATGAGGTTGCTGATCTAAAAGTTTTTATCTTCAACAGTGTATATAATCTTTCCTACCTTTAGTGAATTTGAAATTCGAACTGTGGTTTGTTTCCACTGGAACCAGCCTATTTATTTCAGCTGCCTAGGCTTGTCAGGTTTGTGCTAGATTTTCCAACGGCCTTGGTTTTATGTCTCGTGCCTCAGCATGCTGTTTTCCTTTAAACCCAAGGCTGACCCTCTAAGCTTTATTCCATACAATATAAGTCTCCAATAAATTAGATTGTAAATTTATTGGGTCAATTTCAATTTATGTAATGTGAATGGATTGTAACATTTCAATCTTGGTTCTTTTGCCAAATTCGAAGTACCAATGCAGATCCGGATCGAAATCCAACCCATTTACAAACTTAGTTGATTGATTATTTCCCTTAGATGGCTGTAATTTCACACCCACGCTTATGCTTGCAGCACGTTGTATCAGTATTCAGTTTGGACCCCTACTACATTAATATAGGGAATAACCGCATTGGCCGAGCGCGACCAAAGCAAGAATGATTTAGACATACAATTAATTATATTTATAGTTACATGTCCGCAACAATCAGATGATCTACTTTATTGCTTACTCACTTTATATTATTACCAACTGAATAACTAGTTATTATTTTTGGTGTTCTGGGTGCAGATTCGTAGTTGGTTGAGAGGGGAAGAATGCTGGGACGAAGAGTAGCTGATTAGCTTATATATCTTTTTTCCTCTTTCATTCTTATGTTCTGTTTGTCCCTTGACATTTGATTCTGAAAGATAGAATTGGCCAGCACTTGTTATGGTTTATGTGTTACTTTTAATTTAAATGCCAATGGAGAATTAAATTCTGGTTGATCCTGTCATGTGGGTTGGACATGAACATGGAGTTTTCTTGTGGTAACGACAGTATTTTCCTTTTCCATAAGACGGCCAGTAGCTTTATTATGCACATGGTGAATTTGTTCTCTCTTGCTTTCTCATTCCTTCCCCATTTACTGAAATAACTCGCAATATTTGTGAAAATTTGTGCCAACAAAAAGCATAATATATCATGGAAAGTAATTGCATTTTTTTCATAATGTCGTTCCTTTGTTGAATTTATAAGTTTTTTCTTTCCATCAAGATGTTATATCATTTTTATCTTTCTAGCATAATTTGGACATGGTAAAAGCCAATTGGACTAGAAGTCGTGGTTGCAGTGAGAACTTGCTATTAAACTATCTCTGAGTTAGTGTATATATATATATATATATATATATAATAGAATAATTAATAGAAAATGATTTTCTATACTATGGGCATGAATTTTGATTGTACGAGTGTGAGCTTGTCATTATTGTCTATAGATTAAGAAAATCAAATAATCTACAGGAATTTAAATCATGCGTCAAAGTGGAGTCCGTCCTAATTTCTTGCACTATTGTATTCTTAATATTTACATAGATGTTATAACTCAATTTGTGATTAGAAAACTTGAAAAAAAGGATATTGTCCTTGTGTAATCCTACTAATCGGCTAAAATCATTTTGCTCCAAAAAAAAAGAAAAAAGTAGAAGATATTACCGTTTGCTAAATATTGTAGTATATTAGTTATAATTCCGTTCTCTCTCTTTTGATGTAGTAAAGAGAAAATTTGGCTTCAAATGAATTTATATGATGCGCCTCTTCATTATTATTATTTTTTATCGTGTATAAAAATAAATAACTTTGTATTTATTTTTAAAAAATATCTTAATAAATAAATTCACTATGAATAATATAATCATTCAATATTTTGAGTCAAAATCGTAGTGTTAAATTAATCTTTGATGGCACATAAATAAAAATGTTGAATTGTCGCGGACAAATAGAATCGGCACACAAATAAAAATGTTGAATGAACATTGTATCTCATCAACACTGCTACTTTAGTGTGGTGCGTCAACTCATAGTTATTGCATATTTAAGTTTATGTCTTCTATTTTGCTTTTTACTTGAGATAATGTGCTTTACCAAGGTTTCTATTATCTTATGTTACGTCATGTGAATTCGGGTACGAGTATCGTGTCAAATATCTAATAGAATAATACATGAACACGGTTTAAATATTCAGTTAATTTAATATTTTTATTTTATTTTTAAGTGTACAATAATATTTTTATCAAATATAATATTCAAGCTAAACAAATTACTCATTTAAAGTAATAAGATGGGGACATGGAATTATTTGGATCTAACTTTATACTACTTGTACAATCTAATTAAAATGATGTCACAGTAGAAAAAAGTGATTGCTTAATGACATACAATTTTGTAAAGTTCCCTTTAATTACAACCACCTAAATGAAATAAAAATGGGCTAAGAAAAAAACATTCATACAACCGCTTAAATGAAAAAAAAAATGGGCTAAGAAAAAAACATTCATACAACCACTTAAATGAAATAAAAATGGGCTAAGAAAAAAACATTCAACCATCCATTTCATTGAAGCATATTTTCTGAAGTACAAACTGGATCTCATCTCAACTGAAGTCTGAAACTCTCAAAGAAATTAATATATAGATGATATATATATCTTTTTCGCGTAATTAGTTATATTTACGTATGTATGACGTGTATATTAGAGCATAGTTATATTTACGTATGTATGACGTGTATATTAGAGCGTAGTTATGACGTGTATATTAGAGCGTAGTTATATTTACGTATGTATGACGTGTATATTAGAGCGTGACGGGCCCAAGTGCCCAACTGTTTCCTAAGTTAATCAACCTGCGTCCAACAATGACGTGTATATATTAGTACTGATATAGTGATATATATATATTTGCGGTACGGTTATATATTTAGACCTAAAAAACAATCTTCCTCCGCCCAAACGGGTCCTTCCACGGAATGGGCCCCCCGTAATACCTGGACACCTTCGTCGGAAGATCAAGTCCATGATAAAATGCGAAAAACTCAGCCCTATCTGTAGAAGAAATGTTGGGTGTGGTCGGAGCAGATGAGGGACAATTGCTCTGTTAAAATATTATAAAAAGGAAAAGAAATACTCAACATTAAATACATGAATCATATATAAAAAAATAAAAATAGATATATATTCAGGAAAGAAAAAAAATAGAAAGGTTACCAAAAAGTTGATGAGCCGGAACTTCCTGTTGCTTTTCTTTTCAGACAAGGCCGACGCAACATGGGTACGAAGCTTGTTCGCCCTTACTGCAACGTCCACACCAGCACGGAATGTGTCCTCATCAAGGCTGATCTTCTCTCCACGAGTCCTAAACCATTTCATGCCGTTGGCAGCAAGTCGCCTAGCAACTCCCACAAACATCCTCTCTTTCTCTCTATTCTTAGATGGTGTCTATGGGAAGTGTTGTGTGATGCTTTGATCTCAAACCCCACCTTTATACAAATTTTTATTTCTTGACTCCAAAGAAATATACATACCATACCACTACAGCTGCCCAAGCCGTTGCGGTAAGGACATGCAGGCAATCATTCGTAGGCTACTAGGGCTGACGTATATTAGTACTACCCACCACAGTATAGGTGATTTTCTGAACCTCTCGTCCCCTCTCTCTCTCTCTCTATATATATATATATATAATGTACTCAGACATATATACCTCTACTGTGTACAGGACCCGGATCCTCTAGGATGGTCCCTCCCCTCCGCTTCTACGTGGCGTGCTGTAAGGATGCCATGTGGCATTTCAGAGAAAAATAAAATTTTAGTAAAAAGTGAAGCACGTGCATGATAGGAAGAAGGAGAAAGTTTTTGTAAATGGCGAGAATGCCCATTAAATTAATTTCATAAAATATCACTTATTCATTTATTTTTTTCATTAAACGTGTTTTCTTGTTAAGGACGACAAAGACAAGAGTTTACAAAATAAATAAATAAAATTATTTCAATGGTGAAAAAAAAAAGTATATGAAATTTATGCTATTATTTTATTTTTGTACTTGTCTTTTATATCTCATTTTTATTTTTATTTTTTTATAAAAAATTGCATCTCTATTACCTAATTATAATTCATTCCACATTTACAACCTAATATTAGTTTAATATTATCTATTTGTTTTTGTATTTATCTTTTATATTCTCATATTTTTAAAAAAATCAATTCTCTCTTTTTTTTATTTTTTTTTCTCTTCTCTAATTAGTAATGGATTAAAATATATAAATAAATTATTATTAGATCGTGTCAAATTTAATTTAATTTTACTGATAATAAAATAAATAGTTCATTTTGTGTTGAATTGTGTCAAATTTAATTTAATATATTATAATAAATAGGTTAAATGAATTATATGGGTTGACATGGATATCCTATGAATTGGGTTAGGGTGAAGCATATTTGATACGTATATTAACCAGGTCTTTTTTGACACGACACAATCTCAACCCGATACAAATGGACCACTCACACCAATTGTCAGCCCTGCTGCCCTGCTGCCAAGTATCCCTCTCAAAAATATAAGGCTAAGGGTAAGTTCGGAAAAAGATGGAAAGTTGTAATTGGATGGGCCCAGAATATTTCACTAGAATCATTTTTCATCTTTTTTTGAGCAGCGAATCATTACTCATTTTAGTGCTCACTATTTTGAACTTTAGAAGCTAGGGTCCACACAGGTCAATTTTTAAAATTGATAATCTTATAATTTTCTTTATTCCAACACCTCAAATTAATTTTATTTTTTACATGTGAATCATGTATTTGGTAGAATTACAAGGCTTCGTGTCGGGTGGGTGATGTTTGTGTTGAGTTGAGATCGTGTCGGATTGAGAATATATTGTGTCAAAAAAGATTTGATTAATATACGTGTCAAATATATATGTTCAACTCTAACTCAATTTACGGTGTAAAAAAAATAAACTCAACCCACAAGTTATTTGTGTCGACTCATATAATCCATTTAGTCTATTTATTATAATATATTAAGCTAAATTTGACACAATATAACACGAAACGAACTATTAATTTAACATATTATTAATAAAATTAAATTAAATTTGACACGATTCAGTAATAATTTATTTATATATTTCAACCAATGATCAATTAAAAAAGAGAAAAAAAAATAAATATAAATATAATCGTGTCAAACGTGTCGTGTTCGGATCAATCCTTATATTCTCATGTCAACCCTTATATAGCTTCATTTCTTTTATGGTCAACTTTATCTCTTTTAATTCATATCGTGTTCGTATAGAAACAGTCAATGAAATTGTCTCTGTAATATTAAAATATTAAAATTATTTGATAAATTTTTAGAAGAGTTTTTTAATTTTTGAAAAGCATTTAAAAGAAGAAAAAACTCTACCAAACAGGACCCTAACATCAAATTGAGAGTTAATAATACAGTGTTATCTTTATATATTGGATCAAATATTTTGAGGTTACATGCTCCATTGTTTAAAAAATCAACCAAAGTCGATGGTTCTTCGACTGAAATGTCGATACTTTTGCTCTCCCCTCTCTCACAATATATAATCTGAATATTTTCTTGATCCGAAAGCAAGAATGTTTTCCCTCACTCTTCCAGCTGCCAACATGAACCTTAGCCTTGTCCTTACCACTCAATCTCATGATTAGGTTTAGATCACCATATGTCTTTCTCGCTTTGTCATCTACTAGTACTACAAGGACATAAAGGTAACTTAACCGAGACAAAAAGCTGTTGCTCATCCGTTATCTGCACCCCGTGTCGCGCTCTCTTTCTCTCTCTATATATATATATACAGAGACATATATATATACCTTCTTCACTCACTCTCTCCAGTCTCCACAAGCCCTCCACCAACGATATTCTGCCAAGTGTTGGGCCCACCATCCTTTTCACATCAACGTGAATATTTCACTATTAAAATTTTATATTTCATTTACAATTATTATAAACTAAAGAAGAAATTAATTTTTTTTATCTCATAAAACTAAAGTTTAATCTAACTCAAAATATTATTCTTATTTGGATCAGAAATTTTTTATTACACTCGCACAATTATAATAATTTTTTAGACGATTATGTTTAGGGGTCTCGTGACTGCCGCACTCACACTATAATAATTTTTCAGGACAACACCAAAATGAAAGTTGTTTTTTATATATATATTTTTAATATTAATATTACTAATATTTTGTTAATAATATATTTTTTACTTTTATAATTTTTAAGCATATGAAACATTAGGTATAAAGGCTCTCAAATTTAATCTCGCCTAAAACCTCCAAATATTTTCGAAATTTCAGAGCCGTTCATAACAAGACCTCTATCCGTTTTCATATATATTAGTTTAGTGCCTAATGTATAGGTTGGTATTTCTAAACTTGTTAAAGTCTTAAGTTCAAGCTTCCTAATCCATATTTGGATCGAACTGGGCCGTAAATTGGGCCTAACGCTTCTGAAGGTCTGTTGATTGTTGGGCGGGGCCAAGCCCATCCGATAATGTAATAAGTAACCATGGAACTTCTTGTTACTGTCCTATTCTCTCCGAATAAAGAACCCAAAGACACCACCATTATGTCATGAAAATTGTGGGTTTTCACTAAATTTAAGTGACTTGTACGTAAAAAACCACCTCACCTTGAGTGAAGTATACATGTTGCTTCTTTTTTGCCTTTTTACTGTCTTGTACAAAATAGAAATAATATATATATTTTTTCTGAAATATATATTATTTTTCAAAAAATAGATATATATTTTAATATTCTTCTGGAACGTCCGTAGTTTATGTTTCTAACAGAAAGTCAGCTACCGTTTGCCCTTTGATGGTGGTTCGGGAGACATAGGTTATGTCATAAATTCTGAATTCTATTGCCCATTTGGATACTCTTTTTGATAATTTGGGCTTCACCATTATGGATCTAATCGGGGTTGCAGTTGGTACCACGATCGGATGTGCTTTAAAGTAATGCCGAAGACGTCGTTTTGCATTGATCAGTGATAGTACCATCTTTTCATGTTTGGAATAACGGGTTTTTGCATCAGCAAATGCTTTGTTGGTGTAGAAAACCGGCATCTGGTACCCCTTACCTTCCTTGATCAGAGCGGCGCTAGTAGATGTTGCAGATATGGCTAGATATAAGTGTAACGGCTCGTCTGCTTCCGGGGTTGCCAGTATGGGAGGCTTTGTCATGTAGCTCTTGATCTTTTTCAGGGCTTCTGATTGCTCTGGCCCCCAGACCTCTCCTTTAGCTTCTTTTATAGAATGAAAAAATGGTCGGCATCGATCAGTTAAGCGAGAGATGAAACGGTTGAGGGCTGCTACTCTCCCGGTTAGTACTTGGATCTCCTTCCAGGATTTTGGCTCTTCTGTTTCCATGAGAGCTTTGACTTGTGCTGGGCTCGCCTGTATTCCCGTCCGATTAACTATGTGTCCCAAAAAATGGGCTGAGGACACTCCGAAGGAACATTTGGATGGGTTGAGCTTTATCTTGTACTTTCTGAGGGTGTTAAACACCTGCTGCAAATCAGCCAGGTGGTCACTTTTCGCCTTACTTTTGACCACCGTGTCATCAATGTAGGCTTCTATGGCAGATCCCATCATGCCCTGAAAAACTTTGTTCACCAACCTCTGAAAGGTTGCACCTGCATTTTTTAATCCGAAAGGCATCACTGTGTAATAATATATACCTGATTCAGTGATGAATGCGGTCTTTTCTTCCTCATCTGGGTTCATTCGTATCTGGTTATATCCAGAGTACGCGTCTAAAAAACTCAAGCGCTCGAATCCTGCGGTGGCATCTACCATCTGATCGATCTTTGGTAAAGGAAAACAATCATTCGGGCATGCTCTGTTCAGATCAGTGAAGTCCACGCACACTCTCCATTTCCCATTCTTCTTCTGGACCACAACTACGTTTGCCATCCAGGAAGGATATTGCACTTCTTTAATGAATTTGGCTTGGAGAAGTCGATCAACTTCTTCAGTTATAATCTTGTTTCGATGGGCCCCCATGCGCCTTTGTTTCTGCCTGACGGGTTTTGTGTTGGGGTCCACGTTGAGGGAATGTTGGGCCAATGAAGAATCAATGTCAGGGGCATATCCATGTGGCCCCAAGCGAATACATCAACATTGGAGTGTAGGAGGGCTTCCAATTCTTCATTTTCTTGTATGTTGAGGTCAGAGCCAATGTAAGTCGTCCTTTCAGGGTGGTCGGGGTAAATCTGAACTTCTAGCAAAGGTTCAGTTGTTATAGATGACCCGCACCCTTATCCTGTAATTGTTATTGATGATCGGGTACTGCCTTGGATCATGAATCTCATTCCGGTTTTGTCCTCTTCCTCAGACCTTTCAAGGTGACGGCGTAACATTCTTTGGTTGTTACCTGATCTCCTCTGATGTCAATCACATCAATTTCGTTTGGATCGACGCATCGCATGAATTAATGCAAGGTGGAAGGGACTCCGTGCATCCGATGGATCTAGCCCCTGCCCATGAGGAAATTATATGAGGGTTTGACGGCTACCATCACAAAAGTTTTTCTGAGCATGCGTCTTGTTGCTGTTATTGGCAGCTGGATCTCTCCTTCTGGTTCCACTCTTTTGCCATCGAATCCTGCTATCAAGCTTCTGGAAGGGACTATCTCCTGGGGGTTAATCTCTAGCTTCTCAAAAGCCCACTTGGTGATTATGTTGGCTCTGCTTCCTGGGTCGATAATTACTCTCTTGATTAAGCAGTTTAAGACCATGAGGGAGATCACAAAGGGATCGTCATGTGTTGATTGAATGTTCCGCATATCTGCAGAAGAGAAAGTTATCTGTGCATCCTCTTTCGGGCTTCGAAACTCGCTGATTTCCCCAACCCTTCGCAGTCACTGGGCTTGACATATCTGGGATCTACAGGTATCCTCCACTTCTGATTGGCTTGGCCCTCCGTGAACCATGTGAATGACTTTTACGGGCTGACCCATTGTCCCCTTGACGAGCGTATGTGATGTTTGATCTGATCGGGTGTCCTATTTGGCAACGTATTCGGTCAATTCTCCTTTTGCTATCATGGCTTCTACTTGTCTTCTGAGACTTCTGCACTCGTTGGCGTGGTGTCCATACTCGTCGTGGAAGGCACAGTGCCTTGACATGTCCCTATGTTCCATTGGTTGTCTGATAGGTGGTGGTGACCGGAAGATCCCTTTACCTTTAGTCTCGTGATACAGTTTGGCCAGGCTAACCTTTAATGGAGTGATCTTGTATTCGAACCTTTGGCATTTCTCTAGGACTGGGGATGGTGCAGGAGAAGCGCCTGACCGCTTCCGATCTGGTGCCCGATCCTTAACTTTAGGTTCGGATACTCTTGCCTCTACGCTTGCAAAGGCTGCCCTTCTTTGGCGTATGGTCAGTTCTTCTTCTATTCGAAGATGCCCTTGTGCCCTATAATTGAGATCCTCGATGTCTGCTGATGGCCTCTTGACCAAAGACTGGTGAAACTTGGTTCCAGGAATCAAGGCCATCCTGAAGGCCTCGACGGCTGAGTGCTGATCACAATTATCAATCGAGGACATCTCGACATTAAATCGTGAGACAAAGCTTTTCAGGGATTCACCTTTTTCCTGGATCATGGTAAATAGAATGGAGATGGTATTTTTTTGTCTTTTATTACCGAAGTATTGGGCGATGAACAACTCACAGAGTTTGAGCCAGCTTCCAATAGATCGGGGTGGTTGCTTCCTGAACCATAACAGGGCTACTTCGGTCAAGCTGGTGGGAAAGACTTTGTAAAGTAAGGCTTCGTTTTCGTTGTAGACATTCATTTTTTTATAGACATGGTAGATGTGTTTCGTCGGATCTTTTGTGCCATCAAACAGGGTAAACTTCGGTAGCCTGAACCTCTCCGGGTAGGGCACGCTGGTGATCGCCAATGTGAATGGTATTTGTACGGCGTCGATGGATGCCTCAAAAGCCAGATCATTGGGGGTCTGAATATTTGGAATTTGATCATAATTTCCTCCAATTTTTTCATGGTCAGAGTTTCCTCGAGATTGTACATCCCGAGCACCTGTAGGGATGACTCTGCGTGTTCCTCTCAATTATTGTTAGACTTTGCGTGGTGGTTGTCTCTTTTTGATTGGTGGCCCGCAAATTGCTCCTGCTGGTTGGATTGTTCGCCATTATGGGCTTCTCGAGGGTTTTGCAGCAGGACCAGTTTTGCTACCAACTCGGCGTTCTGCCTTTCCAACTCGGCGATCCTATCCTTCAAGGCCCGCCTGATCGGATCTTCAGTTTACGAAGGTTGGCCTCCGTTCGGAGGTAACTCAAATTGTTGCGACGGGGTGATAACCGCCATTGATGATGTCAATCTAAGCTCCTAGTAGAGAGTGGGAAGTTGTCGAAAAAGATTTTAAGGACTAATTTCCCATGACGGGGCCAATTGTGTAGATGCGGAAAAATACACAACGAATTATGTTAAAAATTGAATCCTTTTATTTGTCATTTGGCCATGTATTTATATATAATTCAGTAGATGGGTTAGACTCATCTACCCAAGTTTATCAATCCCTTAAATCACGAGATTTTATAAACTCCTTTCTTTTTTGGGCTCTATCTTCCATAAGTGAGACAAATCCCTCACTTATGGATTACTCATTTTCTAGAGACTTCTATGAGTCAAACCCATCCGTCCTATGACCCATCAGTCCTATGACCCACCAGTCCTACGACCCATCAGTCCTATGACCCACTAGTCCTACGACTCATTAGTCCTATGGCCCATATAATTTTTGGCTATTACAAGTGCCCATTTGTGTCCCATATGAGATAAAAATGGGAAGTGAAAAGAGTTTAAACGAGTGAATGTTAACTTAATCCACTAACTTAAGTTTTTGGGTAGGATCGCGAAACATTCATTCGTTACAATTGATATCAGAGCGAGATCCAATCTTTCATCTGGTGTCTCCTCCCACATCGGATAAAAATGAGAAATAACAAGGGTTTAAATGGGTGGATGTTGTGCTAACCCATTTGCTTAATGTCACTAATCAACTTTCCTACCTCTAAGTGGTCTTGAATTCCTATAAAAAAAAAGAAAAAAAGAAAAATATTGAGCATAAAATTTGAACTAAATGGCGTACACCTCTTGCCGCTTTCGTCTGCGTCAATTTGTCTACACAAAAACTCTCTAGCCAACTCCACCGAACGGAACTTAAAGAGGGGTCTGAGCCGACTGGGCCGGCCGACTTCGGGGTGGGGTCGAGGACGCTGAGCTACGAGGACTACTATGCGGAGGTGAGGATGAGGTATGTGATGGGTGAGTTCAGATGATGATTCAGTTGCAGTGTAAGGCTCTGGTTCAGAAATTCAAGGTCAATTCCATGGTTTGTGGGCTTGCAGGGACTATTTCACTGCAATTCGTCGCAATGACTAGGGTTTTCGACGATAATTGGGCGGACGAGGCGTTTCACGATTCCGAATCACAGAACAGAGAGAAGGTAATGCCATTGATTTCTATATCTGTTTGTTTTACAGTATGTGACTGTCACTATAAGAATGTTTGTATGTGTTGTATTGTTTTATCAGTAGTAGTAGTGGAAAATTGAAGTGTATATGCAAGTACAAAGCAGTGCGTGCTTGAGTGAAAGGCACAATAGAAAATGCAAAAATAAAAATAAAATTATTACTGAAGCATTCATATTTCATGATAAAAGTGCAAATGTTGTCAAATACGCACGCACACAAGAGGCGCAAGTCTTGCACCTCGAGGAGCTTTGAGCCTAGGAGCATGCTTAGGCGGGCCATTAACAACACTTGTGCGAAGAAGCTCAACTTTTAGGTATTTCCATTGGTTCCTGTATCTGTATTACATAATGTGACCGTCCCTATATGAATTGTATTGTTGGATGAGGCCTAGACATTTGATAGAAAAATTGATTTGGATATGGAACTATACTTCCAAATTACTCTGGTAATACAAACACCCACAACTAGGAAGCTTCATTTTAGGTATTGGCATTGACTCGGGGATCTATTTTGCAGTATGTAACCATCAAATACGCATGTATGTATGTTTTGTATTGTTGTATGAGGATTATACGTTATATGTGCAACTATAATTTCCAAAAAACATAGTCTGGTAAGTGGTAATACAAACACCCACATACAAGGAAGCTCCATTTTAGGTGTTTCCATTGTTCCTTGAGCTGTCTTACAGTAGGTGACTGTCAATATGTCATGCATGTGTGTTGTTATTGCTGTTGAGGACTATATATTTGTAAAATACTAAAGCATATATGCAATTATAATTTCCAAATACATACTCTGGGAATACAAACGCCCCATGCAGGAAAAAGCTCCATTTCAGGGTAATGTTAGCTTGAGGAAGTATAAGATAGTCCAAGCTTTACCTTTAGTTCAATAAGTATTTGAGGAGTATTATTTTCCGATGCACATATTTGAAGAACAAAAAAAGCTTATGATTATGTTTGCCCTTTCGCTGTGCTTCAATTTCCATGAATTTCTCACCATGGCTTGTCAAACATTATGTTTTGTATATATATTCTTTACAAAGATATTGTACACATATATAGAGAGATTAACAACCCTATTCTTGGCTATACAGATGTTAGGGCTATAATCATGGGATTTTATATTTATTATTATTCCTATAATCACTCTGATTTGTCTCTTAATTGACAATTCACGCCAACACTCCCCTTCAAGTAGAAGCATCCATATCTTCAATGCGCAACTTGTCAAGTGAGTTGTAGAAATCCTTGCTTGATACAGCCTTTGTAAGAATATCCGCTAGTTGGTCTTCAGACTTCACGAATGGAAACTGAATTATTTTAGCCTCAAGATTTTCTTTGATAAAGTGTCTGTCAATCTCCACGTGTTTGGTATGATCATGCTGGATAGGATTGTGAGCAATAGCGATAGTTGCTTTGTTATCGCAAAAGAGATCCATCTCGGAGGTAGGAGCAAACCCAATTTCAGTTAGAAGTCTTTTGAGCCACAGGAGTTCACAAAGTCCCTCAGTTATTCCACGGAATTCTGCTTCAGCACTTGATAATGCCACCACCTTTTTCTTCTTACTTCTCTATGCAACAAGATTCCCCCCAACAAACATGAAGTAGCCTAAGGTGGATCTTATGTCTGTGGCGTTCCTCGCCCAATCTGCGTCTATAAAACCATTAACTCTGAGATGGTTATTTTTCGAGAACATAAGCCCTTTTTCCGGAGAGGATTTTAAGTATCATAAAATCCGGATAACTGCTTCCATATGATCCTTACTAGGTTGGTGCATGAATTGACTTACTACACTCACTGCGTAAGCAATATCAGGACGGGTATGTGAGAGGTAAATAAGTTTACCAACTAATCTCTGGTACATTCCTTTGTCCGTTGGTATTTGGCTTGGATAGTTTTCGAGCTTGTGGTTCTGAGTGATTGGGGTGTCCGCTGGCTTACAATCCAACATTCCAACCTCACACAATAAATCTAATATATATTTTCGCTGGGAAATAAATATACCTCGCCTTGATCTAGCAACCTTTATTCCCAGTAAATATTTAAGTCCTCTTAGATTTTTCATTTCGAACTCGGTCGCCAATTATTTTTGAAGCTTAGCTATTTCCTCCGTATCATCCCCTGTGATGATGATATCATCGACATATATAATTAAAGTTGTTACCTTGCCCCGTTGATGCTTCAGAAATAATGTATGATCTGAATTACTTTGGCGGAAGCCATACTTCTTCATTGCTAGACTAAATCGCCCAAACCATGCTCGAGGTGATTTGTTATAGACCATACAATGCTCGCTGCAATTTGCACACAACTTCAGCTTTTTATGATGCTATATAGCCAGGAGGAGTATCCATGTAGACTTCCTCTTCAAGGTCACTATGGAGAAATGCGTTCTTTACATCGAACTGATGCAATGGCCAGTCCAAGTTGGCGGCTAGAGATAATATAACCGGATGACCTTGACTATATTTAACTTGGCTACCGGCGAAAAGGTTTCTTGATAATCTACGCCATATGTATGAGTGTATCCCTTCGCAACTAGCCTTGCCTTGTATCGTTCTATAGATCCATCTGCCTTGTGCTTAACAAAGAAGACCCACTTGCACCCTACTGTTTTCTTTCCTTTGGGCAATGGAACCAAGGTCCATGTTTGATTATTTAGTTGTGCCCCCATTTCTTCCTCTATTGCCTGAGTCCACTTGGGATCCGCTAATGTTTCCTGAACTGTAGTGGTAATATGATATGTGGAAAGCTCATGTGCGAATGTCTTGAGAGGTTCATGTAGCTTTCTGGTGGAAACATAGTTGACAATTGGATACCTCGACCTTCTTTCCTCAATGTCCGGAGAGTATTTGTTTGGTGGCTTGCCACAGTTATGCCTGAAAGGTAAGGTATACCTAGCAGAAGTATCTATGTTATTCATAAAAGAAGGCGTAGTTAAATTGCTTACCTCAGGAATATTCTCAGGAGATGGGTCTGCAGGCACCGAGAGATGGGGGGATTCTGGTTCTTCTCCTAATGGTGTGTGCTCAATTGCCGAAGGCCCTCTAGATTCAGAGGATGTATCTGTTGATTCCTCACCAATTATTGGTGTGTCATTATGATATTCAAGCCAGTCAAAACTCAGTCAATTCAACTCTTCATCTAATATCTCCCCCTAAAGAGAAGAAGTGGATGCCGAAGGAGGATAAAACAGTCCAGACTCCAAAAAGGTAACATCCATCGTCACATAGGTACACTTGGTAGTAGGATCATAGCCTAAGAAGAGAGATCGAAGGGCACATGGGTCAAGTTTGGTGCGTTGGTTCTTAGGGAGGTGCACATACGCCACACACCCAAATATGCAAGGTAGAGAGACCGAGGTTGATAGGGACTGTAGTAGAGCCTTAAAGTTTAAGATTTTGGAAGGAAGACGGTTGATTAAATGCACGACAGTGGTAACAACATCGGGCCAAAGGTGTGTGGGGACATGAACACTTAGGAGGAGAGCTCGGGCAGTCTCAAGAATATGCCGATTCTTCCGTTCAACGACCCCATTTTGCTAAGGAGTCTGGGGACATGAGATTTCGTGGATAAGACCATGTTGTTGAAAATAGGAATGAAAATGGTGATTAACATATTCGCCACCATTGTCGGAGCGGAGAATTCGGATCTGAGCAGAGAACTGGGTCTGAACCATAACATGAAATGATTGAAAGACACGAAACATTTCATCCCTATGTTTCATCAAATATAGCAAGGTCATCAGGGTGTAATCATCAACAAATAACACAAACCAACGTACACCAGAGACAGTAGATACAGGAGAGGGTCCCCATACATCATAATGAATTAAAGAAAAAGGTGTATCACTTTTATTCATGCGTAAAGGATAAGGAACACGGTGACTTTTAGCTAAAATACAAATATCACAATGAAATTCAGAAGTCTCCATGTTGGAAAATAAATCAGGAAACAAATGTCGTTAAGTACCCAAATGACGGATGTCCCAAACGGCGATGCCACAACTAAATCTGTCTAGCCTTGGAACCAAGTGAAAAAGACACATGATGCGCACGGCCCAAACTGAAATCTTCCATATAGTACAATAACCCCCCTTTTAGTACCACGCCCAATTATCTCCTTGGTGAGAATATCCCGAATAAGACAAAAATCAGAAAACATTTGTATCACACAATTTAAATATGTAATAACTTGGCTAACAGATAATAACTTATGGGATAAAGAGGGAACAAGTAGAGTGTTGGATAAATAAAGAAAGGGTGATGGGGTCACAGATCCAACCCCTGTGACGGGTGAGATCATTCCATTAGCATTCGCAATGCTGGTGCGCTTTGGAGGTGAGTGACGGGAGAAATCCGCGGAATCAAAAGTCATATGATTCGTGGCCCCAGAGTCGAGGAGCCAATCACTACGATCCACATCGTGGTGATGACTAAATAAGGCATGACAGAGGTTACCTGGATCCACATGAGAAAGGTCCAGTTTAGGTGTTGCGGTGGCCATGATGAGAGAGAGGTAAGGTTCGACTACTGCCACAACAGCCTTTCCCGTGCTTTCACTCGTGCCCGCGGTATCTCGTTTTTTCCGGGCTTGGAGCTCGTGCCACCAATTTGGGTACCCATGCAACTGAAAGCAGTTTTCACGTGTGTGCTTCATATTGCCACAATGAGAGCATTTGAGACCATCGGATAAGGTACAGGACTTGGAGGAAGATTTCCCAGTATGCTGAGAAGCCAATCCAGAGAAACCGGCCGATCCAAGCTTGAGGCCTCTTGAAACAAGCACCGCCCTTGGAGGTAGTTCGTGGTCACCAACGTTCATCACCGCCTGGCGAAGGGCCTCCCTGCGGACATGGGCATACACTTGCTCCACGGTGGGAAACGGGTGCTTTTTCGAAATATATATTTTTTCTGAAATATATATTATTTTTCAAAAAATAGATATATATTTTAATATTCTTCTGGAACGTCCGTAGTTTATGTTTCTAACAGAAAGTCAGCTACCGTTTGCCTTTTGATGGTGGTTCGGGAGACATAGGTTATGTCATAAATTCTGAATTCTATTGCCCATTTGGATACTCTTTTTGATAATTTGGACTTCACCATTATGGATCTAATCGGGGTTGCAGTTGGTACCACGATCGGATGTGTTTTAAAGTAATGCCGAAGACGTCGTTTTGCATTGATCAGTGATAGTACCATCTTTTCATGTTTGGAATAACGGGTTTCTGCATCAGCAAATGCTTTGTTGGTGTAGAAAACCGGCATCTGGTACCCCTTACCTTCCTTGATCAGAGCGGCGCTAGTAGATGTTGCAGATATGGCTAGATATAAGTGTAATGGCTCGTCTGCTTCCGGGGTTGCCAGTATGGGAGGCTTTGTCATGTAGCTCTTGAGCTTTTTCAGGGCTTCTGATTGCTCTGGCCCCCAGACCTCTCCTTTAGCTTCTTTTATAGAATGAAAAAATGGTCGGCATCGATCAGTTAAGCGAGAGATGAAATGGTTGAGGGCTGCTACTCTCCCGGTTAGTACTTGGATCTCCTTCCAGGATTTTGGCTCTTCTGTTTCCATGAGAGCTTTGACTTGTGCTGGGCTCGCCTGTATTCCCGTCCGATTAACTATGTGTCCCAAAAACTGGGCTGATGGTGTGTTTTAAAATATTACTCGCAAGTGCACGAATCAATTGTAATTTAGGTTATGCAAGAACGAGGTCGAACCCAAGGGAATGCTTTAAAGAGAACTTAATTAAACTCAAATTAATCTAAAACTAACCTAGTTTCTCAAATTTTGTTTGTTGAAGCGATTTTTATACTAAACATGCAATATAGAAATACAAATAATTAAAGTGAGAATAATAGGGAGAAAATACTAAGGTATCGGAATTCACCACCACTAATCCATAAACTTCTAATTATTCCTTTATCAATTCCAATTTTAGAGTAGTAATTTAGAAATCAATCTTATTACTTTCTCAATATTTAACAATAACGCACTAATGAAATATATTTTCAAGAAATAGATTTTCCTTCGCTTTAAAGTGTAAAATTCTAAGCATCCTATGTATGCAATTTAATGGATCACATAAGATCAAAGATTTTTACTTATAAACTCATCAAATCCAAGCTTGATTAATTGTGATAAGAATTCTTAACTACTATAAATACATGATATTTATAGTGAAAGGAATTTAAAACAATTAATACTATGAAACGAAAATCATAAGCATTTAAACCATACACATGGAAATTGATAAAAGACTAAAAGGAATTTATTTCATAAATGGTGGTTTCATCCTCAACCTTAGTTGAGGATTTAGTTACACATGCTTAAAAAGAAAATAACAAAGTAAGAACAATAAAACCCGGAATTGAAGATGAATTCTTCTCCTCTTTGGTGTCCTTCTTGCTCTCCTCCTTCTTCTTCTTCCTCTTTCATTTTTTCTTCCTCTTCAAGATGTATCCATATTTATAGAGAAATATTGGAATCAAATTACAACTTGTAAAGAGAAATGAAATATTCTTTTCTTTTCTTTTTAATCACTTTCCATCACATTTTGTTCTTTTTCCATGTGCATTTGAATCATCCAACTTTCATCCATGTGCATTTGATTCATCCAACTTTCATCCATGTGCATTTGATTCATTTCTCACTTTACACCTTATAAATGAAAGACATAAATGTAGATGTAATTTAATGACATTGAAAATGATTTATTCAACAATTTTATTATATAAATTAAGTTTTATGCATTTATCATTATTACACTTCTAAATTAATTAAAATAAATAGTTTTACATACTAACAAATATACATTTGGGGATAAAATATGTATGTAAAATGGACTTATCAGCTGAGGACACTCCGAAGGAACATTTGGATGGGTTGAGCTTTATCTTGTACTTTCTGAGGGTGTTAAACACCTGCTGCAAATCAGCCAGGTGGTCACTTTTCGCCTTACTTTTGACCACCGTGTCATCAATGTAGGCTTCTATGGCAGATCCCATCATGCCCTGAAAAACTTTGTTCACCAACCTCTGAAAGGTTGCACCTGCATTTTTTAATCCGAAAGGCATAACTGTGTAATAATATATACCTGATTCAGTGATGAATGCGGTCTTTTCTTCCTCATTTGGGTTCATTCGTATCTGGTTATATCCAGAGTACGCGTCTAAAAAACTCAAGCGCTCGAATCCTGCGGTGGCATCTACCATCTGATCGATCTTTGGTAAAGGAAAACAATCATTCGGGCATGCTCTGTTCAGATCAGTGAAGTCCACGCACACTCTCCATTTCCCATTCTTCTTCTGGACCACAACTACGTTTGCCATCCAGGAAGGATATTGCACTTCTTTAATGAATTTGGCTTGGAGAAGTCGATCAACTTCTTCAGTTATAATCTTGTTTCGATGGGCCCCC
This sequence comes from Cornus suecica, assembly GCA_963922005.1. Taxonomy (NCBI): domain Eukaryota; kingdom Viridiplantae; phylum Streptophyta; class Magnoliopsida; order Cornales; family Cornaceae; genus Cornus; species Cornus suecica. Next base: position 5,152,670 of record OY998246.1, read on the forward strand.
ATGCGCCTTTGTTTCTGCCTGACGGGTTTTGTGTTGGGGTCCACGTTGAGGGAATGTTGGGCCAATGAAGAATCAATGTCGGGGGCATATCCATGTGGCCCCAAGCGAATACATCAACATTGGAGCGTAGGAGGGCTTCCAATTCTTCATTTTCTTGTATGTTGAGGTCAGAGCCAATGTAAGTCGTCCTTTCAGGGTGGTCGGGGTAAATCTGAACTTCTAGCAAAGGTTCAGTTGTTATAGATGACCCCGCACCCTTATCCTGTAATTGTTATTGATGATCGGGTACTGCCTTGGATCATGAATCTCATTCCGGTTTTGTCCTCTTCCTCAGACCTTTCAAGGTGACGGCGTAACATTCTTTGGTTGTTACCTGATCTCCTCTGATGTCAATCACATCAATTCCGTTTGGATCGACGCATCGCATGAATTAATGCAAGGTGGAAGGGACTCCGTGCATCCGATGGATCTAGCCCCTGCCCATGAGGAAATTATATGAGGGTTTGACGGCTACCATCACAAAAGTTTTTCTGAGCATGCGTCTTGTTGCTGTTATTGGCAGCTGGATCTCTCCTTCTGGTTCCACTCTTTTGCCATCGAATCCTCCTATCAAGCTTCTGGAGGGACTATCTCCTGGGGGTTAATCTCTAGCTTCTCAAAATCCCACTTGGTGATTATGTTGGCTCTGCTTCCTGGGTCGATAATTACTCTCTTGATTAAGCAGTTTAAGACCATGAGGGAGATCATAAAGGGATCGTCATGTGTTGAGTGAATGTTCCGCATATCTGCAGAAGAGAAAGTTATCTGTGCATCCTCTTTCGGGCTTCGAAACTCGCTGATTTCCCCAACCCTTCGCAGTCGCTGGGCTTGACATATCTGGGATCTACAGGTATCCTCCACTTCTGATTGGCTTGGCCCTCCGTGAACCATGTGAATGACTTTTACGGGCTGACCCATTGTCCCCTTGACGAGCGTATGTGATGTTTGATCTGATCGGGTGTCCTATTTGGCAACGTATTCGGTCAATTTTCCTTTTGCTATCATGGCTTCTACTTGTCTTCTGAGACTTCTGCACTCGTTGGCGTGGTGTCCATACTCGTTGTGGAAGGCACAGTGCCTTGACATGTCCCTATGTTCCATTGGTTGTCTGATAGGTGGTGGTGACCGGAAGATCCCTTTACCTTTAGTCTCGTGATACAGTTTGGCCAGGCTAACCTTTAATGGAGTGATCTTGTATTCGAACCTTTGGCATTTCTCTAGGACTGGGGATGGTGCATGAGAAGCGCCTGACCGCTTCCGATCTGGTGCCCGATCCTTAACTTTAGGTTCGGATACTCTTGCCTCTACGCTTGCAAAGGCTGCCCTTCTTTGGCGTATGGTTAGTTCTTCTTCTATTCGAAGATGCCCTTGTGCCCTATAATTGAGATCCTCGATGTCTGCTGATGGCCTCTTGACCAAAGACTGGTGAAACTTGGTTCCAGGAATCAAGGCCATCCTGAAGGCCTCGACGGCTGAGTGCTGATCACAATTATCAATCGAGGACATCTCGACATTAAATCGTGAGACAAAGCTTTTCAGGGATTCACCTTTTTCCTGGATCATGGTAAATAGAATGGAGATGGTATTTTTTTGTCTTTTATTACCGAAGTATTGGGCGATGAACAACTCACAGAGTTTGAGCCAGCTTCCAATAGATCGGGGTGGTTGCTTCCTGAACCATAACAGGGCTACTTCGGTCAAGCTGGTGGGAAAGACTTTGTAAAGTAAGGCTTCGTTTTCGTTGTAGACATTCATTTTTTTATAGACATGGTAGATGTGTTTCGTCGGATCTTTTGTGCCATCAAACAGGGTAAACTTCGGTAGCCTGAACCTCTCCGGGTAGGGCACGCTGGTGATCGCCAATGTGAATGGTATTTGTACGGCGTCGATGGATGCCTCAAAAGCCAGATCATTGGGGGTCTGAATATTTGGAATTTGATCATAATTTCCTCCAATTTTTTCATGGTCAGAGTTTCCTCGAGATTGTACATCCCGAGCACCTGTAGGGATGACTCTGCGTGTTCCTCTCAATTATTGTTAGACTTTGCGTGGTGGTTGTCTCTTTTTGATTGGTGGCCCGCAAATTGCTCCTGCTGGTTGGATTGTTCGCCATTATGGGCTTCTCGAGGGTTTTGCAGCAGGACCAGTTTTGCTACCAACTCGGCGTTCTGCCTTTCCAACTCGGCGATCCTATCCTTCAAGGCCCGCCTGATCGGATCTTCAGTTTACGAAGGTTGGCCTCCGTTCGGAGGTAACTCAAATTGTTGCGACGGGGTGATAACCGCCATTGATGATGTCAATCTAAGCTCCTAGTAGAGAGTGGGAAGTTGTCGAAAAAGATTTTAAGGACTAATTTCCCATGACGGGGCCAATTGTGTAGATGCGGAAAAATACACAACGAATTATGTTAAAAATTGAATCCTTTTATTTGTCATTTGGCCATGTATTTATATATAATTCAGTAGATGGGTTAGACTCATCTACCCAAGTTTATCAATCCCTTAAATCACGAGATTTTATAAACTCCTTTCTTTTTTGGGCTCTATCTTCCATAAGTGAGACAAATCCCTCACTTATGGATTACTCATTTTCTAGAGACTTCTATGAGTCAAACCCATCCGTCCTATGACCCATCAGTCCTATGACCCACCAGTCCTACGACCCATCAGTCCTATGACCCACTAGTCCTACGACTCATTAGTCCTATGGCCCATATAATTTTTGGCTATTACAAGTGCCCATTTGTGTCCCATATGAGATAAAAATGGGAAGTGAAAAGAGTTTAAACGAGTGAATGTTAACTTAATCCACTAACTTAAGTTTTTGGGTAGGATCGCGAAACATTCATTCGTTACAATTGATATCAGAGCGAGATCCAATCTTTCATCTGGTGTCTCCTCCCACATCGGATAAAAATGAGAAATAACAAGGGTTTAAATGGGTGGATGTTGTGCTAACCCATTTGCTTAATGTCACTAATCAACTTTCCTACCTCTAAGTGGTCTTGAATTCCTATAAAAAAAAAAGAAAAAAAGAAAAATATTGAGCATAAAATTTGAACTAAATGACGTACACCTCTTGCCGCTTTCGTCTGCGTCAATTTGTCTACACAAAAACTCTCTAGCCAACTCCACCGAACGGAACTTAAAGAGGGGTCTGAGCCGACTGGGCCGGCCGACTTCGGGGTGGGGTCGAGGACGCTGAGCTACGAGGACTACTATGCGGAGGTGAGGATGAGGTATGTGATGGGTGAGTTCAGATGATGATTCAGTTGCAGTGTAAGGCTCTGGTTCAGAAATTCAAGGTCAATTCCATGGTTTGTGGGCTTGCAGGGACTATTTCACTGCAATTCGTCGCAATGACTAGGGTTTTCGACGATAATTGGGCGGACGAGGCGTTTCACGATTCCGAATCACAGAACAGAGAGAAGGTAATGCCATTGATTTCTATATCTGTTTGTTTTACAGTATGTGACTGTCACTATAAGAATGTTTGTATGTGTTGTATTGTTTTATCAGTAGTAGTAGTGGAAAATTGAAGTGTATATGCAAGTACAAAGCAGTGCGTGCTTGAGTGAAAGGCACAATAGAAAATGCAAAAATAAAAATAAAATTATTACTGAAGCATTCATATTTCATGATAAAAGTGCAAATGTTGTCAAATACGCACGCACACAAGAGGCGCAAGTCTTGCACCTCGAGGAGCTTTGAGCCTAGGAGCATGCTTAGGCGGGCCATTAACAACACTTGTGCGAAGAAGCTCAACTTTTAGGTATTTCCATTGGTTCCTGTATCTGTATTACAGAATGTGACCGTCCCTATATGAATTGTATTGTTGGATGAGGCCTAGACATTTGATAGAAAAATTGATTTGGATATGGAACTATACTTCCAAATTACTCTGGTAATACAAACACCCACAACTAGGAAGCTTCATTTTAGGTATTGGCATTGACTCGGGGATCTATTTTGCAGTATGTAACCATCAAATACGCATGTATGTATGTTTTGTATTGTTGTATGAGGATTATACGTTATATGTGCAACTATAATTTCCAAAAAACATAGTCTGGTAAGTGGTAATACAAACACCCACATACAAGGAAGCTCCATTTTAGGTGTTTCCATTGTTCCTTGAGCTGTCTTACAGTAGGTGACTGTCAATATGTCATGCATGTGTGTTGTTATTGCTGTTGAGGACTATATATTTGTAAAATACTAAAGCATATATGCAATTATAATTTCCAAATACATACTCTGGGAATACAAACGCCCCATGCAGGAAAAAGCTCCATTTCAGGGTAATGTTAGCTTGAGGAAGTATAAGATAGTCCAAGCTTTACCTTTAGTTCAATAAGTATTTGAGGAGTATTATTTTCCGATGCACATATTTGAAGAACAAAAAAAACTTATGATTATGTTTGCCCTTTCGCTGTGCTTCAATTTCCATGAATTTCTCACCATGGCTTGTCAAACATTATGTTTTGTATGTATATTCTTTACAAAGATATTGTACACATATATAGAGAGATTAACAACCCTATTCTTGGCTATACAGATGTTAGGGCTATAATCATGGGATTTTATATTTATTATTATTCCTATAATCACTCTGATTTGTCTCTTAATTGACAATTCACGCCAACACTCCCCTTCAAGTAGAAGCATCCATATCTTCAATGCGCAACTTGTCAAGTGAATTGTAGAAATCCTTGCTTGATACAACCTTTGTAAGAATATCCGCTAGTTGGTCTTCAGACTTCACGAATGGAAACTGAATTATTTTAGCGTCAAGATTTTCTTTGATAAAGTGTCTGTCAATCTCCACGTGTTTGGTATGATCATGCTGGATAGGATTGTGAGCAATAGCGATAGTTGCTTTGTTATCGCAAAAGAGATCCATCTCGGAGGTAGGAGCAAACCCAATTTCAGTTAGAAGTCTTTTGAGCCACAGGAGTTCACAAAGTCCCTCAGTTATTCCACGGAATTCTGCTTTAGCACTTGATAATGCCACCACCTTTTTCTTCTTACTTCTCTATGCAACAAGATTCCCCCCAACAAACATGAAGTAGCCTAAGGTGGATCTTCTGTCTGTGGCGTTCCTCGCCCAATCTGCGTCTGTAAAACCATTAACTCTGAGATGGTTATTTTTCGAGAACATAAGCCCTTTTTCCGGAGAGGATTTTAAGTATCATAAAATCCGGATAACTGCTTCCATATGATCCTTACTAGGTTGGTGCATGAATTGACTTACTACACTCACTGCGTAAGCAATATCAGGACGGGTATGTGAGAGGTAAATAAGTTTATCAACTAATCTCTGGTACATTCCTTTGTCCGTTGGTATTTGGCTTGGATAGTTTTCGAGCTTGTGGTTCTGAGTGATTGGGGTGTCTGCTGGCTTACAATCCAACATTCCAACCTCACACAATAAATCTAATATATATTTTCGCTGGGAAAGAAATATACCTCGCCTTGATCTAGCAACCTTTATTCCCAGTAAATATTTAAGTCCTCTTAGATTTTTCATTTCGAACTCGGTCGCCAATTATTTCTGAAGCTTAGCTATTTCCTCCGTATCATCCCCTGTGATGATGATATCATCGACATATATAATTAAAGTTGTTACCTTGCCCCGTTGATGCTTTAGAAATAATGTATGATCTGAATTACTTTGGCGGAAGCCATACTTCTTCATTGCTAGACTAAACTGCCCAAACCATGCTCGAGGTGATTGTTATAGACCATACAATGCTCGCTGCAATTTGCACACAACTTCAGCTTTTTATGATGCTATATAGCCAGGAGGAGTATCCATGTAGACTTCCTCTTCAAGGTCACTATGGAGAAATGCGTTCTTTACATCGAACTGATGCAATGGCCAGTCCAAGTTGGCGGCTAGAGATAATATGACCGGATGACCCTGACTATATTTAACTTGGCTACCGGCGAAAAGGTTTCTTGATAATCTACGCCATATGTATGAGTGTATCCCTTCGCAACTAGCCTTGCCTTGTATCGTTCTATAGATCCATCTGCCTTGTGTTTAACAAAGAAGACCCACTTGCACCCTACTGTTTTATTTCCTTTGGGCAATGGAACCAAGGTCCATGTTTGATTATTTAGTAGTGCCCCCATTTCTTCCTCTATTGCCTGAGTCCACTTGGGATCCGCTAATGTTTCCTGAACTGTAGTGGTAATATGATATGTGGAAAGCTCATGTGCGAATGTCTTGAGAGGTTCATGTAGCTTTCTGGTGGAAACATAGTTGACAATTGGATACCTCGACCTTCTTTCCTCAATGTCCGGAGAGTATTTGTTTGGTGGCTTGCCACAGTTATGCCTGAAAGGTAAGGTATACCTAGCAGAAGTATCTATGTTATTCATAAAAGAAGGCGTAGTTAAATTGCTTACCTCAGGAATATTCTCAGGAGATGGGTCTACAGGCACTGAGAGATGGGGGGATTCTGGTTCTTCTCCTAATGGTGTGTGCTCAATTGCCGAAGGCCCTCTAGATTCAGAGGATGTATCTGTTGATTCCTCACCAATTATTGGTGTGTCATTATGATATTCAAGCCAGTCAAAACTCAGTCAATTCAACTCTTCATCTAATATCTCCCCCTAAAGAGAAGAAGTGGATGCCGAAGGAGGATAAAACAGTCCAGACTCCAAAAAGGTGACATCCATCGTCACATAGGTACACTTGGTAGTAGGATCATAGCCTAAGAAGAGAGATCGAAGGGCACATGGGTCAAGTTTGGTGCGTTGGTTCTTAGGGAGGTGCACATACGCCACACACCCAAATATGCAAGGTAGAGAGACCGAGGTTGATAGGGACTGTAGTAGAGCCTTAAAGTTTAAGATTTTGGAAGGAAGACGGTTGATTAAATGCACGACAGTGGTAACAACATCGGGCCAAAGGTGTGTGGGGACATGAACACTTAGGAGGAGAGCTCGGGCAGTCTCAAGAATATGCCGATTCTTCCGTTCAACGACCCCATTTTGCTAAGGAGTCTGGGGACATGAGATTTCGTGGATAAGACCATGTTGTTGAAAATAGGAATGAAAATGGTGATTAACATATTCGCCACCATTGTCGGAGCGGAGAATTCGGATCTGAGCAGAGAACTGGGTCTGAACCATAACATGAAATGATTGAAAGACACGAAACATTTCATCCCTATGTTTCATCAAATATAGCAAGGTCATCAGGGTGTAATCATCAACAAATAACACAAACCAACGTACACCAGAGACAGTAGATACAGGAGAGGGTCCCCATACATCATAATGAATTAAAGAAAAAGGTGTATCACTTTTATTCATGCGTAAAGGATAAGGAACACGGTGACTTTTAGCTAAAATACAAATATCACAATGAAATTCAGAAGTCTCCATGTTGGAAAATAAATCAGGAAACAAATGTCGTAAGTACCCAAATGACGGATGTCCCAAACGGCGATGCCACAACTAAATCTGTCTAGCCTTGGAACCAAGTGAAAAAGACACATGATGCGCACGGCCCAAACTGAAATCTTCCATATAGTACAATCACCCCCCTCTTAGTACCACGCCCAATTATCTCCTTGGTGAGAATATCCTGAATAAGACAAAAATCAGAAAACATTTGTATCACACAATTTAAATATGTAATAACTTGGCTAACAGATAATAACTTATGGGATAAAGAGGGAACAAGTAGAGTGTTGGATAAATAAAGAGAGGGTGATGGGGTCACGGATCCAACCCCTGTGACGGGTGAGATCATTCCATTAGCATTCGCAATGCTGGTGCGCTTTGGAGGTGAGTGACGGGAGAAATCCGCGGAATCAAAAGTCATATGATTCGTGGCCCCAGAGTCGAGGAGCCAATCACTACGATCCACATCGTGGTGATGACTAAATAAGGCATGACAGAGGTTACCTGGATCCACATGAGAAAGGTCCAGTTTAGGTGTTGCGGTGGCCATGATGAGAGAGAGGTAAGGTTCGACTACTGCCACAACAGCCTTTCCCGTGCTTTCACCCGTGCCCGCGGTATCTCGTTTTTTCCGGGCTTGGAGCTCGTGCCACCAATTTGGGTACCCATGCAACTGAAAGCAGTTTTCACGTGTGTGCTTCATATTGCCACAATGAGAGCATTTGAGACCATCGGATAAGGTACAGGACTTGGAGGAAGATTTCCCAGTATGCTGAGAAGCCGATCCAGAGAAACCGGCCGATCCAAGCTTGAGGCCTCTTGAAACAAGCACCGCCCTTGGAGGTAGTTCGTGGTCACCAACGTTCATCACCGCCTGGCGAAGGGCCTCCCTGCGGACATGGGCATACACTTGCTCCACGGTGGGAAACGGGTGCTTTTGCAACACATCGCTGCGAATATTGTCCAACTTGGCGTCAAGACCATCCAAGAATACATAGACCCGTTCTTCTTGGAGGAGATTATTATAGCGTTGAATATCGGCAGGGCACTCCATCGGATTGGGACGTCGAAAATCAATCTCACGCCATAGGCCTTGCAAGTCTATGTAGTATTTTTCCAGGGAGCCACCCGCTTGACGAAGACGAGAGACGTGGTGCCGGAGATCATAGACTTGAGAGGTATCACTACCATCAAAATAGGTTGTAGCAATATAATCTCAAACCTGTTGGGCTGTGGGAAATCGAATGAAATTACCGATTAACGCCGGATCCATGGAGTTGATCAGCCAACCTTTGACAATGGCGTTGTCAGTGCGCCATTTGCGGAAGGAAGGGTAGGTTGGAGATGGCCTAGGTAACTCGCCATTGATGTAGCCCAACTTGTCTTTGCCGGAGATGTACATCTCGACGACTTGGGACCATAAAACATAGTTGGAACCATCCAACTTGATGCTAATCGGAACAGCTGCAGGTTCAAAAATCAGGGTCGGGGCCTGAGATTTGGACAGAGCTTTAGCCATCTTGGTGTTGAATAATTCAGAGAGGAGAGTATTAGGGTCGGTGGGAGAGCCATCGGATTTTGATGGGGTGCCGGTGTCATCCATATATGAAGGTAGTGGGCGGAAGGAAGCTATGAGCTAGGGATTGACGTGAACCAAGAGCGAGAGATTGTGTGGCTCTGATACCATGTCAAACATTATGTTTTGTATATATTCTTTCCAGAGATATTGTACACATATATAGAGAGATTATCAACCATATTCTTTGCTATACAGATGTTAGGGCTATAATCATGGGATTTTATATTTATTACTATTCCTATAATCACTCTGATTTGTCTCTTAATTGACAACTCACTCCAACAAGGCTTTGTTTTCATAATTGAGGCACGTTCTTCTGCCTGGATCTTATATTCTCTTATACATTGCTCTTAATGCTTACTTGTCTTTAACCTTAGTCTCCTAGCCATATGGCATCACACATACAACATTTTGGAAATAGCATCCATAGCATACGAAATGCTTTGATAGTGAACTGCCAATGCACTGGATTTGACTGTTGATGTTCAAGGAATGGTGCAGAGTCACTACACTAATTTTGATCGATAATCAAGGTTTATTGAAATGACTATTTTTCTTTTTTCCATGCACATTCAATCTTGAGCAAGACTATATATTTGTGTCACACAGAATATTATTTTACTTTTGGTATGTTTTCTTTTAATGTTCGTGAGGTATTGACTAAACAACACATAGGTTTGACCAACTAGCTTTCTTTATCCCTACATGTTGCATGTGTCTGTGTGCACATGCCTAATATAGAGTGATGTTTTTAATTTTCCTATCCCTGTGTCTGTAGTTATCTTTTACTTTTCATGTTTGATTTCAGAACAGCCTGGTGATTCAAGCCTCAGCGTAGATACCGTGCGGAACCCCACAACATATATGGTCAGAGAGCGGTTATGATATGGTATAAATCGTTGAGCAAGAGAATACCCATATCTTATTCTTTAGCCATTTCATTTATGGCATGTCATATTGCAAGGGAGGCAGTCCTGCCTACAGATATAAATAAGTGGTCAATTGAAGGGAAGCTTCCCTATGTTGCTGCTTTTGTTGAAATTGAGAAATAGATTTGACCCCCTTCACATGCTTGTCCCTTAAGTTCAAGTCTAATGTTCAGACCAACCCATCCTGTTCCGTTGCAGAAGTTGGAATCGCTAGCTGCATCTATTGCTCAGACTGTTGGCTTAGAACTGCCTCCAGTGAACTTCTATGCTATAGCTTCCCGCTACCTCAGGCAGTTGTCTATTCCTGCAGAAAAAATTCTTCCACATGCTTGCCGCATATATGAGTGGTCAATGACTTCAGAGTTATGGTTGTCAGCTAATGAGCTTAGGCTTCCTACTCGTGTCTTTTTAATGTCAATATTGATCGCGGCAATAAGGATTCTGTATAATATTAATGGATTTGGTATATGGGAAATGAGTTTGTCTAGTTCTACTAACAATTCTTCACCAGCTCACCAGAAAGAAAACTTGGAAAGCATGTGTGACTCTGATGCGACTGCTGATGCTAAGCAGGACTCATCTGATCATTTGGAAGATTCAGGTAGAGTCCCTTTAATAAACAAAATTTATGCGAAGAATTATGAGCTGGATGCTGCGGAGCTTCTGCGCAACCTTGCAGAAAAATATAATGATCTGGGTGACTCATATGGTAATTATTATATTTTTTTACAGGTATACCAAGTCTTGCTGAAGCGTGTATTTTTCTGGTTTTGTAACATTTTAAAAATATAGTACTTTCCACTTGTTTTTCCCATGTGCAGACTTTTCCAAGGACTTGTCATTATATCTTCAATACTGTAAGGATGTGGTCTTTGCCAGTTTAGAACCATCATTTGAGTATCACGAGGAGGTGAAACTAATTGATGAATTATAGGAGTTTTACCAGAATCAAAAGGTAAATGATGCTCACTTGCAGGTGTTATTTTGTATTTGTTATGGTATTGAGAAACATTCTTAAGAATGAGATATGGTGCTTGTATATAAGTTTTAGCAGACGGTTTGGGTGACTAAACCGGTGTCACCCAAAACCGCACATGAGATAAATATCATTCTTAGAATCACCAAAATGAATTTGCCTTAAGATGATCAAGTTCCTAAGCTGTTTCAAATCAAATAAAAATTCTAGTGCATATTCCAAAGATATAAACCCACTTTTCTTTAGTGGAAAAGTATGACCCTTGTGAAATTCTCAACATACCAAAACATTCGTAATATTAACTCAGTTAACTCGGTTTATATATCAAAATCAAAATTTCCGAGCTCAGTTTCAGCTTTTTTACTAAATGAGCAAACATATTTTAGAACTACGAAATTCAGGATATTACAGTTTGAATAGAAATTTCTCAAGGTTTTTACTTTCAAATATTCATTGATAATGTTATTGGGGGCTAGATGACGTATGATGTTTATTTGATCGTTTCTTGGTACTGTTAGCACAAACATAATCTGATGACAGTCAATAATTTTTACTCTTGTTGGCATTGCTCTCTTCAATACTTTATGAAGGGTGACTGTTGTTCCTATTAATCTCTTTAACATTTCTCGAGGCCAGCCCTGTTATTTTATTTTTTACTACACTTCACTTTGCATAATCTGTAGGGCCATTTTGGGGTGGTTTACTGTTAAAGATATTGTAATGTTGTCTATTTTTTTTTGGCTGACGTGTACAAAGTCACCTGAATCATATGAATTTGTTGATTTCAGAATTTTGAATCATCAGATGGACAGAGAACTGGTGGTAGTGATGTTGCAGAAGAAGAGATCAAGAGATGACATCAGCACCATGGCCAAAGGGAACAAGAAAATGAGAGAAGGGCCTGTGAGCAACACATCCACAGATGGTGCATGCGATGATGATGATGAGTGCATGCGACATCCCATAGAAAATGACGATTGCCCCATGGGAGACGAGGATGCTGGGCCGAGTGGCCAAGCTTCCTCAGAATCCCCGAAATCTAGAGCCATCAGAAGATTGAAGTCGAACATGGAGGAAAACATGTTTTCTTACATTCCACCGAGAGTTAATGTCAAGTGATACGATTACCTTCACTACGTTAGGAAGAAGGATAAAGGTGCCTACACCTACGCTGCCCATTCCGATTACTACATTTTGCTTTGCTCTTGTGCGAAGTTAGTCCAAGTTGACATCAGGAGTATGCACACTTGAGTTCTAAGTTCCGAAAGGAGACTGGGTTGGCTGGAAGAGAGAATTGAGCATTGCTTGCACTTGAATCCTCCAAATGAATCTTGTGAGTTTTGTAGAGATGATGAGATGCAACAAAATGCTGCAGATGATGGACCAGAGTTGAATTTGTGAGATAAGTTAAGCTTTTATACAAAAATAGGTTTGTTTTGTTGTGTTACAAATGTATAATTTGGCAATGAGATTATTGGTGCAGTCGGTGATTATTAATTTCTTGTCACGAGGATAAGATGTTGGGTAAGATGCAAGTTAAATTCTTTTTGATTACAACTATTCTCTGTATTTCTTCCTTTTAAGAGAAATGTGTATTCATCCTTTTTGCCATGATATGGTAGTCCTAGTCAAAATAAAGAATTCTTCTCCTGAGCTTTAACCAGTGAATTCGGTCATATGTCTTCTTTTTTTTCCCCCTCTTTTCTTATTTCTTTGTTTTTGTTCTTGTTCTTGTTCTTGTTTGATCATTGCTTGTCAATATTTTTGCAAGATGTGGACTAATCTGTGGTTTTCCTTTTCTGATAGGTCTACCAGAATGGAGGTCTTCATATAGGCAAGCAATACTCTCTACTTCAATGTTCATCTCGCTTTTCATATTTTGTTAGATTTAATTGGAAATGACCAAACTCATATTGCATTTTTTTGTTCCTACTCAGGAAGTTCAATAAATGATCATCATCAGAGAAGGATGTGCCCTCGTAATTGCATTGGTAAGTCCAGAATCCGCACTGTTCCTGAGGATTGCCTTTTATGTTCCTCATTAATTTGGATTTTAAGTCATTTCAGTTTTTCTTTTGAGGAAGATTTGGCCATCGCGGTCTGGGTAGTTTTGTTAGACGTAGCCTGTGTTTCGATTTCTGTAGCATCTATTATGGATTTATGGAGACTAGGGCTAGTGTGAAGGTGGGGAGAAAATAGAACATATAGTCACAAACACATACCCCAAGTAAAATGACTAATGTTGTGTTATTTTGAGATTGTATCTAGGTTTTAAACAGATGTTTTTGATGTTCCATTAAGGCGGGAAAAAAGTAAGGATGATGATGATGTACACGCACGAAGCTGCAACAAAGGTATGGGCGGAACTTGCCCCCCATTGGAATTTTGGTGTTTTACATAACTCCATTACTTCTGTGAGAAAAAAAATTATATACAAGTAAAATATTAAATTTGCACCCTTGAAATTCCCAAAAATTCCTTTATATTGCTCCCCGCAAGTAAAAGTAATATTGTCATTGGTGATGCTTTAAATATGGTGTTTACAAATACAGAGACCAAACAAGAAATCAAATATTATGTACAACAGGGCCATCTAATAGAAAATTTACAACTGAATACATAACTTACTAAAACTTCGCCCATATACAATTCTACCAACTAAGATTGCTGAATAACAAATTATATTATCTACTTAAAGAAATCGAAGAATGAATTAAATATAATGTAACGACATAAAAAAAAAATACCGACTACGCAATACATAACTGATTATTTCTTTATACGGAGTAAGTTTTGCCAGTTGAGATAGCTGAATAATGGTTTCTCCGGAACAGGTATGCACTTGACAATCCAACCAATTGGCCAAGAAACTGAAGCGATTCCGGTACATGCAGCCCATTGGCCCCAATTCAACCTCTCTGTACCTGCAAACTTCTTCAGAGCTTCCACCATCACCACCTGAAGAACTATGGTAATCGCGATGATCCCCAAAAACAATTTGTTCTTGTGTATTCCCTCGAACACATTCTTCTTCTCAAGCTTCCTCGCGTTGAATTCGTTGAAGACTTGGCAAAGCACAAAAGTATTGAAGATCAATGTGTCATTTACCTTCTGACTCACCCCGAAGATCGATTCACCCCTAAATTGTAAGATCAAGAGGACGACAATTTGATAAAGAGCTTGTGCTAAAAGGTTCCTCCACATAATGTTGGTGATTAGGGGCTCAGTTCGACCTACGGGTGGCTTGTCCATGAGCTCTTTGGTGGGCTGCTCCGTGGCGAGAGCTAGAGCGCCCAATGTGTCCATTATCAAGTTTACCCACAGCAATTGAACTGCAGTTAGCGGAACTTCGCCTGCTGAAACAGCCGCCACAAAATTGATGAAAAGTGCAGCAATATTTACTGTAAGCTGGAACTGAATGAATTTTTGGATATTGGTGTAGACACACCTTCCCCATCTCAAAACTGTAGAGACTGAAGCGAAATTATCGTCCAAAATGACAATGTCCGAGCTCTGTTTGGCCACTTCAGTTCCCTGGATCCCCATCGAAAGGCCTATGTCCGCTTCCTTCAATGCCGGTGCATCATTTGTGCCGTCGCCTGTAACTGCTACCACATGGCCTTTCTGTCTCAAGCATTGCACCATTAGAAGTTTGTCAAAGGGAGTGGATCTAGCCATAACACAGATTTTATCGACTTTTTCCATGCGCTCCTCTGCTGTGTAGTTCCGAAATTCAACACCTTCGACCACTGCACCGTCCATTTCCTGATTAGGCTTTAGTATCCCACATTCGGTGGCTATGGCTCTTGCGGTGAAAACATTGTCACCGGTGATCATTTTGATTTTCACTTGAGCATATTGACATTCTTCTACCGCTTTCTTCACACCAGGCCGACACGGATCCTTTATACCTACAAGCCCCAACAGGGTCAGACCATTCTCTTTCAGCTTTTGATGTGCTCTTCCATCTTCATGTTCTTCTTGTTCAACTTCTTTGTGAGCGAAAGCGATGCATCGCAGACTACTAGCAGCCATACCTTGGATTATTTTATCAAATTTCCTTCTTTCTGTACCATCCAGAGCTTTCATGTTTCCCAAGGGATCATAGAAATGTGAGCACATTGCTAGTATCATCTCTGCAGCTCCTTTCCAATGCACATTGAAGGTGTTGTCAGCCTTCTTCCTCATAAACACGCCGCTTGGTTTCTTCTCTGAATTGAAGGGCTCAACATGAAGAACAGTACAACTCTGCATCAGTTCCTCCATATCCATGTTTAATTCAAGGACAGCCCAAGACAGAATTGCCTTCTCAGTAGGGCTACCGGAGAATTCCAATTCTACCCCTGACGCAGGCTTGTAGACAGTGCCAGTAGTGTTCAGACCGACTCCTTGGTGGAGCAATTTCAAAACATTGGCCGAAATTGAGGTGTAACTCATTTCTTGTATAGACTCTTTGCCTAGCCAAAACTTTGTCACCTTCATTTGGTTCAATGTGAGAGTGCCTGTCTTGTCTGTACAAATGGTGGTGGCGGAGCCCATAGTCTCGCAGGCAGAGAGCTTCCGAACCATAGCCTGATCAGCCATCATTTTCTTCATCGAATAAGCAAGAGTAAGCGTTACCGCAAGTGGCAAACCTTCCGGTATAGCAACGACGACTATAGTCACTGCAGCAGCAATAATTTTCACCACCGCATTGATCACATCGTCCGATTTGGTCTTGCTCCCATTGAACTCCACATTTCCATTCTCATCTTGTGTGTTGCCAGTAAAGTACCGAACCAACAGCACCACAAGCACAACGAAAGCAACCGCCAAACCAGCCTTACCTATTGATGAGGTTAGCTTGTTTAACCGAGCTTGTAATGGCGTTTGCTCATCAGAATCACGGCTGATTGTGCTCATCATCTCGCCCCACGTTGTGTTCATCCCGACTGTAGTGACAAGCATTCGAGCATAACCATCAGCCACCTTGGTGCCAGAAAACAAGAACGGATTCCGAGTCCCATTCACTTCCACATGCTCGCTTTCCCCTGTCATGCTCGATTCGTCCACTTGCAACGAATGCCCGTCTACGAACAATCCATCAGCTGGAATCTGATCTCCTGTCTTCAAGCAAACAATGTCTCCAACAACGATTTCGAATATCGAGATTTGTTGGCGCCTCCCGCTCCTCACAACCTCTACTTGAATGTTGTTGCTGACTTGGGACAACTTGTCAAATTGCCTGTTTTGTTTGAAGTTGCTTACAGCTGAGACAATGATGACAAGAAGGATGGCCACGAATATGCTTCCACCGTCGTACCACCCTTCTTTGAGGCCATGCTCTTTGATCCCGAAGGCGAGGGAGAGCGCAGCACAGACCATGAGGATGAGAATGGTGGGATCTTTCAAAGCTTCGTACACGAAATGGAAGAAGCCTTTTGTGGGCGGCTTGTGATATGTGTTCTCGCCAAAAGCTTGGTGTCTATGCTCAATGTCTTCAGCATCTCCATGTATGCCGTTTTCGACATCAGTGTTGAGAGTCTGAGCGAGACCTTCAACCATGCCGAGTTGAGCAAGCTTGTCCATGTTTTTATCCTTGACAAGCTTAGTGAGGCTTGAGTGATCTATGTTGGGGAAATAATGGTGCGAGTGGTCCTCGACGTCAAGGGCAATATCGTAAAAATGAAGAGGGGACACTTTGGCTTTGTTTTTTGCAAGAGTGAAGGGTGTGTTGAAAGCCCTTGAGCAATAGATGGTGGCAAGAGCCATTTGCCACCTCTTTTTGTTGAGCTTGCTAAGGAAGGTGGTGGTGGTGGCGGGGGCGGGAATGTCTGGCAACAGCTCCATGCAAGGCAGTTTTGCATGCAATATTGCATACATGGTTTGAGAAACAGAGAGTTAAATTTATTTAAATGTCAAAGATCAATGATATTGAGTAAAAGCACTAGCTAGTATTGTAACTTTGCAAGAAAAATAAGAATAGGAAAGTTGAGGAAAAACTAAATTGTGGGGAGGTCTTACTTTGGTTGAATTCAATCACTAAGAGAACACAAAAATGTGAAGTGCTGATTAAACAATGTGTATTGGGATTGACATGGGTATATATGTGTATATATAGGTGCATTGTGTGAAGAAAAAATAGAGATAATGCATGGATATAGTTGATGTATGTTCCTAGAAACGAAGGATAAAATGTCGGGCCATTACTTAGGATGGGTGATTTGAGCCCAAAGTCATACGCAGCGCGTATGTGTATATATGTTCAAACGAGGTGGTACATCTATACGTGTTGTGTATTGGTGGTGTGACTTAATAGTGTAGTCACCAATTGGCCAATTATCATTGGTCAGATGACATAGGAATATCGGATGTCGATCAAACTTGGTACCATCATGGAGATGACTAGACCTGTAAATGGGTCGGATTCGGATCGGATCTGTCCTGATTCGATCCGAACCCGATAAGCTTATATCAGATCCGATCCTACCTGGTAACCTGATGAATTTTTATTTTATTAATCCTAATCCGAATTTGTTAATTTTCGGATATCCGATCCGATTAAGTAAAAAAAAATACAAAAAATTATTAATTTTTTTTTATGTTATTTTTTAAGAATATTAAACACTAAATTATATATTTTACAATCAATGCTTATAATACATGACTATAAAAACATAAAAATGAAAAAGCGAAAAAAAAAATTGAAATATAATTAAGTATATTATTTAATATTTACATATTAATAACATAATATATATGTGTATATATAAAATTAATCGGATCGGGTTATTATTGGATCGGATTAGGCAAATCCAAATCCAATTTGTTAAGGAATCGGATTACCGGATTCGGATCGTATTCGGGTTATCGGATTTTTTTCCAATCCAAATCCGGCTAATCGGATCGGATTCGGGTCAAAATCCAATCCATTGACAGGTCTAGAGATGACATATATATATATATATATAATTATTCCTGGAGCTCATATTTTCCATTCTTGTGGATAAGCCTATAAGGTAGAAATTATGGAAGTGTGATCGGACAACGACTCGGACATTCCCTGGATATTAAAATTATTATTTTTATATTATTTACTAGGTCTAAATAAAAATTTAATAAATTAATTTTATCTAAGTCAAATAAAATATTAAATTGAAATTAAACTAAATCTAACTCAAATTAGAAATTGCATAGATAGGGCAAGGTCTTCATTCTTCTCTATAGTTATTAAATATCGAATTGGATCATTCAGTTGAGGTTTTTAGTTATTTATTTTGTGGTATAAACTGAAAAAAATATGAGAGAAAAAGAGAGAATTAATTAGATATTACTTTTTAATTGGGAAAACAAATCAAGAGAAATTGGGTAAGAACTTAAACATCTGATAAAAAGTGAAAGTATAAAATATAAGATGACGTAGCTGTATTTTATTAACTTAAATCAATTGGAAATCAACTAGGTGCTAAAAAAAAGTACTCCAGTATATTTCTGCACAATTGTTGTGCAGAGTGTGGCGAAATTTCTCTGGTTTAGCTTTTGTGTTCCTTTGTTGACGGGTACATTTCACACTAAGAGCAAGAGAGAGAAAAAAAGAAGAATAACATTAATTATGAAAGAAAAGAATAAAGAAGAAAAAAAGATAGCTAAAATTTGTATTTATGTTTGGATATAAATTAGGAAGAAAAAGAAAAAAAATAATAACATTTGTGTTTGATAAAACTAGAGAAAAGAAAAGAAAAGATATTATTATAACTTCTTTAGTTTCTTATTCTTTTAATTTAAATATTTTTAAACTATGTGTTTTTAAATACTGAGAATATTTTTGGTATTTTAAAAATTGTACTTAACTTGCTATCTTTTCTTTTCGAATCTTTTCAGTTTTGGAAGGATATCACTCCAAATCACTCTAATGCCCTGTTTGGATTGACTTTTCAAACACTGCATTTATCTTCCTAGTGAGAAAAACTGTTTTGAATGGCGTTTGACAAAATTTTTAGAAGCGCTTCTAGGCCTTGGAAGAGTGTTTTAAAGAAGTTTGGAGTACCAGTTTCTTAAAACAGCTTTTACTTCTCTTTCTTTTATGCGAAAAAGCAAAAGGAAAAATTATGTCAAACATGACCTAAATCATTTATTTTCTCTCATAAGTGACAACCCAAATACTCTTTTCTTTTCATTCCAAATCCTTCCATCCAAACGAAGCCTAAATATTGTAACAAAAGTATCAATAAAGGCATTCAAATTACACGCTACCAATAACCTAGTTTACGTCGAAAAAAGTCTTCGTCAGAGTTTAGTAGAGGGGTCAGTCTTTGTAGAAGAATTTATAATTATGTTTTACAAAAAGAATAATGAGATCAATGCCACAGTCAATAAGTTGGTAAGTCCTTGAGTCAAGTAGTTCATCTAAAATGAATTCCCATATATTTTACCATTTTAAATTTACAGACACCTTCACAAAACTTACGAGCCCGCTTGGTTGTCATTTTCAAAAGTAATTTTCTATTTTTGAAAAAGTGAATAACATACTATTGTATAAAATGTTTGTTGGGTTGAGTTTTGAAAAAATTATTTTAACATTTTTTTGCTATACAATATTTATTTTCAGATCTCTCTCTTCTATTATTTTCAAAAAATAGTTTCTGATTGTAAAGTGCTAAAGTAATTAAGGCTTTGTTTGGATTGATTTTTCAAACGTTGTTTTTGGCTTTCTAGAGAAAAAAATTGGTATTTGGTAAAAAATTTAGAAGAACTTATGAATTTTGGTAGAGCATTTTAAAGAGGCCAGGGTACTAACTTTTCAAAATAACTTCTACTTTTCTCTTTTTTCCAAAAGGTATCTAGTCTTAGGCTCTTAGCTCCGCGTAAATGGGCTGCATGGCATATATGAGGCCCTTAGCCCACATTCGTCGTGTGTGTTTGAAAACACTTTGCAAATGGGCTTTGGCAAAGCAAGGTCATGCGGTTTCCCAATTTTTGTAGCTAGTGTAGACCTAGCCCACCTTTTTACTTGTTTTGCAATTTATGTCATTAACTCCTCTAGAATTTGTATCTACAAAATGTCACTTCATTTAATACAGTGGCCCATCCAAACGCGGCCTTAGTTTCTCCCCTTAAACTTTTACTAATGTGGGTTGATTAGAAAGGAAAATCCCAAAGATGGAGGCAATTTGGCATAATCAATTCGATCCCTGGTTTATATTAAAAAGGTTAGGTTAGGTATAGTGGACAACCATCAACTCTTCTTTCTATTCCCTCTCCATTCATAACAAACAGGTGGAATGCGCGTGGGCTTCACGCGCATCGAGAGGTTGATGATTACTGGGCGTGTGGCCTGCGCATGGGGTCGCTCGCCGATCTTGTGGAGGCGTGTGAGGGAGCGTGTGGAGGTTTTGCGGTCTGATTCTTTCGGGGTTACGTTTTTGCTGAAACGGAGAAGCTAGATATATGTTCAAATTTGTGATTTGAATACATATGGCTCACGAATAGGCTTTGAAAGATTCGGCTCTGTTTTTGTTCTTCACTTCTGGACTTACTCAATCTTCACCAAGGTCTGATACCATGTTGAAAAATCACTAATGGTGATTCTATATACCCATGATCAACACTTATATGAGAAAACAAACTTTTATACAAAACTCACACTTTTCAAATACAAAGTTTTTCTCTCTTTTTTCTCACACTCTATTCTATTCTTAACTTCTAACTTCTACTTAATACAATACCATACAACCTATATATATATAAATGAAGATAAGACAAGACAAAACACAAATCAACGTTTGCAGACATTTTTGACTTCGGTAGATTTGAGCGTGCAAAATCTTCACGCATGTTTTGATGCAACAATTCTTGACCTTTGGGGTGGTGCATGCATGTGGTATGGATCTTTCAGTCGATGATGCTTTGGATGTGAAAAGTTCAGTTTAATTTTCAACAATGTATTATGTTATGAGATGAATCAAAATTAACACGCCGTCCAAACATTCCTTTATGCATCTTCGCCGAAAAATTGCTGGTCTGAAAAGAGTATGTCAGCCATATTTGTATTATTTTTTTCCCTCCTAACAAGGAATGCAATATTACTTATAAACAAGCCTCTATAGACCATTTGAAGTATGCCGACAGTGAACTTTATCTAGTAAACAATGTTCAGTTCACTATAACATTCATGATTAAACAATGTTCATGTTAAAAAGAATTTAAAAAAATTCATCTAGAAGAATAAAATTTTAGAATACTACTTTTTTGTGGTACATCTGTTTGGTTGATTAGTGACTCAAATGAGTCTTGAGCTTTAAGCAAATATGAGTGAATTTGCATACTAATTAACACCTGGCAGCCAAACAGAGTTCAAGCTGTCCTTGAGAAAAGTTTTGAGCTATGAACATGTGAAAATCATCATAATCACCATCATGGTATGAAGTTCTAAGGGCCTGTTTGGCAACTCGGTTTTGGTCTTGGTTTTGGATTTTAAGACCAAATCATGTTTGGCAAGCCGGTTTTGGAGTTGGTTTTGGGCTTTTTAAAACCAATTACTAAAACCTGGTTTTGACTCACCAATTTTGATTTTTTTTTCTCTTTCTCTCTCTCTATATATATATATGGCCGAAAATATGAATTATTTTGAAATTTATTTTAAATTTTTCGGAAAAAATATTTTTCGGAAATTTTTTTTTTTCAGAAAATATTTATTTTTTGGAAAAAAAATTATTTTTCTCAGAAAAAATTAAATTTTGCGAAAAAATATTTTTTGGAAAAAATTTATTTTTCGGAAAAAATTAATTATTTTTTTTTTCCGAAAATTAATTATTTTCTGAAAAATTATTTTTTATCTTTTTCGGAAAAATAATTTTTTCCTGAAAATTACTTTTTTTCCAATTTTATATATATATATTTTTAATACATATTAGTATATATATATATATAATTATACCAAGACCAAGACTAACTCTTTATCAAACATTATATATTGGTTTTAGATTTACCAAAACCACCCAAGACCAAAACCAAATTCCCAAACGGGCCCTAAGCCTTGTAGATTTCGAGTTCAAGGCGTAACCTATGATTCAATAATCCCCTAAAAGGTAACACATGTTAAAACTCAACAAATTTTTATATTTAAGGTAAAAAACCGATTCTAAGCTTAATATCTTTTAAATTTTTTAGTCATTTCAATATATATAAGGTTATTAATTACTATTGTCGTTTTACACAAGAAAATGTTCTTTTTAATATATATATATATATATATTTTTAATAAAGGGGTCATTGAGCTCACGGTTGAAATTTGAAGAGACATAATTATAATAAACTTCAAACATTTCATTTATATGAGATTTGTCCAACCTCATGGGATATCATTATAATTTACTGAAGTAAATCATTGTTTTCTTTGTTTTGTTCATCTTATCTAAATAAGTTACAAGTTACAACCTATGAATCATGGGTATGTACATGGGTGGATATCATTTGGTCACTGTTTGGATTTTATTTTTTGTTATTGTTGTTTTTTAAAAGTTTGTATAATTTTTTAATTAGTTAATAATAGATTTAAAATTAAATTAATTTTTATTTTTATAAAAACTATTTTGAGATTATTTCACCGTATCCTTTGTGTTCAAAATGTATCTATGTTGTGTCTTAGTCATATCCACTCATGAGATAAAATATTTGTATTTTGAAACACTTCTAATCTCATGTTCGACATGATCTCATGTTTGTATCTATGTTCTATAGTCATGTTCTTGTAACCATCACATGTTTGAGTGTCCGACACCAATATTACATTTTAAACGAAGTGTTCGTTTGGTTTGGTTCTCCTGACACTAGTGTGGCACCCCAAAAGTGTCCTACATCAAGTGAAATGCTAAGCTTCAATGGCTTTAAATTTGCCATATATTCTAAACGTAATATATGGTTTATATGTGCAACTATATATCGTGCATGTATAGTTTGGGAAATACGATATGAATATACCATCGGGCAAAAAAATAGTAATATAACAATCATGATGGTATATACATATACTTTCTCCTAACCCTAGGGGAAAAGAATTTTCAATTTAGTACAAAACTAGGTAGTTAATTTTGATTTATCATGGTGTACACCATGCAAACGTCAGCTATATAAAGAATAAAATAAAAGTTACTTCAGATTGGAGCAATTGACCCAAGTCCTAATGTGGTCGCAAAGGTGCGTATACTAACATGGAACGTTTCACGTTTTTACTTATCAAAAAGCATAAATAGAAATAAAAAATATGTTTAATAAATTATTTCTGTTTTCCAATAATGTGAAATATTTCTCATGTTTCTCTTAAAAATGAGAAACATCAAAAACATGTTCCACATGTTTTTGTTCCAATAATGTGAAATGTTTTTTTTTTGATAAATCTCAATTACCCCCCTCAAATTCAAAAATATATATATAATTCAATA
Source organism: Cornus suecica (assembly GCA_963922005.1). NCBI lineage: Eukaryota > Viridiplantae > Streptophyta > Magnoliopsida > Cornales > Cornaceae > Cornus > Cornus suecica. The sequence continues at coordinate 5,176,030 of OY998246.1, forward strand.
ATAATATATTAAATTTTGAAATATATATAAAATTCAAAAATATATATATATAAAATTATGAAAATAATATATAAAATTCGAAAATAATATATATAAATTATGAAAACAATATATAAAATTCGAAAAAAATATATAAAATTAGAAAACAATATAAAAATTTGGAAAACAATATAAAAATTAGAAATATATATATAAATTTCGAAAACAATGTATAAATTTCGAAAACAATATATATATTTTGAAAAAAATATATAATTCAAAAATATATATATAAAGTTCGAAAAAATATAAACTTCGAAAATATATATAATTCGAAAAACATATATAAAATTCAAAATATATATATATAATTTGAAAAAAAAAATATAAATTTAAAAAAAAAAAATTCGAAAAACAAAATTTGTAAAAATATATAAATTTATAAAAAAAGAAGAAGAAAAGAATATATATTTCTAAAATGTCACATCTTTTCTAAGGAAGTGAATCAAACTACTTATCACTAACATCAATTAGTGGTCTTCTTTTATATATAATCTTTACAATATATATATATATATATATATATATATATTTCGAATTTTATAGATTGTAACTTTAACTTCTGATAGTTGAGTTTAATAGTTTCTTTAATCTAATTTATTTTACTCAAGTAAATGCTAAAATAAAAATTATAAAAAAAATTACCAAAAATATATGTGAAACAAATGCATTTACTAAACATAATTATTTGTTTCTATTCCAAAAATTATGAGAACAATTGGAATTAACAAATGTTATTTTTGTTTATCTGTTTCTCGTAAGAAGAACGTTCTTTTATTTCTGTTCCTTCGAAAAACAGAAACGAAAAACGTTTCACGTCAGTGAACGCACCCAAAATTTTCGTCTTTGATTTGATATAGCAGGCCCCTTCTGAAAATAATGCTCGCAGCGCACCTGGATCAAAGAGTTGAAAGTTTGAATTTTTAACTAATTACTTGTGGAAGTTTCTCAGAGGTTGGATTATGAAAGAAGAAAAGACTAATAAAAGGAAGTAACAAAATACAGTACTTGTGCTTAAATTTGCCCGGATATCATAATTATAAATAATAATAAAATACAGTACTTCCCTAATAGTAATTAAAATAAGGGCAATGTTTGCCTAGATGTAGTTAAATAAAATACTTATATATGTTCTAATATTTTGAAAATGTTATTAAAATTATATATATATATTGAAAATCAAGTAAATTTATGAAATTATTTTAAAATTTTAACAGACTTACAAGATTTTAATGGACCGCATCATATATAAGGATAAAGTTTCTTTTTACGTAATATGAGACAAGTATTTTTCAAAAAATAATAGTTGAATCATATTCTCAAAGAATAAAATTTTGCGCACAACTTCAGTACCACTTTGGTCAACATGACCATGCTGATAGCTCCCACTGCATGAGCAATATCTAGCCTTCTACATAATCTGCGACCTCTATTGCGTCTGACCACTCTCTCTTGCAACCACTGTCTCTTCTGACTTTGTCTTGCAAACTTTGTCCCGTCTGTCTTCTTTCTCCATTTCACAAAGAGACTTTCCGGTTGCTGCATATAACACTCCTCATTTAGGTCACCTTAAAGGAAAGTAGATTTGTCATCTAACAGTTCTAGATGCAAAACTTATGCTTCAACAATGCTTGAATGAATGGTATTCAGTTTCACAACCGAAGAATAGAGAGTTTTCTTCCTTACCAGCGGCTCGGTTATCTTCCACTTCTTCTCATCTTCCATTGCAAGCTCCTACTGGCTCGCATCTGCTGCACTACATACTTCATCATCTAGTTCATCTCCATTTGTAAGCAATAAATTATGTGGTGTATCAACCTGTTGAGTCATGCTATCTGCAACATGTTCTTCTGACTGAGGACTCTCACTATCTAGAACATCTTCTATCTCAACATACACAGGATCACTCTGTGCTTTACCGCTCCATACCTCTTCTGGTATTTTGTGGTCCAATGGTACTGATGGACCACGATTCATAAGATATGTTGTTATACTGACTGCTTCTGCCCAGAGTTGTTCCGGCAATCCTGCCTGAATACGCATGCTTCTGGCTATCTCAGTCATTTTCCGGTTCATACATTCTGCTACGTCATTCTACTGTAGTGTACTTGGAACAGTCTTCTCTAATATGATACTGTTCTCATAGCAAATGTTCTTGAACTCGAAGTCTTCGTTTTCTCCACCAAAGTCGGATCTCAGTTTCTTTACCTTCAACCCTGTCTCGTTCTCTACCATGGTTTTTCATTTCTTGAACACATCGTACACCTCAGATTTATGTTTCAAGAAGTAAACTCGTATCATCCTGGAATAATCATCAGTGAAAGTCACGAAGTAGGACTTTCCACCAAGAGATTAGATAGTTGTTAGCCCCCAGATACCTATGTGAACTAGCTCAAGCTTATCCACTATAAGACTTCTGTTATTGATCTTGAAACTAACCCTCTTCTGCTTACACTCACAGAAGTCGATGTCAATCGATTTCACTGGTAGTTTTCCCTTCAAGAACATAACTACGAGCTCATTTTCACCCATGTGACCTAGCCTCTGGTGCCACAAGTTGTAATCCTCCTTGCCTTCTATAACTGCAATCACTGTGCTAAAATTGGTGGTTGTGTAGAGCGTACCTTTTTTATTTCCTCGTGCTATAGTCATAGCCCCTCTGGAAACTTTTCACTTATCTTCATTGAAAGTAGTCACATAACCTTCACTCGCCAACTGGCCTACTGAGATCAGGTTTTTCCTCAAGTTTGGAATATAGCTCACATCCCTCAGCTTCCATATCGATCCATTGAGTCTAATATGTACTTCACCCTTTCCAATAATACTGCAGGGTTGATCGTTACCTAGATGAACCTCACCAAGGTTACCAGGTGCATAGCTCTCAAAGAGCTTTCGACTTAAGGTGGCATGAAATGATGCTACAAAGTCCAAGACCCAAAACTCTGTCTTGCTCTCCAAAGAGCATATCAATGCATCATCTTTTAAGACAAAATTCACTTAAGTCTTGTCATCCGTTACACTCTGCGGGGATCTGCACTAGTCTCTGTAATGACCAATTTTGCCACAATTCTAACACTCAATGGAATTTTGAGACCCTTGTCTCGACTTAGAACGACCACGTTCATTCCTTCCGCATTTCCTTCTATTTGAACCTCTGCCTCTGGTGTCGACATTCAATGTTGAGCCACTGTTAGAAGAGTCTGACGTCTGTCTTCTGATCTCTTCTGTGAGTACCATACTTACCACATAATCATACTGTAACGGTTCTACCCCTGAAGAGTTACTAATTGCGGCCACTATGGCGCTCCAACTCTCTGGCAATTGGCTTAAAACTAAAACCGTTTTCAGTTTTCCAGTGATTGGCATATCAACTGATTCCAACTACTCAACAATTTCATTAAGAGAACTAAGGTGTTCACTGACCTTTTCATTCTCAGACATCTTCAGATTCACCAATCTAATGATGAGATGTACTATGTTCGCTCCAGACGGCTATTCGTACATGCTCGAAAGAGCATCCATGAGAGATTTCGTAGTCTTCTCATTCTTGATGTTCAAAGCAATGGATTTTGACAACGTCAGTCTAATCGTACCAAGAGCCTTCCGATCTAGGATTGTCCAATCCTTCTCTTTCATCGATTTTGGCTTCAGCCCTTCCAATGGTACAAATTCTTCTGAAATAACACGTCATCAATTTGCATATTCCAATAAGCAAAGTTTGTACCATTAAACTTGTCGATCATTGTTGTATTTTCTTATCTCAAAGCTCCCACTGAGCCTATTCTAAGTGTTCGGAGTCAAATCACACAAAATTGATTGCACGGTTGTGTCTGGAATGTTCCAAAACCTCAAAAATATCTCTGACCACGTTGAAAACGGGTCAAAAATTACTCCAAATGGGCCAAAACAAATTTCAGCACAAAAGACAAAACTATTGGCGTGGCAGCTTGACTCTGTTGACGTGGTGTTGACTGTTGATGTGGCAATTTGACCAATGATGTGGCGTTGACCTATTGACGTCGCATTGACGTCAGCTTCTTCTTCCCCAAAATCCCAGTCCCCGGACTGGTTTTCCCGACGACTTTTCCGGCCACCTCGCAACTTTTTTTGGCAACTTCTTCCAGCCATGCGTGGGGGCGCGTGCCATCTCTGATGGGGATGATTTTTACACCTAAACTTTCATCTTTGAAAGAGATTTTCGTTGATATATTATACGCCTACGTTCAATCAACTATGCTCCGCGAAATAGGCCAGAAACAAAACTCTTACGCGTGGCCCAAAAATCTGTCTAGAACTTGCAACGGCACGTGGTGGGTCTTCTCGCAACGCATTTTTCAATCTTGGCTTCGTCTTGTCGAGGCGAAGCTTTTGGTGTGGTTGATTTCTGATTTCGTGCAACTTTTTCATTCGAATCTGGACTAGAACGTACGAACTTCTTCTTTGCTTCAACCCGAGGCTCTGATACCACTTGTTATAGTTTTTACACCCGCCGAAGAACACTATTAAAAGCCGTGTGTACCTGCAAATCAGAAAACGCACACAAACACACACCAAAAAATGAACACAAAGATTTATAGTGGTTCGACAAAAATAAGCCTATAGTGGTTCGGTCAAAATAAGTCTACGTCTACTGAGAGCACCATTTCACTAACTATCAAAGAGAGGATTACAAATGGTTGATGAACACATCAAACATACACACACACACACACACAGTGAATACTCACGCTTGTATAACCGGAATAATATAAGCCTATATTATTCCTAAATCTTACCAAGAAGAATACTCTAATATTCTCTCTCTCTATTTGTGCACTAGGTGTTTCACTCACACCGGTACTGGCTTAATCCGGCTTTCAACATTGATCTAATCTGGCTCTCTGGTGTCGGCCTAATCTGGCTTTCACTTTTGGTACAAAGAATATAATAGGAGAGTCCCTATATTTATAGGGAAGGATATAGAGGTGGTTTTTCCTTTTAGTCGATGTGGGACAACTTTCAATCCTTTTAACAAATGAGTCACCCTAATATAACAGGCAGCCTCATAGAGCAGGGAGATTTAAACTGAATTTTGATGCAACTTTCATCTCTTTATCCCATATCGCTGGAGGCGGGTGTATCCTTAGAAATGAAAAGGGTCATCCGGTGAGGTGTGCTTCTTTCTTTTCTAACAATATTGTCTCTCCGGTTGCTGCAGAGGCTTTTATGTTGCGAGAGAGTCTAAAAGTTTTGGCGTTGTGGGGTTATTCAAATGTTGATATTGAGGGAGACAACCAGTCAGTTATGCGTCTATCTCCTACAGATGGTTTTTCATCAGTTATCTTGAAATATGTGAGTCTTATGGTTCATCAAGAGGTCTCGTGGAAACTATCATGGATTTCTAGATTTTGCAATTCGGTTGCTCATCTTATTAGTAAATGTGCCCTTAATTCTCATAGTTGTGATCTCCATTGGGATATTTGGCCTCGGTGGCTCATTTGCGCCATTGAGTCTTATGTATTAGTTCCCTCTTGAGTTTGTTTTCTTTTAAGCCAGCGGAAAAAAAAAATTTACTTTGGGTAAATTACAGTTTCACCCTTTATTGTTTGGACTTATTACAGTTTGACTCTTTAGTATGAATAATTACTATTACTATATGGCTTACGTCATCTCATTTTTAGAGGTAAGATGACTATATTGCCCCTTAATTCTTGTAAAATAAGGGGCAAAATAACACGGGTAAAATTGTCAATTTCTTTTGTTAGTCACCGGAATTAAATGCCGATGATTATTGAGGGAAAAATTTGCAAATATTTAAAATATGGCGAGTCAAACTGTAATAAGTCTAAACAAGAGGGGGTGAAAGTATAATTTGTCCTATTACTTATTTAGTTTTATTATTTTAAGTACGCTTCAAATCCACATTCATTTTTTAAGTATTACGGATTTGATTGGTTGGCATAAAGTAGCAGGAAAAAAATATATTATCTTTATTATTTTTTTATTTTAAGATAAAAGAAAATGAAATGTTGGCCTATATTCTTATCTTTTCATTTTCATGTAAGATAGAGTAACTTGGTCAAATTGAAAATTCTGTTATCAAAAGCGTCGATAAAGTTAAAGTAGTAAACATCAAATATTTCATCTGTGTGTGATTTGCTTAAATTCAATGGAGGTTAGTGTAATTTAATTTTTATTTTTATTTTTTATGAGAGAGAAACTTAGGGATGATAAAAAAAAACCCGTCCTAACGAAGAACTGCCCCGCCTCAATATAAGCGGATTTGGCGAACCGATTAAATAAATGGGGGCTGGTATGAGGGTGGGGGAAAACCCCCGGTTGATTATTGGGACGGGTATGGGGAGGGGTCACCACGATTATACTAATGTTTTATTAATATACCCTCCAATTTTATCATATATTATTAAAATATACTATTTATATAAAATAACTCCTTCATTTTTTATACTTCACTCAATACCAAATTATATTATTCTTATCATTTCACTCTTTTCATCTTAATTGCATATTTTACTTTGATGCTCGTACAATAATAGTAAATTAAAAAATTTCAATTACAAAATTAAACATTATTTTTATTTGTATAAGAATTTTTTTTAATGATAAAAAATCACCTCGCCTAGTCTTACCCCGCCCCGCCCCGTTTAATAATCGGGTTTGGGACGGGTATGGGGATAACAAAATTAAACGGGATGAGGATGGGGATGCGATCTCCACCTTGCCCCATTACCATTCCTAAGAGAAATATATTATTTTTCCACACACACACACATATATATATATATACTACTATTAAAAGTGTGAAGAATTTTATTATTTCAGCATATCAGTATTAAAATTGTAATTAAAGTATAATTTTATCTCCAAAATTTAAAATAATTCACCAACTTGGATTATATTTGGACCAATTAAAAAATACTAACTCTATATTAATTCACCATCAAAATACTATTTTTTTAGGAGAGATAATTAAAAATGTGAAGAATTTCAGTATTTCAATATTTATATTTAAAATTTTAAATGTGAATTTAATTAAATTATTATCCTGGGCTAGGCCCACCCACACAATTAAAAATTCAATTTGGAGTAATTAAATAGTCAAATTCATTATGTAAATAGATTCATATAATCTAGACTCCATATCTCTCTTAGACTCGTAAAACTAAAACATATTTTCATCATCTAATTATAGTGAAATTTTAAATAAACAAAAAAATTAAACCGTATTAACATAAGATAGAGTTTGTGTGCATTTATACTTGAGTTAACTATTCATCTACCTCAGAAAGAACTATTTTTAGCTGGATTATAATTCTTTGCCAATAAAAATATATTAAGATAATTAAGTACAATTGGATCATTCAGCCCCTATTTTTTTATTTTAAAATTATATTATAATGGTAACCTAACTATAATTAAACTCTACTTCTGCCAATCTAACATAGAATTAAAGTGATAGACATAGACATAGGAAAATGAAATTGATAATAATTCGGGCACTCTGTAAAATTAAAGTGATAGACCTAGAAAAAGTTCAATTTGTAATTAATGAGAATTTTAGGAATAGAATAATTTTTTTATTTGGATTTATACGAAATCGTGAATATATAAGTAAAATTTATGTATTATTAATTACGTTGAGATTCCAATGAAATGAGAATGGAGTGAAGAATTCCAATTTGTAATTAATGAGAATTTTATTAATGATTTAAATTAAAGATCTAATTATATTAGAACAGTAAGATTTAAAATCCGCTTAAAATTGATTCTCTTATGATGCGTTTGGAAACTAGTGTTTTCGTTTTCGTTTTTTATTTCTTGAGAACAAATTTTTTTTTTTTCTTGTCCTAAGGGTAATCCGGAAACAAAAACATGTTTGGTTGAAAATTTTGTCTAAAAAATTTTCGGGAAGAAAAAAAAAAAAAAAATTTTTTTGGAGGTTATGGTTTGAAGGTTGAAGATGGAGGATAGAGAATCTGCAACAATTAATTTTTTTTTTGGTTGAGAACAAACAGTGCCGAAAACAAAAAAACACCATTTTGGTATTCTCAAATTTTGAACTAAGGGTGAGAAAACGTTTTTTTACTGTTCACGAAAATAAAAACCATCAAAGGCTCCAAAACGCGTTTTTGTTCCCGTGAATAGTGGAAAAAACAAGAACAAAAACGGAAACACCCTTATCCAAACGCACCCTTAGTATTCACATTTGTTTTCAGCCCCTAGTTCTTTAATTTTAAATTATATTTTAATTTTAATACTATAATTGTAGATAAACTCTATTTCTATAAACTTATCTAGAATTTTAATTATGTTTTAAATTGATTACAAAAGATAAAAACCTAATTGTAGTAGGATACTACCACAAACTTGCATCTACGTTATGACAAGTCAAAATTAAAGATCATAATAATTATTTATCTTTAATAGACTCTGTAACTATAGTGAATCTCTTCAACATGATTTTGATCAGATACATTGAGCAACTTTAGCAACATTCAAATTGTCCAATGCATCATCAACCACACATAAGGCTTCAGTCGACGACAACAATATCAAAAGAGATAACAAAACCCAGACACCATACTAGTATGAAGAGAAAGGTAAGAGCTTGTCTAATTTATACAATTATATTCTTTTCGTGTCTCCTTATTAATTTATTTATTCTTATAAAAAAACAGTGTATTATAAGTTTTTTCGTCAATATTTATATGAATTCAATTATAGTTTTTATATAAAAAAATATTGTATTATAAGTTTTTTCGTCAATATTTATATGAATTCAATTATAATTTTTATACTCCTGTCGCATTTAGTCTGATTTTTTTATATTATGAACTTATTTATTTACTTTATGTATAATGTCTATATCCAGTTGTTTGAGTTGAGGAATTAAATTTCCAACATAATTTATATTATGTTATCCCATTTTTTATTTTTTTTTATTTTTTCGTTTCCGTAAGTAAATTGTCACGCCCCTAAAATTCCCGAAACTCCAATCCGGAGAATCAGCGAATTTCCAAAGGGTGACGTAAGTCAAGCAACCACTAGTAGGAATGGCAATGGGGCGGGTCGGGGCGGGTATCACCGGCCCCGTACCCGTACCCGTACCCGATTATTTTTCCCCGCCCGTCCCCGTCCCCGTTTAATTTTTTATTTTTCCGCCCCGCCCCGCCCCACCCCGATTACGTATTATTTTTATTAAAAATATATTTTTTAATAATAAAAAATATTATTATTTTATTTCTAATTAATATTATTATTCTAGAATTTTTTTCTAGAATAAATCTATATGAAATAAAAATCAAACAATAAATCTATAATTAAGGAGAATATTATATGTATATATACATATAAATTTATATATATATATATATAAATTTATAATTAAGGAGAATATATATATATATATATATATATATGTATATAAATTTATATATATATATACCTAATCGGGGTGGGTTCGGGGCGGGGCGGGGGTGCCCCATACCCGCCCCAATTATAATCGGGGAATTGATACCCGCCCCGATTAGCTAAACGGGGCGGGGCGGGGTGGATAAACGGGGCGGGTTCGGGGCGGGGCGGGTTTTTTTGCCATCCCTAACAACTAGAGTCAACAATAACAAGGAAATACATAGAATAACAATGAAAAATATACTCCATGCCCAATCGAATACTAGAAACTCAATAGTATCCTCTGATACCAACTAACACACCCTTAAATTCCTAAGACTCCCGAACCGGGACATCCAAGGAATCCAGGATGTGATCCTTAATACGAACGACCAACTAAGATATCATTAACCATGAAAACGTATGGAATAATGATAGAAATGGTATATTTCATACCCAATAGAATGATAGAACAAAGCAACAGAATCTAACGAAAATCCGGACACACAACCACAACAGAATAACATGCCAATAACAGTTCGATAATATCAATGGCTCACAGGCCCAACATTCATCAATCCTACTAAGGCCGAGGCAGTGGAAAGAAGCACCGCTACCCTTACACAACCCTCTATAATTAACAGAGCCACAAATGCTCGAATAAGAATATAGAAAAGCACATGGCAGTGCAGAATAGATACAATAACATCCTGAAATAATAAATACATGAAATAAAAGATACACTAATAGGGATATGCCAACAGACTGGCTCCCAAGAGAAATATATGACGATCCCATACAAAATGGGTAAGGAAACTGACAGAAGATAACTATCGTCCCCAAACCAGCCGCGCTGCAACCATAACTGCATCACCCTGCGCAACTCCAAACTGTAACAAGGAAAACAAAAGAAAGCTATCATTGCACCGCATGTTGTCCGTAGCCGCAACATTTCTTGCAACCTGGCGTGGGAATACCAGGGGGCGATGAAATACCCCTGTGAGCAAATAAGCTCAATGGGAAAAATGATATCCTAACTACCACATCCTCTGACTGTTTAGGAAATGCTAAACTATCTAGCAAGATATATAGCCCACATCATAACCTAGCCACGAAACCCCAAGGCACGTACTCGTATACTACCGTAAATAAGTATACATATCGGGAATATATATATATATATATATATATACATATATATAAGTACACAACATGAGTCTATAAGGTACGACTAAGACTCGTACTCCAAGTATCAACATCGGTAGTCTACACTACTCTCACCAACGTACACTAGGTACACGACATCCATGTCCAATCTAACAAATCATCAAGCGCTCACAACGTTAACCAGAAAATCTAAACAGAGGGAAAACACACTCACCTCTAATATCCACAGGGATCAAAATCCACCACTAGTACCAAGGAATACTCATAACTCAATCCCCGAGAACACAGGAGGAAAAACACTCACGTCCTTGCGTACTAACACAATCGCCATCTATATATATATGTATGTACAATATATATATAAGAAACATCATCTCATTCCTAGAGAAAATTTATACCTCAAGGATGGAATCACCTCATCATATCACCATACGAAAATCTCAAAATACCATATCCAACAAGGTCAATAAATCACCAATACTCTCACTATGAATAAGGAACGCTAAACGATCGAATCTTGGAGAGTACTCGAACACTACTCTCATGACAACCACATAAGAGTCAATGAACCAAAGCAAGGGAAAAGAAATCCCAATGCTAACCAACAGATAACCGAGACAACAATGTCAAGGTTAAAACACCACAAGTGTTTAGGGAGAACACCTGGACAAAAGAAACCAATCCACTCAGTATCCATGCCCCTAACATGTATAACAACTCAAATCACCTAAGTGGTGACATCAACAACCAAGAAGAAAGGAAGGGCAACACTATATGTGTGCACTGAACAACAACCAGCCTCAAACACGAGACTTAAAAATGATCGAAACAAAGATGAACAAGAAAACACCTTTCAAAACTCCACAGAGCGAAATCTTGAGAAAAAAGTCTCGAAATCTCAGAATCTCGAGAAAAGTAATTAAAATAGTTTTCCTTTAAGAAACCACACAGTAAAAATGACCGTCTTGCCCCCCGTCTCTGTCAGTCGCCATCACCGGCTTTTAGAAGTTAAAAATCTTTTTAAAAAAGATCCTAAGATCATTTTATAAAGTACTAAATCTTTTCGTTGCTACGGGGTAGGCGAAAACGGGCTTTCCTTTTAAATACAAAGAGTTTATTTCAAGACTTAGAAAACACCGTTTCCGAAAGATAGCCAAATAAGAGTGAACACAACTCCATGGATTCCTATAATGTCCAAAAGGACAAGGAAGGAAAAGTACTACATTGGGTTCACGGAACACAACTATCCGTTTCCAACCCCACGAAATCAAATGATAACACAAGGAAGAGGTTCGGCACCACGCCGTAACCGACGGCTCAAGAAGTGACCTATAAGTCAACGATCACGTACCAAAGTACAAAACACAATACAAGGAATGCTTAGGAGAATGAACTAAGCATGAGAAACAACTATACAATACCCCAAACACTTAAATAAAATAATCTCAACTATAATCTCTTCTAACCCAATCAAAATCTCAAATACAGTTGATAACCCATTCCTCAAAAGGTGAAAGACGCCTAAAGGCCTATACAACAACATCCACTAAGTTCACAATCACATCACCTACCTTATCTAAGGCCTCAAATATCAATTGATACTAGAATCAATCCCTAACCTCAAATCTCCAAAGAGGTCCCACAACTAACCACAATTACAAAACTATTAACCGCCTTTTCTAAGGCATCAACTCAAAAATCAACCATGCAGTCCATCACTAACCTCCACTAAGCATGGAGGTTGTTATGCCAATATACTTAACCTCCCCCAAGGGTACAAAAGTATATAATCACAAGTATAACAATATACATTTCATTATACTTGAACAATTACCGCATTTAATTTATGTTTTCACATTATTCACTTTCAGTTGAGCATTTTAATAAAATACATAATTAACATGCTCCAAAATCCACAGGTAATAATAACACATATAAACCTGTTCCAACATCACATGTAATAATATCACGTATACATGTCAAATGAAATCACATAATGCTATACAATGCAATGTGACTCATAAACCTCATGGCACAAACCTCATGAAACACACTTTGCCCAAAATAGGTTAACGAATACGCACTCACTTATACTATGAGAAAAGAGTACCGCACCGATTCTTCCCAAGTGATATTTTATCTTTCACTTTCAACAAGGAAGACGGTTTGCAAGAGATGACCCGTGACAAAAGATTCGTATAACGAATACACGAGACGACCTGGGACAAAAGATCCGAATAACGGATGCACGAGACAACCTGCGACTTTGAGAATGAGACGACTCACCCTATACCCCATTCCCGGCTCATTATTCCGTAGGTTGGGAACACCCCCTAGCCAGTTGTTGCGACGATTCGACACAAAGACACCCACATGATTACACACCCCACATATACCAATACCATGATTTGACACTACAAAGTGTTCTCAACATGCATCCAGGGCCTCAATAATCATGTCTCAACATAAATATGTAATGCATCATATTTATGAAAATATCCACATGCTACCACATGAATCTCATAATCTCTTTTACATGCTTTTAAAACAATAAAACAATAAACCACGATAAACAATTATATCACATAATCATGCTTGCAATTCGTCAACTTATCATTTAATTCATAAGTATACAAGTTCATTCATTTAAACATGCTTTTAATTCCCTTAAAACAAATAGTCCGCGTATCATGAGAGGAACCTAGCATAACGTCTAAGTTTTCACGTCTCTCCCGTTCACATATTCTCTAACACATTAAAAAGGGAACTAAGTCACCTATTCTTTTTCAATTCAAATAGGAATTTATTTAATTTCGCAGAAAAATAATTTACTTAATTTCTTAAATTAATTTCTAAGTCATGCGTCGATTCTAACTCAATTATAGATATTTAAATTCATAATTTAATATATCTAAATTAAAATAAATAAGAGTTTGCACACCCAAACCATGTCAACGATATGGAAGTGAGAATAAAATTTCCCACCTGAATGTACACTTACAGCACAACCCGAAATGGCCCACTGTGAACAGTACCGACACCCGTATATGGAGCCCGCTGACCAAAGTCACCCGAATAATATTTTGAATATATCGAAACGTCCGTCTCGACAACCTATACAATATATACGAAGCCCATTAGTAATAGGTTAATCAATTTGGGTAAATCTAAAATAACCCAAACGAAAATTATAACCTATAAACACGATTTCCCGACAAACCGTTCAACAGAAAATTACGAATTTTTAGTATGATGAACACTAAGTCAAGACGAAGCTACTCACCAAAATTCGGCCCAAACCGACAACGGGAAGCCAACTAAATCGCCGACCGAAGTTCGGCCGAACTCGTCCCTGTCACTCGTCAACGTTCGCCGTTGCTAGCGCGAACCAGCGCCACCACCAGCCATCGACGACTTCTGCGCGACGTCACCACACCCTCACCGCCCCTGCTCCAGCTGGCCATCGCCGCTACGCTGGCGACCTCCACCAAGTTGCGCCTCTGCGCGCGGCTCTTGTCTCTCCCTCACGCAGCTCCCCTCTCTCTCTCTCCACGATCGGTGACGTGAAAGTGGAAGAAGGAGATGGAGCAGTGAGTCGTCGTGTGAAGAGAATATGGAAGAGGAAGCTAGGTCAACGTCTCTTAATCTGCAAATACATATGGGTATATACATATATATCTTAATTGTACAAGTGACCCTCTAAACATTCATAATTACAAACTAACCCCAAAACAATATATATATAATTACAATTATATATATATACCTATACAATAAATCCCAATAAATACTAGGAACACCCAAACGTAATCTTGTAAACCCGAAATAATAACGAGACGCCCAATAAACAATCCAGATTAAATATATCGAGGTAGGAACCCAAACGTTGGAACACCTAACAAGCCCGATTAATTAAAAGGTGTCGCCAACCAGTCGAAGCACTAATGCTAAACGTCGAAACAAAACCGCGTAGTCGAGAATAAGAATTCCCAAAGTCGTCAAAGAGAAACCGTAATGTCGTCCAGTCGATTTTAAAACTAAACGCGAAAAATTTACACGCGAAATACCAAGGATAACTAGAACGTCATGAACAAGTGACGTCATAACCAAAATTAAATCAGAAATAATTTCAGGAAAAAGAAAAATAACACGGGGTGTTACATAAATCATAATTTGTTTTCTCTTTCAATAGTTGAAAAGTATCTAGGATATGTATGTATGTTAATTTCAATAACAAATGTATTTGTCATCACGTATTTCTTCACTTTTATGTATATTAAATAAATACATCATATATATATATTTTTTATAAGGTTTTTCTTTTTGTTTTTTTTTTTTTTTTTTTAACTTTTAACTTCAACATATACCTCACAAATGTCATATATATTTGTTTAGTATTTTGTTTATATACTTTTGGTGTAGTGAACATACTTTTGCCTCACAAATGTTACACTTGTATTTTTGTTTTCTTTTTTTTCCTTTAAGAATTAATAAATACATTGTAATTCAATATTTCTTTATTATTGTTGATAGATTTTTGTTTTTTATTTTACTTTCTGCTTACAAAAATATCCTCTAATTTATATACTTAATTATCTATTGGTTTTGCCTTGAAATTATTTTCTTATTTTTTTTATGTAACTTTTTACTTTTCTAAAATTTATTTATTTTGACTCATCTCTCATTTTGGTACTTATTTTCACGATTAAATATAATTATTATTTTTTATTTTCTAAATTTAACTTGATGTTATTTGATCAACTTTAATGTCTTTATTTTCAATGTCTAAATTTTATTATTTTTTAAACTTAACTTGATAGGTATTGTTATTTCATCAACTTTAATGCCTATTATAAAATTGTTTGTACTATTATTATTTATATTCTTTCATCTTTTCTATTATAAAATTGTGATTCAACATAATGTTTACTATGTTCTATAGGTGCGAGAGATTTTAAGCAATGATGTTTGGGTTGGGTTAGAATGAACATTTAGAGTAAATTTCTAACCACTCCTCTATTTAAAGCATTAGCTATATTTTTTATGATTTAGATTTGATTTTTTGCATTGACATCACGTCCACCATGGTTAAAATCCAATTGGCTATGCATTTGAATGTGAGTTACCACAACAAAACCAATATTATTATTGGATGATGGAGTTCGATTATATTTTTGAAACTTCAATGATATGTAAATTTGATTTTGATTATAGTGATTTAGGGTTGTTTACGTTCCTACATTATATTTTCCTATTATATTGTGATTATAGTTGAATAATTTTACATATATTTTGCTACATATATATTCTTATCTTTCTTTTTTTGTTACCTACTAATCTCTTTCCTTTTTTATTTATTTACATTAATTTTTTAAATTAAATCAGCTTGATTTTGAGGATTTTTATTTTTGAGTTTGTAATATATTTATATAATTTATTTATTTATTTATATTTATGTGGTATATCCATATGTATGGTTATAGCCCATTCTGGTTATTTATATTAAATATTAATATATTATTTTTTTTTGTGATATTTTATTTTTATTTTCCCTTTCACTTTTACTGATTCACAATACATTTTTGTTTGAGTTTTTATTTATCTATTTTATTTCTTTTTCTGTTAGGACAAGTTTATAATTATAACCAACTCCTATTTTTTATTTTTCTTTTTGGCATGAAAAAATATAAAAATTTACAACATGCAACCCATATTATTTATTTCAATTTTTGACAACATGTTCATTCGCAATATCTTTTTACAATAATAATTCTAGGCATATATATATATACAATTGATTCATTTTTTTATAAATTTTATTTTTAAATTTCATAAAAGTAATTACCTATATATTGTATAATTATATTATTTATGTGTATCCTTATTAATTTGACTCCTTATTTGGTATTATTTTTTTAATTGAGATTTAAATTACAAAGTTATTTCTATTTATGAATACTAGAAAAAATTATATTATGAATTTTTATCACCCATTTTACTGGTATATATATATATATATATGAATTCCGAAAGAGTCTATTAAACACTGAATCCGTCCTTATTTATTAGGGCTAAGGCTATCAAGTCCGTTGCATTAGATGCAGAATAAAAATTCTCGTATCTGGTATTACTATCAACCCGCCAATATAACAAACAACAAAAATTGAAATTCCGTATCATTTTCATAGGTCAACTATTTTCCAAATTTTGGCGCTTGGAATTTCAATTTAAAGGGGTGAATTTCTGTATGCTTTGTTTTGGGTGTTTCCACATTTTTTGGGTCCACCTATGGAAGGAGCTTATTACAAAAGGGTTTGTCCCTTCCTTCACCATTCTGTTCATCCCCATATGAAGTTCTCTACATTATTTCGCGGGTAAGGATAAATTTTATTCATTTTCGCATTTTTCATATACAATATACGTATATATATGTATATACTGCACGATAGCATGTTATATGTTTGATACAATTACATGTGGTTTGTTTCCTGTACTAATAATGATAGCCTGATAATAATTTCATGCTGACCTTTGGATATCTACTGTCTAAATTTTGTTTCTGACGCCTAATTTACTATCTATCCATTACCAATTTTTTGGTAAATTGTTCAACAATGGTTTCAAATTCAATCTTAGAACTTTGTCTACCGCAACGGAGAATTGCAATTTTGGGTGATATTGTGGACTTGGGGAAAACAAATATCTGTCTAAATTCTAGACTGGTGTATTTGTAGTCCATGAAAGATTTTCCGTATTTCTAGGTCTATATCAACCAAACAAGTAAAAAAGTGCCTTTGAGATCAGAGTAATAGATAAATAACAGTAGAAATGATGGGAAATGCGAAGGGAATTAGCTGTTGTAGAGGCCGATACAGCGAAAGCTATACTGAGAGCCAACTGAACTTCCACTTTGACAACATATCTATCATAAACAGCTACCCATTTGCGGTATACGTCTAGCATATTCATTACTTGTAGCAAATCCCCAAATGCAACTACTTTCACGAACACGAACATGAACATGGAGCTCACAACCAATATCATTGTAAAGAAAATTTAACTTACCCCAACCCCTACAGAAATTTGGCCTGAGATGTTCGAGAAATTGCAACGCAACCTGTGATATGTTCGTTGCTATGGCAATTAACATATTCCACGTTGGGACATAGTGGCTGCAATTATTTAGCTTAAAAAGTTAGGGAGTTCATGTTTGTGTAATAGTTGCAGATAAGGACGACTTTGTTTTCTCATAGTGTTTTTTTTTTTTTTTTTCTGAATTTCTTAGCGCCATTTGACAGGTTTTAATTTTGACCATTGTAAGTTCTCCCATTCCAGCTTTATGCCTGCAAAATTGTCTACAGTTTCGTCCTGTGATTATTAAACACTAATTTGTATTAAGGAAAAGAAAAAGAAAAAGAAAACACTGATTTGTATCAAGGAAAAGTAATAAAACACCTTTGATGATACTTTATTAATAAGGTGTTCACAAATACAGAGACAAGAAATCAAATATTATGTAAAACCAGGACAATGTAATAGAAAATTTACAACTGAGTACATAACTTACTAAAACTTAGCCCATATGAAATTCTACCAACTAAGATAAGCTGAATAACAACTTATATCATCTACTTACAGAAATCAAAGAATGAATTAAATACAATGAAACAACTGAAAAAAAATATCGACGACTCAATACATAACTGATTGTTTCTTCATACGCAATAAGTTTTGCCACTTGAGATAGCTGAATATTGGTTTCTCCGGAACAGGTATGCACTTGACAATCCAACCAATTGGCCAAGACATAGAAGCGATTCCGGTACATGCAGCCCATTGTCCCCAATCCAACCTCTCTGTACCTGCAAACTTCTTCAGAGCTTCCACCATCACCACCTGAAGAACTATGGTAATCGCGATGATCCCCAAGAACAATTTGTTCTTGTGTATTCCCTCAAACACATTCTTCTTCTCAAGCTTCCGTGCATTGAACTCATTGAACACTTGGCAAAGCACGAAAGTATTGAAGATCAATGTGTCATTTACGTTCTGACTCACCCCAAAAATCGATTCACCCCTGAACTGTAAGATCAAGAGGACGATGATTTGATAAAGAGCTTGAGCTAGTAGGTTCCTCCACATTATGTTGGTGATTAGGGGCTCAGTTCGACCTACGGGTGGCTTGTCCATGAGCTCTTTGGTGGGCTGCTCTGTGGCGAGAGCAAGAGCGCCCAATGTGTCCATTATCAAGTTTACCCACAGCAATTGAACTGCTGTTAGCGGAACTTCGCCTGCTGAAACTGCTGCCACAAAGTTGATGAAAAGTGCAGCAATATTTACTGTAAGCTGGAACTGAATGAATTTTTGGATATTGGTATAGACACACCTTCCCCATCTCAAAACTGTGGAGACTGAAGCGAAATTATCGTCCAAAATGACAATGTCGGAGCTCTGCTTGGCCACTTCAGTTCCCTGAATCCCCATCGAAAGGCCTATATCCGCTTCCTTCAATGCCGGTGCATCATTTGTGCCGTCACCTGTGACTGCTACCACATGGCCTTTCTGTCTCAAGCATTGCACCATTAGAAGTTTGTCAAAGGGAGTGGATCTAGCCATAACACAGATTTTATCAACTTTTTCCATGCGCTCCTCTGGTGTGTAGTTCCGAAATTCAACACCTTCGACCACTGCACCATCCATTTCCTGATTAGGCTTTAGTATTCCACATTCAGTGGCTATGGCTCTTGCGGTGAAAACATTGTCACCGGTGATCATTTTGATTTTCACTTGAGCATATTGACATTCTTCTACCGCTTTCTTCACACCAGGCCGACACGGATCCTTTATACCTACAAGCCCCAACAGGGTCAGACCATTCTCTTTCAGCTTTTGATGTGCTCTTCCATCTTCATGTTCTTCTAGTTCAACTTCTTTGTGAGCGAAAGCGATGCATCGCAGACTACTAGCAGCCATACCTTGGATTATTTGATCAAATTTCCTTCTTTCTGTATCATCCAGAGCTTTCATGTTTCCCAAGGGATCATAGAAATGTGAGCACATTGCTAGTATCATCTCTGCAGCTCCTTTCCAATGCACATTGAAGGTGTTGTCAGCCTTCTTCCTCATAAACACGCCGCTTCGTTTCTTCTCTGAATTGAAGGGCTCAACATGAAGAACAGTACAACTCTGCATCAGTTCC
Source organism: Cornus suecica (assembly GCA_963922005.1). Lineage (NCBI taxonomy): Eukaryota > Viridiplantae > Streptophyta > Magnoliopsida > Cornales > Cornaceae > Cornus > Cornus suecica. The sequence continues at coordinate 5,195,825 of OY998246.1, forward strand.
TCCATATCCATGTTCAATTCAAGGACAGCCCAAGACAGAATTGCCTTCTCAGTAGGGCTACCGGAGAATTCCAATTCTATCCCTGACTCAGGCTTGTAGACGGTGCCAGTAGTGTTCAGACCGACTCCTTGGTGGAGCAATTTCAAAACATTGGCTGAAATTGAGGTGTAACTCATTTCTTGTATAGACTCTTTGCCTAGCCAAAACTTTGTCACCTTCATTTGGTTCAATGTGAGAGTGCCTGTCTTGTCTGTACAAATGGTGGTGGCGGAGCCCATAGTCTCGCAGGCAGAGAGCTTCCGAACCATAGCCTGATCAGCCATCATTTTCTTCATCGAATAAGCAAGAGTAAGCGTTACCGCAAGTGGCAAACCTTCCGGTATAGCAACGACGACTATAGTCACTGCAGCAGCAATAATTTTCACCACCGCATTGATCACATCGTCCGATTTGGTCTTGCTCCCATTGAACTCCACATTTCCATTCTCATCTTGTGTGTTGCCAGTAAAGTACCGAACCAACAGCACCACAAGCACAACGAAAGCAACCGCCAAACCAGCCTTACCTATTGATGAGGTTAGCTTGTTTAACCGAGCTTGTAATGGCGTTTGCTCATCAGAATCACGGCTGATTGTGCTCATCATCTCGCCCCACGTTGTGTTCATCCCAACTGTAGTGACAAGCATTCGAGCGTAACCATCAGCCACCTTGGTGCCAGAAAACAAGAACGGATTCCGAGTCCCATTCACTTCCACATGCTCGCTTTCCCCTGTCATGCTCGATTCGTCCACTTGCAACGAATGCCCGTCTACGAACAATCCATCAGCAGGAATCTGATCTCCTGTCTTCAAGCAAACAATGTCTCCAACAACGATTTCGAATATAGAGATCTGTTGGCGCCTCCCGCTCCTCACAACCTCTACTTGAATGTTGTTGCTGACTTGGGACAACTTGTCGAATTGCCTGTTTTGTTTGAAGTTGCTTACAGCTGAGACAGCGATGACAAGAAGGACGGCCACGAATATGCTTCCACCGTCGTACCACCCTTCTTTGAGGCCATGCTCTTTGATCCCGAAGGCGAGGGAGAGCGCAGCACAGACCATGAGGATGAGAATGGTGGGATCTTTCAAAGCTTCGTACACGAAATGGAAGAAGCCTTTTGTGGGCGGCTTGTGATATGTGTTCGCGCCAAAAGCTTGGTGTCTATGCTCAATGTCTTCAGCATCTCCATGTATGCCGTTTTCGACAGCAGTGTTGAGAGTCTGAGCGAGACCTTCAACCATGCCGAGTTGAGCAAGCTTGTCCATGTTTTTGTCCTTGACAAGCTTAGTGAGGCTTGAGTGATCTATGTTGGGGAAATAATGGTGCGAATGGTCCTCGACGTCAAGGGCAATATCGTAAAAATGAAGAGGGGACACTTTGGCTTTGTTTTTTGCAAGAGTGAAGGGTGTGTTGAAAGCCCTTGAGCAATAGATGGTGGCAAGAGCCATTTGCCACCTCTTTTTGTTGAGCTTGCTAAGGAAGGTGGTGGCGGTGGCGGGGGCGGCAATGTCTGGCAACAGCTCCATGCAAGGCAGTTTTGCATGCAATATTGCATACATGGTTTGAGAAACAGAGAGTTAAATTTATTTAAATGTCAAAGATCAATGATATTGAGTAAAAGCACTAGCTAGTATTGTAACTTTGCAAGAAAAATAAGAATAGGAAAGTTGAGGAAAAACTAAATTGTGGGGAGGTCTTACTTTGGTTGAATTCAATCACTAAGAGAACACAAAAATGTGAAGTGCTGATAAAACAATGTGTATTGGGATTGACATGGGTATATATGTGTATATATAGGTGCATTGTGTGAAGAAAAAATAGAGATAATGCATGGATATAGTTGATGTATGTTCCTAGAAACGAAGGATAAAATGTCGGGCCATTACTTAGGATGGGTGATTTGAGCCCAAAGTCATACGCAGCGCGTATGTGTATATATGTTCAAACGAGGTGGTACATCTATACGTGTTGTGTATTGGTGGTGTGACTTAATAGTGTAGAGTCACCAATTGGCCAATTATCATTGGTCAGATGACATAGGAATATCGGATGTCGATCAAACTTGGTACCATCATGGAGATGACATATATATATATATAATTATTACGGGAGATCATATTTTCCATTCTTGTGGATAAGCCTATAAGGTAGAAATTATGGAAGTGTGATCGGGCAACGACTCGAACATTCCCTGGGCCTTAAAATTATTAATTTTATATTATTTACTAGGTCTAAATAAAAAATTAAGAAATTAATTTTATCTAAGTCAAATAAAATATTAAACTGAAATTAAACTAAATCTAACTCAAATTAGAAATTGCATAGATAGGGCAAGGGTCTTCATTCTTCTCTATAGTTATTAAATATCGAATTGGATCATTCAGTTGAGGTTTTTAGTTATTAATTTTGTGGTATAAATTGAAAAAAATATGAGAGAAAAAGAGAGAATTAATTAGATATTACTTTTTAATTGGGAAAACAAATCAAGAGAAATTGGGTAAGAACTTAAACATCTGATAAAAAGTGATAGTATAAAATATAAGATGACGTAGCTATATTTTATTAACTTAAATCAATTGGAAATCAACTAGGTGCTAAAAATAAAGTACTCCAGTATATTTCTGCACAATTGTTGTGCAGAGTGTGGCGAAATTTCTCTGGTTTAGCTTTTGTGTTCCTTTGTTGACGGTACATTTCACACTAAGGTTTCGCTTGGATGAGCAAGAGAGATAAAAAAAAGCAGAAGAAGGATAACATTAATTATGAAAGAAAATAATAAATGATTTACTTCAAGAAACCCCCTATGCTATTTAATTTAATCAATTAATTTTTACTGTGTCCACTTTGTTTCCTATACTATTCAATTTCATCACTATGTCTCATTTTCCTCACATTTTGAGTTAAAATGTCTAAACTACCCTCCCTTAATAGTATAAGGGGGTTTAGTGAAATTAACACTTCAAAAAATTATTTTTTGAAAATAAAATATATTTTTCGTAAAAATTATAAATTTCAAAAATATATATATATATTTCGGAAAATATGATTTTTTTTGCGAAAAATATTTATTTTTGTGAAAAAGTATATCTTATGTTCCAAAATATGAATTTTTTCTGAAAAATATTTTTTTTTGTGAAAAATATATATTATGTTCCAAATTTTGATTTTTTTTTCCGAAAAAGTATATATTATGTTCCAAAATATGAATTTTTTGCGAAAAATATATATTATGTTCCAAAATATGTTTTTTTTCTGAAAAATATATATTATGTTCTAAAATATGATTTTTTTCCGAAAAATAATTTTTTTCGAAAAATATATATTATGTTCCAAAATTTGATTTTTTTTCTAAAAAGTATTTATTATGTTTTAAAAATATGATTTTTTTTCCGAAAAATACTTTTTTTGCAAAAAATATATACTATTATGTTCCAAAATATGATATTTTCCGAAAAATAATTTTTTTGCGAAAAATATAATTGATTTTCGAAAAATATTTTTTTAAAATTGTTGATTTTACTAAACCCCCTTATACTATTGAGGGTAGTTTAGGCATATTGACTCAAAATGTGAGGTGAGGGAGCATAATGATGAAATTGAATAGTATATGGGGCAAAGTGGACACGGTGAGAGTTAGTTGATTAAACTGTATAGTATAGAGGAGTTTCTTGAAATTAACCCAAAAAACAAAAGATAGCTAAAATTTGTATTTATATTTGGATATAAATTAGGAAGAAGAAGAAAAGAAATAATAACATTTGTGTTTGATAAAGTTAGAGAAGAGAAAAGATATTATTATAACTTCTTTACTTTCTTATTCTTTTAATTCAAATATTTTTAAACTATGTGTTTTTAAATACTGGGAATATTTTTGGTATTTTAAAAATTGTACTTAACTTGCTACTTTTTCTTTTCAAATCTTTTCATTTTTGGAAGGATATCACTCCAAATCACTCTAAGGCCCTATTTGGATTGACTTTTCAAACACTGCTTTTAGCTTTTTAGTGAGAAAAGCTGTTTTGAACGGTATTTGACAAAATTTTTAGAAGCGCTTCTAGGCCTTAGAAGAGTGTTTTAAAGAAGTTGGGGTACCAGCTTCTCAAAATATTTTTCACTTCTTTTTTTTTTTCTATACGAAAAGACAGAAGTAGAAGTTATGTCAAATATGATTTAAATCATTTATTTTCTTTCATAAGTGGTAACCCAAATACTTTTTTCTTTTCATTCCAAATCCTTCAATCCAAACGAAACCTAACAAAATTATCAATAAAGACATTCAAATTACACGCTACCAATAACCTAGTTTACGTCGAAAAAAGTCTACGTTAGAGTTTAGTAGAGGGGTCAGTCTTTGTAGAAGAATTTGTAATTATATTGTACAAAAAGAATAATGAGATCTATGCCCCAGTCAATAAGTTGGTAAGTCCTTGAGTCAAGTAGTTCATCTAAAATGAATTCCTATACATTTTACCATTTTAAATTTACAGACACCTTCACAAAACTTACGAGCCTGCTTGGTTGTCATTTTCGAAAATAATTTTCTATTTTAGAAAAAGTGAATAACATACTATTGTATAAAATGTTTGTTGGGTTGAGTTTCTAAAATTTTATTTTAACATTTTTTTACTATACAATATTTATTTTAAGATCTCTCTCTTCTATTATTTTAAAAAAATAGCTTCTGATTGTAAAGTGCGAAAGTAATTAATGTCTTATTTGGATTGATTTTTCAAACGTTGTTTTTTGTTTTCTGGAGGAAAAAGTTGGTGTTTCGTAAAAATTTTAGAAGAACTTATGGGCCTTGGAAAAACATTTTAAAGAAGCCGGATGTACTAGTTTCTCAAAATAACTTCTGTTTCTCCTTTTCTTCTATCGAAAGCCAGAAACAAAAGTTATGCCAAACATGACATAAATATAGGTGTAGTCTTAGTGCTTGTTTGGTAGACGGTGTGATTAGGGATGGCAATGGGGCGGGTCGGGGCGGGTATCACCCGCCCCGTACCCGTACCCGATTATTTTTCTCCGCCCCATACCCGTCCTGTCCCCGTTTAAGTTTTTATTTTTCCGACCCGACCCGACCCGCCCCGGTTAGCTCCCCGCCCCGCCCCGATTACATATTATTTTTATTAAAAATATATATTTTAATAATAAAAAATAATATTATTTTATTTTTAATTAATATTACTATTCTAGAATTTTTTTCTAGAATAAATTTATATGAAATCAAAATCAAACAATAAATCTATAATTAAGGAGAATATTATATGTATATAAATTTATATATATATATATAAATTTATAATTAAGGAGAATATATATATATATGTATATAAATTTATATATATATACCTAATCGGGGCGGGTTCGGGGCGGGGCGGGGGTGCCCCATACCCGCCCCGATTATAATCGGGGAATTGATACCCGCCCCATACCCGCCCCGATTAGCTAAACGGGGCGGGACGGGGTGGATAAACGGGGCGGGTTCGGGGCGGGGCGGGTTTTTTTGCCATCCCTAGGTGTGATGTTGGTTTTTGGTTTTGGTTTGGTTGGAGTTGGGTTGGTTGGAGTTGGTGTGGTTTTATTTTGGTTCCAAACCATGTTTGGTGGAGATGGTTTTGGTGTGAGAAAAATTGATGCTGAAAAATCAAACCATGTTTGGTAGAATTGGTATTGATTGAAATTCTGAATATTAATATATTAATATATTAAAATATATTAATATATGGGTTTCACATTTTATTTATTAATATATATTAAAATATTTTAATATATTTTATATTAAAAATGATATATATATATATAATATATATATTTCGGATTGCTACAGTGTTGCTACAGTAGCCGCACCAAACCAAAACCATAAAAAATGATGGTTCCAAATTCTTTCACAAAGTTGGTACCATGGAGTTGCTACAGTGTTGGTACCAAATTTCCACACCATTTACCAAACATGGTTTGGTGCCATTTTTTCAAACCAAACCCAAAATTTTGGCTCCATTCCCTCTATCAAACATGGACTTAGGCTCTTAGCTCCGCGTAAATGGGCTGCATCGCATATATGAGGCCCTTAGCCCACAATTGTCGTGTATGTGTTTGAAAACACTTTGCAAATGGGCTTTGGCAAAGCAAGGTCATGCGGTTTCCCAATTTTTGTAGCTAGTGTAGACCTAGCCCACCTTTTTACTTGTTTTGCAATTTATGTCATTAACTACTCTAGAATTTGTATCTCCAAAATGTCACTTTATTTAATACAGTGGCCCAGCCTTAGTTTCTCCCCTTGAACTTTTACTAATGTGGGTTAATTAGAAAGGAAAATCCCAAAGATGGAGGCAATTTGGCATAATCATTTCGATCCCTAGTTTATATTAAAAAGGTTAGGTTAGGTATAGTGGACATCCACCAACTCTTCTTTCTATTCCCTCTCCATTCATAACAAACAAGTGGAATGGTCCAACTAGTTCACTTTCAAGCTTGTACAAAGCTAGAGACTTTCAAAGAAAATGCAAAGCTATCATGAGTTTAGCCTTTAAAAATAAAAATAAAATAAAAAATCAAGCCTTAGCCACCCTGATCTGCAATAAGCTTTGCCACCAAGTAATATTTGGAGAATAGTCCCACCTCTTCAAAGGACCTTATCAAAACCATTATTTCATATGGACCAATGTTAGGCCAATCTGGAATGGTGATGGATAACTTGTAGAATGCTTTTGGCGACCTTGTACAAATGTCACTAGCAGACTATCAAACTAGGCAAGCAACAGGTACACAGTCCCACATTGTCTGGGTGAGGAAAGGTTACGTTTTATATGTCAGTTTTATGATACAACACATTTTAAAATTGTGATGGTCGTGGACCTAATAGAACTTTGTAGTTCCCATGGGAGATGAGTTAAAAGTGGACAATATTTTGCTGCTACTATACTCAAATCCAACACATTTTTAAAGTTTTGGCATGCACTTTGTTTTTGGTATTTAGATTTTGGGCTGGAAACAAATGCACTTATTGAACTAAACTTAAAACATATCCAAATTAATTTAACTAAACATGATTCTAATCTTAATTAAAAATAGTCCACAACAAAAACGTCTGTTATGTTTCGACTAAAAACAAAACGTGTCCTAAGCGTTCCACTTCTCTTTTCCCCTGAATATCGGTTCAAATATAATATTCAAATCTCGGAAATCTTATTATGTTTTGTGCCTTGGATGCTTTGCATGATCTGATGAGCCCCTGCTAATTAGGTAAGGTTGTGGTCCTGATCATTTACACTTCACCTCTTTCAAGTGGACCTTCTATTGCTCTAATGGTGGAAAATTCTTATAAAAAAGACTTTCTGACAAGCTCATTGTCCCCTTGAAGATTTCACCATCTGAGCTCCAAAGTACAAAAAAAATATGGTTTTAACATGTTTTCGGTGCAAATTAAAGAAATGTTGCTCAAAAGCAGGACACTGAGGAGTATAATGCATTCTGTCATGAGATTAATCAAATATTAACACGCCGTCCAAACATTCCCTTGTGCATCTTCGCCGAAAAATTGCTGGTCTGAAAAGAGTATGCCAGCCATATTTGTATTATTTTTTCCCCTCCTAACAAGGAATGCAATATGACTTATAAACAAGCCTCTATAGACCATTTGAAGTATGCCGACAGTGAACTTTATCTAGTAAAGAATGTTCAGTTCACTATAGCATTCATGATTAAACAATGTTCATGTTAAAAAAAAAAATTTAAAATTCATCTAGAAGAATAAAATTTTAGAATACTACTTTGTTGTGGTACATCTGTTTGGTTGATTAGTGACTCAAATGAGTCTCGAGCTTTAAGCAAATACGAGTGAATTTGCATACTAATTAACACCCTGGCAGCCAAACAGAGTTCAAGCTGTCCTTGAGAAAAGTTTTGAGCTATGAACATGTGAAAATCATCATAATCACCATCATGGTATGGAGTTCTAAGCCTTGTAGATTTCGAGTTCAAAGCGTAACCTATGATTCAAATAATTCAGTTGGGAAGAGCTTTTGGTCATTGTGCTACACTTTTCAAAGTGCTTTTTGTGTAACAAACTTGTTGATATTGCAGGATTCGAGTAGTTGAACATGGGAAATGAGATGGGGAACCAAAACGCAACAGCGCTAAAACTAAAAGGTATGCTTATGGAAGCTCTTCCAAATTTTTTTCCTACTTGTTGATACGCGAACTGTATTAGTACTTCATATGATATCGTGTTGATGCAGAAGAAGAAAGCACAGTAGTTGAAGCTCCGGAAAAGGCTTTGCATGAGGATGTTCTTGCTGATGAAGTAAAAGGAGAAAATCAATTAGTTACTGCAGCTGAAAATAGAGGTATTCATGAATGACTTAATTTGTCTTTTACTTTTGATGAATGAACAAGCCAAATAATTATTTTATGTTTACATATAAATATGATCTTTTGCTTCTATAGAGCAAAGTGACACTGAGCTTAAGCCTCCTCTAAATCCTCATGATCCAATGGAGTCGAACGATGAAGTTATTGGAATCCAAACACCTTCATCCAAAGATGAAGAAAATGATGAGAAGCCAATCGAGTCAAGTTTGGATGAAAATCTGTTGGAAGACTTGGAACCAAGTGATCAACCAAAACAGAAACAACCTTCCATCAGAACAGGTTAGTTCTATGCTTAGCGATACCGTAGTTCTTATTTAATACGTAGACAATAAGGGATTAGTATATATACAAGTAGAAAGTGATATAGTTATTCAGATACTTAACCCTATACTACGAACTTAATTTGCTGAACATAGAAGCAGAGGAGGGAGAGAGAACTGACTCCACTATTGACCTATCTATGGATCAAAAGCCTGATCAGACCGAACTTGCTAAAGTTCATGATGAACCACAAGAAGAAGAAAGTAGTTGCTGGCCACAGGATAAGAAGGAAGTTATAGGAACAAGCATGTCACATGACGATGAGGAGAAAGGTCACTTATTGGAAACTGAAACAGCAATTAGTCTAGCTAATATTGTTGCTTCCCAGACTGATTTAGATATCGAGAAGATAAATGGTGATAGGGTAGTAAAAGAAATGAATTTTGAAGAAGAGAAATCAGAGAAATGTGAAATTATAAGTGAAGATGAGGTTGGGAATGGTTTGAGCAACAAAGCAACAGAAGCATCTGTTTCGAAACATGGTGATTTTCGAAACAATTATGAGGGAGAGCTGCCTAGTGAGATGAGTTTGAGTAGGAATGATTCCTCAGAAGCCATTTCTCAGTCTGATTCCTTGGATTGCTTTCGTGAAGTTGCTCCTGAACTTCATGACAAACGCATAGTTCTCGCTGAAGAGGCGAAGGTATTAGAAGCTGAGAATGAGTATGATCCTAATCTGGTTCAGTTTAATGAGCTAGTGAAGGAAGATTTGAAGATTGAGAGGTTGGAGGCTGTAGAATCTAATATTGACAGTGGAAGGGAAAATGAGGACAAGTATGAGCTACCTATGAACGACTTAGAGGCCGAGAATATGAGTTATTCTCAATCTAGCTCATCACTAGTTGGTCCTAATAGTGACAATGGAAGCGAAAATGAGGACAAGTATGAGCACGCCTTGAACGACTTAGAGGCCGAGAAAATGAGTGCTTCTCAATCTAGCTCATTGCTAGTTGGGACTAATAGTGACAATGGAAGTGAAAATGAGGACAAGTTTGATCCTAAGCCAATTCACTATAATCAGAAAGCTTTGAGTCACTTGGAGGAAGAGAAAATGGATGCTTCTCAATCTGACTTGTTGCTGGTTGTGTCAAATAGTGACAATGTAGAGGAAGATGAGGAGAAGTATGATCCTAAACCAATCAAATTTTCTGAGCAAGCCATGAATGAATTGGAGACTCAGAAAATGGAGGCTTCTCGATGTGGCTCGACTCTCGTTTGTTCTGATCAAAATGGAATGGAAATATTGGCTGATTCTTCTTCCCAGCCTCGAATTGGCAACAGTCGTATCAACAAAGAAGAGGTGATTGAGAATGGTTACAAGCCGAATTCTGCTTCTGATCAGCAACACTTCAACGATTCAGAAGCTGAAGTCGGAACATTTCCAACGGAATTAACTGTCACGAACTACAAACAAGGCGAAGAGCAAACATCAGAGGACAAAACCATCAATGAGAATGAGGAGAAAGCAGAGAATTCGCGTAGAATTGGATGCGACAGTAAAGAAAGGGAAGCAATTGAACAGCATGTAGGCACTGCAAGCTTGCTGTCACAATGTCCTATGTCTCCACTCCAGCACCAAGACCACAAGGACATCCTAAATGAATCCACCACTAGCGAAACAATGACTTTGGCGATAGGAGATTCGAAAGAAGAGAGCTGCAGTGAGCTCTTTGTCACCAAAGCTTCGATTCTCGATTGCACAAACTCAACCAATGCTGCAGAAACTGAAACTCTTTTGAACCAGTCCACTAAGCCATTTGGGAATGTTGGCTTTGGAGCACGAGAAAGAAAGGGAAGGCTCAGTATCGAATCAAATCCCGAAAACTCAACCACTCCCATTGAGCTTAGAAAATCTCCAAGCTTTGATTTTGATTTCTCAGTTGGAGCAAGGAGTGAAGAATCTGACCAGACCCCATTGCTGCATCATGATAAGATGGCGATGCGACGCTTCCTGAGCCATGACAGTGTGGACTTTGGCAACTCAATGCAGTATCAAGCAATGCAGGTTGAAGAGAAGACTATTACAATGGAAACAAGTAATTCTGAGAAGTCAAGAGCTCCATTTCTGAGCTTGTTGGAAGGTAATAAACAAGCCAATGTTGTGGTTTCACCTAAGAAACAGGAGAGTCTTGGCTCTGATAAGCTCAAGGAAGTGGCAATAACTTCATCGAAAGGGAATGCGAAGCGAAAGCCCAAGTCCTCCATCTTCACCACCTGCCTCTGTTGTGCGGCATCAATCCATTGAAAAACAATTCAAATTACATATTATTTTTTTTAAAAAAAAATGCTTCTTTTTTTTGGTTGGTTTTTTTTGGGTCCAATTTAAGCTTTTCTGAAATGGAGTTTTTGATCAATGAATTTTTTTTCCACAACAAAAACGCGGGCACGAAGAAAGAGGAAGTATAATTAAGCTGCAGCTATGATTATTCAGTGGTTGTAATTTTTTTTCCCTATATTTGTTCTGTGTATTAGAATTTCATTTTTTTAAGTGGTGCAAGTTCTTATCTTGGAAGTCCTTCTGTAGGACATTTTTTTTTTCTTCTTATTTTATGGTTGTTGATTTGAGAAAGAAGAGTAATGAAGAAGAAGAATTGTATTTTCAGGTGGGGTTTGCCACCTTTGATTGTAATATTGGATTTTTTGCTTGTATACAGTGATTATATATTGAAAGTCTTATAATGTCAAAGAATGTACTGCTATGTTTAGTTGCTGAGTTCATGACATCATTGACATGGTGAAATTGCATATGAGGTTTGTTTTGGGAAGTGGGAGAAAGAAATTAAGCATGAATAATTGGAGGGGAAAAAACAGTTTTCTAACCTATTTTTTAGAAAATTGTCAACTGAGTAAATATTTGTTTAGTTGTCAAAAATAGTTCCAACTTATGATCCTTGTTTCACCCATATATATATATATATATGTGTGTATATTTAAGTCTTGGGCCTGGACACATACTTGAAAGTTGAAGCCCACAATTTTTTTATTTTGCCAAGACTTGAACAAACTGAGAAATACCAACCTATAAATAATAACTAGTACATGGATTATCATAATTGCACTAGTGAAGCAAAAAGGGATTATCTTATGCAGAGATGGTAAATTTTGGATTGCCAAAAATGCTAAATAAATCAAAACCAAAATTAATTACAAATAAAAAAATGGTAAAAATTACGTCTAGGCTCGAAAAAAATCTGAATATTTTCACTCATCTAATACTTAAATGTTGTGAGCAGTCTAATCTTTTTATGGGTGGACATGAGCATAAAACATGACATTTATGGAATATGGACCAAGACATGAGCAAATACATGGTGCATTTATATGTAAGCAAAAGACTTGTTCCTTGACACAACATTGTGTCGACCAACAAACATATAGTCGGTGAGGTATGGTGGAATATAGAGTAATTCTTTGTAATATAGACCAACAAAATATGTTTGTATATAGAGTAATTCTTTGTAATTCTTCCTTTACAAGTGATACCGCAATTAATCGAGGAGAAAATTAAATATTGTCATATGTTCGAAATAAATTAGTACACAACACTTCAATAATATTAAATAAGAGCATCTGCAATGCAAATGCACTTTTAGACACTCCACTTTCACAAAGTGGAGTGTCACGTCACTCTTTTAGAGTGTGAGACTCTTTGTTTTATTTGGAGTATGAGTATTATATGGTATGTGATTATATGATTCACTCTACTTTATATTATTTTATTATAAAAAAAGTTAATTATTAATAAAATATTTAATATAAAAAATATATTAAATGTCATTAAAAAAATATAAGATTAAATTTTGTACAGATAAAAATTAAATATGCAAAAAAATAAAAATACATTAAAATAATTTAACACATAAAAAAAAATACATTACACATTAACACACATGAAAAAAAATACATTACACATTAACACACAAGAAAAATAATAAACATGCAAAAACAATACATTACATAATTTAACACACATGAAAAAAAACACATTAACATTTTATCACTTATAATGATAAAATTAAACATTCCCTTGATTTAAATTGGTGTAATCGCAGAAAATGTATTTTTAATATTATTATGCTATTTTATTATGTCACAATTTTATGGAATCAAATTTTTTTTATATAAATAAGATATTACTTTGTACAAATAAAAAAATACATTAATATCACAATAATAAAGTTAGATGAGATACAATAAATATAATTATTATTTTTATCAATTGAATAATTAAATATTGTAATATTTAAGTTAAAAGGCAAGAGTTTTTTTTAAAATAAAATAAAATAAATTATTATGCAAAGTAAGTTTTTTATAACTTAAATTAAATTAAAGTGCAAATAAATTAAAAAAAACACTCGGCAAAAAAAAAAGGTGCATATACAATAATTTGAATGAAAACATAAAAAGAGATGAATATTATATAAATGAAAAAAAAGTGAGTGAACTTTGAATATGGTACAAAAATCAAACAAATTGGTTCCACCAAAACAAATGTCAGGCGTCATTCATCTCGCCAAATGTAGCGCATGAGATAAAATGTTTTACGTGGGACCCACCAAGTAGAGAGTTGCACTCCAGCCCATTTTTCTCGCCACAGGTATCCCCATGCGCCACTTTCTCTTGCGTTGCTGATGCTCTAAGGGCATACACTTTCATTTCCAATTATAGCTCTTTCTAAACAAAAATATGTTTGACTCTAGTGTTTTATTTTTAATAATAAAATTTTTTTGTATATTTTTAACTCCTTTTACAAACAAAAAAACACATTTTTTTTTGTTTTTTGCTATTCACTCAATATATATATATATATATATATATTTATACCACCACCACCTAATCGTCTCCTCTGACCACTATCGCAACCTCCTCCTCCCACCACCACTTTCCTTTGCCTGGAAACACCACTGTCACTACCTCCGACTGCCACCACCACTTTCCTTTGCATGGAAACACCACTGCCGCCGACCACCACCATAACTGCCTCCGACCACCATCACCACTTCTCTTTGCCCCGAAACACAACCACCGCTTCCGACTTGAAACATATTTACAAATCACGATAGATATGTAAAAATGAACGTCCTATAAACAAATGACATGCGTTCTTATATTTTAATAACCACGGAGTATAATTTATTAAAATTCAAATGAAGGAAGTTCTTTTTAACATGGCTTGAGAAAAACATTTTTCTTATTTCTTATGACAATTAAGCCATCCACTTATCTCTTACGTCTGAATTATCGGGTAAGATATAATATTCAAATCTAGAAAATCTGATTATATTTTGTGCCTTGGATGCTTTGCATAATGTGATGAGCCCCTGCTAATTAGGTAAGGTTGTGGTCCTCATCATCTATGCCCTTTACACCTTTACCTCTTTCAACTGGACCTTCAAATGCTATAATGGAGGAAATTTGCTATAAAATAAACTTTCTAACATGTTCATTGTCCCCTTCAAGATTTCACTAAAATTAAAGGCATCTGAGCTGCAGAGGAAAAAATGGTTTTAACATGTTTTCACTGCCAAAAAAAAAAAAAAAATGTTGCTCAAAAGCAGGACACAGAGGAGTATAATGTATTCTGTCATGAGATTAATCAAATATTAACACGCCGTTCAAACGTTCCTTCAATGCATCTGCGCCGCTCATACAAAAATTTGCTGGTCTTAAAAAGGGCATGCCAGCCATAATAGTATTATTTTTTTCCCTCCTAACAAGGATTGTATACATTGAAATAATACTAATTAAGAGGCTAGCATAACATAATCATATAATTAGCCAGCCTCTAATAGGCCATTTCAAGTATGCCGACAGTGAACTTTATTTAGAAAGCGATATTCAGTTCATTTTAACTTTCATGATTAAACTATGTCCATGTTAAAAAATGAAAAAAAATAAAAAAATGCACATACAAGAATATAATTTTAAGTACCATGCTTGGGTCCACACCTCACCCCTTACTTGGACCAATAAAATTAAGATATTTGTTCAATATTAATTAAAAAATAATAATGGCTACTACCCACTATCATGGATTAAACCCGAATTTAAAATAATTGTTTTTTTTCCCTTTCCCTTTCTTCTTCAATAGATCCATCAAAAACCCTACACATTGAAATTGGTGGATCTCTTTCCTCTCCCTCTACCTCTCTCTCCACACACACATATGTAAATATATGTATATATATATGTATTATGCTTCATTTTGATCCTCCTTCAAATCACTACAAGATTGTTATGCTTCATTTTGAGGTTGTACCGCCCAACTCTAGAAGAAATAGCTGTCAATTATATATGTTTTCATCTCAAACCAATGCCTGGTGGATGCCACCACCACCCATTCAACATCACTCTACTAAATATTTTTATTTCGCTGGCGGACTACCTTATGACTATATAGGTGGAGTCTATTGCAATGGTTCCATTCATTGGGTTCGCAGACTCCGACCACACAATGGCCTATATTAATACAGAAACATTATGCACAATGCCACCTCCACCAAACCAACATCTCTCTAATGGTTATTTGCATTTTGGGTACTAATAGCATCTAGGATTTGTTTGTCATTCACTTGATGGAGGATCTTGTAAATATATATACATAAATTTATATCTATGTGTGTGTGCGCGGGGAGAGAGAGAGGGAAAGGAAAGAGATCCACCAATTTCAGCGTGTAGGGTTTTTGATGAGTTTGTTGATGAAGAGGGGAAAAAAAGGAAAAGAAATTATTATTATTTTAGATTCGGGTTTAACCCATGATAATGGGTAATACCTATTATAATTTTTTAATTAACATTGGACATGTCTCTTAATTCTATTGGTCTAAGTAAGGGATGATGACCAAATTGATCATCACAGGTGAGGACCCAAACATTGTCCTAATTTTAAAGTACATACTTGTTGTGGTTCATCTGTTTGGTTGGTTAGTGACTCAAATGAGGCTCGAGCTTTAAGCAAATATGAGTGAATCTGCATACTAATTAATACCCTGGCAAGTTTTGAGCCATGAGCATGTGAATATCATCATAATCACCATCATGGTATGGAGTTCTAAGCCATGTAGATTTCGAGTTCAAAGCGTAAACTATGATTAAAATACTTCAGTTGGGAAGACTTGTGGTCATTGTGGTACACTTTCAAAGTTCTTTTTGTGTAACAAACTTGTTGATATTGCAGGATTTGATCAGTTGAACATATGGGAAATGAGATGGGGAACCAAAACGTAACAGCTAAAAGGAATGCTTATTCGAAGTTAATCTAAAATTCTTGCATACTTTGTTTGATTCCCAGTTGTATTAGTACACTTTGTAGGGGGTCATATATCTCCTCCACGTGGCAATGCCACATCATCAGAATAGCCCACACAACTTAGTCAAACGGTCAACATTCAATGGATACCTGGCAAACGTAACGTCATCAAATTGAAGACTGAGTCGGGAGTAGGACTCAGGCATTACTGGGATCCGAGGAGATATTTAATGTGGTGGATGAAGTCAAGGATTCGTCGGGTTGATTCTCAATCTGACTCGAAAAATAGATTTACCATTTTGACTCTCGCACATCATTTTATGATTAATTGAAAGATTACTTTCTTTTAATTGATTTTAACCCAAAGGTGACGATGACATCACCATCTCTTTTCCTTTGCCTATAAAGGGAGGCCAAGGGAAGAGGCATAGGGGGGACTCTCTTGCTAGACTTTTCTTTCTAAGTCACAAGAGCAAACACCTCTCACCCACTTCACATGCTTTACAAACAACACACAAAAGGGAGTCATTGTTATCTTGCATGTTACTCAATGTCATCTTCATTTCTATCTCGCTCTCGAGTTTGTCTGGTCTTCCACCTCTTCCAATCCATCTCGGATTCTATTGTGTTGAAGTTATTTCTAGATTCATCATATTTGTTGTGTGATATCACCATTTATATTAACGACTCTAAAGAATCCCTACACACTTCATATTGCGTTGATGCAGAAGAAGAAAGCACAGTAGTTGAAGCTCCTGAAAAATATTTGCATGAGGATGTTGTTGCAGATGAAGTAAAAGGAGAAAACCAATTAATTACTGCACCTGAAAATAGGAGAAAGCAAATGATTCGCGTAGAACTGGACCTGACAGAGAAGAAAGCGAAGCGATTGAACAAAATGTAGGCATTGCAAGCTTGCTGTCACAATGTCCTTATTCTCCACTACAGCACCAAGACCACAAGGACAGCCTAAAAGAATCCAACACTCGCGAAACAATGACTTTGTCGATGAGAGATTCGAAACAAGAGAATGTTGGTTATGGTCCTATTGGGCACAAGAAAGAAAGGGAAGGCTCAGTATGGAATCGAATCCCGAGAACTCAAACACTCACACTGAGCTTAGAAAATCTCCAAGCTTTAGATTTTAATTTCTCAGTTGGAGCAAGGAGTGAAGAATCTGATCAGACCCCGTTGCTGCATCACGATATATAAGATGACAGTGTGGACTTTGGAAACTCAATGCAGTCCACAATGGAAACAAGTGATTCTGAGAAGTCTGAGCTTGTTGGAAGGTAATAAACAAGCCAATGTTGCGGTTTCACCTAAGAAACAGGACAGTCTTGGCTCTGATAAGCCCAAGAAAGTGGCAATAACTTCATCGAAAGGGACTGCAACGCGAAAGCCCAAGCCCTCCATCTTCACCACCTGCCTTTGTTGTGCAGAATTTCTTGCTTTTATTTTTTAAAAAAAAAATTGGTCTAATTTGAGCTTTCAATGGAGTTTTTAATCAATTAATTTTTTGCGACAACAAAATGCGGGCATGAAGAAAGAAAAAGTATAACCAAGTTGCAGCTGTGATTATTATTCAGTGCTTGTAAATTTTTTTCCCATATTTGTTCTGTGTATAAGAATTGCATTTTTTATGTAGTACTTATTTATTTACTTTTTTTGTTATTTTATGATTGTTTGTTTGAGAAAGAAGAGTAATGATGAAGAAGAATTGTAATTTCAGTGGGGTTTTTCCACTTTTGATTGTAATATTGTATTATTTGCTTGTATACAGTGATTATATATTGAAAGTCTAATGGAGTATTTAAGATAAATGTCAAAGAATGAACTGCTATGTTTTCAGTTGCTGAGTTCATGACATGGTTTGTTGGTGAAATTGCGTATGAGATTTGATTTGGGAAATGGGAGAAAGAAAGCATGAATAATTGAAGAGAGGGAGAAAAAAAAAGAGTTTTCCTAACCGATTTTTAAAATATTGTCAACTGAATAAATTTTTATTTAGTTGTAAGAAATAGAAAACTGAACCAAAGGAGGCCCTTAGTTTCACCCATATATATGTGTGTGTATATATATATAGGGTAATTTGCATTGACACCCCCTGAGGTTAGGGTCAATGACAATGAGATTACGGTCAACATTTTTTTGGCACTCACACCCCCTAAGGTTCCTCCTTCGTTGCAATGACACCTCCTGGGCTGGTAAAATGACTGGAATGCCCCTTTAATTGTTTTACTTATTACATTAAGGTAATATATAAAGTGTGAAATTATTCATATGCCCAAACATTTCACCCCTCTGAAATTACTAATTACACTTCCACCCCTTATTACAAAATATATATATATATATATATATATTACAAAAATTACAATTTAATTTATATATATATATATATATATATAATTTGTAAAAAATATATAAAATTTGAAAAAACATATAAAATTCGAAAAAATATATAAAATTTGAAACAATATATAAAATTAAAAAAAACATATAAAATTCGAAACAAATATATAAAATTCGTAAACAATATATAAAATTCGAAAAACATATAAAATTTTAAAAAATATATAAAATTCAAATATATATATATATATATATAAAGTGTGACTGAAGTTTAAGTGGACAAGCCTCAGAGTCATTAGCCAAGGTAACAGATCATCTCCAACTCTCTACAGAGCTATTTCAATGGCCACGATAGCGACACATGCCCCACGATGGTGACCGAAATCGGAATCAAACCGATATTTTATTAAAATATTTTAATCAAAATTAAATATATTAATATTTGGATCAAAATTAACGGTTCGGTTCCGGTTATTATTTTTAAAGAACCGAAAATATCGGTTCGATTCCGGTTTCGGTCGGAATCAAAAGCGAACCGCATCGTGAATATATTAATATTTGAATCAAAATTAACGGTTCGGTTCCGGTTCTCATTTTTAAAGAACCAAAAGTATCGGAACTGAACCGTTAATTTTGATCCAAATAAAAATTTACTTTTGGTTCTTTAAAAATGAGAACCGGAACCGAACCGTTAATTTTGATCCAAATATTAATATATTTAATTTTGATTAAAATATTTTAATAAAGTATTAGTTCTATTCCGATTTCGGTCACCATCGTGGGGCATGTGTCGCTATCGTGGCAATTGAAATAGCTCTGCAAAGAGTTGGAGAGAATCCGTTACCTTGGCTAATGACTCTGAGGCTTGTCCACTTAAACTTCAGTCACACTTTATATATATATATATATATATATTTGAATTTTATATATTTTTTAGAATTTTATATATTGTTTACGAATTTTATATATTTGTTTCGAATTTTGTATGTTTTTTTTTTAATTTTATATATTGTTTCAAATTTTATATATTTTTTCGATTTTTATATGTTTTTTCAAATTTTATATATTTTTTACAAATTATATATATATATTCGTAATTATATATACAAATTATATTATAAAGAAAAAAAATTAAATTGTAATTTTCGTAATATATATATATATTGTAATAAGGGTGGAAGTGTAATTAGTAATTTCAGAGGAGTGAAGTGTTTGGGTATATGAGTAATTTTATACTTTATATATTACCCTAATATAATAAGTGAAACAATTAAAGGGGCATTCTAGTCATTTCACCAACCCAGGGGGTGTCATTGCAACAAAGGGGGAACCTCAGGGGGTGTGAGTGCCAAAAAAACGTTGACCGTAATCTCATTGCCATTGACCCTAACTTCAGGGGGTGTCAATGCAAATTACCCATATTTATATATAGGGTTAATTTCAGTTGGACCAAAATACTCCTAGATTTAATAAAAAATAATTTAAAATTCAAAAAATATATAAAATTCATAAAATAATATATACAATTTGAAAAAATAATATAAAATTCGAAAAAAGATATAAAATTTGAAAAAAAATACATATAAAATTTGAAACAATATAGATAAAATTTGTAAAAATAATTTAAAATTTGAAAAATTATTTAATGATTTAAAATGGATTTAATGAAAAATGATTTAAAATTCAAAAAAATATATAAAATTCGAAATATATATATAAAATTTGAAAAAAAACATATAATTTTTTTATGTTTTTTTGAATTTTAAATCATTTTTCATTAAATCCCAAAGATTTTTTGGTCCAAAATTATAGGGAATGACAAGCTGATACAATTTGATAAGTGTAGGAGAATTTTCTGTATAGGAGAGGGACAAAGTGATATTTTTTAAAACCACATGAGTTTATGAAATTAACCCATATATATATATATATATATATATGTAAGAGGCTAGGAGCCATTGAACCAACCAGTGGCACTATCTTATTGGTTAGGTGATAAGGAAAAACCTAGCCCACTGGCTTCCCAAGGGAGCAATAGCATGTAAGAACACCATGGACCTATAGGAATGTCCAGTTGTATTTTGTTATTTTGTGTCGGCATCTTGCTTACGTAAATTTTAGCAGATCTTCATTTGCTTAGTGCTTTGAAGATACAAATCCAAATTGGTGGAGCAACTCAAGTATTCTTGCTTTTCAAATTATCCAGATCATCCGAGAAATGTGTTTTTTTCCCATTTACTTAAAGCTCAAATTTTTTCCAAGTTTGATCTTAAAGCAGGATTTTGACAATTAAGAATTCATCCAGAGGATCAACCTAAAACACGTTTTTGTATCCTAAATCACCATTACCATTGGACTGTGAAACTGTGAAAATGCTGACCAATTAAATGGAATTCAATTTTTTCTTCCAAATGGGATGAGAACATTTGGTCAAAGAATTGGGAGACCATGAGCATGATTGGAGGGTTTTAAAAATCCAACTCAAGTTTTGGGCCTCGACACATACATGAAGCCCACAAAATTGTAATTTTGCTATTTACTATTTTGGTGACTAAACTTTAACAAGATTAGAAATACCAACCTATACATGATAACTATTAGAGACATTGGATACAAATGAGAAAGTGAATGGATATATAAATAGGTTTATGTTAGTCTTGCTTATCCGCAGAAATTTTTAGGTTAAACCGTGAAATATTTGACCCGTTACAATAATTAGGAGGTAAGTTTTGGTTATGTCCAAAGTCCCGATTTTTTCGATGTAAATTATGACTACTAGAAACAATATTTATTAGATGACTAGTACAAGGTTTATCATAATTGCACTAGTGAAGCAAAAAGGGCTTATCTTATCCGGAGATGGTAAATTTTTGGATTGCCAAAATTGCTAACACAAATCAAAATCAAAATGTTCATGCTATTCAGTCCTAGTGATTAATTGCCCCACGGTTATTTGTGGTGGTCAAGGTTTAACTCGCCGTGCATGCTAAAAAAAATCTGAATATTTTCACTTATCTAATACTAAATGTTGTGAGCTGTATAATCTTTTTATGGGTGGACATGAGCATCAAACGTGACATTTATGGAATATGGACCAAGACATGAACAAATACATGGTGCAGTTAGTTATATGTAAGCAAAAGACTTGTTCCTTGACACATCATTGTGTTGACCAACAAACATATAGTCGGTGAGGTATGGTGGAATATACATATACACCAAATCTACTGCGTATATAAATTGTGTGGAATTGTTTAGGAATGGCAATGGGGCGGGGCGGGATCACCTTCCCCATTCCCGAACCCGGTTATTTTTCCCCCCATACCCGTCCCGCCCCGCCTTGAATTTTCCCACGTTCCGGCCCCGCGTCCCGATTATTATTTTTATTTTTTTAAAAAAAATCTTAAACATAAAAATAATATTAAAATATATATATGGGTATCTTTATAATAGATATAATATATATGGGTATATTTGTAATATTTAATATATATAAGAGTATTTTAGTAAATAATTTAAACGGGGAAGGGGTTCCCCATACCTGCCCCGAATATAATTGAAGATTTTTTTTCCCGTCTTATACCTGCCCCGATTAACTTAATCGAGCTCCAAACCCGGGATAAACGGGGCAGTTATGGAACGGGCGGATTTTATTGCTATCCCTAGAATTGTTCAACATAACATTGCCCATAAAGTTTGAATATTTAGACTTAGGTCACTGCAAAAAAAGAGTGTGAAGGGGACTTTAATTTTTGTTTCTTGTAGGACTCATTATTCTAGATGACCTCTTATATATCTATATATATACAAACGCATACATATGCTAATCTAAAAGACCATATATAAGTAAAGAGGAGTGAAGGAGATCCAAGCAATCAATAGGTACGTGAGTTAAAAAATAATAATAAAAATAAAAATAAATGAGTTGTAGAAGAGAAATTTCCTTTATCTTTACAAAAACTTGCAAATACCCTCTTAACATCTTATGGTCATTAAGATATTGTAGTGACCATTATACTCTATTTTTATTCCAAATGTTATTTTTATATAATAGTTTTTAGTTCAAATATAGGACAATCTGTTTTTCGTTTCTATTAATTTTCCATTCAAAGTCAGTATCCTTCTTTTAGTCCCCACCATTTATTTATAGTCAAAGTCAAAATTAAGAACCAGAACTTGAATGTTCAAAGCAAGATACCGCGTTTGAGTGGTTGAAAATAAAAACAAAAATATTTTGGACGTGCTTGGTTTTTATGTCTAAACTGAAATGTTTTTTTCAAAATAATAAAACTAATTTTTCATAAAACATGTATTTTTATAATTGTTATTTTAAAAAAATTCAGCCAAACAAATTTTTTTTTTTTGTACAATTTTCAAAAAATAAAAAAACTTATTAAACTAGATAATGTCTCAGGGGTCACCTGTGAAAGCTATAGGGTGACCATTGAGATTTGAGACATAAGCCAAATTCCAAATTATTGATATTCATATAATATGTATACATATATTTCTATAAATGTAGGCAAGAACTTCACACTCTCATTGAAAACTCAATCTTCAAATTTTATATTTTCACTACAATAGCCGTAGGTTCCAAATCTTGATTTGAAATCCTTTGATTTTAATCTTAAAGACAACAAGTAAATGTGTTTTACCAACAAAAGATAATGGTTGAACTTCAAAACTTCATATTTAAGCTTCATAAAGCCTTTTTTTTTTTAAAAAAATAAAGAATAGAATTATGTCAGGTTCTTAAAATAAACCTTCATAATATGAAAATACCATATAGTATTTAATTTGATTATCAACATGTATATAGTAAAAATTTGAAAACATCATGCTTCAAACCAAGGTTGTTAGGATCACGATCCTAGATAAGATCGTTAAGGGGTCTATAGGATCGGGATCATAGAATCGTAAGTAGGATTATAAAATTCTACCGCATTATTATAAAAAAATGTTTAAATTAACTTCTTAATCAATAATATCTCTATAATAAAATAAAAATATACTCAAAACATCAAGTATAATATAAAAAAAACATAATCCTAACCTCGATTTTAAAATTATTACAAAAACTATATGCATATGGGCTTAATTACATTCTCTTATTAATCATAAATGTATCAATTAATGTCAACAAATAATCAAGATAATATAAGTTACAATTTTTAAAGTAAATTTTGTGAAGCATTACACAAATAATATATATACTTAAATTTTCTATTGCATTATTATTTTTAAATAGATTTGTGTATTATTACATAATTAATATAAAGGCTTAATTTTTTAATTTTTTCAATTAAAGAATTATTGATAGACTTTAATTATTATTATTTTTTAATCATTTTAAACATAATAACTAATTGTATAAGAATAATTAAGTCCCATTTTTTTCTTTTTAGTAATTACATAAATTTGGCCTATCATGTAGTAGTACTCTATATTTCTTTAGTCTATGTCTTTTGAAATACCAATTAGAGCTACACTTCAATTATTAATTAAATTTCTTTTTTTTTTTAAAAAATAGAAATATTCATAACCCCTCACACTTTTAGAATAGTAGTCACGTGCATAATTAAATAGATAAAATCAAAAATAAAAAATGAACGCGAGGGAAGAATCATATTTAAAAAAATAAAAAGTTATATATATATATATATATATATATATATATAGTATCTAAAATACTACAAAAGTGCATGAGTAAAATAATTTACAAATTTCTTATCCATGAGTGGATATATATCCACTCATGGATAAGAAATTTGTAAATAGTTTACCAAATTTCTATTTTTTTCTACACTTTTATAACTAAGTAAGTATAGATATAGATTAGAGATAATACATATAAAAATATGTTTAGACCGGTTATTAGTTTTTATTAGATAACAAGTATAGATTAATAATAACTATGGATAATATATACATTTAATGGGAAAATCAAAGGATTTTTTCAATGATTAATATAAAAAAAATGTTAAATAATAAGTAATTCAATATTTTTTATTCTAAAATAATTAAATAATGTATAGAAATATTCTAAGGGTCTTGTACTTTATAATAGTATAGATAGATATAGAAATAGATTTGGTTGAATTTGGATTTTAAAATTATTTTTTTGTTTCTTTTTTTTTTATAAAAAAAATGGCCCTTTTATATGGATAACCCAACCCAAAATTAATTTTTCCACCTAAAGACCCCAAATTACATGCAAATAGTAGGATTGATATCGTTTTGGGTGATAGGATCGTAAGATCTTACCCCATAAAATCTTTTTGTGGAATCAAAATTGTTTTAAGTGATAGGATCGTAAGATTTTATCCCATAAAATCGCGATCCTATCAACCATGCTTCAAACATGTTACTCAAAATTCATATTACAAGGACTTGGACACAAATATATATCCAACTATCCATGCATCAAATCTTCAAAAGACTACTCTAAATTTATATCTTATACAATTAATATTTTTTTTCTGAGTGATATAATGTTTTTGTGTAACCTATTATTTAATCTAAGTCCTTATATCATTTTGAAGTAATAATATTGTAACCGGACAAATTTTTTATATACATGACCCATATCCTATATTTAGATCTGAAAAAATTGTATACCTCACTACTTAAACTTTAATTTCTTGTCAATAAATGCTAGTTATTGTAGAACTAAAGTATTCAAACTTTTATTTTTCTTTTATTTTTTTCAAGAGTGAGAACAATTTGGTGTTAAAATTATTTTAGCACTAAATTCATTGATAATGGAATCATATTCAGAAAAATACAATAATACTTCAATAAGCATTTTGTCAATTTAGTTCACCACGTACCGAGCCATTAAATTCCTTTTGAAATTAAATAATTGAATAAAGGAGAAATACAACAAGTAATTTTCCAAGTTACCTATCTATTTCTTAGGACATCACATAGAATTAATTGGTTACAACAACAAATAAAACAATAAAACACAATTAAATAATAATGGGAACATGATTATGAATACAAACTCCTAATTAAACTGTCATCATCATCTTCACGAACTCATCATAGTTGACTTGACCATCACCATCCAAGTCAGCCTCTCTGATCATCTGTTCCACCTCATCATCGGTCAGTTTTTCACCTAGATTGATCATCACGTGCCTCAGCTGCACAGGATCAAAAACTATTATTATAATTAAATCAAGATAATTAAAGAATCTTTTGTAGTTGTGGTAATTAAAAAAAGTCAAATACAAGTACACACTGTTTGGTTAAATTTTGGGCACTGTTCATTGCATTAGAAATTAATGGCTATATTGCTGTACAGAGATGCAAGGTGAAACAACTGTAAATTAACAAATTTAAAAATAATGACAGCTCATTTAATATTTAAATACTTTACTAAATAAATAAGGGATGTTTGAATCTTATCATCAAGAAAGTGCCTCTCACCTACTTTATTTTTTCCTTTTTCAAAAACCTACTTTGTTAGGATGTTTAATAATCAGACAATATTTAGGTCATATTCTATCATGATCAAATTTGTATTTCACGTTGATGTAGTTTAATACCATGTAACTAAAATTCTATCTCTATTCCGCAAGCTACCCTATCATAACTCTATGCCCCAAGCCTTTTTGAAAGCTTTATATTATCTCAGTAGAATCAGTGGCGAGAATAGAAGGAATTGAATCACCAGGTCTACTCGGACTTGAGTCTCTTTCTTGGCAAGAAGCCCGAGAGAAAAAGAATCTCTTCCCGTGAATCACTCATTGCCTCCCTATCTATCTAAAAGGGGGAGTTGTTTAGATTCTGCATTTTAATAACTATTTTTTATTTATTAATGCAATATTGTAAATTTTCTAGAAATATATGTCACATCATGCAAAATTTTGTTAAGCATGCATAATAAAATTGAGTATAAAAAATTAGTTAGAGATTAGCTCACCTCATTGGCTGATATGTAACCATTTTGATCCTTGTCAAACACTTTGAAAGCTTCTTTAAGCTCCTCTTCTGCATCAGTCTCCTAATAAGAAAATGCAAACACATTTATTATATATGAAAAAGGGGAAAAAAAAAAGATTAATTAAGTGCCACAATGATTCAATTTTTTTTTTTTTGAATGAATAAAAAAAAAATGAGTGATGTTATATATGTACCTTCATTTTGTTAGCCATGAGGTTCAAGAACTCAGCGAACTCTATGGTACCATTGCCATCGACATCCACTTCGCTTATCATGTCTTGAAGCTCTTCCTCTGTTGGATTTTGATCCAATGACCGGATCACCGTTGCCAATTCCTCCACCGTGATGCAACCTATACATTCATCATTCTATGAATAAGCTATATATATATATATATATATAATGTTATATATATACATAGACTTGTATGTGTGTGTATAAAACATAATTTTATATAAACCATTATCATAAACCAAGGTTTGAATGCTAATAACAATTCAAAAATAGAACTAATATATATTATACACATGCATAATCTTTTTCACACTTAAACACACATATATGTAGATATTATTGTGTGTATATATATATGTGTGTAGTAAAATATAAAGGAAGAAAATCTCACCATCTCCATCTTTGTCAAACAAACTAAAAGCCTCCTGGAACTCCACAATTTGTTCTTCGTTCAGCTTATCTGCCATAGTAGGTGACACTAGCAAACTTCAAAGTCAGAGAGAGAAAGAGAGAAGAGAGAGTGAGTATAGCTCAATCCTCGCTGGGTTTATGTAGAAGTCTTATAGATAGAGAATAGTAAATGCTACTCCAATTTTTCTTAATTTATGGCTCAAAAATAATAAGAGTCAAATAGATAATTAAAAAAAAAAAAAGTGGATACTTTCCTAATTATTTAAATAAAAAACAAAAATAAGTGTCGAAATAAGCTTATGACTAGAGAAAAGTATGCTGAGGTTATAATTAAGGGTTAATTTCATTTATACTCTCTTTTAGGTTTGTCTTTATTTTAATCACATCTTCTTATATTTGAGTATTTTTATTTATACCTCTTAGGTTTGAAATTCTCATCATTTACACCCTTAATAATGACATCATTCTAATTTAATTGTTTTATAAATACCTAAATTACCCTCAATAGGATAACCTAGTGTTGTTTGGAAACAAGAATATAGTATTTTTTCAATTTGACCCCTCCAATAATTTAATCATTTAATTTTTTATTCAAAAAATTTATATATTGAAAAAATATATAAATTTCGAAATATATATATAAAATTCGAAAAAATATATAAATTTTGAAAAAACATATAAAATTCAAAACAAATATATAAAATTCATAAAAATATATATTTAATTCAAAAATATATATATAATTCAAAAATAAAATATAAAATTCAAAAAATATATATAAATTTCGAAAAAACATATAAATTTTGAAACAAATATATAAAATACGAAATATATATATATAATTCGAAAAACATATATTAAATTTAAAATATATATATAAACTTTGAAAAATACATAAAATTTGAAAAAAACATATAAAATTCAAAACAAATATATAAAATTCATAATATATATATATATATATTTCAAAAATATATATATATAAGATTCAAAATTAAAATATAAAATTCAAAAAACAAATATAAATTTCAAAAAAAACATATAAATTTTGAAACAAATATATAAAATTCGTAAAAATATATAAATTTTGAAAAAACAAATAAAAATTTTGAAAAAAAAAATATAAAATTTGAAACAAATAAATAAAAAAGGTTGATCGATTTGTAATTAAGTAAATTAAAATTTAAATTTAATCAATTTGTAATTTATCCTCTCTAACTCTCCCTATATGTAGTTTTCCCATTTGATTATATGTTTTAATCAAAAATATTATTTTCATTATTCAGACCATGATAATTGTGTTGAATTATAATTTGTGTAATTTATTTAGTACTTTTTTTATTTTAATGTTTTTCAAAGAATGATGATTGTCAAAGTGAGACCAAATTATATACATACATATATATAGATTTGGTATATTTTGTAAGTTTATGATTGATACTTATTTGAATCTTTTATGTTGTCTTAGATCATCAATATTACTATGTTTTAATGGAGACATTTGTTTCTCTTTTGGGATTTGGGATCTAAGAAAAAATCTATATCAACCTTATTACTATATTCATACATATATATATTAACCTTATTTGAATCACCTTTTACTATATTAACCTTACTAGTATATACATACATATACATATATATATGCATATAGTATTAAGTTGTAAATCAAGATAGGGAAGGGAGGTGTGGGGTGAGGGTGGCGGCTGGCGATGGGGTGTGGGGGTGGCGGCGGGAAGGGGGGGAGTGGCTGATGGTGGGGGGTGGCGGCGGGAGGGAAGAGGAAGTGATTAGGGTTAAGTTGAGGTTGAGGATGAAGTTGTTTAGATATGAGTTTAAATTTGTTTGAAATATATTTATTTTTTGTTTGGACACAAGACTTAGATTATTCTGGAATTGAATTCATTTAAGTTTATTTGGTTTAAGAGTATTTATGACATTTCATACCATAAGGAGAGGAGTAAATGAAGATACTCAAATGTAAGGGGGTGTGATGACCAGAGAAAAGTATGTTGTATATAGACGTTATAATCAAATCTATATTTCTGTAGAGGACGGCTAAGGGGATGACCGTCCAATCATACTTTGTCCACCTTCTAGAATTATTTAATTTTTATAAATCTGTGTTATATATATATTTGTATATGCAATACGTGCATAATGTAGTTCGGGTACAATATTAAATACATGTACGTTTGTAGGCATAATAATACGTAAAAATGATCTATTATTGTTAGGGTAATTTGCAGGACCTTTCATGAGGTTTGTCAAAAAGCCAAGCACCTCTTCTATTCTTTGAAAAGTATCAGCTACCTCTTTTGTGATTTATAACCATTTGCACATACTTCCCATGTCGTTAAATTACCTAACGAAAGTGAAGTGAAAGTATGAAAATACCCCAAAATATATATTGTTATATTTTAATTTTTTATATATATTTTACTATAATTGGTAGTTCGAAAATAAATATTTTAGCATTAATTTTTTATTTTGGCATAAATAGAAAAATAATTGTTATATATAAAAAATAAAAAATGAATTTTATATATATATATTTTACTATAAAAGAATTCTTTTTTTATTTATGCTGAAATAAAATTTTAAAGTTGAAATAAAAAAAATTTCGAACTACTAATTAGGGTATATTATTTTCTCACTTTTAACATTATTATTTAGTTATATTGATAAAAAAAAAATTAACTACCAATTATATTTTATTTTTATAAAAAATATATATTTTTTATATAACGATTATTTTTCTATTTATGCCAAAATAAAAAATTAATGTCTAAAATATTTATTTTTGAATTACCAATTATAGTAAAATATAAAAAACATTAATCTTGAAATATAAAAATATATGTTTGGGGGTATTTTCGTACCATCACTTCACTTCCGTTAGACAATTTAACGGCAGGAGAGGTATGTGCAAATGGTTGCAAACCACAGGGGAGGTAGCTGACAATTTTCAAACAATAGAGGAGGTCCTTGACTTTTTGGTAAACCTTAGGGGTGGTCCATGTAAATTACCCTTATTGTTATTATAATGAATTTGTACAGCTGTACAGTTGGATGTTTAGGGGACAAAGAGCATTCAAAGGGAGGACCTGGGAGGTGTGTCTATGTATTGTATATACTTTGATTACTAACCGAAAATTCAACCCCAAACAGCACGCCCCGTTTCTTGCACAAGAGGTTTTCATTAATAATACACTTTATTTCTTAAAAATATTTGATTATTAATAAAAAAAAAAATTCATTATATGCAAAGTATTTGATAGAAAATTCGATTTGATTGACCTAATTGAAAAATATTTAGAATTTGGTGCCGCATAAAATATGAGATTTCATGTTAAATATTATTATGTTGGTTGCACGTCTACGGAAATAGTACAAGAAATGTCTCAAATTTTATTGTAATTAAGTTTTCTATTTAGAGTTGTATTGTAAAAGAGAGTTTTATTTTTCAAGGAGTTGTAATCATTGTCCAACAAGAAATTATTTTTCTTGTTCAACAAGGAATGAAGTTTAACTCTATAAATAGAGATCTAGGGTTTGAGTTGAGACTTAGAGAGAAAATATAAAGACGTGGTGAGGAAGAGATGAGTGAGGGTGAGGTGTATGCGATGTGTGAGATAAAATTAATTCCTAACACAAGTCTAACTCCGTGTGAAAGTCGTTTTTGTACGAATTTCCTGAATTAGTCTGATGATAGCCTTGGATATCATTTTTTTTTAGTATGATGTCATACTTTCAAATTAATTTATATTTCGTTTCTAAGGTTGCAGAACTATTTTGTTTTAAGTTTATAAATATTATTTTGAAAGGTTAAATAAAATATATTTCTGTTTTTAAAACTTAGACCATATCATCACTTTCAATAATCACATAAAAAACAATTTTAGTTATCCCATTTGTCCAACCTCGATTGGATTGGATTGAATTGGTAAGACCAAGTGTAGGGGAAGAACAGAGAAACAAAAATGTCATCTTTCAACACAGAGCTCTATCAATTTGGTCTCTATAGCTGAAATATTCCAACTTCCGGTAGTTACTATTGACCAAATTGAAAAGTATGAGTTAACATTCAACACAATGGTATTAATCGAAGTCCAAATAATTTGTTGACCTATTATATCACATATATATATATATATTTTTAAACCCCCCTATAATTTTTAAATTGTTCAAAAAACTCCCTTGTGGTTTCAAAATCCCCCTATAATTTTCAATTTAATCAAATACCCCATGCCTTTTTTAAGATTATGAAAATACCCCCAAACTCTAATTCATTTCATTTATCACTAACCCACTTTCTTCCATCCATTTACTCCAAAACTCTAATTTCTTCCATTTATCACAAACTCACTTTCAATTTAAATCCCAAATTTAACCCAATTCAAATTTAATTCATTTCATTGATCACAAACTCACTTTCAATTTCAATTTATAATTGTATATCTCTCTCTATATCACTATATATATATAATCATATATAAGCACTTATTTATACGTATTTAATTATTTATACATACATATATATATACACACAATTATATATACATAAATATACGTATATATAATTGTGTGTATATATATGTACATATATATAATTATATATGTATAAATAAGTAAGTATATATATGTACATATTTATAATTATATATAGTGATATATATATAATTATAAATTAAATTGGATTAAAATTGGAATTAAAATTAAAATTGGGTTTGTGATAAATGGAAGGAATTAGAGTTGAAATTGAGATTTAAATTAAAAGTGAATTTGTGATAAATAGAAAAAATTATAGTTGAATTGAGTTGAAATTAGAATTTATATTGAAAATGTGTTTGTAATAAATGAAAAAAAAATTAGAGTTTTGGAGTAAATAGGTGAGAGAAAGTGGGTTTGTGATAATTGAAATAAATGGAAGGAATTAGAGTTTAATTGAAATTTAAATTGAAATTGGGATTTAAATGGAATGAATTAGAGTTTTGAATGGTATTTTTATAATTTTATAAAGGGTAGGGAGTATTTGATTAAATTAGAAATTATAGGAGTTTTTTTGAATAATTTGAAAAACATAGGTTGGTTTTATGATAATAGCCCTAAAATTTAATGGATTTTGTTAAGAAGGGTCCGTATCTCTGAGCAACTCTGCAAACCCTAGGATAGATATACATAGATATACTAAAACATCACACATTAATATGGTTGGCTGTCCACGCGGTTTGTCTTAATGCCATAAGCTCCACTATCGAGGTTAATGTGCAAATACGTACCTCTCCATCATTAAATGTGTGCAAATTTTGTTTTGATTTTTTTTTTTTATATATATATATATTTTTTGGGCGATATTTATACAACTTGCTTTTCTCTGATTTTAAGGTCTGTTTGGAAAGTGATTTTGTTTGATTTTGTCAAGTTTTATTTTGTCTGGTCTGGTCTAGTCTAGTCTGGTCTTGTCTTGAATTTAAAACTCTGTTTGGTAAGCGGTCTGGTTTTCTGGTCTAAGAAAACAAAAACTTTATATATATTAGTTTATATATTATTTTATGTATATAACTTTATATATTATTTAATATATATATTTAATAATATTCTTTTTTAATTTTATATATCTTTATATATATATTATTTTTGAATTTATATATTATTATATATATATATAATATATATAATAATATTATTTTATATATATTATTATAAAATAATAATATATATTATTCGATATATTATTTATGTATATATATTATTTTTTAATTATATATATATATATATATATATATTATTTTTGAATTTATATATCTTTAATAATATTATTTTATATATATATTTAATAATATTATTTTATATATATTATTATAAAATAATATATATTATTCTATATATTATTAATATATATTATTTTTGAATTTATATATTATTTATATATATATTTAATATATATAAATTTAATAATATTATTATAAAATAAAAAATATATATTATTCTATATATATTAATATATATTATTTTTTAATTTTATATATTATTTATATATATATTTACTAATATTATTATATATATATATTATTATAAAATAAAAAATATATATTATTCTATATATATTAATATATATTATTTTTTAATTTTATATATTATTTATATATATATTTACTAATATTATTATATATATATATTATTATAAAATAAAAAATATATATTATTCTATATATATTATTTTATATATATATTATTTTTATATATATTTAATAATATTATTTTATATATATTATTATAAAATAAAAATATATATTATTCTATATATCTTAATATATATTATTTTTTAATTATATATATATATTTTTATATATATTTAATATATATATAATTAATAATATTATTTTATATATATTATTATAAAATAAAAAATAAATATTATTCTATATATATTAATATATATTATTTTTTATATATATTATTTTTGAATTTATATATATATTTAATATTATTATTTTATATATATTATTATAAAATAAAATTATATATTATTCTATATATATGAATATATATTATTTTTGAATTTATATATTATTTTTATATATATTTCATATATATATTTTTAATAATATTATTTCATATATATTATTTTTTAATTTTAGTACATGAATTATATATATATATATATATATATATATATATATATATATATATAGGAGAGAGAGAGAAAAAAAAAAGTCAAAAATTATGGGCTAAGACCAAGAAAGACCAATTTTTTTTTGGTATTGGTTTTACTTTATTTTGAACCAAATCCAAAACCAAAGTTTTAAATGGTTTTGGTTTTGAATTTAAAAACAAAGCCCGTTAAACAAGTTTGGTCTCTGAAAATAAAAACAAATCAAGACAAAATCAGCAAAAACTGATTAGCAAACATGACCTAAGTCTAAACCATTAGTAGTAGTACTGTGTGTTCAATCAGAAATTACTTGGTCATGGTCCACATACAAATTGGAATTTTAATCTTTTGAAAAAGGCTAGAAAAAGTAGAAGAATTAATTGACTTGCTTGAAATGTTGAAACTGAGTCCAAGCCCTAAAGCCTAGCTTGAGTATGTTTTGGGGAATGTGAATTGAAATATTTGGGGTTGATCTAGTCTAGCCTGAAATATTTGAAAAGTTGTCACACATTGGAATTACTAAGTAACTTGATAATATAAAAATTAAAAAATAAAAAATAAAAAAATTGGAATTTTGGAACATAATGATCTTTGATATGTTGATGTCTCAAATGCAGGATCAAATGGCTTTTTAGGACTGTAATTTATACACAATTCTTGAATTTTAATTTTGGAACAGCAATTATGTTTTCAAGATATTTACAATTGAACATTAATTGGACCATATAATTAAAATTCCACAGTTTTCTCATTGACTATTTTCTTCACTCCTACGGATTTGTAAGACATTGTCATACCAACTCTCCACCACACCACACACACACACTGTTCCACACACAGACCATATAGCTTGTAGGTAAGCAATTCCAGACTAGTTCTATTCATAGTCACTTGGTGGTGGAGGGAGAAACATTACTATCTAGTTGGTAACCACTCCTTTTCAGACTAGTTTACATGAATATCCAGCTGGAACCTTTGACCACATCTTGTAATTCTGAAGCTACCATAGTATCATCTTTTCCATGCAAGAAAGGCCTTGTAATTTAATAACTTATTTAAAAAGGTAAGAATCATATGCCACTATGCAACAAATTTTTTAAACTAACCCTGTTTCTTTGACTTCAATGTTTTGATTAAAATTGATGCATTTGTAGTTTAAGAGAATTTATTCCATTTAGCTTAATCATAGAGCAAGTAACCGACATCCTACATGTGAATCATGCCCTCAATGTTATAAGTGAATTCATAGGACAATTAGTATTACCGTGGCTAATAGGTGCTCAATATTATCTATTTTAAGCTTTTATCTTGCATTTGTTACGTCTTTTTATTCCGTTATTTGATATTTTTATACTGTTTGTGTGTTTAAGCGTGTTTCAGGAGCTTAATGAAGAAAAAAAACTAACTTTTGGTGAATTAACTAAAGATGTGCTCATTTCTATCTAAGAGGAGAGCTTAAAGAGGTGTTTTCAAGATAAAAGTGATTTTCGAAGGACAAATACGTCATTTTTCCAAGCTTTAACTTCAAGAATCATGAGAAGAAAAGAGCACAAATATTAAGAAAAGTTGGTTTTGAAGGTTTTTCAATGCATGAGCTAGACTTGTGACAGTCAAAAAGTGGCTGAAAAATGCATTTCTACACTTGTGACAGAAAGAAATCAGCTTAAAAAGGAGGAAAGCTATGCTCCAAGCGTAGGAGCCCCTACGCTCCTGGAGCGTAGGAGCGTAGGGGCCTGGCGATTTTAAAATGCCTGAAATTTCCGTTTTACCCCGACTTGTTTTCCCTTGTGGCGGCTGCGACTTCTCACCTCAATGCACGTAAATATACACATGTATACATCAGAATATTGGGTTTTTGATCAGTTGTGTGCGAAATTACCAAAAAGGGCAACCTTATGGTTTCCCTCAGCTTTTGCTTATAAATACCAAGCTTCACATCAGTTGAAAGGGAGCTTCTAGACATGTTCAATTTCAGGGCAGCCTCTAAAGTTATATATCTTTGAAGAAGAGAAGTCATATCAAAATCTAGAGATCCGGAGAAGAAAGACATGGAGATCGATTCTACACCAAAGATGCAGTCTTCTTCTTCCATGGTCAACTAACTCGGTATCTAGGATTTTCTAGTAAAATCCTAGCCAAGTAATGTAGTTCTTATTTGTTTTCAATTGTAACAAGGGAAAACTGTGACCGTACTGTGATGATTGTAGTAGATAAGAGACCGTTTTTTTTTCTTGATACAAAATTCTATATTTGTTCTAAATTCTTGTCATAGATGGAATAAATATATTATTTTACACAATTATGATTATTCATTATGAGCTTGAACTCGGATGTTTAATTCATAATTTTCTATACAATGGTGGTAATAAAACTTGAAACCCTAGGTTGACATAGGTCATGTCTTGACGAGTTGATATAGACATGTTTTAGTTTATTTTTATGCATTAGGAATATATTAAAGTAATTTAATTGACATGTATTAATCAGTTCAGTCATGAGATGGGTTATCGCAATCCGGTTGATGATATTCCTTTTTGGGGTCATATTTAGCTATTTGCGGTATGACCTGATTCACAGTTTATGGATCGCCCTATTGTAATTGTTACATTGATAGAACTATGTTATGCGGTTAGTGGTGGAGCGATGAAAACCCTAGTTTTTCTCTTTCTTGAATCATAAACCAATTTACTTTGCCTTTTAGAATAATTTAGTTAATTTAGATAATTTGGTATTCGACCATCAAAATAAACAACTTTTCAGAAATATAACTCATTATTTTTGAACTATTAAAGTGAACAATCATAGTCTCTGTAGGATCGATATCCCTTACTCAAGCTATTGTTATTCTACAATTGATACGTGCGCTTGCGTAGGGTAAAACCTAGTGTCCTTAAGGTGTTGTTTTTAATCACATATTTTGTACCACCTGACGCACATAACTGGCATAATAATCTCTATACGAAATGCCGACATGAATAGAAAAAAGAATGGTTCGAATAACATCTAGAATGTTTTATTGAAAACGTGAAGAAAAATCGGAAAACAACAAATATTTTTTGGTTTGAATGACAAATATAGTGATATTGATCATGTTTGAACTATAAAGCCAAACTTCATTGATTTCTTTATTTCTTGAAGTGACAAAAGGAAAACTAGGATTTCTCATGAGGAAAAATCATTATCCACCCCATGATTAATTATTATATATAAGCAACACTTGCAACAAAATAAGAGACATTAAACATAGGCATTAGGGTTTTTGGAGGAGGTAGGTTTCAACAACCTTGTACATTCCCATTGCCTTTTCTTTGCCAGCCTTGAGGCCCTCTTCAGCTACCTTAACATCACCCTTGGTGTAATATTTTTTTTTTTGAATGGTAAGATTAGTATAAAAAGAGAAAATAGCCAATGGCCTACAAAAATACTAGGGGCAGACTCCTAGGAAAACAAGAGGATCATATATGAAATCCAAAAATCCACCATAAAAAGAAAAGCACAAAATGTCTTGGACAAAAGATGTAGAAGCCATAAGCAGAGTAGCCTCCAAAGCCACCATGCAGAACAAAGAAGCTATGAAGAAACCAGTTCAAAGTCCCATACTGAAGTAACAAAGAACCATGAAAAACTCTCAAAAATAGAAGAGAAAAGACCATTGCTACTCCCACACAAGTGATTGCAAAACCTGAGGCAAAACATTAAATCGAAGCAAATCAACACCCCAAGATGAAACAACATCAAAATAATGGCTCTCATGACAGTAGCAAATTGAATAACATGTAAGTGATGAAGAAGTACAGTGCAGAGGTATGCCCAATTGGAAAAGAACCACCAACAATCAACATCAGACCAGAAGCAAAGAATAATAGAACGTGACATCAGGCCAAGATGGATTCAGGCAGACCCCATTTACGAACCAACTCTCTATTCACCTCAGTATTTCTGTAATTAGCATGAGAAAACAGACTATATCTGATGAACTGAATAATTCTTGCATAAAGATCATCAAGGCTGCAGAAATCTTCTTAAAAAATCCTTATGTTTTTCTCCATCCACAACTCATAGATAGTAGTTGAGAATACAATTTTATTGAGAGTACATAGCAAAGAAGACACCTTCAAATTAGCAATATACCATGAAAAAATAACATTCCAATCACCATTAGGCCAATCCAGAAACCCTTTAAAAACCACTTTCCCCCAAAGCCTCCTTGAAAAGCTACATCGGAAAATTAGATGGTCTCTGTCCTCCATGTTAAGCTTACAGAAAACACAAGTTGCATCATTAACCAAACCAATAGATAGGAGGAAATATTTAGTGTTGAACCTATCAAGATGACCAACCAAGGGAAGAAATTATGCTTTGGGATATGATGCTTGAACCATATAGCATCGACCCACCCCACTGCATCAACTTTGTACCTCACTGATTCCTATGCTGAATGAATTAAAAATTTTCCATTTGAAAGCAACCAAGTCACTTTGTTCCTAACATAAACATTTTGTCTAAAATTTTTAGGAAAGCTAGCCTTGAAAGCAAGCCACTCATTTGAGTTCAAAGTAGGGAAGTGCCACCCTGAAAAGCTGATAAGCCTACTAACAGAAACATTGGTTCCTAGGCCTGAGTTTCTGATCAAAGAGGGGGAGAACATTGAATCAAGAGGGTCACGAGGATACCAATTGTCAAACCAAAGTGAAGTAGATCTCCCATCACCTACAACCACTTTAATCAGATACTTGAAAAAAGGCCTAATAGAAAGGATATTTTCCCAAGTCCAAGAGCATTGATGAGGAACAACAAGAGCCCAAAAATTCCTCCCCCTAATAAGATTGGACTTAACCCAAGACACCCACAAGGAACTAGAATCAGGTTGAATAATAGACCAGATGTGCTTGGACATAGCAACCACATTCCACTCTTCCAAATCCTTTACACCCAATCCACGTTCTTTAAAAGGAAGACACACTTGAGACCATGCAACTTTGCAACCTCCTTTGCACATTTTAGATCCAAACCAAATGAACTTTCTAAGGAGAGAAATAAGGTCTTTAACAACCCCTTTTGGAAGAATAAAAGTAGAAGACCAATAGACTTGAGAAGCAAATAAAAGAGCCTTAACCAACTGAAGCCTCCCAGCAAAAGAGAGATACTTAGAAGCCCAAATATTGATTCTGGAGGTGATCTTCTCCAAGATCAAAGCACAATCATCCTTCTTTAGCTTAGAGGAGAGAAGAGGAACACCTAAATATTTCACTGGAAGATGTCCACACTTAAAACCAAGACTGTCTTGAATTTGAGAGAGCAAGGAAGAATGGATTTCGGCATGAAAAACCACACTTTTAGAATGATTTGGCATCAAACCAGAGAAAGAACCAAAAGTATCAATCACCTTCTTAATGCAATTCACAGAACTTAAGTCACCAGTAAAAAAAATCAAAAAATCATCAGCAAAAAGAAGATTGGAGATATTAAGCTGAAAGCTTCAGAAGAGACTTCTTTATCCAACATACCTGTAAGTACTTCCATGCCAAACACAAATAGGTAAGGAGAAAGAGGGTCACATTGTCTGATTCCTCTTGAGCTCTTGAAGTAGTCCTTGAAAGAACCATTGATGTTAACAGAGAACATAGCAGAACTGATACAATTCATAATCAACTTAATCAGATGAGAAGGGAAATTGAAAGCTTGAAGAACAACCTCTAAAAACCCCCAAGAAACAGTATCAAAAGCCTTAGATAAGTCCACTTTTATAGCAAGCCTTGGGTCCCCAGTATCTTTATGATAATCTCTCAAAAACTCTTGAGCTAAGAGAATATTATGGGAGATGTTTCTACCAGCCACAAAAGCACCCTGATTGAGACTAATACAAGAAGACAAACACACCTTAACTCTATTAGCAAGCACCTTTGAAAGACATTTATAAAGGGTAGAACATAGGGAAATATGCCTAAAATCAGAAACCATATTGGGATTTGCAGTCTTGGGGGCCAAAGTGATGATGGTAGAATTAACCTCTCTAAGCATCATACCAGAGTGGAAATATGCTTGCAAAGCCTTGGTCACATCAACCCCTACTATAGCCCAAGTATGCTTGAAAAACAAAGCATTAAAGCCATCGCTTCCTGGAGCCTTGCCATCTTTAAGAGAAAACATAGTTTGCTTAACCTCTTCATCAGTGATAAGCCTAGAAATATGCTGAAATTGATCATCA
The DNA here is from genome assembly GCA_963922005.1 of Cornus suecica. NCBI lineage: Eukaryota > Viridiplantae > Streptophyta > Magnoliopsida > Cornales > Cornaceae > Cornus > Cornus suecica. The sequence continues at coordinate 5,235,623 of OY998246.1, forward strand.
GTCAGAAGACATTTAATAAAAGGTTTCAGATCAGGAATAGGAACTGAACCAGGGGAAGATAATAAATTCTTATAATAGGTGACAATCTCCTGCTGAATCTGATCAGGTTGATCAAGCCTTTGACCACTACTAGAAGTGAGAGAAAGAATGTTATTGGACTTCTTAGCATTAGCCACTCTATGAAAATAAGCTGAATTCTTATCGCCCAATTTTAGCCACTGAACTCTAGATTGCTGTTTGAGAAGGGATTCTTCAGCTTGGGATAAGAGAAGATACTTAGCAAGACACTCCTTTTCTTGAGTCAGAACTTCTTGGTCACTAGGATCGGCATCAAGTTTGTATTGGAGAGAAGTTAGAGCCTGCTTAACCTCATGAACCTGAGCAGATAAATCATTCTAATTATTCCTGTTCAAAACCTTCAATTCATGCTTTAAAAGTCTTAGCTTCATAGCCACTTTATACATATAGGAGCCAACAACCTCAGAAGATCACACCTTCTTGACAATATCCATAAACTGGGGATGAGATATAAGGCGGTTATTAAACCTAAAAGGAGCTCCTTTTTGCAAAATACTATCCTTAATTTGTAAAGTAATTAGAGCATGATCGGACAAAGCCATAGGTTCAAAATGAGCAAAAGAATCACCAAAAGTATTAATCCAAACCTCATTGACAAGATACCTATAAATCTTCCTGAAATAAGTACCATTTGTCCAAGAATACTTTACCCCAGTAAACTTTAAATCATCCAAACCTACATTGAGAATACACTCTCCAAAATCCTTCTTAGCAGAGTCCCAAGATGAAGAACCACCAAATTGCTCATTGGGAGAATGAATAGCATTAAAATCCCCAGCCAAAAAGAAAGACACCGTAGCATGAACATGAGCAGCTAGCAAAATATCTCTCCACAGTCTTCTTCTATCAATGTAATCATTTACACCATAAATAAAACCTCCCACACAGCATAAGGAGTCTTTAACATCCTTGATAGTACAAAGAACAAGCTGATCGGTGATGGATAAAGGAAGCACTTGCAGCCTAGAAGGATCCCAACAAACCCATATTCTACCATTGATAGCCTCATTATAATTGTGAATAAAATTCCAACCTTTGACAATAGAATGAAAAACCCTCGAAGCTTTCCATTCTTTCACCCTAGTTTCCACCAAACAAAAGAGAGGAAGATCAAGCCTTCTAATAATTTGGCAATCTCAACTTGCTTTTTAGAGGTATTAATACCTCTAACCTTCCAGATTCCACAATTCATAAAGAAAAAAAGAATAAAATGAACAACCTCAAAAGGAAGAAGAAAACATAGCTGCCTAAACAGTTTTACTACCATCATTAGGAGAGCTAGAAAAGAGGCCCCTTCTAGTTTTGATACCAGACAAAGCAGACTTGAGAGCTTTAGAAGGACCCTTGCCTTTATGTTTAGGTGGTTTTGTCACCACTTGATCCCCTATCTCAGAAACCATGGACTGATCAAACTCTTTGCTTGTATCTTGGACAGAAACACCAGCTTCGTGTAAATCAACAGAACCCCTGGGAGAATCCTGAGTAAGTTCTACATGAGAATCTGGTATATGAGCTGATTCTTTTACAACAGTATCATCATCCAGGCCCTGAAGTAAAGCAAACTTGTTGGAGTTTCCCACAACAATTCTATCATTATCTTGTGCTATAGCAGCAACCTCAGTAGCAATAGAGTCAACCCCTGCCTGAACAACAATAGACTATGGTAACAGAGACTCATTTATTAAACCTGGATCCTTCAATACCTCAGGCTAAGAGGAAGAAACTTCAATCGGAGAAGAGGCAACACCTTTTGCTTTACTTCCCTTGTTAACAACTCTCCACTCCTGTTGGGTTGGTTTTTCAGGGGCAACATGAACTGCCTTAACCATTCTTGGGCAATTAGAAGAAGAATGCCCAAAAACAAGACACTGCGCACATCTCCTAGGCATCCATTGATAATTTACTTTAATATTTAAAAGAGAACCATCTGGTAACTCAGCTGAAACTGTAGTAAAAAATTCAGAAGAAACCTCCATTTCAATACAAACCCGAACAAATCTCAACCTTCTTTTATCAGCTGTCAACGTATCCACATAAAGGGGAGTGCCCAAAGTGCTAGCAACAGAACTAATAGCATCCTCATTCCAAAATTCAAGAGGGATGCCAAATAACTTGACCCAAATAGGAACTGACTTAATGGTATCCTTACGAATAACCAAACCAGGTTTCAATTTCTGCAGAATCAAAAGATGATTGGAAAAATGCCACGTATTACCCTTAATAACACTATCACGTTGCATAGTTGAAGCAAATTTAAACAAGAAAAAATTATTTTCAAGGCCATGCACTCCACACAAACCCTTCTTTATCCACAATTTTTTGGCGATGGATTCCACAGTAAGAAAAGGAAGTCGTTTATCAAGAAAATAGCCCACCAAACAATGGTCCCATTCATCACACTGAGCCATCTCTGATGTAAGAACAGCTCTACGATCCTTGCTTGGAGCAATGTATTTCAGCTTCATTTTGCCAGCCTGAATACTAGTGTTTAATCTTTGAGCCCAAGTCTGAATAGGTTGCTTCTGTAATGGGGGAACATGACTTCCTCCCAAGGGAGGAAACTCAGCTTGTGAAGACATAGCATCCCCGCGAGAATCATGCTCAGAACTGGAAACCCTAACAAGAGAGGATGCATTCAAAACGGCCGGCTGAATTGGAGCACCAGCTTCAGCCACATCAGTAATTGCCTGCACCCTCTGATTTGTCAATGAATGAACCATCTTCTTAACCCCATGTGAATTGCTTTCATGAGTTTGTGTTTCGTTCTTCTCTATAATTGTACTCAACATCTCTGTTATAATCACCGAATCATCATCCTCTTGACCAGGCGTCACCATTTCCTTTGGGGCAATTTGACAAATACCTGGTGAGCTAGATGGGCTTTACCTTCGTGTTGTTGAACACCAAAGGCAAAACTTACAGATCTGAAATAGCTCCTTGCATTGAAAATCGCGACAGCAAAACCACGATAAAGAGCAGGCCCTACTCAGACTTCAGGCCCAAAAGACGTAGTAGCTTTGCCTTGAAAGTAAGTCTGTCTTCACTTCAAAAACACAGATCTTGATGACTAAGAATTAAAGGATGAAAAACAATCTGGAGCAAATCCTCAAGAAGCCTGAACGAAATTCACAGCATAAATGATGATGATTGTGCTTGAATAGCAACGAACTGCGTTCAAAACCCTAATCGCCCAATTCGCTCTCCAAGAGAGAGAAAAAGGGTAATTTCGTCATTTTTGGAACATAGGAGTTTGTCGCTACTCAGGAGAAACCGTACTTGCGGTTCTTGAACCCCCTTGGTGTAATATTTGCTTGTCATTTTAGAGACAGTTCCACCATTAGGCGATGCCTCGAACTTAACCTCATAAGAAATCAATTCTATCTGCTTGTCCATCGAGGCATCACCTTCGATCAGAGTATAGTTGTAAGTGAACGTCTCTTCGTTGAGCTCATCAATGCGGTACTTCAGCTGATTCAAAGTGCTTCCCGCATTACAAAAGACATATACACACATGTTCCATTATGTATAGTTTTAAAATGTAGGTAATACTAAATATATACACAATGTGAGTGTTGTGTGTTATAGTAAAGCAAACTAGCCTTGGGCAAAGTTGATCTGTTTGATGCTGCCAGAACCTCCATCGCCTTGAATTTCGATGCTTTTAATAGCTCGTGGCATGAGTTTTGGCATCAAGTTGTGAGAGTCAAGGATCGATGCCTTGAATAACCTTGCTGGAGGGATTGAGTATGTATATTCCTCAGTGGAGGGATTGAGTATGTATATTCCTCAGTGGAGGGATTGAGTATAGTTAACTATATTCCTAATTTGCTTAGGCTACATATTGGCTGGACTGTCATGTTCAAGCATTATTTCCAAGTTGGTGTGCCTTAAGATGTGCCCTTGAAGTAGAATAGTCCCAATGAAACTTTATAAGAATATGATGGAGAAAAACATCTTCAACTTTTGGAACCAAATAAGTAAAAACTAAGAACAATGTCTGTTACAAATGACAATAAAAGTTGTGAATACTTGATTCTACATATACTTAAAAATTATTGCACCTTCCCTTTTCTTTGCTGACCTTGTTTTATGGAGTAAAAACATAAATTTTCACTTGAAATGCCAGAAAATTGATGCGGCGTAGTCACCTCTATATTCAGAGTAAATCCAGATTCCAGACTACTAACTAATACTGTAATACAACACGCTGTATCACCGAACTTTTTGATAGGCCAGTGGCCTAATGTTTTCTGCAGCTATATGTCATTCCTTAGCAAAAACTATGCTAGTTTCAATTCATAACAATGCATACATGTTTATGTTGCTGATACAAAACATAATTTTTTATGATGCAGTTTCGTCTCTATTTTTTTTTTCTACTTCATATTTAGTTCTATAACAAAATCAGCAACATAACAGATCCCTATTTCACAACAATATCCAAAAGGAAAAAAAAAAATACATGCATTTCTGTAAGTGAAACAAATTGGAACTTGGACCACAACATGTTAAAACACTCTGAACAAAGCAAAATCAAATTGGAAAATTCAATGCAGCAACACCAGAGGTCTTCCTTACAAGTTTTGTTCCGCTATTGCAGTTAAATTTCCAGGGCAGCTACCATAAACCTGCTGTTTTTTTTTTTTTTTTTTTTTTTTTTTTCCTCTTTTGGTATTGGTTAAGAGATAACATAAATGTTGAATTTAGATACTTATATATATATATATATATATATATATATGACATGGAATCATTTTGGTAGTTGATTTTATACACATCCCCATGCCAAAGTATTAAGATAGCCAACATGTAAATTCCACCTGAATTTGTATGTCAAGCACTAAATATGGTTGTATATCTTCTCTGTTCATTGTTCACATGAAATATTGCTGCACGAATCGTGTTAGTGTTGATTAAGTTTGTTCATAGTATAGATTTAACTCGGATACTTGAAGTGCTACTGCTAATAAGAAAAGGTTCATTCCCAATCCTTTCTTCTAGTACTACATATATATTGCTCAAGTGCTGAATGAACTTTTTTAACACAAAATCCAAACTTCATTTATTTATTTCTTTCTCTTATAACAAAGTCAGAGATTTTCTCACGAGGAAGAAAAATCATTATCCACTTATTGTTGCGAAAGCACACAAAAGTTGCAACAGAACAAAACAAGAACATTAAGCATAGGCCTCAGGGTTTGCCAGGAGGTATGATTCCACAGCCTTGTACATTCCCACCGCCTTTTCTTTTCCCGCCTTAATGCCCTCTTCAGAGAGCTCAACATCACCCTTGGTGTAATATTTACTTGTCATCTTTGAGACAGTTCCACCATTGGGACATGCCTCAAACTTAACCTCGTAAGAAATTGATTCAATCTTCTTGTCCATCGAGTCATCACCTTCGATCAGAGTGTAGTTGTAGGTCATTGTCTCTTCGTTCAGCTCATCAATTCGGTACTTCAGATATTTCAAAGAGCTTCCTGCATCAAACACACCCATGAAAAACATTAGTCGGATTTGAGTTTGGTCATTTCATATGATTTCCTATAGTAAATATGTATAAATGTACGTGTGTTAGAGTAAGCAGACTAACCTTCAGCGAAGTTGATCTGTTTGATGCTGCCCGAGCCTCCATCTCCATGAGTGATCTCAATGCTTTTGATAGCCTGTGGCATGATTTTTGGGATCAAGTTGTGAGAGTCGAGGACCGATGCCTTGAACAACCTTGCTGGAGCAATGGAGTTGGTATATACATCAGTGAAAGTAGTGACACCCATGATTTTCCTAGAGTTGTTATGATAAATGAAGAATTAAGATGAGAATTGGTTGAGGATAGAATTTATTTTGACTAGAGGATGATATTTATAGGAAGAAATCAGGGGATTTTTTAGTTTTGATATTGTTTTTTAATTTGTTGATCATACCATTAGAAGTTAATTACAAGGCAAATATACTCAGCTCCTTGTATTATTTGCATGTCACATTTCACAGCTAGGCATAGTACATTACAAAAGGTGGCACCATTTATCTAGAATTACTTTATCCTGCAGACTTCAAATTTTAATAAATTCATCATAGAAGAGAGAGAGAGAGATGTAATGAGAGGATATATAAGTCATACTCAATTGTACAGACATACAAGAATTAATTCTGTTTCCTTGCAGTAATAGATAGGACAAAATGGAGGATCTCAATGGCATATAAGCATGTATTTAGAATATGAGAAAAAAAAATGATAAACTAAAGGATTTTTTAGTTCTTCATTAAATTGCTTAGTGAGGGTCATTTTGGTTTTTATACATCATGTCTAAGCACAAAGTATATGCTTGTACACAATTTAGATCCTCCATTTTGTCCTCTCTTTTTCTCAAAGGAAACAGAAATAAATATAAGTGTTTGTACCATTGAGTATGACTTATACTCTGTAGCTGTGACTAATGAAATGCAAACAGGACAATAAGATGTGTATATATATATATATATATATTATAATTTAAAACAATTTCAGAAAAACAAAGGATTTTCTTACTTGGACCTATAAATACCATCCTGTCACCATTTCTCTTCTTCAAAGGAAGCTTTCTCCTTAACCATCTCTTATCTGAATTTTCTCTATAATTGTCTTAAAAACCTTTAGACAAATCATGGGTGTCACTACTTTCACTGATGTATATAGAAACTACATTGCTCCAGCAAGGTTATTCAAGGCATCGGTCCTCGACTCTCATAACTTGATCCCAAAAATCATGCCACAGGCTATCAAAAGCATTGACATCACTCATGGAGACGGAGGAACTGGCAGCATCAAACAGATCAACTTCGCTGAAGGTTAGTTAATTTGCTTATTATATCACACATATATATGTACGTAATATATATTATATAGCTACAATGTTATAATCATGTATAAAGATCAAACTGAAATATGGGTAATGTGTTACATAATAGTGACATTTATTTCATGAATATGTTTCAATGCAGGAAGCACGTTGAAATATCTGAAGTACAGAATTGATGAGCTCAACGAAGAGACGTTGACCTACAACTACACTTTGATCGAAGGTGATGAATCGATGGACAAGAAAGTTGAATCGATTTCTTACGAGGTTAAATTTGAGGCATGTCCCAATGGTGGAACTGTCTCGAAGATGACAAGTAAATATTACACCAAGGGTGATGTTGAGCTCTCGGAAGAAGGCATTAAGGCGGGAAAAGAAAAGGCGGTAGGAATGTACAAGGCTGTGGAATCCTACCTCATGGAAAACCCTGAGGCCTATGCTTAATGTTCTTGTTTTGTAATCCAATGCAAATTTGTGCTCTAGTCTATGGTGTGGTGTTGCAACTTTTGTGTGGTTTGGGAACAATAAGTGGATAATGATTTTTCTTCCTCTTGAGAAAATCTCTACCATTTGTGTAACAAGAGAAATACATTAATAAATGATGTTTGGGTTTTGAGTTTAAACAAGTTCATTTAACTCTTTGATGTCAAGGTATATCATTGAAGTAATAGAGGGAAGGCAGGGAATTGAAACTTCATATTAACAGTAGCATTTCCTTGATTTGAGTTAAGCAAATAAAAAATATATATTTTATTTATTTATTTTCTCTTTTTTCAGTGCATTCAATGGCCTAAACAAGTCAAGCAGCACTGGGTGATAATTTATGTAAAAGGTTTTATCTTTTTTTTTTTTTTCTTTTTTAACTTTATCCTATATAAAAATAAATAAAAAAAGCATGTGTAAAGCAGCATACATGTCATATTATGGGCTTGCTTGATTTGTATTTATAAAAATAATTTTTTATTTTTAAAAAATTGAAAATAAAAAAATTGTATAATAAAAATTTATATTTTTAGATAACTTATTTTTATTATTCTAAAAAATTATTTTATGTTATCAGAATACAAAAAATTATTATTCTGGCCTAATAACCGCCATCGATGCGGCCGCCGCCTGTCGCCACCGACCCACATAACACACAAAAATCCGTCTCCGACTAATAAATCTTCTTCTCCGCCGTCTCTTCTTAACCCACCATCAAACCCTAATATCTCAGTCCGAGAACTTCAAGAACGGTGGTTACCTTCTTTTTTGCCCACACGATCAGAGTACTCATTTTCTCTCACAATTAGGGCGTGTTTGGGTGACATTAACATAAAAAATGATTCTTATTCTTATACTCCATTAATGCTTGTGTTTGGGTTTTCAGAATCAGTGGTATTGTTGGGTTCATAACTCACGGTTGTCGTGTGGACAAAAAGGCGACGTGATGGTTGAGGAAGTAGAGGCGGCTAGGTGGTGGGGCTCTTGGTGGCAGAAGAGGGCGGTGGTAATTTGAATTCCCACGTAATGAGTTGTTTATATAGTTTTATATTTTTGTATAATATTAGCATTGAAGTGGGAATAATATTTTCTGTTTCAGGAATTTTATATATAATAAGTTAGATTATGCTTTTAGAAAAAGACCCAAGGCTACTTTTATATCTTTCAGGGGCAAAATCTAGATTTTGATAACTTTTTCTTAGCAGAACTAATAACAGAAGGGAGGTAACCGATAACTAAGTAAATATTGATAAAGCAAAAATAAAAAATAAAAAAAATGTAGGGTCCATTTGGCTCAAAAGAAAACTGATTTCTTTTTTTATTGTTCACCCATTTCAAAAATAAAAACACGTTTACTGTTCACTTTTTTTTTCCCAAGAAAACTGTTTTATGTGAATAGTGGATAAAAGTGGTGAAAATACCAAATACAACTTTTAGTTATTTTTCGAGTTTTTTCACCGTTTAGAGTACCACCTCCGCCGCCGGCCCCCACCACCTCCGATCGCCGCCGGGCACCGCCCGCCACCAGTCACCCACCACCACCGCCGCCGGTCACTGCCAGCCACCACCGTCGCCCATAAATATCATTTTATTTTTCAATATAAATTTTGATCCAAACACTTTTTTGTTGTTAGTTTTTTGCTGAAAAAAATAAAGATAAATACAAATATAATTTTTATATTTGAAGACAGAAAATAAATAATAAAAAAAAGCTTTCCAAATGCACCCGTAGATAATTTAGTCTAATTTTACACACAGAAAAAATAAAAAGGGAAAGTAATTTACTCTTTATTCAAAGAGGAACCAAACAAATATTAATATTTTAAGACTTGTTTGGATTGGAATTCTGAAAACAGTTTTCTCAAATTAAAAAGATGCACATAAGGTGGTGTTGGATGCCTGAGGGTGTTGCTGAAATTCATATTCATCCTCTAACCAACACCAACAACCTCACCTAAACCATGATCAATCACCAATTGTTTCTCACTTGGTCAAATTAATATACCGTTTATTCAAATAGTATTCTTGTATGTTATCTTTGTTCACATGAAGTACATTGCTGCATTGTTTTTTAAAGGCGATTGAACGAACTTAATGGAGGAAGTAAAACGAGAAAGGAAAACTAGGGTCTTACAAAGTTTGTTCATCTTGGTTCAGCGCAGCGTCAACTTAGAATGCTAATGCAAATGCTAGTATGAAGGTACAATCCCATGCATTCTCTCTAGTACTTTTATGATGTTGCAATTATATGACAATCAAACTGTTAAAGAAGCTGTTTAAACTCAAAATCCAAACTTTGATTATTTATTTCTCAATCTTATAACAAGGGCAGACTAGATTTTTCTCATGAGGAAGAAAAATCATTATTAACCCATGATTCTAAGCAGGGGTGGCTTTCTTATTACAAGAAAAGGCATAGGACTTGTTGACCAATTTGTTAAGCATAGGCCTCAGGGTTTTGCAGGAGGTAGGCTTCCACAGCCTTGTACATTCCCACCGCCTTTTCTTTTCCCGCCTTGATAAAATCTTCAGAGAGCACACCATCACCCTTAGTATAATATTTGCTCGTCATCTTAGAGACAGTTCCTCCATTAGGAGATGCCTCAAACTTCACCTCATAAGCGATCGATTCTATCTGCTTGTCCATTGAGGCATCACCTTCGATCAGAGTATAGTTGTACGTCATTGTGTCTTTGTTGAGCTCATCAATTCGGTACTTCAAATAATTCAATGTGCTTCCTGCATAAAACACACCCATGAAGAAACATATTTGCATTACGTAAAACATAATCGCATTTCAGTTTGCTCATTCTATATAATTTTCTATTGCAAATATATACAAATACATGTGTACGTGTGTGTTATAGTAAGCAAATTAACCTTCGGCAAAGTTGATTTGTCTGATGCTGCCAGTCCCTCCGTTTCCTTGAGTGATCTCGATGCTTTTGATAGCCTGTGGCATGAGTTTCGGGATCAAGTTGTGGGAGTCGAGGACTGAGGCCTTGAATAACCTTGCTGGAGCAATGGAATTGGTATACTCCTCTGTGAAAGTGGTGACACTCATTTTTTGCCTTTGAGTTTTGAAGGTAATTAGGGACTAGGGAGCAATTAAGATGTGGCTGAGAAGATTTTTCTTTGGATAGATGCAAATGGTTTGAGGTGGTATTTATAGGTGTAGAAGTAGGGGGATTCTTTGTTTCTGATATATTTTATTTAATTGGTTCATGTTAATGCTTAGCAGTTACCAAGGAAAATAGAGAAATATATTCATCTCCTTGTCCTGTTTAAATGTGCCACATAACAAGAGATGCCATAATTAACACTACATTACAAGAGTTGACATCATTTATTTCAGTATAATGGTTTTTCTTTTGAATAAATTATCTTATCTGATAATTCCAATTCTTAATTCAGCCATCAGAGAACAGACAAAATCTTGGAGTTTAGGAAGGGTAAAACATAATTGTGCAGAAAAGGAAGGATGTATAAAACTTATCTAAAGTATGCTAAAACATGTTAGCTACATAAAAATAAAAAAGATAAAAAAAAATTGATGCCTATTCTTCTTCTTTTATGCCCAAAATCCTTGTGAAAGGAAATATTCATTCTGTGCTCACTTATAAAAAGGACAAGTTACACATCGATGCGATTTAGCAGGGAAAACATAGTACTGTAACCGAGATAGCATGAATGCTAGACAATGCACGCACGGGGGACTATGCTAACTGGACTGAATGCAAATCTGGTCGAACCTTTTCGGCAAACTTGGCTGATTGTGCCAAATAGACAGTGTTCTGGATTAACTTCATATGCCAACACCATTTTTCATGCCTAAATATCCCTAGGTTAGATTGACATATTTAAACCTAATTATATATCAATTGTTTGAATCCCCCTAAAATCTAAATAGTCCATTTGAAGGTCATTTAGCTTTTTCATGAGAAATCTCTTCTTGATTCAGTTAAGGAAATGACAGTTAATGCTATTTAAGCACTGTCATACTACTAAAGCCTCAAAATCTCGCATTCCGCAAATATGGGAGAAGTCTTTTTTTTCTTGTTCCTGTTTTAATATATGAATTTTCATTTGAAAGGCCATAGAAAATGCAATGCAGCTCATGCAGCCAATATCTTTGTCATCGTTCTTCAGCATAGCAATGATAGTGGTTTCACATAGTAACTAATGCCACTACTTATAAAGTATATATATATATATATGTTTTCCTAGGTATACGGTAGATATATTATTCTCAGCACTTCTAAGAAGTTCATCCTTAAATATCTTCCCTTCTTTCAAGTGAATTTTACGGGACTAAAAATTCCTCTTACTGTCAGTATGTCTTCTTTGCAGATTATGAACATTCATGAAGCATCCTTCAGATATTGACCTCTCATAAAGGACATCCCAGAATTGATTCAATAAATCATATTCCGCTGTATCTTTGGATAACAATCAGAAGAAGTGAACTTTGGCATGGACCGCCCATCTAAATTACAGTTCTACCCATAATGTAAAATGTGGTAGTTGCAAAAACTGGAAGGTTTGTTTACAATCTTATACAAGCATTCCATTTTTATATTGAGGGCAGTTACATTGTCGGCACAAGTGTTGATGTTGAAACAGCATACTCTATAAGAATTGAACAGCCTAAATGTTTATCAATTTTCTGATTAACAACTTAATTTATATCATGTTTATTACTAGTATGTAACTTGGTTAAGCGATTGATTGCACTTACTGTGAAAAGAAAAACATAGATTCTCGCTTCATATTGAAGCAAGGTTAAGAGTTAAGTTAGATTCTTAAAATGCTCACGGTAATGCATAACTTCACTCCCATTATAATCATAGTAAACTTTGGTTATTTATTTATCAACTCTTTTCATACATATTCATATGGAAGAAAAAACATAATCCACCCATGTTCATAAGCATGGGTGAAATTCTTATTCTAAAAAAGGCAACCACTGCCAGACAAAAGGAAAAGCAATATTAATTCACCAAGCACTTTTTTTTTTTTTTTTTGTGGTAGGTTAGTGCACCAAACACTTGAGAGACCATAATTTAAGAACACTAAGCATAGGCATCAGGGTTTTGCATGAGGTAGGATTCCACAGCCTTGTACATTCCCACTGCCTTTTCTTTGCCGGCCTTAACGCCCTCTTCAGAGACCTCAACATCACCCTTGGTGTAATATTTACTTGTCATCTTCGAGACAGTTCCACCATTGGGAGATGCCTCAAACTTGACCTCATAAGAAATTGATTCAATCTTCTTGTCCATCGAGGCATCACCTTCGATGAGAGTATAGTTGTAGGTCATTGTCTCTTCGTTCAGCTCATCAATTCTGTACTTCAAATATTTCAAAGTGCTTCCTGCATAAAACACACCCATGAAATGATACTGCTATGCAAAGCATTAGCCATATTCTACTTTTATCATTAAAAAATGATTTTATTTAAGTTGATAATATCGATATTTATATATATGTGGGTAATAGTAAGAAAACTAACCTTCAGCAAAGTTGATCTGTTTAATGCTGCCAGCCCCTCCATTTCCATGTGTGATCTCAATGCTTTTGATAGCCTGTGGCATGAGTTTTGGGATCAAGTTGTGGGAGTCGAGAACCGATGCCTTGAATAACCTTGCCGGAGCAATAGAGTTGGTATATTCCTCAGTGAAAGTGGTGACACCCATTATTTGCCTAGAGTTCTAAAGATAATTAGGGAGCCAAAAAGTTAGAAAGGTGTTGGAATGCTTTCTTTGGATGGGAAGAGATGTAGAGAAGATGGTATTTATAGCTAGAATCCAAGGTATCCTTACTTTCTCAAATTGTTTTCAATTGGTGCATAACATGAACAATTACCTAGGAAAATAGCCTCTATATTCTTCTTCTTGTCCTGTTTGCAAAACCACATTACATTACAATTAGAGCATTCTTTTTATTATCTGTTTTTTTCTTGGCCAAAATCAAGGATTTTGTTGATTTCCACCTAATATGATTAGTTCAAATGCTGGGTAAGGTTACATGCCTGATTCTATTAAACGGTAGTTAGGTGTGTTAGAATGTCCACTTGAAGTCCATGGTTCCAGAGCGAAATATTCACTTGAAATGCTATAGAAAATACAATGTAGTCACTAAAATACACTCTGTCACTGGTGACAACTCCAGCTTAAGATTACATCAAGTTATATTTTGGCACAGGTTTATGATCATTCCTCAACAAAGAGCCGCTAAAGTTTGCCTGATCAAAAGGGTAGAGCATCAATGCTTTGCACTTCAATCATTTCATCCCAGAATAAGTAATCTGAAATGGCTATGATGTGATTCAGAAGTAGTTTTAAAATACTTTTATGACTAGCCCTTTGCATGAAGAATATGACATCAAAAATAGTCTTTTGAATTTGACATTCTGATAAAGACATCTGAGCTTTGCTTCATTAATTGGTATTCTGCAGCATTTTCTAAGTACCAATCAAAAGAGGGATCTCAGCCAAATAATTTCATGATCACTTTGGCCTGAGGAAAGAAAAGGTAATGCCTTTGAAAATCTTGCTGATTTGAAATTATGAAAATTTGGTAGAAGAAAGAGGACTATGGGAAGATTAATTATATTCATCATTTCTTTCACCAATTCCAGACTGCATTTATAGAACTTTTATTTGCTTAAATTAATGTCCCATAACAGTTATCCTTACCAATTTGCTTTGGTTTACTTGTCTGTCACCAAATCTACTAGTGCGTATAACCTTACTGAATGACTCACAAGTTCTATAAGTACAACTTGTTAGATTTTCTTTATGTGATTGGAAATTGGGCACAGCATATTGAAATTGTTCTATCGATGTGGTCGTGCAGTAAAGTTCAGCCCATCATCTTTCCTTTTGGTAAAAGATGGAATGAGTTATTAATTTACCAGGTTTACCGCCCTCTCCATTTTGTTTCTAGGGCAAGCAAAACATAAACATTCATGCTGATATGGCATCTTTAAGACTTGCATATTGTTGGGTCGAAACAAGCTCAAATGCAAACACACACACACAATGGACACCAGATATATAGTGGTTCCTCAAAAATATGGGTACGTCCACTTTGAGAGGCTTCACTATCTTCGGTTTGAATCAAAACCGGGTATGAGGGAGGATACAAGTGTGTTTATCGACTCTACCTCTTACAAACTTTCTCTCTCACAATCTCACAGAGTCTCTTCTCTGTGGCTTTCTCTCACAAAGCATACACTCTCTGTTTTCTCTTATCACATATATGGCTCTCGTCTTCTTGTGTTGTATCACACCATATACATGCTATATATATACAATACATATCATGTACAGACAAACACCATTTTCAACAGGCGTGGGCTGCATAGTCTTCATGCATGGGCGGCGCCTCCTTGCTTGACTTTTGGTGAAGTTGGTTTGGTTGTATACGGCAGTGGGTTGGTGGCAGCTTTGTCTTTCCTCTGCATGCACATGGGCTGCTGCATGTGTGTATGGAACTAACAATTCTCCCCCTTCCATACCAATCCGAGGAGAACGTCTTCACCTGATCTCCCCCTCACTGCCAATTTGGGGCTGGTATTAAACCAGCTTCTTCTTTGCAAACTTCTAGCTTTTCTCTGGACAGACTCTTGGTCATCATATCTGATCCATTATCGTCTGTGTGAATCTTCTCTAGCTGTAGAAGTTTATCTTTGAGCACGTCACGAATCCAATGATACCCGACGTCTATGTGCTTGGACCTTGAGTGGAAGGTGGAATTTTTGCTAAGATGAATAGCACTCTGACTGTCACAGTATATGACATACTTTTCCTGCTCTTGTCCCAATTCTTGAAGAAAATTCTTCATCCACAAGAGCTCTTTGCATCATTCTGTTACTGCAATGTATTCAGCTTCTGTGGTGGATAAAGCAACACACTTTTGTAATCGGGATTGCCATGAAACTGCTCCCCCTGCAAAAGTGATTAGGTATCCCGATGTGGATTTTCTAGAGTCACTGTCTCCGGCCATGTCTGCGTCTGTGCAACCTTCTAATAAAGGTTCGCCACTACCAAAGCATAAACAAATATTGGTAGTTCCTCTAAGATACCTGAGGATCCATTTTACTGCTGCCCAATGGTCCTTTCCAGGATTTGACAGATACCGACTGACAACTCCAACTGCATGAGCAATATCAGGCCTCGTGCATACCATGGCGTACATTAAACTGCCAACTGCTGAAGCATAAGGCACTTTCTTCATTTCTGCTTTTTCTGTCTCACTTGAAGGACACTGCTTCATATTCAACTTGAAGTGGCTTGCAAGTGGAGCACTGACTGGTTTTGCTTTGCTCATGTTGAACCTTTCAAGAACTTTGCCGATATACCTTTCTTGAGATAACCAGAGCTTGTGTTTCAGTCTGTCTCGAGAGATCTGCATTCCCAAGATTTGTTTTGCTGGTCCCAACTCTTTCATAGCAAATGACTGGCTCAGTTCCTTCTTCAATTTGTTGATCTTGCTGTTGTCATGGCCAACGATCAACATATCATCGACATATAGCAAGAGGATGATAAAATCTCCATCAGGAAATTTCTTGACAAATACACAATGATCTGCAGTGGTTCTGTTGTACCCATTCTGGTCCATGAATGAATCGAACTTTTTGTACCACTGTCTTGGTGCTTGTTTGAGCCCATAGAGACTCTTCCTCAATCTGCACACAAGATTTTATTTTCCTCTGGTTCTGAATCCTTCAGGTTGCTCCATGTAGATTTCTTCATCCAGATCACCATGTAAAAATGCGGTCTTTACATCCAGTTGTTCGATCTCCAGGTTTAAGCTGGCTGCCAAGCCAAGAACAACTCGGATGGAGGACATTTTCACTACAGGTGAAAATATTTCTTCAAAATCAATGCCCTTCTTCTGACCAAATCCCTTCACAACCAGTCTTGCCTTGTACCTTGGTTGTGGATTGTTTTCTTCAGACTTCAGTTTGAATACCCATTTGTTCCTGAGAGCTTTCCTTCCCTGGGGTAACTTGACCAAGTCATATGTGTGGTTCTCATGCAGCGATTTCATCTCTTCCTGCATGGCTTTCATCCACTCCGCATTTTTACTGTCTTCAACAGCTTCTTGATAGCTCTTTGGTTCTCCCCCGTCACTAAGCATCACGTACTCTGCGGAGGAATATTTGCGATTCGGTTGTCGCTCTCTGGAAGATCTCCTTGTTTGAGGATCAACCGGATTTTCTTCTGCAACTGGTTCTGGTTCTGCACCGTCATCAGCTGGATCTCCTTGAATAGCTCCCCCATCATTTTGTGCTCTCGGTGAGGGAACCGGGTCTAGATTAGCTGGTAACTCTTCAGGTGAGTCTGATTTCTTCTATTTTTCAAGATCTTCAATGGTCTGATCTTCGAAAAATATCACATCTCTGCTACTGATGACCTTCTTGTTGATAGGATCCCAGAGTCTGTAACCAAACTCTTCATGGGCATATCCCAGGAAGATGCACTGTTTGGCCTTTCCGTCAAGCTTGGATCTTTCATCTCTGGGGATGTGGACAAATGCTCTGCAGCCAAACACCTTCAAGTGTTTGTAGGAAACATCTTTCCCTCTCCATACTTTCTCTGGAACATCACAGTTTAATGGAACGGAGGGAGATATGTTGATTAAGTCAACCGTTGTTCTCATTGCTTCACCCCAGAACGGAGTTGACAACTTGGCATTAGATAACATGCACCTGATCCTTTCGCAGATGACTCTGTTCATTCTTTCTGCAAGGCCGTTATGTTGAGGAGTTTTTGGCACTGATTTTTCGAGTCTGATGCCGAAGCGTCTGCAATACTCCTCGAATGGTCCTCTGTACTCGCCACCATTATCTGCACGTACGCACTTCAACCTTTTTCCAGTTTCTCTTTCAACCTTTACATGAAACTCCTTGAACACTTCCAACACCTGGTCTTTAGTTTTCAAGGCAAAGGTCCATAATTTCCTGGAATGATCATCAATGAATGTGACAAAATAGAGGGCACCTCCATGAGTTCTGGTTTGCATGGTGCAAACATCCGTGTGTACGAGATCTAGAATGTTTGGTCTTCTAGATGGAGAGGAACTGCGGAATGCAACTCTGTGTTGTTTCCCCATGATGCAGTTGACACAGGTGTGCAATGGAGTACCTTTCATTCCAGGTAAGAGTTCTTTTCTGGCAAGGACCTTGAGTCCTTTCTCACTCATATGACCGAGTCTTTTGTGCCATAACTCGGTGGGGATTTCTTTTTCCATTGTATTCACCTCGACTCTGCACAATTTTGCTTGAGTTGTGTAGAGTGAGCTGGTCTTCTTTCCTCTGGCCACCACAAGATTGCATTTGGTGAGCTTCCACTTGCCATCACCAAAATGACTGTTGTAGCCTTCATCATCGAGCTTGCCGGTGGAGATCAGGTTGAGACGAATATCTGGAACATGTCTCACATCTTTGAGGAGTAGTTTGCATCCATTGCTGCTTTCCAAAAGAATATCGCCTCTGCCGGTAATTTTGGATGCTCCTTGGTTTCCCATCTTCATAAGTCCGAAGTCACCACTGGTGTAGGATGTGAACATATCCTTCCTCGAAGTGATGTGACAGGAAGCACCTGAGTCAATAACCCAGGTAGAATCTTCGGATGTGAAGTTGACACACTCATCATCTTGAACGATGACGAGCCCTTCTCCGGCTGTTGCTGCTGCTTCTGAGGTACTTTCTTCACCTCTATTTCTGGTCTGTTGTCCAGACTGTTCGGCTTTTAGCTTCCTGCATTCTCTGATAAAATGGCCTGGCTTGCCACAGTGATGACAAGTTTTGTCTCTTCTGAAAGTAGACTTTGATCGCCCACGATGCTGTGGCTGATTGCGATGGTTTCTGCTTTTGCTTCTACCGCGCCATTCTTTTCTTTCTCGTCTTTCAGTGACAAGAGCTTCTGACTCCGGATGATATCCTTCTTCCTTTATTCTTGCTTCCTCGTTCAGCATTCTGTCTTTCGCCATTTCCATATTGATTATTCCGTCTGGAGCTGAGTTGCTTACAGAGACAACTAGCGTATCCCAACTTTTCGGAAGGGAGTGTAATAGAAATACTGCCTGCATCTCATCTTCTATAGTCATTTTCATCGAGTTGAATTGATCCAACAGCCCCTGGAATTCGCTCATGTGTTCTGACACACTTTTGCCGTCTTTGTATTTAAGATTCACCATACGGCTCAAAAGATTTACCTTGTTCTGAGATGTCTTCCGTGCGTACATCTTCTCCAATTTTTGCCAAAGAGCATAAACATCATTGTCGTTGGCAAAGTTTTGGTAAATACTTTTGTCGATCCACTGTCTGATTTGGGCGGCACATTTTCGATTGAGTACCATCCAGTCTCCTTCGGCCATGTCCTTCGGTTTGCCATCGGGTGCATCGTCGGTCCTTTTGATCGGCTTCCACAGATCTTTAATATATAAAAGATCCTCCATCTTTGACTTCCACAACGAATAGTTGGTTGCGGTCAATCTGATCATCGTTCCGGATCCTGAATCTTCCATTGAAACGGAATCTTTAAGCCCTCCTGGCTTGTTTGATATATTCGGAGTGGAATCTCGAGAAACGTAGTGCACCGTTGCGTCCGGAAAGGTCGAAAACCTTAGGATCGATTCTGACTGAGCTCAATTCCGACTTCGGATGAGTCCGGAATGGTCAAAACAACGTCGAGGGGCAAAACTGTAATTTTGCAAACTTGGTGATGACGTGGCAGCAGCTGGGAGTGACACGTGGCAAGGTGTCAGTGGTGACACGTGGCAGGTGACGTGGCTGGCTGGCTGGTTGACACGTGGCAGGACACGTGGCAATGTCTGGTTGTGACACGTGGCACTGCTGACGTCAGGCGCGTGGTGCGCGTGGGCCTCACGCGCGCTGGAGGTAGACGACGCGTGAGGCGCGTGACACCAAGGATGTTGACGCGCCGGTATTCAGTCGGCGCGTGGCGGTGCGTGCGGCGGCTGTTGCGGCGGCGGTTGACCGGAAAATATTCCTTGGGTGATGGGTCGTCCAAAAACAGGTGTGGTGTGGTGATTTGATCACTGGACTGGTGCGAAATAGAGCTTGAAGTTTCGACTGTGTTTGAGCTTTAATGGCTCTGATACCACTCTGTTGGGTCGAAACAAGCTCAAATGCAAACACACACACACAATGGACACCAGATATATAGTGGTTCCCCAAAAATATGGGTACGTCCACTTTGAGAGGCTTCACTATCTTCGGTTTGAATCAAAACCGGGTATGAGGGAGGATACAAGTGTGTTTATCGACTCTACCTCTTACAAACTTTCTCTCTCACAATCTCACAGAGTCTCTTCTCTGTGGCTTTCTCTCACAAAGCATACACTCTATGTTTTCTCTTATCACATATATGGCTCTCGTCTTCTTGTGTTGTATCACACCATATACATGCTATATATATACAATACATATCATGTACAGACAAACACCATTTTCAACAAGCGTGGGCTGCATAGTCTTCTTGCATGGGCGGCGCCTCCTTGCTTGACTTTTGGTGAAGTTGGTTTGGTTGTATACGGCAGTGGGTTGGTGGCAGCTTTGTCTTTCCTCTGCATGCACATGGGCTGCTGCATGCGTGTATGGAACTAACACATATTACTAAAATTCACTTCTGCCGTTCTAGTTTTTCTTCTTTTTTTTTTTTTTCTTTTTTTTTCTTGGGAATAGAATCACAGAAAGGAACTCAGATCAGTCTATATATTCATTCCAGCAGGAAACATGAAGCAACCAACATTATTGTTCATTATCACAGTAATAGTGAATGTCCATTAATTTACCGTCTTTCCGCTAGCATTTAAGTGACAACAATATAAGGCTTCATAAACCAAACTTCATTTATAAATTGCTTTATTTCTAATAACAAAGGGAGACTAGGCATTCCCAAGAGGAGGTAAGAGACATGATCCCCCATTATAGCAAGCAGAATTGGACTCATTATTTATTTAGCATAGCCAAGCGGAACTTGTACTAGCATGCCATGGACCACTGCTTTACAGAATAACAAAACTAAGCATAGACATCAGGGTTTTTCAGGAGGTAGTCTTCCACAATCTTGTACATTCCCAATGCCTTGTCCTTTCCAGCCTTGATTACCTCTCCTGAGAGCACACCGTCACCCTTGGTGTAATACTTGCTTGTCATCTTCGAGACAGTTCCACCATTGGGACATGCCTCCAACTTAACCTCATAAGAAATCGATTCAAGCTGCTTGTCCATCGAAGCATCGCCTTCAATCAAAGTATACTTGTAAGTGTATGTCTCCTCGTTTAGCTCATCAATTCGGTAC
This sequence comes from Cornus suecica, assembly GCA_963922005.1. NCBI lineage: Eukaryota > Viridiplantae > Streptophyta > Magnoliopsida > Cornales > Cornaceae > Cornus > Cornus suecica. Next base: position 5,256,360 of record OY998246.1, read on the forward strand.
TTCAAATAATTCAAAGCGCCTGCATGAAAAACACCCACAACTTACATTATTAATTATGTAAAACAGTGTACTTTGATCATTTATATGATATTCTATTGTATATATTTAGATATGTGTGTGTATTATAGGAAGAATTCTAGCCTCCGGCAAAGTTGATCTGTTTGATGCTGCCAGCCCCTCCATTTCCTTGACTGATCTCAATGCTCTTTATAGCCTGTGGCATAATTTTTGGAATCAAGTTGTGAGAGTCGAGGATCGATGCCTTGAATAACCTTGCAGGAGGAATTGTGCAAGTATATTCCTCAGTAAGAGTGGTGACACCCATGATTTGCCTAGGGTTTTTCGGGATGATTAGGGAGCAAGAAAGTAAGAAAGGCTCTAGTTTGCTGGTGTGTTTCTTTGGATAGGAGGAGAGTGAGAGGAAGATATTTATAGCCAGAAGGCAGAAGACATGGCATATTAAGGCAAAAAGGCAGATACATTCCTATCCTTGTCCTGTATGCATGTATGTCACTAGTCATAGCAAGCCACATTACATTGCAAGAAAGGCATCCTTTTGTCTAATATCATTGGTTTTATCAAACCCTATTTTATTTATTTTTATCCATTAGGACCAATTCATGGTATCATATCATCTGCACAAAAGAATTCTATATTTTTTAGCAGAAAGAAAAGGACAAAATGGAGTATAACTTGCTCATCACATCTCTTCTCTTCTATGATGACCTTACTATGAATAATTGGTCTGCAATCTATTAAATTTGGATAAATGATGCCACTTCTTGTAATGTAATGTGAATGATGCTCTCAATATATAATGTGGCTGATATGTAAACATGAAAAGGGGGTGAATATATTTGCCTTGGTAACAGCTAAGAGTATCTACCATTTTTTAAAAAATTCAGGAACAAAGGCTTCCCTGAATTCTACCTATAAATACCATCGTCTCATAGTCTACTCATATCCAAAGAAAAATCACTCCTCAACTTATAATTTCTCTCTAGTTGTATTCATAACACTAGCCAAATCATGGGTGTCACTACTTTCACTGATGTGTATACCAACTCCATTGCTCCAGCAAGGTTGTTCAAGGCATCGGTCCTCGACTCTCACAACTTGATCCCAAAAATCATGCCACAGGCTATCAAAAGCATTGAGATCACTCATGGGGATGGAGGCTCTGGCAGCATCAAACAGATCAACTTCGCTGAAGGTTAGTTTGCTTACTCTAACACACGTACATTTATACATATTTACTATAGGAAATCATATGAAATGACCAAACTCAAATCCGACTAATGTTTTTCATGGGTATGTTTTATGCAGGAAGCACTTTGAAATATCTGAAGTACAGAATTGATGAGTTGAACGAAGAGACATTGACCTACAACTACACTCTGATCGAAGGTGATGACTCGATGGACAAGAAGGTTGAATCGATTTCTTATGAGGTTAAGTTTGAGGCATGTCCCAATGGTGGAACTGTCTCGAAGATGACAAGTAAATATTACACCAAGGGTGATGTTGAGCTCTCAGAAGAGGGCATTAAGGCGGGAAAAGAAAAGGCGGTGAGAATGTACAAGGCTGTGGAATCCTACCTCCTCCAAAACCCTGAGGCCTATGCTTAATGTTCTTGTTTTGTAAACCAATGCAAATTGGTCCTCAAGTCTATTTTGTGGCGTTGCAACTTTTGTTTGCTGTTTGATTCAATAAGTGGATAAAGAAAATCCCCCCTTTTGTAAGGAAAGAGAGATAAATAAATAAAGTTTGGCTTTTGAGTATAATCAAGTTCATTAATTCTATTTTTTACTCTCTGATCAGTGCTACATTTGCTTCAACAAGTCTAGCAGCAATAATAATTCACAAGAAGAATCAACAAGTGGACTGTACATGTTGGCTATATGAATTTTTTGACATGGTGATGTATAGAAAATCAGGTACATAAATGATTCCAAAATCATATTTTATTTTATTTTAATTTGTAGTATGAACTTCAACAATTATGCTAGCTGCCCTGGAAATTTAACTGCAATAGTGGAACAAGACTTGTAAAAAACAGAAATTATTAGTTGACATAATGATATGGAACTTACAAAAATCTAAGTAAAGAAATAAAAATGTAATTTGATGAATAACATTTAAATTTCCCTTTTTCCCATAGGAGATCACGCACCAAGTAGTGAAACTAACCCTGGGGCAAAGGGCTGGAAGTGAATCCATATGACCATAGTAGCATGACAGTCTCTATAGTAAGGCAATTTAGGTAGCCGCCTAAGGCCTCGCCTACTTGAAAGATCCCAAAATTTTGAGTGTTGTGTGTATATATATATATAGAAATAATTATTTCTCTTAATATATTGTATAAGATTTTTATCATAATTCAATATTATTACATACTATATATAATTATCTTTGACTGTGTTTTAAATGTATCTATTATATATCATATTCCTTCTCCTATTTTTGGTTTACAATCTCTTTTCTTCATTGAAATCACTGTAAAATTATGAAGTTCATTCTATCCAACTCTCTTGAATGCAATTTGGGAGGCTTTGGACATTGTACTATGTAATTACGTTTATTATTTTATACTTTAATTTATTTTTTAGTTTGTTAAATTTTTTTATTCTAGAGTTCTTTATTTTATTTTTGATTTGCAATTAATTTTATTCATATGCTTGATTATGTCGATTGGAAGTATGAATCCGGATATGAAAAACTTAAAAAGAAAAGAATAATACATAAATTAATTCAATCTGAAAAATGTGCTATTGATAAATTTGTTACGAGTAATAATGAAAATATAACAAAAATAATAAGCGAAAATTCAACAAATGAACAAACAAGACCCCTTTTGTGCTTTTTGCAAAAAGGCCTCCAATTTCATTGAGACGACCCTGCATAGTAGGTGTCACAGGGTCCAATTTTTAACAGTCAATTTTCGCCCTATGATGGCCTTGGTTGCACACCAAGTTAGCTAATTCTCACCACACTTAGCCAAATATACAGAATATGGATAACACACAAGTAATATAAAGGACACATAGAGTTTACAGAGGTTCACACCTCCAACCTTTCACTATATTATCGAATAGTAAAAGGAACACATATCTCTGTAATGGAGTACAAGACAACTCTCTATCTCTCTCTCCTTTTACAGAATCCCCATTAGGGCATATATAGACTATACCTACACAAAACTATTTATACAACTTCCCTCCTAGAATCTGGGAGACAACCCCTCCCATAGGTGTGCTGGCATCGCAGCCTTGTGCCACATATGTCAAGAAGTTACAAATACAAGTCATGTCAGCAAACTGCCCAACTGTCCTATATCTTTGGATCTATTGTGCCACATGTGATTCCTTGTTCGAATGTCACATGCCATGTGTACTCCAGCACACCACCAAGCTATGTAAACATATGACTTAGTCCTTGCTCAGCTTGTTTACATTGTTGCCTTCATCTTACCATGCACAAGTATCACCAACCTGGGCATGCTCTAAGCCATGCCCATGCCAAGTCATGCATTGCGCCATGCCTTGTATTCTGAAGTCAGCCATCTGTGGTGTCATAGCCTTGTCAAAGACAAGTTAGCATTGTCAAGACTTGATATGTGCATGGCTTGCCAAGCCACACACATTGCATGTACTCCAGCACATGCCAAGTCAAGGCAATCCTTGCCTAAGGGTAAGTTAGCACAATAGTGGGCAAGGTACGCAAAGCTAGCCAAGCCAAGCGCACACACGAGTGCCCACATTGTCATCAGCACCGCACCACCATCACGGACCCATGTGGTAAAGCCAAGTGTTGTCAAACCATGCCCACGCATGTCCATAGGCCTCACTACACATACCTTAGCCAAGGCCTTGCTTGGTTGTTGGTTGCCAACTTTTGTCAAGCTCACTTACCCCCCTATATATGCAAAATACACAAAAGTCACTCTGACCAGAACATATATCAACCATATCTGAGGAGGAATAATGGATTTAATTAATAATTCCTAATAATCTCCTTTTGTAGATTCATGCCATTTGCCATAAGGGTGTTTCTTGACTTTTCTCTAACACTTAGTTTATTTTCTGACTTCTTCTCCCAATGTCACTCCAAGTGCCATCCAATACCACTCCAAGTGTCATTCTCAGCCCCCATTGCACATGGGTGTTGTCTTGGGGCCTTTGCCCATGTCACAAAGGAAAAGCCCCCACCCCCAAGTCCTCAAGGGGCTAACAGTAGGCTTGCGAACATCACCTTCCCATGCTTGTAAATCACATACTTGGGTCTATATCAGGAGGATTAAATTCATACTCTATCTCCTTTGTTTACACGATGAACAACTTAGCTTACAGGACAACGTGTTCATCGGCCCTTACTCTACCATTGTTAGAGAGGTATGACCCTACGATTAGAATACTCTGGTGACACAATAACTTCTAACCAAAAGATTCATGCTTTATGAATGAAGTATCGTTCAATGAGTGTATTGCCACTTTGATGTGGTCCACTATTCAGAATTTGGTCAAATTTAAAATGAAATTTAGGCTGATTTATATTTTATAAATCTTTTATTCATCTTTCTTTTTTTAGAAAAAAATTTCCAATCATTTATCCAAAATGGTAATAGACGACGTCAGTGGAGGACGAATAAAATCAAAGTATTATTCTTAAAATAATAAATAAATAAATAAAGGGAGAAACAAAATATAGTTGCCCACAGTTCTCTCCCTCGTGATCTCTCTACCGCAACAAACATACACATTGATATAATCGACATGAAATTATTTTATTTTATTTTCCTACTATGTATGGGTTTAACAAATGTGTCTACAATAAACTTCATATTTGACACCTAATTTCCTCACAATACACATCATGACTTTGAAACATCCAAATCTTTTCCCTATAATCTTTTTTCTGTTGGTTGTGTCAGATGTCTCCGCCGTGCACGGTGGTCGGGCGGTGGCGCTGCTCGGTGGTTGGCAGCCCATTAAGGACTTAAATGACACAAAAGTCATCGAGATCGGAGAGTTTGCGGTGGCCCAACACAACAAACAGGCCCAAACCGAATTGGAGTTCGAGACAGTGGTTTCGGACGCGACCCAGGTAGTTTCGGGTATCAATTACCGGCTGGTTATCTCGGCCCAAGACGGCGCCGTTTCGGGCAACTATCAGGCAGTTGTTTGGGATAAGCCTTGTGAGGGTTTTTATTTTCCAAAGCTTTGTGAGGGTTCTAGGAACCTCACATCTTGGGCAAAATTGTGAGAATTGTGGGTGGTGGATGTCAAATTGTATTATTTATGGTCAATAATATTATTAAAAGAATTGAGTTTGGAAAATGAAAAATAAATAAGATTGGAGTCATTTCATAAAATTGCATCCTATGTGGTATAATAATTGATATTGAAATTGTGATTCTATCTTCTTCGATAACACGGTGTCGAGAAACTTGTCCCTACTAATTCACATTGATAGGATAAAGCTCGGATTATCGAATTAATTCACACTGATCGAATAAAACTCGAATTATATTTTCAATAATTGGAGTGTCCAGGACTTTTGTCCTATACAATATCTGATAAAGCTCAAGACTATATGTTTTCATTAATTGGGGTGTCCATGTCGGATAAAGTTCGAATTATGTACCCGAATGCATGTAGGAAATAATTTTTCAGAGAAAATGTAATATGACCAAATCTTAACCAATTGTGAATTTAGTGATCACCGATGTGGCGTGAAGTTAACTTTCAAAACAAAATAAATAAATAAATAAATTGTGGCCTGAAGTTGATGACACGGTTTCATGATCATTCCTAGTCCCCTGGCAACATGTTAGTGCTTCAAAGTTCAAACAAAAAAACATGTTACTAATTCTGTTCATGTTCATAGTCCTCTACATAATGGTACTTAGATCAGAGGATGCTCATCCCCTTTCTTGTTTGTGAGTAGGTGGTACGGAGGCTCTTAGCTTAAAGTAGGTGAAGTACCCGTGTCCAATATTTATGAGTCGGACAGGGGTATGGATACGTGTCGGACACTTATGGTAGGACATTTTCCTAAATTTATTTCCAAATAATTCCATGTTGTTATGTTATTACTTTAAAATAGTAAAATGTTTAGTTTGAACACTATATTTGATAAAAATATTATTGTATATTTGAGAATAAAATAAAAATATTAATTAAAATAAATATTTAGCTATGTCCATGTGTCCTTCTATTAGATATTTGACACTACTGATACACAGATACATACCCGTGTTCGACACTCGTACCCGAGTCCATGTAACAGTCTTCCTTTATAATAGAAATAACTAGTTTACGAGTGGAAAGTGTCTGCAAGCCTAGTCCTTTGAGCTCGGACTCCAACAGCTCCATCTTGGAGAATCAGAACCTCCTCCTTCTCCCTTGACCCATGTGTCCTCAAAACATCTTTCTTTTTAAATTGCGGAACGCATCTGACTCACGTCCGCGCTCTTGGAGCTGGTCCAATATGGAGAAGAGTTTCTTGAGATACGGCTCCCCCGTAGTTGTTCTTTGGTTATCAAGAGCCCGAGCGCTGCGTTCATCCCATTCTATCAATAGGCCAGCGGGACATGGTGTAGCAATTGTGGTGTCAAAGAGTAGAAGGTGCTGGAGACTTCAAGAGGTTTCCACCACCATCCAGAAGGATCATGAAGCATCAACAGAAGACTGAAATTGCAGGCCACCGACCACCGACCATGAAGCTGTCAAGAAGCTGCCCATAGATGGAATGCAAACTTTGACCATTCAACACACGGTATTGAAACTTCTCCAAGCTTCTCCAAGTCGGTTTTGAACCTCTATAAATACAGGCTTTGAGGTGTTGTAGAAATCAATCCAAGTTCAAGAATTATAACTAGGATTTGAAGGTTGAGAGAATTTGTGAGGTTGAGAGTGATTTTGAATAATTGTATTTCTTCTCCCATTTGAATCAATCAAAGGATTGAATTTCTCACCCAAATTTGTGTGTGTTTTGATTTCGTGTTTGGGTTTGGCTAATTCCGCACAACAAATTGGTATCAGAGCTTAGGTTTAAAACAAAGTCATTCTTGTTTCGATCCTATTTCGAGCCAAACCATTCACCAAATCGTCGAAGAAAACATACTGCAAGCTTCCTTAGGAAAAGACGAAGCCACGCCCATTGGAACCAGGTCAAACCACCGCCGCACGCACCTCCACGCGTGGCCAGGCGCATGAAGCCCACGCGCCTTCAAGCTCCAGCCGCACGTGATCCCACGTGCAATCAAGCGCCCCACGCGCTACTGACGTCACTGCCATGTGTCCCTGTCAGGTAATGACACGTGGCCCAACCAAAAGCTGACACGTGTCCCATTCAACGGCTGAAACGTGTCATCACCAGGAGCTGCTATGTCATCAGATTTGTTGAAATTACAAATTTTCCCCTCAAAACTGTTTTGGTGATTCTGGGCTCGTTTCAAGCCCGATTTGAGCGAACGAAAGGTTGAACCTAGCTAATTTGACCGTTCCGGACGCAACCGTACACTTCATTTTGCCATACAAGCTTTGTTTATCAAGAAAGAAGATAAAAGATGTCGGAGGTATTGTCGACAACCTCAACTACGAAATCAGCAAAAAGGAATATGGTCTCGAATGCTAAATTTGAGGTGGAGAAATTTGATGGCATAAACAACTTCGGAATGTGGCAGTGTGAAGTTTTGGATGTCCTAGTTCAACAAGAGCTAGACATCACGTTGGAAAAAAAGTCGGACCATATGAAAGAGGCAGATTGGGACAAGCTTAACCGACAAGCTTGCGAAACGATCCGACTTTGTCTTGCGAAAGATCAAAAGTATTCAGTAATGTGGGAGACATCGGCAAAGATCTTGTGGAAGAAACTTGAAGACAAGTTCATGATGAAGAGCATAAAAAATTGGCTCTATTTGAAGAAAAAATTGTTCTGTTTCGACTACAAAACAGGTATCTCCGTTAGTGAACACTTGAGTAGTTTCAATAAAATACTTGCTGATCTACAAAATTTGGATGTGAATATTGATGAAGAATACAAAGTGTTGTTATTGTTAAATTCTTTACCCGATACATATGATCATCTAGCCACCACCTTATTGCATGGAAAAGATGCAATAACCTATGATGATGTTTCCAATGCCCTAACAAATTATGAGTATCGGAGAAAGGATAAACAGGTGAACAGGGAAACAGTAGAGGTCTTAACAGTAGGGGTAGATCCGAACAACGAAAAGGTAATGGTAGAATAAGGAACTCTCGTTTTCAATCGAGAGGTAGATCTGGTAATAAGATTCCTGCAAAGGATGAATGTGCGTTTTGTCACCAGAAGGGGCATTGGAAAAAGGATTGTCCGAAATTGAAAAAGGACAATCAGACTGCAAATGTTGTATGTGCTGATGAAGAAGCTGAGTATAGTTTGGCCGCCATGCCAGAATCCTAGAACTCTGAAGAATGGATTTTGGATTCAGCTTGCTCGTATCACATGTGTCCTCACAGGGACTGGTTCACATCCCTGGAGGAGAGGAATAAAGGAATTGTTCTTATGGGTAACGACAATGCCTGTGAGACAAAGGATATTGGAAAAATCCGTTTAAAGTTGCATGATGGGACGATTTGTGTATTATTTGATGTTCGGTATGTGCCGGACTTGAAGAAGAATCTCATCTCTTTGGGTGCCCTTGAATCTAAAGGTCACAAGATTGTCATTGACGGTGGAGTATTGAAGATTGTTATGGGAGCCATGATCGTGATGAAAGGAGATCGCCATAATAATCTATACTTCTTGCAGGGCCGTACAATTACAGGTGGAGCAACATCAGTATCTGAAGACATTGGAGCGGTAGTTCCTGACACTACCCGCTTATGGCATATAAGACTTAGTCATGCTGGTGAAAAAGCTCTACAAGGACTTGTAAAACAAGGATTGCTGAAGGGTGCCAAAACCGGCAAGTTGGAGTTCTGTGAGCATTGTGTATTTGGCAAGCAGACTCGTGTGAAATTTGGCAGTGCGATACACAACACAAAAGGGACGTTGGATTATGTACACACAGATGTTTGGGGGCCTACGAAAACTGCGTCATTGGGAGGTAAACATTGGTTTGTGTCTTTTGTAGATGACTTCTCAATGCGAGTTTGGGTGTACACTATGAGACACAAAGATGAAGTCCTGAAAGTGTTCAGAAATTGAAAAAAGATGATTGAAAAACAAAAATGAGCCCCATTCGGAAGTTTAATGCCGAAGAAAGAGTCCATTTCATTTATCAGGAATTAAGTACCATCCCATAAGTAACATCTGATGCTTCTAATTATGTCAAAACCCTGGTAAAAGGAACTTGACAAAATTTACTTAAGGATCTAAGGAATTAGTTACCCCTAAGCCTTAACTCTCAACCTCTCTACCTGACACACACATTGATGTAATTGATATCAGCAAGAATATTTTACTTTGTTTACCAAGGGTTCATGTTAAGTGACTGACAAATGACTCTGAACTCATCAGACTAGTTTTCAAACTTCAAAACTGGTGCAGATTGAACCCAAAAGACTGCTAATTATTAATTGTCTGTAACATCTTTTTAGTTTGCACCTGATATGCTTAGTTTAAATGCTGGGTAAGTTGACTGGCCGGATTCTATTAATACCGTATCAGAATTCCCACTAAAGTCCTTCATTCTAGAGTGAAACTTTCAGTTGAAATGCTATTGAAAATGCAATGTGGTCACTAAAATGCTCACTGGTGCCAACTACAGCTTAAGATTAAATCAAGTTGTATGCACCGAAATCGGGGATAGGCCAGTGGCCTAATTTGGCACAGCTTTATTATCATTTCTCAGCAGGGAGATGCTGATTTCAATTTGTAACCAACGCTAAAGTTTGCCTGATCAAAAGGGTAGAGCATCCATGCTTTGTGCTTTAATCATTTCATCCTATAATTTGTAAATAGATAAATAAGCCAAGCAAGCTCTGAAATTGTATCGTACATTGATGTGATTCAGAAGTAGTTTTAATGAACTTCTGTGAGTAGCCCTTTGCATGAAAGATTTGCTTTGCAGTGTGTTTTCCTCTATCGCAGTTACAGGGTTTTTCTGCTTTTGAAGAATATAACATATAAAATAGTTTTTTGAAATTGATATTCTGAAGAAGACATCTAAGCTTTGTTTCATTAATTGGTATTTTGCAGCATTTTTTAAGTACCAATAAGAAGAGAGATCTCAACCAAATAATTTCTCGATCTGCTTGTTCACTTTGGCCTGAGGAAAGAAAAGGTAATGCCTTGAAACACTTTCTGATTTGAAATTACGAAAAACTGGGAGAGGAAAGAGCACTGAGGGAAGATTAATTATAGTTGTCATTCATCATTTATTTTCTCCAATTCCAGACTACATCTATAGAACTTTTATTTGCTTAAGTTAATGTGCTCGTATAAAAGTTATCCCTACCATTTTGCTTTCATTTACTTGTCTGTCACCAAACCTGCTACTCCGTAAAACCTTACTGAATGACTCACAAGTTCTATAAGTCCAACCTGTAACATTTTCTTTAGGTGATTGGAATTTGGGCACAACATATTCAAATTATTCTATCAATGTGGTACTGCAAGAAAGTTCAGCCCATAATTTTTCCTTTTGGTAAAAGCTGGAATGAGTTGTTAATTTACCAGGTTTACCTCCCTCTCCATTTTGTTTCTGGGCAAGCAAACATAAACATTCATGCTGATAAGGCATTTTTTAAGACTTGCACATAACTAAACTTCACATCTGCTGTTCTTTTTTTTTTTTTCTGGAAAAGAACTGAGATCAGTCTACACATCCATTTCAGCAGAATAACATGAAGCAACCAACATTCTTGTTCATTATCACAGTAATAGTGACTGTCCATTAATTTACAATCTTTCCACAAGCATTTAAGTGACAACAATATAGGGCTTCGTAAACCAAACTTCATTTATATATTGCTTTATTTCTAGTAACAGGAGACTAACTTTTCTCAAGAGGAGTTAAGAAACATGATCCCCCATGATAGCAAGCAGAAGTGGACTTCTTATATAGCATAGCCAAGCAAAACTTGTACTGGCATGCCCATAGACCACTGCTTTACAGAATAACAAAACTAAGCATAGACATCAGGGTTTTTCAGGAGGTAGTCTTCCACAATCTTGTACATTACCAATGCCTTGTCCTTTCCAGCCTTGATTACCTCTCCTGAGAGCACACCATCACCCTTGGTGTAGTACTTGCTTGTCATCTTGGAGATAGTTCCTCCATTGGGACATGCCTCCAATTTAACCTCATAAGAAATCGATTCAAGCTGCTTGTCCATCGAAGCATCACCTTCAATCAATGTATACTTGTAAGTGTATGTCTCCTCATTTAGCTCATCAATTCGGTACTTCAAATAATTCAAAGCGCCTGCATGAAAAACACCCACAACTTACATTATTAATTATGTGAAACAGTGTACTTTGATCATTTATATGATATTCTATTGTATATATTTAGATATGTGTGTGTATTATAGGAAGAATTCTAGCCTCCGGCAAAGTTGATCTGTTTGATGCTGCCAGCCCCTCCATTTCCTTGACTGATCTCAATGCTCTTAATAGCCTGTGGCATAATTTTTGGAATCAAGTTGTGAGAGTCGAGGATCGATGCCTTGAATAACCTTGCAGGAGGAATTGTGCAAGTATATTCCTCAGTAAGAGTGGTGACACCCATGATTTGCCTAGGGTTTTTCGGGATGATTAGGGAGCAAGAAAGTAAGAAAGGCTCTAGTTTGCTGGTGTGTTTCTTTGGATAGGAGGAGAGTGAGAGGAAGATATTTATAGCCAGAAGGCAGAAGACATGGCATATTAAGGCAAAAAGGCAGATACATTCCTATCCTTGTCCTGTATGCATGTATGTCACCAGTCATAGCAAGCCACATTACATTGCAAGAAAGGCATCATTTTGTCTAATATCATTGGTTTTATCAAACCCTATTTTATTTATTTTTATCCATTAGGACCAATTCACGGTATCATACCATCTGCACAAAAGAATTCTATATTTTTTAGCAGAAAGAAAAGGACAAAATGGAGTATAACTTGCTCATCACATCTCTTCTCTTCTATGATGACCTTACTATGAATAAATGGTCTGCAATCTATTAAATTTGGATAAATGATGCCACTTCTTGTAATGTAATGTGAATGATGCTCTCAATATATAATGTGGCTGATATGTAAACATGACAAGGGGGTGAATATATTTGCCTTGGTAACAGCTAAGAGTATCTACCATTTTAAAAAAAAAATCAGGAACAAAGGCTTCCCTGAATTCTACCTATAAATACCATCCTCTCATAGTCTACTCATATCCAAAGGAAAAATCACTCCTCACCTTACAACTTCTCTCTAGTTGTATTCATAACACTAGCCAAATCATGGGTGTCACTACTTTCACTGATGTCTATACCAACTCCATTGCTCCAGCAAGGTTGTTCAAGGCATCGGTTCTCGACTCTCACAACTTGATCCCAAAAATCATGCCACAGGCTATCAAAAGCATTGAGATCACTCATGGAGATGGAGGCTCTGGCAGCATCAAACAGATCAACTTCGCTGAATTTTAGTTTGCTTACTCTAACACACGTACATTTATACATATTTACTATAGGAAATCATATGAAATGACCAAACTCAAATCCGACTAATGTTTTTCATGGGTATGTTTTATGCAGGAAGCACTTTGAAATATCTGAAGTACAGAATTGATGAGTTGAACGAAGAGACGTTGACCTACAACTACACTCTGATCGAAGGTGATGACTCGATGGACAAGAAGGTTGAATCGATTTCTTATGAGGTTAAGTTTGAGGCATGTCCCAATGGTGGAACTGTCTCGAAGATGACAAGTAAATATTACACCAAGGGTGATGTTGAGCTCTCAGAAGAGGGCATTAAGGCGGGAAAAGAAAAGGCGGTGGGAATGTACAAGGCTGTGGAGTCCTACCTCCTCCAAAACCCTGAGGCCTATGCTTAATGTTTTTGATTTGTAAACCAATGCAAATTGGTCCTCAAGTCTATGTTGTGCTGTTGCAACTTTTGTTTGCTGTTTGATTCAATAAGTGGATAAAGAAAATCCCTCCTTTTGTAAGGAAAGAGAGATAAATAAATAAAGTTTGGCTTTGGAGTATAATCAAGTTCATTAATTCTATTTTTTACTCTCTGATTAGTGCTACATTTGCTTCAACAAGTCTAGCAGCAATAATAATTCACAAGAAGAATCAACAAGTTGACTGTACATGTTGGCTATATGAATTTTTTGACATGGTGATGTATAGAAAATCAGGCACATAAATGATTCCAAAATCATATTTTATTTTTTTTATTTGTAGTATGAACTTCAACAATTATGCTAGCTGCCCTGGAAATTTAACTGCAATAGTGGATCAAGACTTGTAAAAAACAGAAATTATTAGTTGACATAATGATATGGAACTTACAAAAATTTAAGTAAAGAAATAAAAATGTAATTTGATGAATAACATTTAAATTTCCCTTTTTCCCATAGGAGATCACGCACCGAGTAGTGAAACTAACCCTGGGGCAAAAGGCTGGATGTGAATCCATATGACCATAGTACCGCCTAAGGCCCCGCCTACTTGTAGGGCTACAAACGAGCCGAGCCGAGCCGAGCTTTGGAATGTTCAAGCTCAGTTCATTTACTAAACGAGCCTAGAAAATGTGTTCAAGCTCGGCTCATTTGCTTAACGAACGAGCCCGAGCTGAACGCTAGATTTAACGAGCCGAACCCGAGCTTGTTCACGAACAACTCGTTTCAGTAAAACATATATTAATCTTCCTAATAGTTGTCTGGATTGAGTTGTTGCATGTCTGTTTTAACATATTTTCACTAGTATAATTTTTTATGAATGAATTTTATGTTATGACTGCCTAATTTTTATAATCTTTTCACAATAATCTTCATAATTTGTTCAATTTGAACACTTTCTTTTGTCAAATATGATATAATTTTACTATTTAACTTAGACGAGCCTGTTCACGAGCTTAGTAATGTTCAAGCTCGGCTCGTTTACTAAACGAACCTAAAATTGTGTTCAGGCTCGGTTCGTTTACGAAACGAACGAGCACGAGCCGAGCTCTTAACGAGCCGAACCCGAGCCTGCTCACGAACGGCTCGGTTCATTTGCAACCCTACCTACTTGAAAGATCCCAAAATTTTGAGTGCCGTGTATATATATATATATATATATAGAAATAATTATTTCTCTTAATATATTGTATAAGATTTTTATCATAATTCAATATTATTACATCCTATATATAATTATCTTTGACTGTGTTTTAAACATATCTCTTATTTTTCATATTCCTTCTCCTATTTTTGGTTTACAATCCCTCTTCTTCATTGAAATCATAGGGTCCGTTTGGCTCACTTATTTTATGTTTTCTTTTTTTACTATTCACTCATTTCAAAAATAAAAATACGTTTGGCAAACGCATTTACTGTTCATTTTTTTTTTCCCCTTGAAAACTGTTTCCTGTGAATAGTGGATAAAAGTGGTGAAAACACCAAATACAACTTTTAGTTGTTTTTTGAATTTTTTTACTGTTTAGGGTACCACCTCCGCCACCGCCCCCACCGCCGCCGCCGCATCCAACCACCACCACCCCCCGCCACCGGTCGCCGCCGCCGGCCCCCACCACCTTCAGTCGCCGCCGGCCACCGCCTCCGCCCGCCGCCAGTAACCCACCACCACCGCTCCCCGCCGCCGCAGGCCACCACTTCCTCCCACCAATACCATTTTATTTTTCAATACAAATTTTGATCCAAACGCTTTTTTATTTTTAGTTTTTTGCTGAAAAAAATAAAAACAAATACAAATACAATTTTTATATTTGAAGACAGAAAACAAATACAAAAAACAGGCTTTCCAAACGCACTCATAGTAAAATTATCAAGTTCACTCTTTCCAACTCTCTTGAATGCAATCTGGGAGGCTTTGGACATTGTACTACGAAATCTGGTTTATTATTTTATACTTTAATTTATTTTTTAGTCTGTTAATTTTTTTATTCTAGAGTTCTTTATTTTATTTTTGATTTGCGATTAATTTTATTCATATGCTTGATTATGTCGACTAGAAGTATGAATCCGGATATGAAAAATTTAAAAAGAAAAGAATAATACATAAATTAATTCAATCTGAAAAATATGCTATTTATAAATTTGTTACAAGTAATAATCAAAGTATAACAAAAATATTAAGCGAAAATTCAACAAATGAACAAACAAGACCCCTTTTGTCCTTTTTGCCTAAGGCTTCCAATTTCATTGATACGACCCTGCATAGTAGGCTTGCGAACATCACCTTCCCATGCTTGTAAATCACATACTTGGGTCTATATCGGGAGGATTAAATTCGTACTCTATCTCCCCCGTTTACACGATGAACAACTTAGCTTATTGAATAACATGTTCGTCGCCGCTTACTCTACCATTGTTAGAGAGGTATGACCCTACTATTAGAATACTCCATATATCATGACACGCGATAACTTAAAAGATTCATGCTTTATGAATGAAGTATCAATGAGTGCATTGCCACTTTGATGTGGTCCACTATTCGGAATTTGGTCAAATTTAAAATGAAATTTAGGCTGATTTATATTTTATAAATCTTTTATTCATCTTTCTTTTTTAAAAAAAAAAAAATTCCAATCATTTATCCAAAATGGTAATAGACGACGTCAGTGGAGGACAATAAGATCAAAGTATTATTCTTAAAATAATAAAAAAATAAATAAAGGGAGAAACAAAATATAGTTAACCACAGTTCTCTCCCTCGTGATCTCTCTACCGCAACAAACATACACATTGATATAATCGACATGAAATTATTTTATTTTATTTTCCTAGTATATATGGGTTTATTACAAAAGTTATCCCTACCATTTTGCTTTGATTTACTTGTCTGTCACCAAACCTGCAACTTTGTAAAACCTTACTGAATGACTCACAAGTTCTATAAGTCCAGCCTGTAAGATTTTCTTTAGGTGATTGGAATTTGGGCACAACATATTCAAATTATTCTATCAATGTGCTACTGCAAGAAAGTTCAGCCCATAATTTTTCCTTTTGGTAAAAGCTGGAATGAGTTCTTAATTTACCAGGTTTACCCCTTCTCCATTTTGTTTCTAGGCAAGATTACGAAAATTCCCTCCAAACTCTAATTTAAATCTCAATTAAACTCTAATTTTTTTTTTATCACAATTAAACTCTAATTCATTTCATTTATCACTAACCCACTTTCTCTCATTCATTTACTCCAAAACTCTAATTTCTTCCATTTATCACAAACTCACTTTCAATTTAAATCCCAAATTTAACTCAATTCAATTATAATTTCTTTCATTCATCACAAACCCACTTTCAATTTAAATTTAAATTTCAATTCAATTTCAATTTATAATTATATATATCTCTCTATATCACTATATATATATAATCATATATACGCACTTATTTATACATATATAATTATTTATACGTACATATATATATACACAAATATATATATATATATATATATATATATATTTACGTATATATAATTGTGTATATATATATGTACGTATAAATAATTATATATGTATAAATAAGTATGTATATATTATTATTATATATATATATATATAATTATAAATTAAATTGAAATTAAAATTTAAATTGAGTTTGTGATAAATGAAAGGAATTAGAGTTGAATTGAGTTGAAATTGAGATTTAAATTGAAAGTATGTTTGTGATAAATGAAAGAAATTATAGTTTAATTGAGTTGAAATTAGAATTTATATTGAAAGTGAGTTTGCAATAAATGGAAGAAATTAGAGTTTTGGAGTAAATAGGTGAGAGAAAGTGGGTTTGTGATCATTGGAATAAATGGAAGGAATTAGAGTTTAATTGATATTTAAATTGAAATTGGGATTTAAATGGAATTAATTAGAGTTTTGGAGGGTATTTTTGTAATCTTATAGATGCATGGGGTATTTTATTAAATTAGAAATCATGAGTTTTTTAAAAAAATTATAAGATTTTTTTGAATAATTTGAAAATCATAGGAGGATTTTCTGATAATAGCCTTACAATTTAATGGGTTTTGTTAAGAAGGGTCCTTATCTCTGAGCAACTCTGCAGACCCTAGGATATAGGGTTAATAGCAAAAAAAACCCTCAACTATACCCTCTCTCTAACTAAATCCTCTGGTGTGCACTAAGCCCCCCTGGACTATACTTTTCGTGTTGAAAACTCCCCCAAACTATAGTTTTTCCTGCACAGTTATAACACCGTTAAGTGAAATTGCACTGAGATCCCCTGAAGTTCCTGTTAATTCCGCTCGCAACCTAAAATTTTATTTTCCTTGCAATGACACCCCTTTGAATGGGTGAAATGACCGGAATGCCCTTGTTTTGTCTCCCCTATTTCATGAAATAAATATCTAGGTGGTGAAATTACCTCCATGCCCTAAGATTAGAAGTTTATAATATTTGGGGATATTTCCAAATATTTTTTTCAAAATAAAAGTTAAAGAAAAGATGTTGGAAATATTTCAAAACTTTTAAATAATAATAATAACTAATTAATATGCATTACTTGAAGTGTAACTCTAATGAATATTTCAAAAGATATAGAGTAAGGAGTTATAAATATTTTCAAATGTTTTTTTTTAAAAAAATTAATTAATATATATTAATTAAAATGTAAATCTAATGGATATTTCATAAAATATGGAGTAAAGATATAAGACAAATATATTTCGGCAAGCAACAAGTGTTAACCCTTTAAAATAAGATTGTCAAGAACTTGTAACCCCTGAATTCATTTAAAATTGAATAGTCTAGTTTTTCGAATATTTATCAAGATGGAAATTGCAGGTTGATCATTTATTTCTTAGTTTTCATTCAAAATTTTATTTTTGAATGAGTTTTTTTCTTGTAAGTATTATTATTATTAGTTACATAGCTGTCTTTCATCAAGCAACAAGCCACAATCATTATAGAGAATCTCATATGGCCAAATTTTGTTCAAAATATTTTCCTTAAATGAAGTTGGAGCCTTACTAGAAGCAGTGTGTGACATATATAGAAATTCAAGTGAGTGGTAAAATTGTTACCTTAAAGTTTCAATATATATATGTGGTCGTAAAAAATTAGCTCTTAGAAACTGAGTAATTATTAGGTTGAAGATTTGGAATAGGAAGTCACAAAATTTGTTCTTAACGATTAATACTTGTTGCTTGCCGAAATATATTTGTCTTATATCTTTACTCCATATTTTATGAAATATTCATTAGAGTTACATTTTAATTAATGTATATTAATTAATTAATATTTTTTTAAAAATATGAAAATATTTATAACCCCTTACTCTACATTTTTTGAAATATTCATTAGAGTTACACTTCAAGTAATGCATATTAATTAGTTATTATTATTATTTAAAAGTTTTGAAATATTTCCAACCTCTTTTCTTTAACTTTTATTTTGAAAAAAATATTTGGAAATATCCCCAAATATTATAGGGTTCTAATCTTGGGGCATGGAGGTAATTTCACCACCTAGATATTTATCTCATGAAATAAGGGAGACAAAACAAGGGCATTCCGGTCATTTCACCCCTTCAAGGGGGTGTCATTGCAAGGAAAATAAAATTTCAGGGCGCAAGCGAAATTAACAGGAACTTCAGGGGATCCCAGTGCAATTTCACTTAACGGTGTTATAACTGTGCAGGAAAAACTATAGTTTGGGGGGGGGGGGGGGGGGGGGGTTTAGCACAAAAAATAGTTTAGGGGGGTTTAGTAAGAGAGAGGGTATAGTTTAGGGGGGTGTTTTGCTATTAACCCTAGGATATATATACATAGATGTACTGAATCATCACACATTAATGGGTTAAGTGCTTTAAACCCCCTTATTATTTCTTTTCTCTCTCAACTAAACCCCCCTGAACTAAGTAGGGGTGGCAATTCGTGTCAACGGGTCGTGTTCGTGTCGGGTCAAAATCCTGTCGTTACTATACGTGTCGTGTTCGTGTCGTGTCGTATTCGTGTCGTGTTCGGGTCGACCCACGGGTCGACCCATGTAAATTATGTAATTTTTTTTTTTTTAATGGTAAGATGATATAAAAATAAACAAAGGCCTAAGCCATACAAATGCTAATTCATTTAGCCTATTTATTATAATATTTTAAATTAAATTTGACATAATCCATTTTAGAGGTAAATTATTTAACCTATTATCAACAAAATTAAATTGATTTTGACACGATCCAATATTATTTTATTGATATATTTCAATTCATAACCAATTAGAGAAGAGAAAAATATAAAAATAAAGATAAATATGAACAGTAATCGTGTCAAACGTGTCGTGTTCGGGTTATCCGTGTCGTGTTCGGGTTGACCCTTATATTTTCGTGTCGACCCATTTAAGGCCTTAAATCGTGTCGTGTCGTGTTCGTGCTCGTGTCGGGTTTTCATGTCGTGTCCAATTTTGCCAGCTCTATAACTAAGCATTGTCCTCCTAAATTATTTAAGTATTGCATTTAACCTCATTCCATTATAACACCGTTTGTTAAAATTAGGATAATTTGCACTCAAATCCCCTGAAGTTTTGGTCAATTGCACTCGTCCCCTGAGATTTTATATTCCTTGCAATAACACCCCATGAAGGGGTGAAGACCCCATGAAATGACTCGTATACCCTTGTTTTCGTGTAAAAGATATGTTGGCTAAATTAATAGACCAAACAACCCTTGTGTCTTAAGCTCAATTTCAAAAAAAAATTAAGTACTTTAGATACAATGATTTTTGAAATTATCACCTTTCTTTAAATTATTTTTCTTAAATTGTCATTTTTGTAATATAGGCCCCAAAAATTATTGTTTTTTAATTTTTCCCTAAAACAAATATTGTGACCTTTTACATTAAATAATAATAATAATACATTTTATTTATGATAATATTTTTTTTTTTTGTATTTTAGAATGTGATACATGGATAAAATTAATTTAATATTTACTATTATTCTTTGTTTATAATTTATTATTCTTTGTGTAAAATTAATTTAAGTTCTTACACTGTAAAATAATAACAAACTTTACTTTTGTATTTTTTTATATTTTTATAAAAATATGACAAATGGTTTATTATTATTATTATTTTTTGTAAAGTTAATTTAAGCCCTTACACTTTAAATAATGACAATTTTTACTTATTATAATTTTTTCTATTATAAAATGTGATAATTAATCGAAATATTATAGAGTTTTTGTGTTTTTATTAATAGTATATAGATAGATAGATAAATATATATAGATTTTTGTATTTTAAGTTATATTATTTTTCATTGCCGAAATATATTTGTCTTATATTTTTACTCTATATCTTATGAAATATCCATTAAAATTATATTTCAATTAATGTATATTAATTAAATAATATTTTTTAAAAAAAATATGAAAATATTTATAACCCCTTGTCTTATATCTTTAGTATTCTATATCTTTTGAAATATTCATTAGAGTTATACTTCAAGTAATGCATATTAATTAATTATTATTATGTTTTAAAAGTATTGAAATATTTTCAACCCCTTTTCTTTTACTCTATATTGTTTTGACATATTCCATAGTGTTGCACTTCAGCTAATACATATTAATTTATTAATTTTTATTTTGAAGAAAATGTTTGGAAATATTCCCAATCACTCACATTTTAGAATAGTTGTTATATAGATATATATACATTGTAGGATTTTCATCTTGGGGCATGGAGGTAATTTCACCACCTAAATATTTGTCTCATGAAATAAGGGAGACAACACAAGGGCATTCCGGTCATTTCTCCCATTCAGGAGGTGTCATTGCAAGAGAAATAAAATCTCAGGGAACGAGTGCAATTGACCGAAACTTCAGAGGATCTTAGTGCAAATTATCATAATTTAACTAACAGTGTTATAACATAACGGAGTGAATTATAAAAGTTATGATAGTTTAGGAAATTTTGTATAAAAAGTATAGTTCAAGAGGTTAGTTGAAAGACAGAAAATAGTCATGGGGTTTAAAGCACTTTACCCCACTTTAATATGGTTGGCTGTCCACGCGGTTGGTCTTAATGCCATAAGCTCCACTATCGAGGTTAATGTGCAAATACGTACCTCTCCATTATTAAATGTGTGCAAATTTTGTTTTGATTTTATTTTTATTTTTTATATATATATATTTTTTGGGCGATATTTATACAACTTGCTTGTCTCAGACTTTAAATGCTTATTTGGTAGAGGGAATAGAGCCATTTGTTTTGGATTTGGTTTGAAAATTTTGTTCTCCATTATTAAATGTGTGCAAATTTTGTTTTGATTTTATTTTTATTTTTTATATATATATATTTTTTGGGCGATATTTATACAACTTGCTTGTCTCAGACTTTAAATGCTTATTTGGTAGAGGGAATAGAGCCATTTGTTTTGGATTTGGTTTGAAAATTTTGTTCTACTCCATGTTTGACAAGCATGGTGTTGGACAAAGAGTGTGTGAATAGTGTCACTCCATTGTACTCAAATCTATCAATTTTTACACCATCTCAATAGATGGTTTGGTTGGAGTTAAGTCCAATGGTTTGACACTTTTCATTTATAATATTATATATATATAAATTCGAAATTAAATATTTCGAAAAAATAAAATATTTATGAAAAATATAAATATTTCAAAAAAATTTAATATTTATGAAAAATTAAATATTTCAAAAAAATTAAATATTTATGAAAATTTAAATATTTCAAAAAATTTAAATATTTATGAAAATTTAAATATTTCGAAAAATTAAATATTTATATATTTTATTTTTTAAAACATATATATTTACAAAATGTTATTTTAAATAAATAAAATGTCAAACTATTCCAAGTTACTAAATATGATTGGTTTCAGAATTTCAGCTCATACCAACTCTACCAAACATGGTTTGATTTTTCAGTTTCATTTTTTCTCATACCAAAATCATCTACACCAAACATGCTTTAGAACCAAAATAAAATCACACCAACTCCAACCAACCCAACTCCAACCAAACCAACACCACACCGTGAACCAAACAAGCACTAAGTCTAAACCATTAGTAGTAGTACTGTGTGTTCAATCAGAAACTACTTGGTCATGGTCCACATACAAATTGGAATTTTAATCTTTTGAAAAAGGTTAGAAAAAGTAGAAGAATTAATTGACTTGCTTGAAATGTTGAAACTGAGTCCAAGCCCTAAAGCCTAGCTTGAGTATGTTTTGGGGAATGGAAATTCAAATATTTGGGGTTGATCTAGTCTAGCCTGAAACATTTGGAAAGTTGTCACATATTAGAATTACAAAATAACCTGATAATATAAAAATAAAAAAATTGGAATTTTGGATCATAATGATCTTTGATATGCTTGATGTCTCAAATGCAGGATCAAATGGCTTTTTAGGACTGTAATTTATACACAATTCTTGAATTTTAATTTTAGAACAGCAATTATGTTTTCAAGATATTTACAATTGAACATTAATTGGACCATATAACTAAAATTCCACAGTTTTCTCATTGACTATTTTCTTCACTCCTACGGATTTGTAAGACATTGTCATACCAACACTCCACCACACCACACACACTGTTACACACAAACCATATAGCTTGTAGGTAAGCAATTCCAGACTAGTTCTATTCATAGTCCCTTTTATGGTGGTGGAGGGAGAAACATTACTATCTAGTTGGTATCCACTCATTTTTAGGGCTGCAAACGAATCGAGCCGAATCGAGCTTTGGAATGTATAAGTTTGGTTTATTTACTAAATCAGCCTAGAAAATGTGTTCGAGCTTGACTCATTTGCTTAACGAACGAGCCCGAGCCGAACGCCAGATTTAACGAGTCGAGTCCGAGCTTGCTCACGAACGACTCGTTTCAGTTGCAACATATATTACTCTTGACAATAGTTATCTGGATTGAGTTGTTGCATGTATGTTTTTAACCTATTTACACTAGTATAATTTTTTATGAATGATTTTTATGTTATGGTCGCATAATTCCTATAATATTTTCACAACAATCTTCATAATTTGTTCAATATGAACATTTTCCTTTGTCAAATATGAGATAATTTTACTATTTAACTTAAACGAGTCTGTTCACGAGCTTGGCGAGCCGAGCTTAGTAATGTTCAAGCTCGGCTTGTTTACTAAATGAACCTAAAATTTATGCTCAGACTCGGTTCGTTTACTAAACAAATGAGCATGAGCCGAGCTCTTAACGAGCCAAGCCCGAATCTGCTCACGAACGGCTCGATTCATTTGCAGCCCTACTCCTTTTCAGACTAGTTTACATGAATATCCAGCTGGAACCTTTGACCACATCTTGTAACTCTAAAGCTACCATGGTATCATCTTTTCCATGCAAGAAAGGCCTTGTAATTTAATAACTTATTTTAAAAGGTAAGAATCATATGCCACTATGCAACAAATTTTTTAAACTAATCCCTGTTTCTTTGACTTCAATGTTTTGATTAAAATTGATGCATTTGTAGTTTTAGAGAATTTATTCCATTTAGCTTAATCATAGAGCAAATAACCAACATCCTACATGTGAATCATGCCCTCAATGTTAAAAGTGAATTCATAGGAAAATTAATATTACTGATTGATAGGTGTTCAATGTTATTCATTTTAAACCCCTATCTTGCATTTGTTATATCTTTTCATTTCGTTATTTGGTATTTTTATGACGTTTGTGTGTTTAAGCGTGTTTCAGGAGCTTAATGAAGAAAAAAAGCTAACTTTGGTGAATTAACTAAAGATATATTCAAATCTATTCAAGAGGAGAGCTTAAAGAGGTGTTTTCAAGATAAAAGTGGCTTCCGGATGACAAAAACATCATTTTTTCGAGCTTTAACTTCAAGAATCATGAGAAGAGAGTCGAGGGGAAGAAAAGAACACAAATATTAAGGGTGCATTTGGAAAGCCTGTTTTTTGTATTTGTTTTCTGTCTTCAAATATAAAAACTGTTTTTGTATTTGTCTTTGTTTTTTCCAGCAAAAAACTAAAAACAAAAAAGCGTTTGGATCAAAATTTGTATTGAAAAATAAAATGGTATTGGTGGGCGGCAGTGGTGGCCAGCGGTGACCGGCGGCGGCGGGGGGCGGTGGTGGTGGGTGACTAGCGGCGGGCGGAGGTGGCGGGGGCCGGCGGCGGCGACTGGTGGCGGGGGGTGGTGGTGGTTGGTGGCGGTGGCGATTGGTGGCAGGGGGTGGTGGTGGTTGGTGGCGGCGTCGATGGGGGCGGTGGCGGAGGTGGTACCCTAAACAGTGAAAAAACTCAAAAAACAACTAAAAGTTGTATTTGGTATTTTCACCACTTTTATCTACTATTCACAGAAAACAGTTTTCTTAGGAAAAAAAGTGAACAGTAAACGCATTTGCCAAACATGTTTTTATTTTTTAAATTGGTGAACAGTAAAAAAACAAAACTGTTTTCGCGTTTGCCAAACGGACCATAAGAAAAGTTGGTTTTGAAGGTTTTTCAACGCATGAGGAAAGCTACGCTTCAAGCGTAGCTGGTCCTACGCTCCAAGCGTAGGAGCCCCTACGCTCCAGCCCGGCAATTTTAAAAGGCCTAAAATTCCCGTTTTACCCCGACTTGTTTTCCCTTGTGGCGGCTGCGACTTCTCACCTCAATGCACATGAATATACACATATGTACATCAGAATATAGGATTTTTGATCAATTATGTGCGAAAAAGGGCAACCTTAGGGTTTCCATCGGCCTTTGCTTATAAATATCAAGCTTCACATCAGTTGAAGGGAGCTTTTGGACACGTTCAATTTCAGAGCAGCCTCTGAAGTTATATATCTTCGAAGAAGAGAAGTCATATCACGACCTAGAGATCCGGAGAAGAAAAACATGGAGATCGATTCTACACCAAAGATGCAGTCTTCCTCTTCCATGGCCAACTAACTCGGTATCTAGGGTTTTCTAGCAAAACCTTAGCTAAGTAATGTAGTTCTTATTTGTTTTCAATTGTAATAAGGGGAAACTGTGACCGTATTGTGATGATTGTAGTAGATAAAATACCATTTTTTTTCTTGATACAAAATTCTATATTTGTTCTAAATTCTTGTCTTAGATGAAATAAATATATTATTTTACACAATTATGATTATTCACTATGGTTGCACATGGTACGATTCAATACCAATTCCTGCAGGAACCGGAACCGAACCAAAAATTTCGGTTCCTTTAAATATGGAACCGGTACCGAACCGTAGGGGTAAGGAACTGAACCGAATTGGAACCGGAATTTCGGTTCAGTTTGGTTCTGGTTCCTAGTGCTTTAAAAAAAAACCCCAAAATGCATAAATTTCTAACCTATTTCAGTCAAATACATTTTGATGTTGATTTGAAAGATAAGAAGTATAAATATTAATGAAAAAGAGGCCAGGGCCTTGCATCAAACTTAGGGGAACACCCCAGTAGAAATGTCCACCGGAGAAAATAAAACAAACCACCAATTAGCCTAACAAGAATGCTAGAGTAGAAATCTGCATTCTAAAAAAAGAAATTACATAAAAGCAAAGCTTTGACAACACCATTAGAATGACACACAAAATCAGAAAGCTTGCTCAACAGTTGATTAGAGCATAAATATTACAAAAATAAAAGCATAACTCCATGAAAATGACAATGAAAACCAATAACAAACCATGAGAGCTGAGATGCAACCAAAAACCAGATCCTTTATAGTGGCAGTCAATTCAAGTGTCGACTGAGTGAGGAGGCTAAGAGGCAAGAACGAAAGGCTGAGAGTGAGAGGCGAGAGCGACTCTTTTTTTTGTTAACCCTAAAAAAGTTTATAAGACTCTTATATAGTGTATATACATATATGATATATATATATATATATATATGTTAGTCACTAATTTACCCTAGAGAGGGGGTGAATATGGTTTAAAAATAATTTTCTAACTCTTACTAGAACATGCAAAAAGATTCTATATTAATTTACAAGGTAAACATGCAATGAATAATTTAACTTAATTTCAACAAGCTATTTACCACAATATAAATTAAGCATGCATGAACATAAAGTAAGGACATAGAGATAGAGATATTGACACCGTGATTTTTACGAGGTTCGGTAACTCCTACTCCTCGGCTCAAAGAATCCCCTTCCTTGAGACTTTCCCAATCCTCACACTATGGTTCTTCCTTCAATAGGTGGAATAGCAAAACCTTTACAAAAGAGCTAACTATCTCTTCACACAATCAAGAGAACAATCCTCCCTTGATACAATGAGCTTCACTCACCCAATATCACAAATTTGTGTATGCAATCAATATATCACTCAAGAAACAAAAACACTCAAAACCCTAAGGTTTTTATGGAAGATAGATTAATATAAGCTCAAGTGTTTCTAGGTAATATTTCAAGAACTCAAGATATATATATTTTCACAATATATTTTCAATAAGAGAATAAGCACAAAGCTTGAGTTTAAATCTTCAAAATGATAGGAGTGAAAAACGATATTTAGATCTTTCTTGCTATCAAAAGATTTTTCAGAAGATGCTTGAGAGAAAATAAGAGATGAATAATATTTGGAAAATTTCTCACACAAGAACCTTAAGATTTCAATCCATATCTCTTTCTTTATATAGTGTAATACTAGGGTTTGGAGAATGTATCTCACCCTAGACAATATGGAGAGTAGGACCTGAAAATCAACAAGCAAAATCATTTGTTTTTGGGCAAAAATATTGTTTAGAAATATTTTTCCTTAAAATCCTGAAGCACCCAGTCGACTGCCTACATGCTTAGATTTAAAATATTTTTCCCAACGGCTAGGGTCAGTCGACTGCCTCAAGAAGGCCATTCGACTGCCTCATGAGTCAGTCGACTGCCTTGGATAGGCCAGTCGACTGCCTCAGGCAATCAAAAATGTTCATAACTCTCTGGTTCAGTCAGTTGGCTGAGTCCTTAACTGCCAGTCGACTGGGCACAATCAGTCGACTGCCTCATGTAATCAAAATTGTTTATAGCTCACTGGTTCATCCAATCGGTTGGGTCCTTATTGGCCAGTCGATTGGGTCACAGTTAGTCGGCTGCCATTTCATGGCCAGTCGACTGGGTGACTCCAAGAAATATTTCCAAGGTCCATTTTTGATCCGTTTGAGTTCGTTTGATTAATTACTTGAGCTTATAAGACCAATCAACGCATAAGATACCTTGTTACAATATTCTCACCCCGACCTATCTACCCCAGGTCTTGAGTCCAGCTTTTGTTCTTTCTTTGATCTTTTTGTCCTTCTTCGAGTTTGCGCTTGAGTTTCCTTATCGCTTGTCGCTTTTTTGGTATTTTTGATCTTTCCGAATCATTTACCTGTACTTGCTGAAACACTTAGCTCAAAGTCATATTAGTATCAAACACGGTTTTGAATGTTTTATTAATATCAAAATAAGATTTATTGTTTGAAATAGAATTTCAAAGCCAATAATATATACGGTTCTTAAAGACTTAAACGGTTTAAGTTAAACCCGGTCTATATCTATATATATATATATAGTTTCCCGGTTCCGATTTCGTTTTCGGTTTGGTTCTTGAGAGACAAGAATCGGAACTGAACCCAAAATATCGGTTCTCCAAAATTGGGAACCGAAACCGAACCGGAAGCCCTAAGAAACCGAACCGCCAGTTTCGGTTCGGTTCCAGTTCTGTTGTTCTTTTGTGCAGCCCTAACTATGGGCTTGAACTCGGATGTTTAAATCATAATTTTCTACACAATGGTGGTAATAAAACTTGAAACCCTAGGTTGACACATGTCATGCCTTGACGAGTTGATATAGACATGCTTTAGTTTATTTTTATGCATTAAGAATAGATTAGAGTAATTTAATTAGCATGTACTGATCAGTTCAGTCATGAGATAGGTTGTCGCAATCCGGTTGATGGTATTCCTTTTTGGGGTTGTATTTAGCTATTTGCGGTACGACCTAATTCACAATTTATGGATCGCCCTCTTACAATTGTTACATTGATAGAACTATGTTATACGGTTAGTTGTGGAGCGATGGAACCCCTAGTTTTTCCCTCTCTTGAATCACAAACCAATTTACTTTGCTTTTTAGAATAATTTAGTTAATTTAGATAATTTGGTCTTCGATTACCAAAACAAACAACTTTTCAGAAATATAACTCATTATTTTTGAACTGTTAAAGTGAACAATCATATTCTATGTGGGATCGATATCCCTTACTCAAGTTATTGTTATTCTACAATTGATACGTGCGCTTGCGTAGGGTAAAACCTAGCGTCCTTAAGGTGTTGTTTTTAATCACATATTTTGTACACACTTGACGCACATCACTAACATAATAATCTCTATACGAAATGCTGACATGGATAGAAAAAAGAATGGTTCGAATAACATCTAGAATGTTTTATTGAAAACGTGAAGAGATATCGGAAAAACAAAAAATAATGCGGCATGGCCACTAAAATGTCACCTTAATAATCAGAGTAAATCCAGACTATTAACTAATACTATTAATACATCATGCTATATGTCATTCCTCAGCAAAAACTATGCTAGTTTGAATTCATAACAGTGCCTATACATGTTTATGTTGCTGATATAAAACGTGAACTTTTATTATGAAGTTTCCTCTTTTGTTTTTATTTTTTTAACTTCATTTTTAGTTTTATAACTAAATCAGCAACAGAACAGCAGATCTCTATTTCACAACAATATCCTAAAGAAGAAAAATAATACATGCATTTCTGTAAGTGAAACTAATTGGAACTTGGGCCACAACATGTCAAAACACTCTGAACAAAGCGAAATCAAATTGAAAAATTCATTGCAGCTGTTGAAGGATTAAATATTAAATTTACACCCTCTCTAACAGCTTAAGCTTTCGAAGTAGTTGGTAGTTAACATGGTATCAGAGCAGGAAGTCATGTGTTCGAACATCATTGCCACCCTTTGTTAAATTGTTGTTTCACGTGTTGGACCAAAAAAAAAGGTCACACGTGAGGGGGCGTGTTGAAGGATTAAATATTAAGGTTACACCCTCTCTAATAGCTTAAATTTTTGGAGTAATTGGTAGTTAAGAGTAGCAACACCTAAAAGTCTTCTTTACAAGTTTTGTTCCACTATTGCAGTTAAATTTCCAGGGCAGCTATATATATACCATGAACTTGCTGCTTCTTTTTTCTTTCTTTCTTTCTTTTGGTTTTGGTTAGGGCCGCAAATGAACCAAACGCTCGACAAGCTACTCGAGCTCGGCTCGCGTTCGTTTATTTAATAAGTGAATCAATCTTGAACAATTTTTTCAAGCTCACTTCATAAATGAACCAAGCTCAAACAAGTAAGAGCTCGGCTCAAAAATGTTCGCGAACAAAACTCGTGAACAAGACTTGTTAAAAACTCACTTATATATATATATATATATATATATATATATATATATATATATATATATGTATTATAAATTATTATATTAAGTAATATATAACATATTAAGATATTTAAAGCCTAATTTACTTTACACAAATTTAATCTCATATAATATATTAAGCCCAATATTATTATATTAAAAAATTTCAATTACCCTAATCTCTAATAAATAACACAATCTAAGTGACTATTGGTAAGAATAGTATATGCTATAACCGAATCGAGCCGTTCGTGAACAGGTTCGAGCTCGACTCGCTAAAACTAGCGTTCGGCTCGGGCTTGTTCGTTTAACAAATGAACCAAGCTTGAACACAATTTTTAAGCTCGTTTAATAAATAAACAAGTTTGAACATTGCAAAGTTCGGCTCGGCTCGGTTCGGCTCATTTGCAGCCCTAGTCTTGGTTAGGCTAAAACATAAATGTCTAATTTAGATACTTATATGATATGAAATCAGTTTTGTAGTTAATTATTTACACATCCCCATGTCAAATTATTAAGATAGCCAACATGTACATTCCACCTGAAATTGTATATCAAGCACTAAATATGGTTGTATATCTTCTCTGTTCATTGTTCACATGAAATATTGTTGCACGAATCGTGTTAGCGTTGCTTAAGTTTGTTCATAGAGTATGACTTATAAGAAAAGGTTCATTCCTAATCCTTTCTTCTAGTACTACATATATATTGCTCAAGTGCTGAATGAACTTTTTTAACACAAAATCAAAACTACATTTATTTATTTCTTTCTCTTATAACAAAGTCAGAGATTTTCTCACGAGGAAGAAAAATCATTATCCACTTATTGTTGCGAAAGCACACAAAAGTTGCAACAGACTTGAGCACCAATTTACATTGCTATACAAAACAAGAACTGTTGACCCAAGGATTTTCACCATGGGTAAACATGACATTTTGATGATAACAAACCATTGAATGTGGTGAATTTAATGTTTACTTGAGTTATGATTAATAGGTTGTTGATTCAAGATAAAACTCAAGAGAGCTAGTGAATCCATGAGAAGATCAAACAAATGTGCGTAAAGCTCAAAAGACATTGGAGACAAGGATGGAGACATCAACCCAAAGCTTAAAGAAATTGAAGATCAAAGAATTGGGTAAAATAGTCTTGGGTGAGTGCTAGATTAAATGTAAAGTTATTTTTGAAATAACTTATTTGAAAGCTCAACTCTTGACAAATTAGCATATAGGACCATGCATATCATTTACGTCATCCATGAGTCCTTGAACCATTAGTATTAGATTATGAACATCATTGATGATACATTCATATATATAGTCTTTGCTAGAGTTGAGTTAGTTCAAGTTTTCATAAGCTATGAAAGAACTCAACAAAGAGGTTGTCCTAAAACCTAAACTTATTTCATATAACTTGAAATGGATTCTAGACATGTATTAAAGCTTTGAACAAAATTGTTTCAATCATGAAAAGCTTTTGTCAAATATTGAGAATTTATTTAAATGAATATATTATTTTATAATCTCAATATTATTTTTAGGAATGTCAAAGACCTTAATAAGTCTATAATACATCATAGGAATTTCTCTAAGTCATTTCGGAAATATCCCAAAAGATTTCCCGAAAAACCGTTATGCGGTTTAAGAGATTGAAATGAAGCGTCACATTCAAACAACCATATAGTACTCAAAAATGGGCTAAATGGAGTGATTCAAAAGCCTAATATCAAGATCTTGAAGTCCTCTTTCCAAAACGCTAAAGAACTCCTCAATCCGACTTACGGAACTCGAGTTATGACCAAAAGAGTGGAACTGGACAGAGCAGATCCGAATCAGTCGACCGAACCCACCAGAGGCGTTTTGGCAATTTTTTTGACATTTTTCAGTCGACCGACAAAGCAGGTCAGTCGACCGACTCGGCTTGGAACGACTTCCAACGGCTATTTTTTTATTCAAACTTCTTCTAAACTACCCAAAACACCCCCAAACGGCTAGAATTGTTTCCTACTCTATATATATGCCATATATGAGCCAAAAGAGGGAAGAAGAGAGGGATAGGAGTTGTATTGAAATCTACCATTTGTGCTTCATTTTTGAATTCATATTTGGGTAGAAAACTCTCCTATAGGAATCACACCATTGTGCATCACTCATATCATCTTCTTGTGATTCATTCTTCCACATATTGAGTTGAGCTTTTCATTTGATTATTTCATTTATGACTCTAAGTATGTGAGGAGTGAGCTTTGAATTTCCATATCTATCTATTGAGAGAAAATGTTGTACACTCAAATTATATTCTTATTCTTTGTGAGTGAAAGACCAAGAAGTTGTCTTGGCATGGGATGGGCTTGTTGAAGCTTTGTAAATGTTTTTCTCTACCTTAAAAAGAGAGGATTAGGTTGGCTCTCCACCCGCAAGTGTGAGCAAAGGTCGGCTCTTCACCCGGAAGCAAGAGTGTTCGAAGGTTGGCTCTCCACCCGCAAGAGTGAGCAAGGTTGACTCTTCACCCGGAAA
Organism: Cornus suecica; assembly: GCA_963922005.1. Taxonomy (NCBI): domain Eukaryota; kingdom Viridiplantae; phylum Streptophyta; class Magnoliopsida; order Cornales; family Cornaceae; genus Cornus; species Cornus suecica. The sequence goes on from OY998246.1 coordinate 5,288,404, forward strand.
AAGGAGCATGTAATGGTTTGTTTTTCACCCGCAAGAAAAACACGATTGTGGAATCCTTGAGAGGTTATCTAACGCCAAACAGAATAGAGATTATTCTGCGGGCTAGTGCAACAGGTACTTTGCAAGGAAAAAACAGGAGAATTTCGACCCAAAATTTCAGAGAACACTCTGGAATTTAATAAAATTGTTTATAATCAAGAATGAATAAAAACAACCCACAAGCCGGGTTTATATAGCTGAAAATCAAGGATTTTACCAAAAATAGCAAAACCCTAAAAGTCTTACCAAAACGAAATACGGAAAGAAATCAAAAGATTGCCAAAAATCTGGCCCAAATCGGGTTCAGAATCAATTTCTAATTGACAAATATAAAATTACCATAAGTAGTAAAAATTAACTAAAAATAGAGATTTGAAAAGGAAAACAGCAGATCACGATATTTCCTGTCATCCTTGCGTTGATCCTCCTGCATCAGTCACCCCGGGTTGGAAAGAACTCGTCCTCGAGTTCATAGCAGCATCAACAGAATCCGCAAAACAAGGACTCGAGTGTTTCACATTAAAGACATCAGATGTTTTCAAGTGACTAGGTGATAAGTGCACAAAATAGAGTAATTTATCTAGCATAATGTCATAATATGTATATATGTTTATTTCATGCAGGGCAACATTTACAAAAGAAAAGAAAAAGAAAGCAAGAAGGATGAAAATGAAGGAAAAGAAAGAATTGGAGGGGGAGAATGTAATAAAAACATATATATATATATATATGTGTGTGTGTGTGTGTGTAAATGTAAGTGTGTAAGTGTGTAAATATATGTTAAATGTATGAAAGAAAGAAAGAAAGTGACGTGAGAGAAGTGGTTGAGAGAGTAGGTAGCATTGAATATCAAATTTAATGCATCAGTGTATTGCGCCTATATATAGAGGCCATGTGAGGCCGAGTGAAGAGTTGAGGAGTGAGAGCTTAGAATACTTTTGTACCATTTTCATATTTTGTGTAATTTTTGCTCTATCAATGAAATTTTATTCTATTACCTTGTTTTATTTTTTTATCAGCATGCTAGCTTAAAACTCTTCTCAAGGAGGTGATGAAGCCACCATGGGTAAGATATAAATAATTTTTATTTTATTTCGTATTGTTTAATTCTCGTCCCGAGAGTATTCATTTTATGAATCTCAATGAACAAAAACCTTATAATAGAGGTTGGACACTAAAAAATAGAAGAAGGATTTTCCGTGATTACCAATTAATGGAAATACGGGGAATGCCTACTACTATTTACATTTTATTTAAACCAAAACATTAGAGGGAGGATTCTTCGTGATTACCAATTAATGGAAATACGGGGAATGCCTACCAATATCTATGTTTATGTTTAATAGGTTGGAGGAGAATTTGCAATAGAAATATATAATATTATTTGTATAGACCCGGGTGGTGGATTATTTTCCCTTGAGATTTTTTCCACCATTTGATAATTTTATCTAGTTATTTTAGTTTACTATTAAAAAAATTCAAGAATTGTTTTAAGTGATTTCTTTGTATCTCGAAGAGTGAAGTTTTGGATCTTTGTCTCAAAACGAGTTCCAAGTTGAGAGTGGTTCGACCCTACTTATGGTTATACTATTTTAAGTAAAGGATTAATAGGTATAAATTCTTGTTGATCGGGGTGTGGTGAAACAACGACATAATATCATCAAATCTCAACCTGTCACTAGGGAGACACAACCTGTATGCGTTGTCATTAATCTTCTGCAATATCTCACATGGTCCAATCTTCCGCTCCTTAAGCTTATTATACTCGCCAACAGGGAAACGATCACGAGTTAATACAACCCAAACAAAATCACCAACATCAAAAAGTACCTGACGATGATGACTGTCCGCTCGAGCTTTGTACTTGGCATTGCTCTCGTGAATGGCCAGTTTCACCTACTCATGGATGCCTCGAAGATGTTGGGCCAACTCACCTGTCCTAGGATGTAAACGGCCCGTGGGTAATTCTGGCGGCAGTCCAGGAGGAAGGTATTCTGGCCTCAAAACAGAGAATTCCGAAAACAGCTGCTGGACCTCCATGGGTAATTATGAAACCTCACCTGCTGCACTATTTCCACAAGGCATAAAAACAGCTTCCTTCTTTGGACCTGCTGCTGGGATCACATTCTGCTGAGATTCAGGAGGATTGCTAAATGGGATCTCAAGATTTTCCATGCCAGTTATATCGTCCTCCAGTAAGGAGTTTAAGAAAATGTCTTCCATCTGATCAACTTCAACGAGGTTATTGACTTCATAATCCGGCCACTAGTATGGAAGCGTCCACTGAACTTCAGTCTTCGTGCTTGAATTGAACACATCCTCATCTCCTTATTCGTCATACACTGGCTCTCCAACGAAAATATTGGTTTTCAACCAATCATCTTCGGAATCAGAATCTTCCGAAAATATTGGCCCTAACTGTGGATACGGATTTTCGAAGGTGGAATTGTCGGTATCAGAATCTTCCACATCATGATTACCGATTTCCTGCGCTGCCAGACGTTGGGTTAACTCTGCCACTTGCCTCTGCAAATCCTCAATCATAACATCCTGAACGTTACGATCACGGTGCGGGACTTCCTCAATCGGAACCTGCCCACGACGACCACCACGACCACGACCACCAGCCATCAAAAACTGATGAAAATACCGCCTCAGGAAGATGCTGGGCTCTGATACCAATTGACGCCGAACAGAATAGAGATTATTCTGCGGGCTAGTACAATAGGTACTTTGCAAGGAAAAAACAGGAGAATTTTGACCCAAAATTTCAGAGGACACTCTGGAATTTAATAAAATTGTTTATAATCAAGAATAAATAAAAACAACCCACAAGCCAGGTTTATATAGCTGAAAATCAAGGATTTTACCGAAAATAGCAAAACCCTAAAAGTCTTACCAAAACGAAATACGAAAAGAAATCAAAAGATTGCCAAAAATTTGGCCCAAATCGGGTTCAGAATCAATTCCTAATTGACAAATATAAAATTACTATAAGTAGTAAAAATTAACTAAAAATAGATATTTGAAAAGGAAAACAGCAGATCACGATATTTCCTGCCATCCTTGCGTTGATCCTCCTGCATCATTATCTCAAGGCATGGAGTAGACCAAAGCTTTGGTTGAACCATGTAAAAACTCGGTATCTTGGTTTGCATTTTCTCTATCCCTTAACTCCTTACTTTACAAGCAATTTCATTTCAATCTTGAGCTTTATTTATCCATGCTTGGAAATTGTGTGTGCTTAAATATTCATGAGGGGATTGGGAAAATGCTTGGTTATAGTAAATTGCAACGTGAACTTGATTATATCTTAGATTATAAATTTTCTACTTGTTCATTAATTTGCTATAATCTAGTTGCACACCAAGTGTTTGATATAATGTATCTTCACCACACCATTACTTTAAAAGCAATTGTCATTTTCAATCTTGAGCTTTATATATCAATGCTATGAAATTGCTTATGTTTGAGTATTAATGAAGAGGTTAGGAAAATAAATAAGTTCAAGTGAATTTATAGAACTTATCTTCATCACACCATAACATAGATTGCTTGGTTGAACCATAGAAAATCTTGGTGTCTTGACTTGCATTTTCTCTATCCCTTAATCTCTCTACCTTATAAGCAATTCTCATTTATAATCTTGAACTTTATATTGATGTCATGCTATGAAATTGCTTGTGGTTGTGTATCCATGAAGAGGTTAGAAAAATGCATAGTTGAAATGAATTAAAATTGTGAACATGATTAGATTATAGCCTAGACTACCATGTCATTTAGATATAATCCATCTGCACACCAAATGTTTGATAAAATTCATATTCAACACACCTTAGCATAATATGTTCATATGCACCCCAAGTGTTTGACACAATGCATATTGAATATATCATTATTCTCAAGAGTTTATATGCACAAAAATGTTTAATTACTTTTTATAAACTCTTCAAAGTACTCTTTATGACAAATAGCTCTTTTTATCATTTCTATACATATGTGAGAAAAGTGCTTATACATATTAAGTTGTAATGAATGCTTGAACTAGTTTTCATTCTTGAATCCATAATGTCTATATTTGGTAATGAAATTTATTGTTCACGATTCAAAGTATGAAATGAGGTAGTCACTTAAGGATCATCTATCTAAGTAAGTGTTTGACTATAGCTCTACAAAGATTATTTTTGTTAAAACAAAGTCAAACCGAAAAGACTCAAAGTTTGTAATTGACCATATTCACCCCCCCCCCCCCCCCTCTAGGTGTCAATATGTGGCCAACAAGAACATTCAGCATATGCCTCAGGGTTTGTCAGGAGGTAGGATTCGACCGCTTTGTACATTCCCATCGCCTTTTCTTTTCCCGCCTTAATGCCCTCTTCCGAGAGCTCAACATCACCCTTGGTGTAATATTTACTCGTCATCTTCGAGACAGTTCCACCATTGGGACATGCCTCAAACTTCACCTCGTAAGAAATTGATTCAACCTTCTTGTCCATCGACTCATCACCTTCGATCAGAGTATAGTTGTAGGTCAATGTCTCTTCGTTGAGCTCATCAATTCTGTACTTCAGATATTTCAAAGTGCTTCCTGCATAAAACACACCCATGAAAAACATTAGTCGGATTTGAGTTTGGTCATTTCATATGATTTCCTATAGTAAATATGTATAAATGTACGTGTGTTAGAGTAAGCAAACTAACCTTCAGCGAAGTTGATCTGTTTGATGCTGCCAGAACCTCCATCTCCATGAGTGATCTCAATGCTTTTGATAGCCTGTGGCATGATTTTTGGGATCAAGTTGTGAGAGTCGAGGACCGATGCCTTGAACAACCTTGCTGGAGCAATGGAGTTGGTATATACATCAGTGAAAGTAGTGACACCCATGATTTTCCTAGAGTTGTTATGATAAATGAAGAATTAAGATGAGAATTGGTTGAGGATAGAATTTAATTTGACTAGAGGTGATATTTATAGGAAGAAATCAGGGGATTTTTTAGTTTTGATATTGTTTTTTAATTTGTTGATCATACCATTTGAAGTTAATTACAAGGCAAATATACTCAGCTCCTTGTATTATTTGCATGTCACATTTCACAGCTAGGCATAGTACATTACAAAAGGTGGCATCATTTATCTAGAATTAATGAATTCCTCTAAAGTCTAAACTAAATTACTTTATCCTGCAGGCTTCAAATTTTAATAAATTCATCATAGAAGAGAGAGAGAGATGTAATGAGAGGATATATAAGTCATACTCAATTGTACAGACATACAAGAATTAATTATGTTTCCTTAGAGTAATAGATAGGACAAAATGGAGGATCTCAATGGTATATAAGCATGTATTTAGAATATGAGAAAAAAATGATAAAATAAAGGGTTTTTTAGGTCTCCATTAAATTGCTTAGTGAGGGTCATTTTGGTTTTTATTCATCATGTTTAAGCACAAAGTATACGCTTGAACACAATTTAGATCCTCCATTTTGTCCTCTCTTTTTCTCTAAGGAAACAGAAATAAATATAAGTGTTTGTACCACTGAGTATGACTTATCCTCTCTAGCTGTGACTAATGAAATGCAAACAGGACAAGAAGATGTATATATATATTATAATTTAAAACAATTTCAGAAAAACAAAGGATTTTCTTACTTGTACCTATAAATACCATCCTGTCACCATTTCTCTTCTTCAAAGGAAGCTTTCTCCTTAACCATCTCTTATCTGAATTTTCTCTCTAATTGTCTTAAAAACCTCTAGACTAATCATGGGTGTCACTACTTTCACTGATGTATATAGAAACTACATTGCTCCAGCAAGGTTATTCAAGGCATCAGTCCTCGACTCTCACAACTTAATCCCAAAAATCATGCCACAGGCTATCAAAAGCATTGACATCACTCATGGAGATGGAGGAACTGGCAGCTTCAAACAAATCAACTTTGCTGAAGGTTAGTTTGCGTATTATAGCACACACACATCTATATATAAATATATATTATGTATCTACAATGAAATAATCATATATTATGATCAAATTGAAATATGGGTAATGTGTTACATAATAGTGACATTTATTTCATGAATATGTTTCAATGCAGGAAGCACATTGAAATATCTGAAGTACAGAATTGATGAGCTCAACGAAGAGACGTTGACCTACAACTACACTCTGATCGAAGGTGATGACTCGATGGACAAGAAGGTTGAATCAATTTCTTACGAGGTTAAGTTTGAGGCATGTCCCAATGGTGGAACTGTCTCGAAGATGACAAGTAAATATTACACCAAGGATGATGTTGAGCTCTCGGAAGAGGGCATTAAGGCGGGAAAAGAAAAGGCGGTGGGAATGTACAAGGCTGTGGAATCCTACCTCATGGAAAACCCTGAGGCTTATGCTTAATGTTCTTGTTTTGTAATCCAATGCCAATTTGTGCTCTCAAGTCTATGGTGTGGTGTTGCAACTTTTGTGTGGTTTGGGAACAATAAGTGGATAATGATTTTTCTTCCTCTTGAGAAAATCTCTACCATTTGTAACAAGAGAAATACATTAATAAATGATGTTTGGATTTTGAGTTTAAACAAGTTCATTTAACTCTTTCATGTCAAGGTATATCCTTGAAGTAATAGAGGGAAGGCAGGGAATTGAAACTTCATATTAACAGTAGCATTTCCTTGATTTGAGTTAAGCAAATAAAATATATAATTTTTATTTATTTATTTTCTCTTTTTTCCAGTGCATTCAATGGCCTAAACAAGTCAAGCAGCACTAGGTGATAATTTATGTAAAAGGTTTTATCTTTTTTTTTTTCTTTCTTTTTTAACTTTATCCTATATAAAAATAAATAAAAGAAGCATGTGTAAAGCAACATACATGTCATACTATGGGCTTGCTTGATTTGTATTTATGGAAATAATTTTTTGTTTTTAAAAACTGAAAATAAAAAAATTGTACAATAAAAGTATCTGTTTTCAGATAACTCATTTTTATTGTTCTCAAAAAATTATTTTCTATTATCAGAATTTTCGAGAACAGTTTTAAAAAATGCATACCATGCAGACCCTTACAGTAGTATAGATTGTTGTAAATCACTTAAGGTGATTGTAATAACCTAGGATACACTCAAACATATGAAAAACACAATCTTTTATTTCAAACACAAAAACATATTACAAACTTTCACTATACTCTCACACTTTATTTGTTCCTTGCTTCTTGCTTTATTTCAATACAATACCATACACCTATATATAGAATTGAAATACATAAACTGACAAAGAAAATCTTCGTGGCAGCCATTCTTGACTTTGGAAGATATGAGCATGAACAACTCACACATGGTGTTGTGCAACAAAACTTGACCTTTGAGGTTGATACATGCATGTGGAGCTTTCAATGGATGATCATTATCAAGTTTACTTTTCAACATTCCCCCTTAAACTTGATTATCCACACTTCTGCATTCCTAACATCACCTTCAGTTTGTTGAACATGTCTTGCTTCAATGACTTTATAAAAATATCTGCAATTTAATCATTTGTTTTGCAAGATATTAATTCCATTTCTCTGTTCTGCACATGCTCCCTGATGAAATGATACCATGTATCAATATGCTTGCTTCGTTCATGGAAGACTGGATTCTTTACAAGTGCAATTGCTGAACGATTATCAATGAAAATCTCGGTAGGCTTTTCTTGTGGAAAACACAAATGCTCCAACACATTTCTCAACCAAATAGCATGACACACAGTTGAGCTGGCTACTATGTATTCAGCTTCACATGATGATAACGTTACTATCGATTGTTTCTTGGATGACCATGTGAATGTTGTATCTCCAATGAAAAACAAAAATCCAGTTGTACTTTTTCTTTCATCTAAATCTCTACCCCAATCACTATCTGAATAACCAGTGAATCTTAATTCATCAATTGAGGTATATAGCAAACCATCATTGATCATACCTTTGATGTAGTGGAGTATTCTCTTTCCAGCATTCAGGTGTGATTGATATGGTTCCTCCATGTATCTGTTAATCAATCCAACTCCGTAGAGTATATCTGGTCTAGTACAAGTCAGGTACCGAAGACTTCCAACTAAACTTTTGAAATATGTTGGATCAACATTTCCTCCGTCTTCATTCTTTCTGAGTTCCACTCTGCTTTCCACCGAAGTTGATACTGGATTGCTTGATTCCATTCTGAACTTCTTGAGAATCTCCTTTGCATATCTACTTTGGCAGATCGAGATTCCTTCAGCATTCTGTTTCACTTCAATTCCAAGAAAGTGTGACATCAGACCTATGTTTGTCATCTCGAATTCTTGAATCATGGTTTTCTTGAACTCTTCAAACATGGTTGGGTTGTTTCATGTGAAGATCAAATCATCAACATACAGACCTGCAAATAATACACTTCCTTCTGGACCTTTCTTCATGTACAATGCATGTTCATATGGACATTTCTCGAACCCATTATCATGGAAATACTTGTCAATTCTTGTATTCCATGCACGTGGAGCTTGTTTCAGTCCATAGAGAGTTTTCTTCAACCTGTACACCTTGTCTTCATGTCCGTCATTTGTATATCCCAGCGGTTGTTCGACATAGATTTCTTCTTCTAGAAATCCGTTTAGAAATACTGACTTCACATCAAGTTGGTACAATTTTCATCTATTCTGAGCAGCAATAGATATCATCGTCATGATTGTCTCTAATCGGGCAACAGGAGCAAATACTTCACCATAGTCTAGTCCTTGTCTCTGTTTATAGCCTTTTGCAACAAGGCGAGCTTTGTATCTTTGAAATTCACCTTTTTCATTCTTTTTTGTCTTGTAGACCCATTTGACTCCAATAGGCTTTTGACCTTTTGCTAGACTACACAATTCCCATGTGTCATTCTTATCTATGGCCCTGATTTCTTCATCCATTGTTGACTTCCCCTTCTTCTCTTGGATGGCTTCTGTGAAGTTGACAGGATCACTATCCAGAAATAAGCATAGCAAATTCTGGTCTTGATCTTCTTCAGTGGCTTCATATAGTTCCCTCAGGCTTCTCATTTTTCTTGGTCTTTCACTTGATCTTTCATCTGGTGATGAGGACGATGAAGGATCATTTCTTGCAGATACAGGAGATTGATGTGGTATAATTTGCGGCTCCATTGCAACTTCTTTTTCTACTTCTTCATCTTCTTCAAGTACAAGCTCCTTGGTTTTTCTATCTTCATTCTGATCCCAGCTCCAAGCTTCATTTTCTTCAAAGATCACGTCCCTACTCATAATTAATTCTTTGGTGATGGGATTAAACAACTTATATCCCATTGTTCTATCGCCATAGCCGATAAAGATACATTTTTGTCCTTTGTCGTCGAGCTTGGTTCTTCTGGCTTCTGGAATCTTGGTGTAAGCAATACATCTAAAAATTCTGAGGTGATTGACATTCGGCTTGTATGAACTCCAGGTTTGTTCAGGTGTTTTGAACTGGAGTCTTCTGGTTGGACACCTATTTAGCAGATATATAACACAAGATATCGTTTTAGCCCAAAATTCCTTGGGCATTGACTTTCCTTTTAGCATACTTCTAACCATGTCCAAGATCATGCGATTCTTCCTTTCAGAAATACCATTTAGCTGAGGTGTATAGGATGGTGTTATTTACTGTCAGATGTTGCGCTCTTTGTAGTAATTCTGGAATGCATTCGACATATATTCTCCTCATTTATCTGACCGCAACGTCTTGATATTGTGGCCGCTTTGCTTCTCAACAAGAGGTTTAAACTCTTAGAACTTGTCAAATACTTCTGATTTCTTCTGCAAGAAGTACACCCATGTCTTTCTGTTATAATCATCAGTGAAGGTAAGAAAATACCTGCTATTTCCATATGATATTGGCTTCAATGGACCACACACATCTGTGTGAACGAGCTCCAGCAGATTTCTTGATCGCCATCTGACTTCTTTAGCAAAGCTCAGTCTGTGATGTTTCCCAAGTATAAAACATTCACATACTTCATTAGAACGGTTGATGTAGGGTAGTCCCTTCACCGTATGTTTGCTTGCGAGCAGCTTCAGGCCTTCAAAGTTGAGATGTCCGTATCTTAAATGCCATAGTCAGTCCTTCTCTTCAACAACTGCATTTAAACACTTTACTACATCGTGCTGGATATGAATAGAAAACATCCTATTCTTTAACATCTTTATTCGGGCAATGAGATTTTCATTTGTATCTTTAATTGTTAGACACAAATCCTTCATGCTGATGTCGTAGCCTTTCTCCAGGAGTTGTCCGAGACTCAAAATATTGTTCTTCATATCTGAAACATAGTAAACATTGGATATGAAGTCATGGTCTCCATTCTTGAGCTTGATCAGAATATTGCCCTTTCCTTTTATTGGGATTTTTGTGAAATCACCAAATAAGACTTGCCCTTGCCTTATCTCGTCAAGCTCGACAAACATGTGTCTGTTTCCACACATGTGATTGTTGGCTCTTGAATCTAGATACCATATACCTTCGTCATCGGTATTTTCATTTTGAGCCATCAGCAACATTGATCTCAGCTCATTTTCTTCTTTCTCGGCAAAATTTACTTGTTCGCCTCCTTCAGCAACTCCCTTTCCTCTGCATTCGTTGTTGTAGTGTCCATACTTGTTGCAGTTATAGCATTGCACATTGATTTTGTCATAATTCTGGCGATTATTGAAGTTGATTCCATGGCCTCGTCCTCTGAAAGAATATTGATTTCTTCCACCTTAATTATTTCTTTCGGTATTGAAATTGGTTCTTCCGCCGCCGCCTCTAGATCCAGCACCTCGTCCTCGATAGGGTTGTTCAAAACCAGTTTGGTTTCGGTTTTAATCGAAACCGTAACCTAACCGTTATTTTCGGTTTTCTAAAAATGAAAACCGTAACCAAACCGTTAGTAAAAGAAACCGTACCAAACCAAACCATTTTTTTCGGTTCGGTTTCAGTTTTTATAATTTCCTTACAAAAAAAATAACAACATAATTCAAAAGATAATGATAGGTATAATTTGTACGGAAAGTGCAGATAAGGGTTTGTCAACCGACTACCTGCTACCAGGACTCTACACATCTCAACAGAATACCTACGGGTAGTTATCAGAATCCTATCAGGATACATATGAATAGCTGTCAAGATATATACGACACGCTACAACTATATCAGGACCACCGCATTAAAGACCCTATAAATATAGGGTTGGGGTCAACCTAAAAAGGTACGCAATAATCACCCACCATTACTCCTGCTATATTTCTCTGAACAATCCAAAGTCTAACTTGACCGTCGGAGCCTATTTGGCTGGTACCCCACCGGTACCTCTTTCGGTCACTGTTTGTTTTTTTTGACAGGAATGACATCGTTTTCTACCCGATCTTTCTATGCTTCATCAGTTGGCGCCGTCTGTGGGAAGCGATAGCTTCTTACTTCCAGAAAGCGTTAGAATGGTCCACCTTACGAAGCAAAAGTAAGATGGGTGATGCCTCTAGACAACCTAGAGATCTTCCCCTTCAACCCAATGATCTCTTGCTCCCAACCAACCAAGGAGTACCACTGACCCATACTGGTATACCTCCAGTTCATCCTCCCCGACCTGATGACCAAGAGGAGACACATGTTTCTCTAGGATATCAAGAAGTATGTGATAACAGGTCATCACACAACTCCAAAAGTCCCCAAAATTCAGACCCAGTCAGACAAAACGATCCTATATAACGTATGGCAGTATTAGAACAATAGGTTCAAACTCTAGCCCAATGGATGGACCAACTGATCTAGCAGACCCAGCAGAACGCTTTACTTCTTCAACGACTGGTTGGTCCCATTCCTCCCGCTCCGGATGCGATAATTTGGAAGAGGGGGCAGAGCATAGCCACAACCAGGATCAGAGGACAGTGATCAGGAGCACCCGATGAGGTAGGACACCCGATGATCTTACAGAAGTCATGGGTGTTGATCAACAGATCCAAGATCTGAAAGCACAGATGGAAGGTATGCACAGACAATGAAGGGAAAAAGCCCCGCTATTGTGGATGAACTCCTACAGAAGACTAATTCCCCATTTGATGATTTGGTGATGAGTGTTCCTCTACCTAACAAGTTCAAAATGCCACAGTTAGAGAACTTTGACGGGTCCAAGGACCCTCTTGACCACCTGGAGACCTTTAAGGCACTCATGTATCTACAGGTTGTCCCAGATGCTATCATGTGTCGGGCTTTTCCCATCACCCTAAAGGGGTTAGCCCGGGTCTGGTTCAATAAGTTGAGGCCCGGTTCTATTCGTGACTTCGACGAGTTAAGCAAAAAATTTATCGGGCACTTTATTGTCGGGCGGAGACATAGGAAGCCCGCCACCTACTTGCTAAACGTCAAACATGATAAAGGAGAGTCGTTTTGAGATTATATAAGCCGGTTCAATAATGAGATGTTCCAGGTTGATGAGGTTAATGATAATGTAGCAGTGACAGCCTTCATGGGAGGATTACAGTCTTCTAGGTTTTTTTTTACTTATCAAAATAACCACCCGAGACGATGGCAGAACTACTTGTTAAAGCCCAGAAGCATATGAATGCGGAGGATGCCATGAATGCCCGAAAAGGAAAAGGGACTGAAGAAAAGAAGGTGGAGAAAAAGAGACCAGCAATAACTACCAGGGACGAGAGAGAAGCTAAAGGCCGAAGAACCCAACCGACTGTGGACATGTCATCTCGACCTGCAAAGGGTCAGGATAAGTTCACTAGCTTTACTCCATTGAACAAGCCAATAGGCGAGATCCTTTTTCAGATACAAGACGATCATTCATTATCCTGGTCACCCAGGCTGAAGTCAGATCCATCAAAAAGGGCACGCGATAGGTTTTGTCACTTTCATCGCGATCATGGACATACGACAGATGAATGCATCGACCTTAAAAACCAGATTGAGAGCCTGATCCAGAGAGGACGTTTGAGCCGGTTCACGACCAATGGCGATAAAGGAAAAGAATGACAGGATGCTCCCCGAAGAAGTCACACACCAGATAAACAGCCGGTTCGGGTGATCAATGTGATTTCTGGAGGGTTTGCTGGAGGTGGGGAAACAAGTTCATCCCGAAAAGCTCATGCGAGAAGGGCTAGAAATATGATGGAGGTTCAAGGGGTGGATACCTCTGTTCCACCTTCCAAATCACCACGACGAGAAGGGCAGGTCATTACCTTCACCAACGATGATGCACTGGGAGTACAACATCCCCATGATGACCCATTGGTGATTACCGTGGCAGTGGCCAATTTTACTATCCGGCGGGTGCTGATCGACAATGGAAGTTCTGCGAATTTGCTATTCTCTGAAGCTTTCAACAAGATGGGTATAGGAATGGACCAGTTAAAGCCATCCAAATCACCTTTAGTCAGTTTTTCTGGAGAGAAGGTTTCTCCACTGGGGATAGTGACCCTTCCTCTCATTGTAGGGGTGGTTCCAAGACAGCTTACCATCATGATAGATTTTTTTGTAGTGGACTGCCCTTCCAGCTACAATATTATCCTCGGAAGAACAACTCTTAATGCATTGAAAGTAGTAACTTCAACTTACCACTTGCTAATGAAGTTCCCAACTGATCATGGTATAGGAGAGGTAAGAGGAGACCAAGCTATGGCACGGGAATGCTATGCAGCCGCTCTAAAAGATAGAAGATCGCGGGAATCACTTACTATCGAAGGTCTCAAATCAGTCTCAAGTCAAAATACTCCCCGACCAGAGCCAGTAGAGGACCTCATAGAGGTAATCCTGGAAGAGGGCGGGAACCGAAAAATAGTAAGCATCGGATCTCTGCTCCCCGATGATGTTAAGGATCAACTTATTCAATTCTTAAAACAAAATCAAGACATGTTTTCCTAGACACGTGAAGATATGTCGGGCATTGATCCTCAAGCTATACAACATCGCCTAAATGTGGATTCTACTACCAAGCCTGTAAAGCAGAAGAAAAGAACATTTGCCCCAGAGAGGAATGCAGCCATAATGTTGGAGGTTGACAAGCTTCTAAAGGCGGACTTCATTCGAGAGGTCCACTACCCCGACTGGTTATCGAATGTGGTCCTAGTAAAGAAGGCGAATGGAAAATGGAGGTTTTGTGTCGACTTTACAGATTTGAACAAAGCCTGTCCAAAGGATAGTTTTCCGTTACTAAGAATTGACATGCTGGTAGAGGCTACTTCAGGGAATCAACTACTTAGCTTTATGGATGCATATTCGGGTTACAATCAGATCCCCATGCACCCTTTTGACTATGAGAAAACATATTTCATCATCGATCGAGGCATTTACTGCTATAAAGTCATGCCCTTCGGGTTAAAGAACGCTGAAGCTACCTACCAGAGGTTGGTCAACAACATGTTCAAAGATCAAATTGGAAGGAACATGGAGGTCTACATAGATAACATGTTAGTTAAAAGTGTCAAAAAAAAAGAATCATCTGGCGGACCTCGAAGAAGTTTTTGAGGTGCTTCGAAAACACCAAATGCGCCTTAGCCCAACCAAGTGCGTTTTCGGTGTATCATCAGGAAAATTCTTGGGGTTCATGGTCAGTAGAAGAGGCATTGAAGCTAATCAGGAAAAGATTCGGGCCATCCTGGACATGAGGTCTCCCTAGTCAACCAAAGATGTGTAGCGGTTGACGAGAAAAGTGGTTGCCCTCAACAGGCTAATTTCTCGAGCTACCGGCAGATGTCTTCCTTTCTTCAAGGTGCTTAAAAAGGCCTTTGAGTGGACCCCTGAGTGCGAACAGGAATTTGTGGATTTAAAGAATTATCTCGCTTCTCCACCCCTGTTGGCCCGACCAGTACCAGGGGAACAACTTCTACTTTACTTAGCTGTCTCCTTAACGGTAGTAAATTCTGCCCTGATGAGAGACGATGGGTCTATTCAGAGGCCAATCTACTACACAAGTCAAGCCCTACGGGGAGCAGAAGAAAGGTATCCAGTAATGGATAAGTTGGCATTCGCTCTCGTTATTTCTACTAGGAGATTAAGGCCATACTTTCAAGCTCATACGATAACAGTCCTTACTAATCAACCACTCAGGCAGGTGTTCCACAAGCTGTAACATCCGGTCCCCTAGTGAAATGGTCGATTGAGTTGGGAGAGTTCGACATCCACTACAAGCCCAGAGCAGCAATTAAGGGACAGACACTTGCAGATTTTATAGCGGAGTTCACCTATCCTTTAAAAGAAGCCCCTGAAGTTGCTGAAGAAATACTCATTCCTGAGGCAGAAGGACCAATAGACCCGGAGGTGCTCTGGACATTATATGTGGATGGTTCATCCAACTCGCAGGCGAACGGGTCAAGTTTGCTTTTAATCACTCCTGAGGGAGAAAGATTCCCTTACGCCCTCCGGTTCAAGTTTAAAGCTACCAATAACGAAACAGAGTATGAAGCTTTAATAGCAGGACTCCGAATAGCGCAAACCTTGCAAGCACCCTACCTGAAGGTCAACACCGACTCCCGACTGGTTGCAGGCCAAGTCAATGGGGAGTATGAAATGAAAGGAGAAAAAATGAAGGCTTACCTACTGAAGGTAAAGGAATTGATCGGTCAATTCAAAAAATGCGTAATTTGCCGAATACCAAAAGAAGAGAATGGTCATGCAGATACCCTTGCCCGGTTAGCTATAACTATTGAGCCAGAGGATGATATATTTCCCTTGGAACATTTACATCAACCAAGTATTCACCAGGAGGAGACAACAATGATCATGCAAGTGGAACAGGGTATGGAATGGGCACAACCTATCATCAGGTATATCCAGGATGGGGAATTACCAGAAGACCGAATGGAAGCCCGAAAGATAAGGCTTCGTGCTACTAGATATGCTCTCATCAACGGAGTTCTTTATAAGAGGAGTCTTTCTCTTCCATACTTGCGTTGTGTCTCTACTACGGAGGCAAACTACATCCTCAAAGAGATTCATGAAGGTTTATGTGAAAACCATACAGGGGGCAGATCTCTGGCCCATAAGGCTATAAGACAAGGGTACTATTGGCCGACAATACAAAATGACGCATTACAGTACGTGAAGAAATGTGACAAGTGCCAGCGATTTGCTAATGTCCCCAGACTTCCAGCGGAAGAATTAACACTCATGACTGGGTCATGGCCTTTCGCTCAATGGGGAATCGACTTAGTTAGCCCATTGTTTCGGGGTAAGGGTCAAACCAAATTTGTGATAGTAGCGATTGATTACTTCACTAAATGGGTGGAAGCACAACCACTAGCCCGAATCACTGCCAAGAATGTCAAAGATTTCACCTGGAAGTCGATCATTTGCAGATTCGGCGTCCCCCGGGTCATAGTGTCTGATAATGGAAAACAGTTTAAAGGAAGTGTATTCCGAGAGTTTTGTTCGAGTCTGGGAATAAAAAACCACTACTCTTCTCCTAGACATCCACAGGGTAACGGGCAGGCAGAGGTTGCCAACAAAACAATTCTTGGGATGATCAAAAAGCGTCTGGAGAATGCCAATGGGTTATGGCCTGAACAGTTGCCCGCTATACTATGGGCTTACAGGACTACGACCAAAACACCCACGGGTGAGACCCCTTTTCTCCTTGCTTTCGGTAGTGAGGCTGTGACCCCAGTTGAAATCGGGTTAGAAAGTTACAGGAAAAGTTACTACGATCCGGGACATAATGAAAAGGAATTGGCAGTCAGCCTAGATCTGATTGAGGAAAAGAGGGAGCAAGCTCAGATGAGGGTTTTTGTCTACCAACAGGCAATGTCACGATATTACAATGCACAGGTAAAACAGAGAATATTTCAGCCAGGAGACCTTGTCCTACGAGAAGTCACCCCACTCACCAGCAACCGAGAAATTGTGAAAATGGGAAAATTGGCTCCCAATTGGGAAGGCCCCTACAGGGTAACCCGCACATACCGGTAGGGGGCATACTGGCTAGAGACCCTCTAGGGAAAGCGGCTACCTCGTCCTTGGAATGCGCAACACTTGAGGAAGTATCACCAGTAAAAATGGAAAGGTAGCATCAAGGTCAGTTTATGCTACCCTCTATTTTCTTTTTTTTAGTATCATTTTGAGTAGTTTCGTTTACTTAGATTTAGTTTGCAATAAGTCATTGAGCATTCTGCAGTATAAGTTATTTTACATTAATTGTTAGAGCGGTTATCCCGCCAATTATCAATAAAGAGAATTCTTTTTCTATAATTATTGAGCACCTACTGTGTTATCATAAACATATTCTTCCACCAAAAAAAAATGGGTCCCCTAGCAGAAAGGGGGGGCTGAGTGAAGCTCGGGGTTATAATCTTATTATTGAAAGGATATGGCTGAGTGAAACCCAAATCCTATAAATAAAAGAGAGTAAAATTATTACTCATCTTTTCACAAAAAATTGCCTTAATATGAAAGGTCAAGTTTCCTACATAAATCAAGGATCAAGGTCCATAAACATCGTTTCATTCATAAAATTTCAAAGTACATCATATGAGAATGAAATAAAATGAACATCACAGTGACACTACAAGATTTCAACATAGAAAAAGAAACAACTACTGCCTATGACGTCCACTATGGTTGAATCCTGTGAAATCCTGTGCTGGATAAAAGGCAGTCGCCTGCTCTTGGAGATCCTCAAAACCACCAAGGTAATATACTAGTTGTTGCTCCTGAAGCTCAGGAGAATGTCTGAATTCCTCAACTACAACAATCCTTGTTTTGCCCAACTTTTGGGCCAAAAGATAGGCATGTTCCTCTTCTGCCCTCTTGAGGTCAGACTCATAAGTCCCCTTTAGCTTGTTGATCTCCTCCAGTCGGGCGGTCTCAAACTGCTGGTGTTGACGCTCATAGTGGCCCCGAAGCTCGTTGATCTCTGCTTGATGATTGACAGCCATTTTATCTCTCTCAGACTCGGCTCGCATGCATCTATGGGCTATGTACCTGCCTCGGGTCAAATTCTGCAAAAAGAAAGATGGTTCAACATACAAAATATAAAAAGCGGACCATAAATAATGCATATATACTAACCCGTCAGGCATTAAGGAGAGATCTCCGATAAGCCTCTACAATAGATTCATTCTCATTCTCCAATGACTGAAGGTCCTCGTCCATCAAAGCGCACATGAGCTTTTCAGTCATTACCTGCACGTTTGACATCACGGTATCACCCGATGAAGACTTGGACTCAGGGGCGGACATCCCAAAAATGAACCCATGTCGCAAAGACTGGCCAAAAGTAGGCGATCTAGAGAACTGGCTAAACCCAGTCTGAACGGTAGGCCCCCTGCTCATAGTATTTGCATTAAGATCCAAGGTCCTAACGGGACCAGAGGATGTTCTCGCCATTGTCTGGTGAGAGAGAGAAGAACATTGGCCAGGCAGGGAGGAGGAGAAGCAGGGAATCGGTGGCGGCAAACCTGTCTTGCGCTTTTCGTTTTAAAAGTTATCAAGCACATCCTGGGGAAACCACTGAGATCCCCCTGTGTACACAATAAAATATTGTATTTGAGACAAAACAAATAAGTAATACTAAGAGAAAAAAAATTAATGATGATACCTGCACTGGAACTACTTGCTGAAAAAACCAGTGCACTTCTTCTGATAGGGTGCACCAACTGATGTGCACTTCTCCTGATAGGGTGCACTTCACACCCTATCAGTACGGCAACAAATAGGTATTTTCATGACAGAGTGGGTATAATCATGACATAATGGGTTTCTACGGGTGGGTATAATCATGACAGAGTAGGTATAATCATCTCAACAAATAGGTATTATCATTAGTTTCCTTTTAGTAACTAATAGGTATTATCATGACATAGTGGGTTTCTACGGGTGTGCACTTCACACCCTCCTTTTTACTGATAGGTATAATTTGTATGGTAAGTGCAGATAAGGGTTTGTCAACCGACTACCTGCTACCAGGACTCTACGTCAACCGACTACCTGCTACCAGGACTCTACACATCTCAACAGAATACCTACGGGTAGTTATCAAAATCCTATTAGGATACATATGAATAGCTGTCAAAATATATACGACACGCTACAACTCTATCAGGACCACTGCATTAAAGACCCTATAAATATAGGTTTGGGGTCAACCTAAAGAGGTACGCAATAATCACCCACCGTTACTCCTGCTATATTTCTCTGAACGATCCAAAGTCTAACTTGACCGTCGGAGCCTATTTGGCCGGTACCCCACCGGTACCTCTTCCGGTCACTGTTTGTTCTTTTTGACAGGAACGACATCATTTTCTACCCGATATTTCTACGCTTCATCAGATAATATAAATAAAAACATAAACTGAATTACATAAAATAGTTCATGTTTTAACTATTACAAACACAAAATATGTTCTCAACACAAAATCAAATCAATGTTTCAACATTAGTTACACAGTGACTTTCAAAATATGTTTTCTAAGTCTACTGTATTGCACACCACTGGTCCCCTGCTATCTCACGGTCCAAAGCATTGCTGAAAACAAATAATCAGCTTGTATAATCAGCTGGTCCATTGGTCCCCTGCACACCAGTGAACATATCAAATACAAAATGATCAAACTACCTGATGGCTGAATATGATTGTACCAGTAGGATATATTGTATTATTAAATACATATATATAATATAAAATATTATGATTTATTTAAAACCAGTTCGGTTCGGTTTTTTTCGGTTTTTTACCAACTATAACCGTAACCGAACCGAAAAAATCAGTTTTTCATTTTTGAAAACCGTAACCGAACCGAATCATCTTAAAACCAAACCGAACCTCCAGTTTCGGTTCGGTTCGGTCCGGTTCGGTTTTTTGGTTTTTTCGGTTTTATGTGCAACCCTAGTCCTCGATAGCCACGACCTCTACCTCGGCCTCTTTGCAAACTTTCCCATCACTCTTCTTTATTTTTTTTAAATGTTAGATTTAACTGAAGAGCTTGCTCTAGAGTAACTGAGGTGTTCTTCTTGTTGATTTTTTGTTCATGAATTTCTAACGTGGCCATCAGCTCATCTACTGTCATTGCATCGAGGTCCTTTGATTCTTCAATAGCAATACTACATGCTCGAACTTTGAGTTGAGGGAGCGCATAATCTTTTCAAGCACACGAACATCTTCAATCTTGTCTCCATATCTTCTGATTTGATTCACAATAGTTAATGTTCTAGTAAAGTACTCAGAAATTGACTCCATGTCTTTCATTTGCAACAGTTCAAATTCACCCCTTAGAACTTGGAGTTGAACTTTAACTGTTTTTTTAATTCCTCAATGTGATTTTTGAAGAATCTCCCATGCTTGCTTGGCGGTGTTGACGGCTGAGATCTTTTCAAAACTTGTTTCATCGATACTTTGATAAAGCAGGTACAACGCCTTCTTGTTCTTCTTTCGAGCTTCTTTGAGCACGATCTTTTGGGTCTCGCTCAATGGATCTTCATTTTTTTTAAACTGGCTCGTCATAACCAGTCTCGATAAAGTCTCACAAATCTTGTGAGGCAAGAAGGACTTTCATTTGGATAGATTAATTCTCGTAATTGGTTTTATCCAAGCGCGGAAGCTGGGGCTGGAAAAAATTGCTGGAGGACACCATCGGATTTACTTAAGCACTTGAGGTGCTTACTTCTGAAAATTGGTGTTGAATCTGGTTACTCTTTATGCACGGTTGCGTCTGGAGCGTTCCATTTCGTCAAAAATGACTCTTCGTTTGCTCAAATCGGAGTTAAAATGAGCCCGGAACGAACAAAATACCAACGAAGGGCAAATTGGTAATTTTTCATAAATTTGATGACGTGGCTACGGGTGATGTGGCAGCTGACAAGACAACATGTGACGTGGCAACGGGTGATGTGGCAGTTGACGTGGCAGAGGATGACATCATTGATGATGTGTCAGCACTGAGGCGCGTGGGATTCACGCGCGTCCAGAGGCTGAAGACGACTAGGCGCGTGGGATGCGCATGGGGTTCACTCGCCGATCTTGTGGTGACGCGTGAGGGTGCGTGCTGAGGCGTATGGCTGTGATCTTTTCGTCGCTATGTTCCTGCTGGAACGAAAAAGCTAGTTTTATGCTCAAAATTGTGTTTTGAACAACTGTGGCTCACGAATAGGCCTTGAAAGGTTTGGCTCTATTTTTGCTCTTCACTTTTGAGCTTGCTCAAGCTTCACCAAGCTCTGATACCATGTTGTAAATCACTTAAGGTGATTGTAATAACCCAGGATACACTCAAACATATGAAAAACACAATCTTTTATTTCAAACACAAAAACAGATTACAAACTTTCATTCTACTCTCACGCTCTATTTGTTTCTTGCTTGTATTATTTCAATACAATATCATACACCTATATATAGAATTGAAATACATAAATTGACAAAGAAAATCTTCGTGGCAACCATTCTTGACTTTGGAAGATATGAGCATGAACAACTCATGCATACAGGGCTGGCCCTGAGAGTGCCAAAAAAATTTGGGGCCCTAGGCGAGATTAAAGGCGAAAATTTTGTTGGGGCCTTTCATTTCATGCGATGCAAATTTCTCATGCGGATTTTTTTTTAGGCTCTTTCACTTCACGCGATGCAATTTTTTTAAAAAAATGTAAGTATTTTATAGATTCAAATTTCTAACGAATGGCAAAAGCACTACATAATTACTTGGTGCTTCTTTTGTATAGATTTCACATATTAAAGCATAGAAATATGAAAGGTATGAAAGGAATTATTAGTACAAGATACTTTTGAAATAAAAATTGAATTTAAACTTATTTGTAAATGCTTGTCAAAAGTATGACTAATGTGTCTTAGTAAAAAAAAAATAGAGAGCAAAAATACTACTCTAAAGGAACTTGTAAGTGTAATATTGGGTTGAGTTCTAAATGTAATATTGGGTTGAGTTCTAATTTATATGAATTGGTATTGGGTTAGATAAGAAGCCTTTTATATTTGGGCTTATACTAACATATATATATATATATATATAGATATATATATTTTTTTTTAATTTTGGGCCTAATACTAATACAAAAAAAAAAATTGTATTAGGCCAAGCCCGCCCTGCACGCATGGTGTTGTGCAGCAAAATTTGACATTTGAAGTTGATACATGTAATACCCCGTATTTTTATTATTTATATTGATTGGGTAAATTTAATTTAATTAATTAATTATAAGTTAATTAAATGGACTATAGTATATTTTTGAGTTAATTATTTGGGCTTATTAGCTAATGGGCTATATTATGTTTTTGGGCCCATCGGAAGGATTAAATAAATAAATATATATATAACTAAAATAAACCCTAAGTTAGGGATACGTTTCTGTCAGACTAGTCGAGGGAGATAACAGAATCGCAGTCGCGTAGAAGAGAGAGGAGAGAGAGCATCGAGCAACCTACAGTTCCTGCGTGATTTAGCCCAACGATCAGGCAAGTAGAATGTTCTTCTCTTCTCCTTTGTACCCATAACCCTAGCATCTACGTATTTTAGTTTTGCATTATTTTGTGTATTTATATAATTATATATTATGCTCATATTCATTCATGTTCCACAATCAGTGTATAGATTTATAGGTGATAATCTATAGAAATTAATACCGTAATTGGTTGGTCTGTAAATTAATTATTTATTATGCGTATATATATTCTATTAAATTACAGTTGAATTCGTATATCTATCGACACGTATAAAATTGGAGCAATAGGGTACAGTTGATTACTTGTAGGATTTGTATAGTGGGTTTGTGATCAGGAGGTGATGGACACCTATTAAAGGTAACTGAAGACTTGTACCTATATAGCATAGTTCTTTTGAATTTAATTTATATATTATACTAGTTATATAGGAATCAGTTGGTGATTATAGTCTTGACAATGGTCAAGTATGCGACTATGTATATAGCTTTATAGCTATAGATCATTACTGAACTGTTGGTTATATAGTTTTGGATCAGTTAATTGTTTACTAGAGCACTGCTACAGGTACACTTATCGATATATGTATATCTATATGTATATATATAATTTGGTGTCTAGAATTAGCCTTATTGTACGGTCACCTGTGTAGGCAAGGTTGTGGAGTTAGGAATAAATTTTATTGATGCTAAGAATGGGTCATAATTTTTGATTTATTTTAGGATAATTACTGTTATGGTTATAGCTATTGGGTGAAGTAATTGAGTAAATAATATATATATAAATAAATAAATATATTATTTTCTTATGTCGACGTTGAGATCAAATCTAATAAATTCTCCCGGACACAGAATAAATAATATTTATTATTTATTTTGTTTTACTTTAATGAGGAATGGAGGAAACCACGATGAACTGACTAATAAGCCAGTCTCATCTGTACCATAGTCGACTAGTCATGACAATGATAAGTTGTCGGGTACGTGGTTATGGTTAGGCATGGATAAGTTGCCTATTGGAATGTGAATTAATTATGGTTGCACTTTATTTGATTTGCCTATTGACCAGTGATTTTGATTTTGGTTACGCCTTATTTGTTTTATTTATCGACTTGTTATTTGATTATGATTGTAATCTATTTATTATGCCTATTTTCTGGAGGATATATATATTTAAGTATGGTACTTATAGGAATTATAATATTACTCTTATATTTATAATGGGTAGATGATGGGATTATTGGTACTCTGTTTGGGATCATGTAGAGTCTACTCTGCTCGTGGGTCTGACCCACCTTTGTTGTTTCAGGTTCTCGGCAATTTCAGCCACATGGTTGAGGTCGCTTATCATTCATTCACAAGTTCATCTATTTTGACTTCAATTCAGTGTAGGGACCCAATTTAGTTATATTTTTTTAGACACTTATTTTCTTTAAGGTTTAGGGGTCCATAGATATGGATTCCCGAGTTGTACCCTTTGGGAGTTTTGATTTCTGAATTTATTTATTCATGAGAATTAAACTTTTGAGACTCTGTTATTTCTTAAATATGTCTTTTGCTTTTGTGTTCATTTATTATCAGGTGTTGATGCACTCTAATTTTCGGTATAGGTCTGGCCAACTTATGCACGAAAATTAGGGATATCACAATACATGCACGTGTAGCTTTCAATGGATGATCAGAATCATGTTTACTTTTCAACAATTTTGTGACATTTTAGTTGAGTTCATATTTGTGGTATTATTACTAAACTACCCCTACTATATATATATATATCTCAATACTCTGTACAAGGTAGCTTATACAAAAATCGCCTAATAACCGCCATCGATGCCGCCGCCGCCTGTCGCCACCGACCCACATAAAACACAAAAATCCGTCTCCCACTAATAAATCTTCTTCTCCGCCGTCTCTTCTTAACCCACCATCAAACCCTAATATCTCAGTCCGAGAACTTCAAGAACGGTGGTTACCTTCTTTTGCCCACATGATCAGAGTACTCATTTTCTCTCACAATTAGGGCGTGTTTGGGTGACATTAACATAAAAAATGATTCCTATTCTTATACTCCACTAATGCTTGTGTTAGGGTTTTCAGAATCGGTGGTATTGTTGGGGTCATGACTCACGGTTGTCGTGTGGACAAAAAGGCGACGTGATGGTTGAGGAAGTAGAGGCGGCGATGTGGTGGGGCTCTTGGTGGCAGAAGAGGGTGGTGGTAATTTGAATTCCCATTTGTTGCTAGGTAATGAGTTGTTTATATAGTTTTATATTTTTGTATAATATTAGTATAACTTATCTGGGAAAAGGAATTAAATTTGTATATATAATATATATGCACACACATTGAAGTGGGAATAATATTTTCTGTTTTCGGAATTTTATATATAATAAGTTAGATTATTCTTTTAGAAAAACGAACCAAGGCTACTTTTATATCTTTCAAGTTTCAAGGGAAAAATCTAGATATTGATAACTTTTTCTTAGCAGAACTAATAACAGAAGGGAGGTAACGGGTAACTAAGTAAATATTGATAAAGCAAAAAAAAAAATTGTAGATAATTTAGGCTAATTTTACACAGAAAAAAAAAAAAGGCAAAGTAATTTACTCTTTATTCAAAGAGGAACCAAACAAATATTAATATTTTAGGACTTGTTTGGTTTGGAATTCTGAAAACAGTTTTCTCAAATTAAAAAGATGCACATAAGGCGGTGTTGGATGCCTGAGGGTGTTGCTGAAATTCATATTCATCCTCTAACCAACACCAACAACCTCACCTAAACCATGATCAATCACCAATTGTTTCTCACTTGGTCAAATTAATATACCGTTTATTCAAAAAGTATTCTTGTATGTTATCTTTGTTCATATGAAGTACATTGCTGCATTATTTTTTAAAGGCGATTGAACGAACTTAATGGAGGAAGTAAGACGAGAAGGACGAGAAAGGAAAACTAGGGTCTTAAAAAGTTTGTTCATCTTGGTGGAGCGTCAACTTGGATCATTGAATGCTAATGCAAATGCTAGTATGAAGGTACATTCCCATGCATTCTCTCTAGTACTTTTATGATGTTGCAATTACATGACAATCAAACTGTTAATGAAGCTGTTTAAACTCGAAATCCAAACTTTGATTATTTATTTCTCAATCTTATAACAAGGGCAGACTAGATTATTCTCATGAGGAAGAAAAATTATTATTAACCCATGATTCTAAGCAGGGGTGGCTTTCTTATTACAAGAAAAAGCATTGGAAACTTGTTGACCAATTTGTTAAGCATAGGCCTCAGGGTTTTGCAGGAGGTAGGCTTCCACAGCCTTGTACATTCCCACCGCCTTTTCTTTTCCCGCCTTGATAAAATCTTCAGAGAGCACACCATCACCCTTAGTATAATATTTGCTCGTCATCTTAGAGACAGTTCCGCCATTAGGAGATGCCTCAAACTTCACCTCATAAGCGATCGATTCTATCTGCTTGTCCATTGAGGCATCACCTTCGATCAGAGTATAGTTGTACGTCATTGTGTCTTTGTTGAGCTCGTCAATTCGGTACTTCAAATAATTCAAAGTGCTTCCTGCATAAAATACACCCATGAAGAAACGAGTTTATATTACGTAAAACATAATCGCATTTCAGTTTGCTCATTCTATATAATTTTCTGTTGCAAATATATACAAATACATGTGTGTGTGTGTGTTATAGTAAGCAAATTAAGGCCCTGTTTGGTTCGCGGTCCGGTCTCATAATGGTTTTTTTGGGACCAGACACTGTTTAGCAACACGGTTCTAAAAAAACGGTTCCAAAAAAACAAGGACCACTTGGGACCAAAAAGGGTAATTTGAAACAACAAAAAATGATGGTCTCAAGTGGTCTTATATACAATTGTCTTAACACATGGGACCATAAAATTTGAAAAATATATATAAAATTAAAAAATATATATAATTTGAAAATAATATATAAAATTAAAAAAATAATAGAAAAAATTTGAAATATATATATATAATTCAAAATTAATATATAAAATGCAAAAAATATATTTAAAATTTGGGAAAATAAAAAAATTCCAAAATAATAGAAAAAATAAAAAATAATGTATAAAATTCGAAAATAATATAATTTTTTTAAAATAATGTATTAAATTCGAAAAAAATATATAAAAATCAAAATTAATATATAAAATTTTAAATATATATATAATTTAAAAAATAATATATAAGTTTTGAAAAATAATATAAAAAATTTGAAATAATGTATAAAATTTGAAAAAAATATAAAATTCAAAAATAATATACAAAATTAGATATATATATATATATTTGAGAAAATATAAAAAATTTGAAAATAATATAAAAAATCAAAAATAATATATAAAATTCAAAAAATAATATAAAAATTCGAATTGATTTATAAATTTTGAAAAATATATTATTTTTGAATTTCTTATATTATTTTCAAATTTTTTATATTTTTACTATATATATTATTAGTAACTAATGCCACTACTTATAAAGTAGATATATATATATATATATATATATATATATATATATATATATATATATATATATCTTTTCCTAGGTATACGGTAGATATATTATTCTCAGCACTTCTAAGAAGTTCATCCTTAAATATCTTCCCTTCTTTCAAGTGAATTTTACGGGACTAAAAATTCCTCTTACTGTCAGTATGTCTTCTTTGCAGATTATGAACATTCATGACGCATCCTTCAGATATTGACCTCTCGTAAAGGACATCCCGGAATTGATTCAATAAATCATATTCCGCTGTATCTTTGGATAACAACCAGAAGAAGTGAACATTGGCATGGACCGCCCATCTAAATTACAGTTCTACCCATAATGTAAAATGTGGTAGTTGCAAAAACTGGAAGGTTTGTTTACAATCTTATACAAGCATTCCATTTTTATATTGAGGGCTGGTACATTGTCGGCACAAGTGTTGATGTTGAAACAGCATACTCTATAAGAATTGAACAGCCTAAATGTTTATCAATTTTCTGATTAACAACTTAATTTATATCATGTTTATTACTAGTATGTAACTTGGTTAAGCTATTGATTGCACTTACTGCCAAAAGAAAAACATAGATTCTCGCTTCATATTGAAGCAAGGTTTAGAGTTAAGTTAGATTCTTAAAATGCTCACGGTAATGCATAACTTCACTCCCATTATAATCATAGTAAACTTTGGTTATTTATTTATCAACTCTTTTCATACATATTCATATGGAAGAAAAAACATAATCCGTCCATGTTCATAAGCATGGGTGAAATTCTTATTCTAAAAAAGGCAACCACTGCCAGACAAAAGGAAAAGCAATATTAATTCACCAAGCACTTTTTTTTTGTGGTAGGTTAGTGCACCAAACACTTGAGAGACCATAATTTAAGAACACTAAGCATAGGCATCAGGGTTTTGCATGAGGTAGGATTCCACAGCCTTGTACATTCCCACTGCCTTTTCTTTGCCGGCCTTAACGCCCTCTTTAGAGACCTCAACATCACCCTTGGTGTAATATTTACTTGTCATCTTCGAGACAGTTCCACCATTGGGAGATGCCTCAAACTTGACCTCATAAGAAATTGATTCAATCTTCTTGTCCATCGAGGCATCACCTTCGATGAGAGTATAGTTGTAGGTCATTGTCTCTTCGTTCAGCTCATCAATTCTGTACTTCAAATATTTCAAAGTGCTTCCTGCATAAAACACACCCATGAAATGATACTGCTATGTAAAGCATTAGCCATATTCCACTTTTATCATTAAAAAATGATTTTATTTAAGTTGATAATATCGATATTTACATATATGTGGGTAATAGTAATTAAACTAACCTTCAGCAAAGTTGATTTGTTTAATGCTGCCAGCCCCCCCATTTCCATGTGTGATCTCAATGCTTTTGATAGCCTGTGGCATGAGTTTCGGGATCAAGTTGTGGGAGTCGAGAACCGATGCCTTGAATAACCTTGCCGGAGCAATAGAGTTGGTATATTCCTCAGTGAAAGTGGTGACACCCATTATTTGCCTAGAGTTCTAAAGATAATTAGGGAGCCAAAAAGTTAGAAAGGTGTTGGAATGCTTTCTTTGGATGGGAAGAGATGTAGAGAAGATGGTATTTATAGCTAGAATCCAAGGTATCCTTACTTTCTCAAATTGTTTTCAATTGGTGCATAACATGAACAATTACCTAGGAAAATAGCCTCTATATTCTTCTTCTTGTCCTGTTTGCAAAACCACATTACATTACAATTAGAGTATTCCTTTTATTATCTGTTTTTTTCTTGGCTACAAGGGCCAAAATCAAGGATTTTATTGCTAGAACATGAATTTTGAAAATATGCTAAAACATGATAAACAAAGAACAAAAATGAGCCCCATGAGCAACATCAGATGCTTCTTATTATGTCAAAATCCGGGTAGAAGGAACTTGACAAAATTTACCTACGGATCAAAGAAATTAGTTACCCCTACTTTTCTAACTCTCAACCTTTCTACCATACACTCACATTGATGTAATCGACACCAAAAAGAATAACTTACTTGGTTTACTAAGGGTTTATGTTATGTGACTGACAAATAACTCTGAACTCATGAGACGATTTTTCAAACTTCAAAATTGGTGCAGATTGAGAAGACTCTGCTAATGATTAATTGTCTGTAACAACTTATTGATTTCCACCTAATATGCTTAGTTCAAATGCTGGGTAAGGTTACATGCCTGATTCTATTAAACGGTAGGTAGGCGTGTTAGAATGTCCACTTGAAGTCCATGGTTCCAGAGCGAAATATTCACTTGAAATGCTATAGAAAATACAATGTAGTCACTAAAATACTCTCTGTCACTGGTGACAACTCCAGCTTATGATTACATCAAGTTATATGCACCAAAATTGGGGATAGGTCAGTGGCATAATTTTGGCACAGGTTTATGATCATTCCTCAACAAAGAGATGCTGATTTCAATTTGTAATAGCCGCCAAAATTTTCCTGATCAAAAGGGTAGAGCATCCCAGAATAAGTAATCTGAAATGGCATGGACTATGATGTGATTCAGAAGTAGTTTTAAGGTACTTTTGTGACTAGCCCTTTGCATGAAGAATATGACATCAAAAATAGTCTTTTGAAATTGACATTCTGATAAAGACATCTGAGCTTTGTTTCATTAATTGGTATTCTGCAGCATTTTCTAAGTACCAATCAGAAGAGAGATCTCAGACAAATAATTTCATGATCACTTTGGCCTGAGGAAAGAAAAGGTAATGCCTTGAAAATCTTGCTGATTTGAAATTATGAAAATTTGGGAGAGGAAAGAGCACTATGGGAAGATTAATTATATTCATCATTTCTTTTCACCAATTCCAGACTGCATTTATAGAACTTTTATTTGCTTAAATTAATGTGGCATAATAGTTATCCTTACCAATTTGCTTTGGTTTACTTGTCTGTCACCAAATCTGCCAGTGAGTATAACCTTACTGAATGACTCACAAGTTCTATAAGTACAACTTGTTAGATTTTCTTTATGTGATTGGAAATTGGGCACAGCATATTGAAATTATTCTATCGATGTGGTCGTGCAGTAAAGTTCAGCCCATCATCTTTCCTTTTGGTAAAAGATGGAATGAGTTATTAATTTACCAGGTTTACCACCCTCTCCATTTTGTTTCTAGGGCAAGCAAAACATAAACATTCATGCTGATATGGCATCTTAAGACTTGCATATTACTAAAATTCACTTCTGCTGTTCTAGTTTTTCTTTCTTCTTTTTTTTTTCTTGGGAATAGAATCACAAAAAGGAACTCAGATCAGTCTATATATTCATTCCAGCAGAAAACATGAAGCAACCAACATTATTGTTCATTATCACAGTAATAGTGAATGTCCATTAATTTACCGTCTTTCCGCTAGCATTTAAGTGACAACAATATAGGGCTTCATAAACCAAACTTCATTTATAAATTGCTTTATTTCTAATAACAAAGGGAGACTAGGCATTCCCAAGAGGAGGTAAGAGACATGATCCCCCATTATACCAAGCAGAAGTGGACTTATTATTTATTTAGCATAGCCAAGCGGAACTTGTACTAGTATGCCATGGACCACTGCTTTACAGAATAACAAAACTAAGCATAGACATCAGGGTTTTTCAGGAGGTAGTCTTCCACAATCTTGTACATTCCCAATGCCTTGTCCTTTCCAGCCTTGATTACCTCTCCTGAGAGCACACCGTCACCCTTGGTGTAATACTTGCTTGTCATCTTGGAGACAGTTCCACCATTGGGACATGCCTCCAACTTAACCTCATAAGAAATCGATTCAAGTTGCTTGTCCATCGAAGCATCGCCTTCAATCAAAGTATACTTGTAAGTGTATGTCTCCTCGTTTAGCTCATCAATTCGGTACTTCAAATAATTCAAAGCGCCTGCATGAAAAACACCCACAACATACATGTTTCTGTTATTTAAACTTTATATAGATTTAGGCAATGCTATATATATTCTTCTTATATGAGTGTGAGTGTGTGTGTGTGTTATACAGTAAGAAAACTAGCCTCCGGCAAAGTTGATCTGTTTGATGCTGCCAGCACCTCCATTTCCTTCACTGATCTCAATGCTCTTAATAGCCTGTGGCATGATTTTTGGGATCAAGTTGTGAGAGTCGAGGATCGATGCCTTGAATAACCTTGCAGGAGGAATTGTGCAAGTATATTCCTCAGTAAGAGTGGTGACACCCATGATTTGCCTAGGGTTTTCGGGATAATTAGCGAGCAAGAAAGTAAGAAAGGCTCTAGTTTGCTGGAGTGTTGCCTTGGATAGGAGGAGATGGTGAGAGGAAGATATTTATAGCCCGAAGGCAGAAGGGATGGCATATTAAGGCAAAATGGTGGATATCTCCTATCCTTGTACTGTATGCATATATGTCACCAGTCATGGCATGCCACATTACATTGCAAGAATATAGGGTGGATATCTCCTATCCTTGGTTCATACTATCAACAATTACCAAGAAAATAGCCTCTATATTCTTATTCTTGTCCTGTTTGCAAAGCCACAGTACATTACAATTAGGGGTATTCTTTTTACTTTCTGTTTCTTTTCTTGGCTAAAATGGCCAAAATCAAGGATTTCATTGATAGAACATGAATTTTGAAATTATGCTAGAACCTGATAAACAAAGAACAAAAATGAGCCCCATTCGGAAGTTTAATGCAGAAGAAAGAGTCCATTTCATTCATCAGGATTTAAGTACCATCCCGTAAGTAACATCCGATGCTTCTAATTATGTCAAAATCCTGGTAAAAGGAACTTGACAAAATTTACTTAAGGATCTAAGGAATTAGTTACCCCTAAGCCTTAACTCTCAACCTCTCTACCTGACACACACATTGATGTAATTGATATCAGCAAGAATATTTTACTTTGTTTACCAAGGGTTCATGTTAAGTGACTGACAAATGACTCTGAACTCATCAGACTAGTTTTCAAACTTCAAAACTGGTGCAGATTGAACCCAAAAGACTGCTAATTATTAATTGTCTGTAACATCTTTTTAGTTTGCACCTGATATGCTTAGTTTAAATGCTGGGTAAGTTGACTGGCCGGATTCTATTAATACCGTATCAGAATTCCCACTAAAGTCCTTCATTCTAGAGTGAAACTTTCAGTTGAAATGCTATTGAAAATGCAATGTGGTCACTAAAATGCTCACTGGTGCCAACTCCAGCTTAAGATTAAATCAAGTTGTATGCACCGAAATTGGGGATAGGCCAGTGGCCTAATTTGGCACAGCTTTATTATCATTTCTCA
Organism: Cornus suecica; assembly: GCA_963922005.1. Taxonomy (NCBI): domain Eukaryota; kingdom Viridiplantae; phylum Streptophyta; class Magnoliopsida; order Cornales; family Cornaceae; genus Cornus; species Cornus suecica. Next base: position 5,320,680 of record OY998246.1, read on the forward strand.
GCAGGGAGATGCTGATTTCAATTTGTAACCAACGCTAAAGTTTGCCTGATCAAAAGGGTAGAGCATCCATGCTTTGTGCTTTAATCATTTCATCCTATAATTTGTAAATAGATAAATAAGCCAAGCAAGCTCTGAAATTGTATCGTACATTGATGTGATTCAGAAGTAGTTTTAATGTACTTCTGTGAGTAGCCCTTTGCATGAAAGATTTGCTTTGCAGTGTGTTTTCCTCTATCGCAGTTACAGGGATTTTCTGCTTTTGAAGAATATAACATAAAAAATAGTTTTTTGAAATTGATATTCTGATGAAGACATCTAAGCTTTGTTTCATTAATTGGTATTTTGCAGCATTTTTTAAGTACCAATAAGAAGAGAGATCTCAACCAAATAATTTCTCGATCTGCTTGTTCACTTTGGCCTGAGGAAAGAAAAGGTAATGCCTTGAAACACTTTCTGATTTGAAATTACGAAAAACTGGGAGAGGAAAGAGCACTGAGGGAAGATTAATTATAGTTGCCATTCATCATTTATTTTCTCCAATTCCAGACTACATCTATAGAACTTTTATTTGCTCAAGTTAATGTGCTAGTATAAAAGTTATCCCTACCATTTTGCTTTCATTTACTTGTCTGTCACCAAACCTGCTACTCCGTAAAACCTTACTGAATGACTCACAAGTCTATAAGTTCAACCTGTAACATTTTCTTTAGGTGATTGGAATTTGGGCACAACATATTCAAATTATTCTATCAATGTGCAAGAAAGTTCAGCCCATAATTTTTCCTTTTGGTAAAAGCTGGAATGAGTTCTTAATTTACCAGGTTTAGCCCCCTCTCCATTTTGTTTCTAGGTAAGCAAACATAAACATTCATGCTGATAAGGCATTTTTTAAGACTTGCACATAACTAAACTTCACATCTGCTGTTCTTTTTCTTTCCGGAAAAGAACTGAGATCAGTCTACACATCCATTTCAGCAGAATAACATGAAGCAACCAACATTCTTGTTCATTATCACAGTAATAGTGATTATCCATTAATTTACAATCTTTCCACAAGCATTTAAGTGACAACAATATAGGGCTTCGTAAACCAAACTTCATTTATATATTGCTTTATTTCTAATAACGGGAGACTAACTTTTCTCAAGAGGAGTTAAGAAACATGATCCCCCATGATAGCAAGCAGAAGTGGACTTCTTATTTAGCATAGCCAAGAAGGAGAGTGAGAGGAAGATATTTATAGCCAGAAGGCAGAAGACATGGCATATTAAGGCAAAAAGGCAGATACATTCCTATCCTTGTCCTGTATGCATGTATGTCACCAGTCATAGCAAGCCACATTACATTGCAAGAAAGGCATCATTTTGTCTAATATCATTGGTTTTATCAAACCCTATTTTATTTATTTTTATCCATTAGGACCAATTCACGGTATCATATCATCTGCACAAAAGAATTCTATATTTTTTAGCAGAAAGAAAAGGACAAAATGGAGTATAACTTGCTCATCACATCTCTTCTCTTCTATGATGACCTTACTATGAATAATTGGTCTGCAATCTATTAAATTTGGATAAATGATGCCACTTCTTGTAATGTAATGTGAATGATGCTCTCAATATATAATGTGGCTGATATGTAAACATGACAAGGGGGTGAATATATTTGCCTTGGTAACAGCTAAGAGTATCTACCATTTTTTTAAAAAAAATCAGGAACAAAGGCTTCCCTGAATTCTACCTATAAATACCATCCTCTCATAGTCTACTCATATCCAAAGGAAAAATCACTCCTCACCTTACAACTTCTCTCTAGTTGTATTCATAACACTAGCCAAATCATGGGTGTCACTACTTTCACTGATGTCTATACCAACTCCATTGCTCCAGCAAGGTTGTTCAAGGCATCGGTCCTCGACTCTCACAACTTGATCCCAAAAATCATGCCACAGGCTATCAAAAGCATTGAGATCACTCATGGAGATGGAGGCTCTGGCAGCATCAAACAGATCAACTTCGCTGAAGGTTAGTTTGCTTACTCTAACACACGTACATTTATACATATTTACTATAGGAAATCATATGAAATGACCAAACTCAAATCCGACTAATGTTTTTCATGGGTATGTTTTATGCAGGAAGCACTTTGAAATATCTGAAGTACAGAATTGATGAGTTGAACGAAGAGACGTTGACCTACAACTACACTCTGGTTGAAGGTGATGACTCGATGGACAAGAAGGTTGAATCGATTTCTTATGAGGTTAAGTTTGAGGCATGTCCCAATGGTGGAACTGTCTCGAAGATGACAAGTAAATATTACACCAAGGGTGATGTTGAGCTCTCAGAAGAGGGCATTAAGGCGGGAAAAGAAAAGGCGGTGGGAATGTACAAGGCTGTGGAATCCTACCTCCTCCAAAACCCTGAGGCCTATGCTTAATGTTCTTGTTTTGTAAACCAATGCAAATTGGTCCTCAAGTCTATGTTGTGCTGTTGCAACTTTTGTTTGCTGTTTGATTCAATAAGTGGATAAAGAAAATCCCTCCTTTTGTAAGGAAAGAGAGATAAATAAATAAAGTTTGGCTTTTGAGTATAATCAAGTTCATTAATTCTATTTTTTACTCTCTGATTAGTGCTACATTTGCTTCAACAAGTCTAGCAGCAATAATAATTCACAAGAAGAATCAACAAGTTGGCTATATGAATTTTTTGACATGGTGATGTATAGAAAATCAGGCACATAAATGATTCCAAAATCATATTTTATTTTTTTAATTTGTAGTATGAACTTCAACAATTATGCTAGCTGCCCTGGAAATTTTGCTGCAATAGTGGAACAAGACTTGTAAAAAACAGAAATTATTAGTTGACATAATGATATGGAACTTACAAAAATTTAAGTAAAGAAATAAAAATGCAATTTGATGAATAACATTTAAATTTCCCTTTTCCCCATAGGAGATCACGCACCAAGAAGTGAAACTAACCCTGGGGCAAAGGGCTGGAAGTGAATCCATATGACCATAGTAGCATGGCGGTCTCAGTAGCAAAGTAGCAAGGCAATTTAGGTAGCCGCCTAAAGCCCCACCTACTTGAAAGACCCCAAAATTTTGAGTGTCATGTATATATATATATATATATAGAAATAATTATTTCTCTTAATATATTGTATAAGATTTTTATCATAATTCAATATTATTACATCCTATATATAATTATCTTTGACTGTGTTTTAAATGTATCTCTTATATATCATATTCATTCTCTTATTTTTGGTTTACAATCTCTCTTCTTCATTGAAATCACAGTAAAATTATCTAGTTCACTCTATCCAACTCTCTTGAATGCAATTTGGGAGGCTTTGGACATTGTACTACGTAATCAACTTTAATTTATTTTTTAGTTTGTTAAATTTTTTTATTCTAGAGTTCTTTATTTTATTTTTAATTTGCGATTAATTGTATTCATATGCTTGATTATGTCGACTAGAAGTATGAATCCGGATATGAAAAACTTAAAAAGAAAAGAATAATACATAAATTAATTCAATCTGAAAAATGTGCTATTGGTAAATTTGTTACAAGTAATAATCAAAATATAACAAAAATATTAAGTGAAAATTCAACAAATGAACAAACAATACCCCTTTTGTGCTTTTTGCCGAGGCCTCCAATTTCATTGAGACGACCCTGCATAGTAGGAGCGAACATCACCTTCCCATGCTTGTAAATCACATACTTGGGTCTATAACAGGAGGATTAAATTCGTACTCTATCTCTTCCATTTACACGATGAACAACTTAACTTACAGGACAGCGTGTTCGTCGCCTCTTTCTCTACCATTGTTAGAGAGGTATGACCCTACGATTAGAATACTCCGATGACACGCAATTACTTCTAACCAAAAGATTCATGCTTTATGAATGAAGTATCGTTCTCATTGTAAAATGTGGTCCACTATTCGGAATTTGGTCAAATTTAAAATGAAATTTAAGCTGATTTATATTTTATAAATCTTTTATTCATCTTTCTTTTTTAAAAAAAAAAAAATTCCTATCATTTATCCAAAATGGTAATAGACGACGTCAGTGGAGGACGAATAAGATCAAAGTATTATTCTTAAAATAATAAATAAAGGGAGAAACAAAATATTGTTGCCCACAGTTCTCTCCCTCGTGATCTCTCAACCGCAACAAACATACACATTGATATAATCGACATGAAATTATTTTATTTTATTTTTCTAGTATATATGGGTTTAACAAATGTGTCTACAATAAACTTCATATTTGGCACCTAATTTCCTCACAATACACATCATGGCTTTGAAACATCCAACTCTTTTCCATATAATCTTTTTTCTGTTGGTTGTATCAGATGTCTCCGCCGTGCACGGTGGTCGGGCGGTGGCGCTGCTCGGTGGTTGGCAGCCCATTAAGGACTTAAATGACACAAAAGTCATCGAGATCGGAGAGTTTGCGGTGGCCCAACACAACAAACAGGCCCAAACCGAATTGGAGTTCGAGACAGTGGTTTCGGGCGCGACCCAGGTAGTTTCGGGTATCAATTACCGGCTGGTTATCTCGGCCCAAGACGGCGCCGTTTCGGGCAACTATCAGGCAGTTGTTTGGGATAAGCCTTGTGAGGGTTTTTATTTTCCAAAGCTTTGTGAGGGTTCTAGGAACCTCACATCTTGGGCAAAATTGTGAGAATTGTGGGTGGTGGATGTCAAATTGTATTATTTATGGTCAATAATATTATTAAAAGAATTGAGTTTGGAAAATGAAAAATAAATAAGATTGGAGTCATTTCATAAAATTGCATCCTATGTGGTATAATAATTGATATTGAAATTGTGATTCTATCTTCTTCGATAACACGGTGTCGAGAAACTTGTCCCTACTAATTCACATTGATAGGATAAAGCTCGGATTATCGAATTAATTCACACTGATCGAATAAAACTCGAATTATATTTTTAATAATTGGAGTGTCCAGGACTTTTGTCCTACACAATATCTGATAAAGCTCAATACTATATGTTTTCATTAATTGGGGTGTCCATGTCGGATAAAGTTCGAATTATGTACCCGAATGCATGTAGGAAATAATTTTTCAGAGAAAATGTAATATGACCAAATCTTAACCAATTGTGAATTTAGTGATCACCGATGTGGCGTGAAGTTAACTTTCAAAACAAAATAAATAAATAAATTGTGGCCTGAAGTTGATGACACGGTTTCATGATCATTCCTAGTCCCCTGGCAACATGTTAGTGCTTCAAAGTTCAAACAAACAAACATGTTACTGATTCTGTTCATGTTCATAGTCCTCTGCATAATGGTACTTAGATCAAAGGACGCTCATCCCCTTTCTTGTTTGTGAGTAGGTGGTACGGAGGCCCTTAGCTTAAAGTTATGTTACATGGATTCTTTTAAAGTAGGTGAAGTACTTGTGCTCGATATTTATGAGTCGGACATGGGCATGGATACGTGTCGGACACTTATGGTATAACATTTACCTAAATTTATCTCCAAATGATTCCATGTTGTTATCTTATTACTTTAAAACAGTAAAATGTTTAGTTTGAACACTATATTTGATAAAAATCTTATTGTATATTTAAGAATAAAATAAATATTTAGTTATGTCCATGTGTCCTTGTATTAGATATTTGACACTACTGACACACAGATACATACCCGTGTTTGACACTCGTACCCGAGTCCATGTAACAGTCTTCCTTTAGAATAGAAAGAACTAGTTTACGAGTGGAAAGTGTCTGCAAGCCTAGTCCTTTGAGCTCGGACTCCAACAGCTCCATCCTGGAGAATCAGGACCTCATCCTTCTCCCTTGACCAATGCGTCCTCAAAACATATTTCTTTTTAAATTGTGGAACGCGTCTGAATCGCTTCCGCGCTCTTGGAGCTGGTCCAATATGGAGAAGAGTTTCTCGAGAGACGGCTCCCCCGTAGCTGTTCTTTGGTTATCGAGAGCCCGAGCGCCATGTTCCTCCCATTCTATCAATAGGCCGGCGGGACATGGTCTAGCAATTGTGGCGTCAAAGAGTAGAAGGTGTTGGAGACTTCAAGAGGTTTCCACCACCATCGAGAAGGATCATGAAGCATCAACAGAAGACTGAAATTGCAGGCCACCGACCACCGACCATGAAGCTGTCAAGAAGCTGCCCATGGATGGAATGCAAACTTTGACCATTCAACACACGGTATTGAAACTTCTCCAAGTCGGTTTTGACCCTCTATAAATAGAGGCTTTGAGGTGTTGTAGAAATCATTCCAAGTTCAAGAATTAGAACTAGGATTTGAAGGTTGAGAGAATTTGTGAGGTTGAGAGTGATTTTGAATAATTGTATTTCCTCTCCCATTTGAATCAATCAAATGATTGAATTTCTCTCCCAAATTTATGTGTGTTTTGATTTCGTGTTTGGGTTTGGCTAATTCCGCACAACACATGGGAGCCACATCTTATGCATCGGTTTACTGAAATCACCTCCATTATCCCACTTCCTTTTATTCAAAAAGCGAGCATGCCACTATTGTTTCACTAGCCAAGTCCATGCAGCTACAGCTCGATCTACTAGCACTCTCTTCGATCAAGACCTTCGCTTTAAGACCACTTTTCAATAAGCAGATGTTTCGCTCAATTACAATCCATACTCAAACATGTTCGTTCGATGACACAATGCCTCATCTGCCCTCGGCCACACATCTCTTTCGTTCACCCTAGACCCCACCCGCCAAATGGAATTCTGCCCTTTTCAACCAAGGAATGTGAAATTACCTAAACGATGGTGAAAATAGCCTAGAAGGGAGGTGAATAGGCTTTTTGTGAATTTATTGACAAATTAATATTTAATTACGGAAAAGTCAATTTTAATCCAATCACAAAACCCTAATTCTCAAACCACATCATTCAAGCAAATATCAATGTAGTGCAGAAAATAAAGCAAGAGATGACACAAAGAATTATATGTGGAAAAACCAAGGAAATGTTCCAAGGAAAAAAACTACGGGTATACTCAGGTACCGATGCACTATGAATCAACAAGTACAGACTCTATGAAAGTTTTAGACTTACAATCACTCCTGATATGCCTTCCTCTACTCGCGGTCTGAAACCTTTGAATCACTCGTACTTTACGAAGCACGTTTGCTCCGCCAGACACTATGAGAGACTCACAAATCACGCCTGATTTGTCTTTCTCTACTCGCGGTCTAAAATCCTCAAATCGCTCCGTACTCGGACGGATCAAAACAACCTCATTACAATGGACGGTGTGATGATTTTTTAGTAATCACTCATTTAATCGTGCATAAAGAACTTCGGTGTAGAAGCACGATTGGAGAACCTCAACACAAGAAAGAACACCAATATGTATGAGCATTCCATAATTACCTCTGTGTGTGTATCTCTCTGTAGAAGAATATGAACAATAGAATATTGCAGAGCTCTTACCAAAAACCCTCATGAAAAATCATCGTCAAATACCGTAGCCTCTTCTCTTATAGAACCTTGGTATTTATAGGCCATAGAAAATCCTAACCTTGCCCTCTTATGTAATTTCACAATATCTTGATAAATCCTCTAAAATCTAATGTAAATATGTGTATACGCCAATACATAGAAGTCTGAAGTCGTCGATCACTTAAAAACTCGAAGTAGGGACCAAATTAAAAAAATCTGAAAGCACCCCGAAACAAATCTTGCATAACAAGTGATCACGTGACCAAGCATTGGGACCTACGCTTGGGTGTAGGGTCCCTTCCCAACTACAAAAACCAAAGCATAGGTTAGAGCCATTTTGCTTCTTTTTGCCTCTAACAACGTAGATATGTTGCATCTTTTGCAATTTTTTCATATTGAGCTAGACTGGTCATCTTGAACTCTCTATACTTTTGGATGAAGTTATAATGTCTGGAAATGACATTTTTACCCTCCGGTGAAGTAACGATGTCTGAAAATGACGATTTTGCCCTCTGGTAGCTTTTTTTTGCTTTGACACACTCTTTGACTTCTTTCTCGAGATAGAAACGAACATACTAACAACTCTATTGCAAATACACAAAACTCTCAATATGACAATTCACTCAACATGGTTATTGTCTAGAACATGTCAAACACAAATAATACTATAAATGTTCTTACAGAATGAGTAAGGTTTGCTCTTGGGCTCATCTACACCACATCGACCTAGAGCTTACGCTTATCTTTATGTTTCGGTTCATTTGATTGATTTGTAAACCTTTCCCCGATCAAGGGCTTCCTCTCTGCCAGACCATTTGGGGGATGAGAAAACGCAATTATCTTTAGTCAAAGAAGCCTTCTCGTGAATTTCGCCTTTTTGGGGGCTATCCCGTGCCTCTCAATTCCCACTTCAAGCTTGGGAAGTGCCTTGCATGATTCGCTCTTCTCCTTGCGGTTTTGACGCTTTGGTAGGACGGTACCCTTGCCCAATCCTAGCCTACTCACCACCTTGCTCCAAGATTTAAGTTGGAACTAGGAGTCCTAAAATCTTAATGCAAAGGATCACTACAATATGTTGAACTAAAAATATGTTACTAGATTCGTTGTTTGCTTACTGGTTTCATATGATTCAGAAAACACAAGTTTTCGTGAAGCTTCTTGTTCATGTCTTTCATCAAATGGCCCTATGTCACGACATCACAATAGCAAGCATTTTTGTACGTTGATTGTTTCAATTAACTCAGTTCATGTGAATTACATTAATAATATTTCCGCCCAACTTAATTAAGCAAATCGATGAATATACTGAAGAGTGCAACAGAAGCATCAACTGAATTTTGTTTCTGCATAAAAATGATGGTTTACACTTTGACACCTTGAAATGTTAATGCTAATCAGAAGGGACTTAACCACATACACCAAGCAATGACTCATTGATCATAGGCCAAACTTAAATTTTATTTATTTCTTTTCCTCTCATAACATGGAAAACAATTTCAAAATGTTTTCCTCAACAATAATAATCCAACCAGGATCACAAAAACATGAAGGATTCTAATTGTGCCAAAGGCAACTATTACAACACACACACACATACACATACACACACAAACAGCTAGCAATATTGGCTGGGAAATGGAAATTTTAAGCATAGGCATCAGGGTTTTGGAGGAGGTAGTTTTCGACAACCTTGTGGAGTCCCATGGCCTTTTCCTTTCCAGCATTCATGGCACTCTCAGTGAGCACAAACTCGCCCTTGGTGCAGCAAATGCTAGTCATCTTCGCAATAGTTCCACCATTATTGGACTCCTCAAACTTAACCTCATGAGAAATCGATTCGAACTGATTGCCCATCAACGTATCGCCTTCAATCATTGTATACTTGTATGTGTATGTCTCTTCGTTCAGCTCATCGATCCTGTGCTTCACACAACTGTAAGTTTTACCTGCATTTACATCACCCGTGTTACTTTATGAATTTTGTCGTTGTACAACATTGAAGGATGTTAATATTAAAGTTGCATCATCCATAACAATTTAAGGATATGCTTGGTTTGTAATTCAAAAAACTATTTTCGAGAATTCTGAAAACAAAGTACTCTTTTCTGGGAACAATAAAAGAGAGTCCTTTGAAAACAAGACATTCTTATAACTGATTTTACGAAAATTTAACCAAGTAAACTTTTTGTACAGTTCCAGACTGTTTTCAGAAATGCAAACCAAGCGGACCCTTTGAGTAGATGGTTGTTACCCGCAGCAAAGTTGATCTGTCTGATGGTGCCAGCCCCTCCATTGCCTTGGATATCAATGCTTTTAATAGTCTGTGGAAACAGTTTTGGGATCAAATTGTGAGAGTCGATGACGGATGCCTTGAACAATCTTGCAGGAGGAATTGTGGAAATATATTCCTCAGTAAAAGTGGTGACACCCATTATATAAACTTGCCTGGACTTAACAAGATATAATATATGTATATGTATATATATATAAGAATTTAGGGAGCAACAATTGAGGAGGATGGTGAATTGGTTGCAGAATTTTCTATGGAGAGTAGGAGATGGTATATGTAGCTAGTAAATAAAGGGGTGCTTTGTTTCAAATTGAGCAATTACCAATGCTAATAGCAACGTATATTATATCTAATTGTCCTGTTTTCATGTCATGAATTATAGCAGGCCGGTCACCATACATAACAAGAAATGGAATCATCTCTGCCTCTTTGGATATGATAGATATATATATATATATATATCATCTTAAAATATAGTACAAATGCAAAAAAAAAAAAAATTGTTATTATTTCATAGCTTAGACTGATTTGTTTTGTCTGGGAATCTGGTATTGCGCTGATATATGAATGTGTCCCAATGCATGAGACTAAATTTCAAACTTGAGAATCAATATAGGTTGAAACCAATGCACAGTTGAAAGTATTTATATGGGTGTGCATGATCTGTCTTATATTTTTGATCTCTCTCTGCTTCTTTTTAATCTCTGTCATTATTTCTCCCCTCCCCTGCAACAATACATCCACAAACTTCGTGGGAGTCCCCTTTTTCATTCATTCAATCCTCTTTTTTAGGGGATTGAATTTCAGTTTAGATTCCATTGAAAAATTGAATTTCAGTTTAGATCTCATTGGAAAATTGCAGCTTAATGTTATGGACTGAAAAATTGCAGCCTAATGTTACGGACTGAGTTCTAGAGTTGTTCCCCTAATGAAACCAAGACAAGTCCATTAATGAGACCAAGACAGATCGAAACATGTCGGTGTACAAATTATAAAGATGCAGGTCGTGCAAGGCTTACCACACTCTAGCCACGTTAAAATGAAAAGAATTCCAAATCCATATTTTAAAACTATATTGAACCGTCAAATGTTTTAAATCAAATAGTATGATGTTTTCCTTCATGCAAAAGCTAGTATTTCTATACATACATAGATGATATAAAAATATATATATGTGACCATCCAGCTTGCTGGGAAATGAAAGTTAACAAATTAACCATAGCAACTCGAGTATCCTACTTGTCACACGTTACATAAATTCCAACAGTACCATTCCAATCTCCATAAAAAAAGTCCAAAATACCCTTAAGATGAAAGTGGTGGCGGAATAGTCGGTGACAACGGATGTGGCGGTCCAACCTCCGGTGGCTTTGGCGGTATAACCTCCGGCATGTGCGGCGGATATATTTCAGGCGGCCCCGGTGGAGTTTCAATTCCCGGCGGCAGAGGAGGAAGTTCCGGATGCAACGGCGGTTCTCTCTTTGGCGGGCCCGGGAATTCCGGCACCGGCCCCGGTGAGATCGGTGGAGGACCGTGAGGCTTTTCCGGAGATATGGGGTCGTAATCGGGGACGTTGGGGGTCCGTGGCAGCTCCGGCGGAATATTGGGTTCGTAGGGGAACTCCGGCGGTGGGTCAGATGACATTTGGCGGGAAAGGAAGATTTGGGTCTTCTTTGGTGGGAATTTTATTGCGTGTAGTAGTGATGGGGGGGTGTTTGTGGTGGGGAGTGGGATTGATTTCTTGAGGATGGTGGAGGAGATGATGCCTGTGATGCTGCACATTTTGATTGATGGAATAACAAACTCTGGAGGAGCTGCACCGATTATATATATGTGTATATATCCCTGTAATACGTATATATATGAGGTGGAAGGGAATGGACAGCACATGTATACACGTGGCATGGGGAAGACACTTGTTAGTCATGCACAAGAGTTTAATGGTTCTTTGCATTTGCCTCAGTCTTATGACTGAGACTATAATTTCAATAATTTAATTTAGAAAGGTTTATGATTTTTATCTTATAAATATATGTGGGTTGATTTATAATCAATATGTGTATTTTTATTTTATTTTTTTGTATTTTTTGGTTATTGAATCTTTGGAAGCAAGAATAGGGAATGAGAGAGAAAACGTGGATTAAGTCGCTTAGAATTTGAATTGACACAAAATCAACACTCAGGTGGCATGTTATAAAAGCTAATAAGTATGCTATTGTGTCTGGGATGGCAAAAAAATCCTCCGATTTAAATGAATTTAAAAATTTAATTAAATAAATAAAATTGGGTAGGTAAAAGAAAAAAAATTGACCAGATTCTAGAGCGGGTATGGGAGAGGTCATCTCGGCCCACCCTGCTTACATAATAAAATCATATATTTACATTTATTAGTTATGTATATTATATTAAATACACACTTATAAGTAAACCCTTATCTCTTAATTCATTTTTTTTAACATTTCAACTTTTAAGCAATATCAGTTTCTAGTCTTCTTATCTTTTCACTTTTCTCGTCTAATCTTATTTTAATTATGTAAAAAATTGTATGCATTAGTTAATACTCGTACAAGAATAATACGTTCATAGTTTTAATTAAAAAATTAAATATTATTTTCAATTTCATAAAAAAATTTATTTTATTTTTAGAATGAAAAATTGTTCGACCCCGCCCTGTCCCACCCCCGCTTAGCCTTACCCCGTGGCCAAGCACGGACCCATTAAGAACCCAGGGGCCAATGCCCCCACTCTATTTTTTTCCTTTTTATATTTTATACTTAAATTTGTTAAAATTTATCTAAAACTCCCCACTAATGGTCAAGCATTATCAAGTCCTTACTACCAAATGGAAAGTCAAGGGTTCGAGCCCGGAGACAGGGTGAGTGAGTAATTTTTTAACTACCCTTATACCCCTCTCTACATACCCTTATACCCCTCTCTACATAAAAGAATACCCTTACGCCCCTACTCACTTAGATTTGATTTTTAGATAGTATGGGAATGACAAAATTATTTTTTTTCCTTTCTTTGGACATGACTATTGTGCTTGATTATCTTCTGTTCATGCACACTTATTATCCAAGACTCTATTGGCCGGATATCAATACCTTACACGTACCGATCAAGTAAAACTTAATTGGTATATGATACATTATATTATGCAATTCTAACAAATTATTTTTAGACTTTCTAAAATCAAACATCTATTCTATGATATATGATACATCCTAAAGACTAACCTAACAATCTTAACTTAATAATGTTACACCATTAGTGTGAGACTGGACATGACATTGTCTTGTCTCTGTGTCCTTCTCATTGGTTGATTTCTTTCTACTTCTTGTTCCACTCAATATGTTGTTCTCACTTCTTGATAATTTGTTTTCGCCACTACTCATCTATCTTGTAACATGCCCAAATCAAAAAATCCTTATTCCAGTTCCAAAATTTATTGCCATCTAATTAATGTTGAAAAATCCCTGTTTTGTATCTTGAACCATCTTTATAACATAGTAGGTAAGGTCTGAAAATTTGTGATGAAACTGATAAATGCAACACCATTACATGGATCATTTCCACCCGCTATTCTCAAATTAAAATTACTAAACTTCATCCCTTCAGATTTTGAAATAAAATTAAAACAGGTTAAGTACGAAAATGTATATTTCACTACTTTTGAGTTTTCGGACATTGGAAGAATTTGATTAGAATGGAAAGATATTTCACAAATTTATTTATGCAAAAGCTAGTTTTTCTATACAGTATAAACAAATTTACACATACATACATATACATATGCGTTGAAAATTAACCGTCCGAGCTTGTGCGAGAAATAAAATCCCCAATATAACCTCGCTTGTCACAATCCAATGATTCCAATCACTCTATTTTCTATCTCTCGTAATATTTTGGCGGGGGCAGCTTATATCTCTTCCACGGTAGGAGTGGTCTCGGAAACTCCGGCGACCTCGGCGGTGGCGGCCCAGGCTCCGGTGGCTTAGGTGGCATGATCTCCTGTGCACGCGGCGGAAATGGCCCACCCGGTGGAATGTCGATAGGTCCCGACGGAGGATCATCGGGAGCCGGCATCGGCGGCCGAGGACCATCTGGCGCCGGTGGTGACGACATCGGTGGGCAGGGTGGTGGGTCAGCTGGCATTTCGAATGGAATTGTATTGAAATCTGGAAAATTAGGAAATTTTGGCAGCTCTAGTGGAATGAAAAGTTTGTATTCGGGTTGGGACCCGGAGAGAAAATCCGGTGGTGGGTCTGATGGGTGGTGGGGTAGTGTTTGGCGGGAGAGAAAATGGTGGGAAAGTGAGGAAGAGGTGAGTGAAGATAGTGAGATTGATTTCTTGATGAGGTTGGATGAGATAGCAGAGAGGCTCAACATTTTGATGGATCGAGGCGCACCATTGAGTGTGTTGTGTTTGTGAATATATGTGTGTGTTATATATATCTATATATATACACGTGGCATGTGGGTGACACTTGTTAGTCATGGACGATGGTTGGTTGCCACCTTTGTCTACCATCTAGCACGTAGCAAGAAAGCAGGGCCGGCCCTGGGCCTAGGGCCCCAAGGGCCTCAAATTTACCTTTTTTGTTGTATTACTAGTCCAAAATTAAATATATATATATATGTTAATATAAGCCCAAATATAAAAGGTTTATTCTTCAATCCAATACTAATTCATATGTTAAACTAATAAAATTCAATTCATTCTTTTAATAATTAAATTAAAACAAAGTCAACCCAAAAAAAAATTAAAACTAATACAAGGACTTTGAATGCATATAAAGAGGCCCCAATTTTTTATTTTTTCCTTTGTATTAGTATAGATCCAAATATAATTTTTTAAGTTATAATCCAATATATACTAGAATTCAACCCAATATTAGTATATTACACTTACAATAGGGAAAGTTCCTTTAGAGTAATATTTTTGTTCTCTAAATTTTTTTACTATGACACATTAGTCCTACTTTTGACAAACATTTACAAATAAGTTCAAATTCAATTTTTATTTCAAAAGTATCTTGTATTAATCATTCCTTTCATACCCTTCATATTTCTATGTTTTAATATGTGAAATCTATACAAAAGAAGCACCAAGTAATTATGTAGCGCTTTATAAAATACTTATATCTTTTAAAAAAAATTGCATCGCGTAAAGTAAAAGGGCCTAAAAAAAATTTCACGTAAAATGAAGGGGCCCCAAAAAAAATTTCACCTTCAATCCTTAGAGCCCCAAACATTTTTGGCACTCTCAGGCCGGCCCTGCAAGAAAGGCAAGCTTAAGTAAGTTGTGAGTTTTGAAGCTAACAAATTTAACCAAAAAAGTTTACTGTGGGATTTTTAGTGTGGACAAAATTTTGAAGTTACTTCGAGTGCAGCTACAAATCGCTTTTTTATAGTCACTTCAATAAACAAAATTTAACAAAGTAGTACTCCTATCTTTTATTAATAGACAGTAAATATATTTTAAAATTTTACTTCTTGAATTGTGAAGATCGGTGTTGGACTCATTTTCTTTCGCCTTTTGTTGCAAAATGTCATGCATTCTTCATAAGTCTTGTGCATGAATAATGTAAGATATGAACCATGATTTGCCATATTGTTGGCATTATATAATACTAGTATTCCTTTCATGCTTGTGGCTAAGAGCAATATTATTTGAGATTATTGTACCGTTAACGCGCGCCCGTAACCAAAATCAATACTAAAAAGGGCCGATCATGACATGTGCATAGCCAAAACCTCATATCACATTGGAACTATCTCTATTTCATAAAAAACTTTTATATAGACTGTGCACTAGATCATTGTAGACAAACCAAACCCAGCTATTGATCATAGGGGTGAATACGGATCGGATTGGACTGGATTAAAGATATTTTGGATCCAATTCACTACTAGTGGATTCACAATTTTCGAAACAAATCCAATTAATTTATCCAACGAAACCAAACCGAACTGCGGTGAGTCGAATTGGTTCGAATTGGTTTCACGAATTGAAATATAAAATTACTTTAAAAATTATTATTATATAGTATATTTTCTTTTACGTTCAAAATCCAATTTTTGGTTTTTGTGAATAAATATATAATATATAATTAGATATAGTTGTAAGTTGATAGACCATATTCAATGAAATTATAAAATAAATTGTTAATTATTTTTTTGCTTAAAAATATTAATTTCAAATGTATAAATATATATAATATAAAGGCTTCACACTTTTAGAATTAAGTGAAAACTAAAATCATATTTTGATTTAAAAACTAGAATGAATCAAAAGAAAACAATTTTTCTCCTTCTATTTAATATGATGATGGATGTTTAAAATAATAAAATAATCGTACAAAAATAATATGATTAATGTATAGAAATATTATAAATGACTTACACTTTTATAATAGTACTAACCAATAACATGTGCTAATGCATTATATGTGACGTAAAATTTGACTTATATTGTAGATATAAATAGATAATTATTTAATGTGAAATAAGATATGATTTAGTTTAAAATAGTATATTAGTTATATAAAATATTATAACTAAGTTTAAAATAATATATTATTTGATATATATTAATATAAATATACTAAAAATATATATGAACAATAATGAATTGGATTGGATTATTAAAAATCAAATTCATAACAGATTCGTAAAATACCGGTGTGAACCCGTTCGTTGTGATAGAACGAATTCAACTTATGCACGATCAATGAATACAATGGAATTTATGCAGAAACTAGATAGAATAAAAGTTAAAGAAATAACGAAATTCGTAGAGGAAGATTTGTATTATAAAACTGTATTGAATGATCTTGGAAGAATTTGATGCCCTTTCATTTGAGGTGTAACCTCTATTTATACAATAAGAGACCTTTAATTTTGCATTTAATTATGCACAAATTGCTCTTCAATTGCATGATTCTCTCTCCATTATTCCTCTCAAATCGTAACTCCCTGATTTGATTTATTTGTGTTTATCCTATCCGAACAATGGGTTTGTTATCGGAACTGGGCTTGAGCTTGTTGGAATGGATCTTCTGGTCATTTAGTGGGCTTAAGGCCCAACTTGACTTTGTGCACTGATCAATGGGCTTAGTGTGGAAATTGGGCCTTCAACCGAATTCGACATTTTTAAATTCATATCAAATCAATTCATAATGAAACCAATTCAATATGTCTATACCGAATTGGCCAGATTGACGGGATTTTTATCCACCCCTAATTGAAGCGATGGATTTGGACAAATTGCAATTAAATATATCCATCATCGAGACAAGCACAATACATCGTTGTGTGTTCCTACCCATGTGTTCAAGTGTCAAACAAGATGAACATACATAAACAAACCCCATCATTTGTATCTCTCGTGAATCATCAAACTGTGGAGTACTCCACCACGCGCCCACTTCACAAACCGCGTGCACAAAGACGCCAACTGTACACAACAACGCGCCTTCCGTTCCAATTGCGTCCCATATCGGAGCACGGTGGCGGCTCCTGCTCAATCCACGCGGTAACATGGAGCGTGTTAAAAACGCACTAAATTCTTTTTTCTTTTTCTTTTTTTTTTTTCGGTAGACATTAGAACATTTTACTTGAATTAGAATCAGATGCATTTTGACTTTTTTATATATATAAATATGTTTTTTCAGAAGAAAGAAATAAAAAAAAAATGTTGTATGGGATTTTACTATAATTTAAATGGCATTTGGTAGCTAAATTTGAATACATATTAAATTTGATTCAACAGTATTTTAGTTATAATGTTAAACCAAATAGTGTAAAAATATTAAAAATAACAAAATGGCATTTTTCTCATGTTACTATACAAAATAAAGGTTATTATCACAAAAAACCCTAAAGTTTTACCAAATATCAGATTGTCCCTTAACCTATCAAATAACCCCTAACTTTTTCAATTTTATCCATGTCCCCTTATCAAATTGACAAAGGGTTAGTTACCTTGACACCCCTTAAAGTTTACTTTATCTTCAATCACACCTCTCAAGTTTGACAAGTATCATTTATACCCCTTATTTTTTCAAACTCACATCATTTACACCCCTTATACCTAAAATACCCTCAAAGTTGATATATTTGGTGTTTGAAAATAAGGTTTACTATCCTCATCTTTTATTATCCAAACCAACCAATAATTTTTTTATTTTGGCATAAATCAAAAAACAAATTCATTTATAGTAAATTATTTTTAAATTATATATATATAATTGGTAGTTCGAAATGTTTTCTACCCTAATTCTTTTTATTTCAAAAAAAATAGTCCCACAAAAATATTTTTGCATAAATAAAAAAAATGTAGGGTAAAATATTCTTTTTCAAAAAAAATAATAATAATGTCAAAATCTTTTTTTGGAACTACCAATTAGGGTAAAATATAAAAAATAATTATAAAATATTTGTTATTTTTATATAAAAAAAAAATTGGCCTTATTTTCTTATAAAAATAAATTTTATGTCGGAAAAATAATTTTATATAAAAATAATAATATTTTATAATTATTTTTTTATATTTTACCCTAATTGGTAGTTTGAAAAAAATTATTGGACATTATTATTATTATTTTTGGAAAAAATATTTTTGCCTAAATTTTTTTTTATGCGAAAATGTGTTTGAGGGACTATATTTTTTCATTTTTTAAATATTTTACTATAAATGATTTTTTTTTATGCCAAAAAAAAAATTAATGGTTGTTTGGATAATAAAATATGAGGCTAGTATACCTTGTTTTCAAACGTCAAATATCTCAACTTTGAGGGTATTTTAGGTATAAGGGGTGTAAATTATGTGCGTTTGAAAAAATCAAGGGAAGAAATGATGATTGTCAAACTTGAGGCGTGTGATTGAATATAGAGCAAACTTCAGGGGGTGTCAAGTTAATTAACCCTTTGTCAATTTGATGGTTGAGGGGGACATTGATCAAATTAAAAAGGTTAGGATTATTTAATAGGTCAAGGGGTAATTTAATCATTTGCTGAAACCTCAGGGGTTTTTATAATAATAGCCCACAAAATAAAGGTTAATTTCATTTACACCCCCTGAGGTATATCTTTATTTCAATCACACTCCCTCGTATTTGAGTATCTTCATTTACAACCCCTCATGGTATGAAATGTCTAAAAAACATTTACACCAAACACTCTTTAAATCAATTAAATCCTAGAATAATATTAATCCTATAACCAAACACTCCTAACCATCTATCCAAACCCACCCACCCACCCACCCACCCACCTCACTTTGTCGCCACCACAAGCCCCACCCCGCGCCACCACAGCCCACCCCCAAACCCCACCCTCCGCTACCACTCGCCCCGCCCCGCCACGCCGCCACCACCAAGTCCCCATCCAACACAGACATATATATATATGTAACAAAGACACATCTGCGCGCGCGCACACACACATATATATATATAAAAACATATACACATTTGCACACACACACAATCAATTTCATGGGTTTCGAGTAAAATCAAATGTATGGGTTTGGAGTCGATTTCGTCAATTTCATACAATCAATTTCGTGGCTTGGAAGTGGTGGTGGTGGTGGAAATAGTGGTGGAGAGAGAAAATTAGATTAATTTAATTGAATAATGTATTAAAAAATATAAATTTATTATTAATTTTATATGAATAAAGTGTTTTTATATTTTATTTCCATATTAAAATAAAAATTTGTTAGTTGGAATATTATAATGGACAAATTAAATATTTCATTGACATAAACAGTAAATATAAATTTATTTTTGGACCAAAAATTATTATTTATGTGTGTAATTTAGTATTTTTTTGAAAATGAAAATATTTTATATTTTGATTTTGATTTAAAATATAATATATATTTTTTTATTTTTTGGAGGCGGTGGTGGTTGTGGAGAGAGAAAAATAGATTAATTGAATTGAATAATGTATTAAAAAAATATAATTTTATTAATTTTATATGAATAAAGTGTTTTTATATTTTATTTCCATATTAAAATATAAATTTGTATGTTTAAATTTTATTATTAATTTTTTCAAATTTTATATTTATTTTTGAATTTTATATATATTTTTCAAATTTAATATATATTTTTTCGAATTTTATATATTTTTTGCGAATTTTATATTTATTTTTGAAATTTAATATATATATTTTTGAATTTTATATGATTGTTTTGAATTTTATATATTCGTTTCGAATTTTATATAATTTTTCCAAAATTTATATATGTTTTCGAAATTTGTATATATATTTTTTCGAATTTTATATATATATTTAAAATTTAATACAAATTAAATGATTAAATTATTGGAAGAGGTCAAATTGATAAAATAATATATCTTATTTCCAAACAGCACTAGGTTATCCCATTGAGGGTAATTTAGGTATTTAGAAAATAATTTAGGATGATGGCATCGTTAAAGGGGTGTAAATGATGAGAATCTCAAACCATAAGAGATGTAAATAAAGATACTCAAATATGAAGGGTGTGATTGAAATAAAGACATAACTCAGGGGATGTAAATACAATTAATCCCAAAATAAAACATCTTATGCTAATCATGCTTCAACATAAAAAAAAAAATTATTCAAAATAAACCCCAAAAGTACATAAAATTTTTAGGATTATTTGCACTCAAACCCCCTAAACTTTTTATCAATTCCATTCAGAAAGTGATCAATGCGATTGTAGTCCAACCGCCCCCTGAACTTTCAATTTCCTTGCAATGACACCCCTGGATGGATTTTTTGGACTTGAAATTACTCTTGTGCTCTTGCTTTATTGTAAAATATTTATTAATTAAATTAAAGGACCAAACAATCCTTAGTTTTCTTACTCTCTAAAGGTGTTTGTTTGCTGAGAAAATTTTCTTCAGATCTCTAAAAAAGTCCAACCCCAAATTCCCCAATTTTCACTCACAGTACATGTGACACTCCCAAATTTTCATGCATAGGTTGGCCATGCCCATACACAGAAAATTAGGAGCATCAGTAATTGATAACATAAGCACAGAATAGAAGACATAAAATATAAATATAATAATAACAACAATAACAAAAATAAGGATACAACTTATACATGAAGAAGACCACTCCCAATACATCTTTAAATAAAATAAGTCTCACACAGTACAACTTGGAAATCCCATAAACATGGACCCCTATAAACACACTTATAAGAAATACAACATATGACATTTATCGGATCCTACCCTGGAGTGGAAGGAAAATATGATAGAACCGGACGGATAAATATGAAGTCCTCAACCCTGCTGGTGAAACTGCCGAGGACCTGAAACAACAAAAATGTGGGTTAAACCCACGAGCAAGTACAACTCTACATGATCCCAAGCAGAGTACCAAAATCCATCCCCTTTCCTAGTGACCCTTAATCTCAAAATTATATTATAAAATAATAATATATTTAACTATAAATATAGTCACTAATATACCACCATTTAATATAATTATGTTTATAAATTTCTTACATTAATCTGATTTTTCCATACAACATTCAATCCATGCCCTACCATAACCACGTACCCGACAACTCATCCATGCCGTGACAACTCACCCATGTCCCGTGGTACTAGTTAGACTGCAGTAATAGTCAGCCTCCTTGTGGTTCCTTATAAATTTCCAAAACATAGTCATTTAATTTAAATCTTATGATTTTTACGAATTTAATAATTCACTCGTAATCTTTATTCGGGAACGTATAACAATTTATAAGGCCGAGCCTGGGGGGTCCAGGGGGGGCGGCGCGACCATTACCTGAGCGCCTCCCTGGCGGGGTATGGGGCAGCACCCCAGCGCCAAGATATACGGTATTTTATACGGTCGAAACTATTCATTTATACGGTCGAAAATACGTAATCTAGTATAATTCGTGATACACATAATAACAATATAAATCAATGTACAGAGTCTGATAACAAAGAAAATAGACAAAAACAATTACATAAATATGCAATTTTTTTCTAATAACAGTTTTGAAATCTTTGTCAACATTGAAACCTAAAATATTTATGTATTCAGATATTTATACTAAGTTTCAACCATATACACATCATCAGAATCATACCAACAAGACACATAACCACGAATTCATACATGTATAGCTACACATGGTAAAAACAGATTTGTATGTATAGCTAGATATAAACATAGTCTCATGCATATATCAATATATCACCACAAATCTCTATATATATACAAGATCTATACATATAATCATGGATCTGTACATATATGTATAACCAGAATATAAATCATCATATATATATATGAATATAAATATACTATAACAGATTTGTACATATATGTCTATATAAGTCTACTAATCTCTACCTATATGCAAGATATGTACATATGATCATGGATCTATACATATACATATAAATAGAATATATATCATCACATAAATAAACATGAATATGAACATACTCTAACATATCTATACATATATGCCTATATAGATCCACGAATCTCTACATGTATACAAGATCTATACATATACTTACGGATCTATACATATATGTATAAATAGAATATATAAGTCACATAAATAAACATGAATATGAATATACTTTAACAGATCTATACATATATGCCTATATAGATCCACGAATCTCTACATATATACAATATCTATATATATACCTACGGATCTATACATATATGTATAAATAGAATATATAAAAGTCATATATGAACATGATTTACACATACATATATATATATGAAAAATATTATTTAGTAGATTATAGATGCACAAAGTAAAGGCTACGAAATTTTAGTACAAAGAGGAAGAGTATAACATATGTCTTGCCTGTAATGTAGAGCTGAATCCACCACAAGTATAGATCCAAACCAATTCTAAGCTCTCAACCTCTCAACCCTCACAATTTCGGGTATAATTGATGAAGAAGAAGAAGTAGTAGAATAAATGAGATGGGGGCTAGATCTGAAGTTAAGGATGCTTATATAGAAGATGCTAGGGTTAGGGAAATGTCCAAACTAACCTTGTATTATGCATAAATCACCAAACTGCCCAAACACTAATGACAACCTTGCCCCCATTCAGATCACAAAATTTCATTATAACCTACTAGAGTTAAAAAGACTAAAATAGCCTCATTCAATAATTTAAACACCCAATATGCCATCCAAAATAAATAATAGTCTCATTCAATAATTTAAACACCCAATATGCCATCCAAAATAAATAAGGGAATAAATATCCATTAAATACGGGATATTACAGTACACATAGCTCTCTCTCACACACACACAAAAATGGCACTTGGTCTCTCCCTTCCAATTCCTACACCAATCTTCCCAAAAACACCCCAAACCACTCAACTAGGGATGGATTTAATTAAGGCCCAGTGGGGGCCACTGAATTTTTATTTATTTTTATTTTTTATTTTAAAATTTTGGATATTTTGTATTTAGCCTCCATTGAAAATTTTTTTTACCTTAAATACCACAAAATTTAGATTTCTTTACAACTAAACCCCCATTGAAAATTTGTTTTAAATCCCAAAGAAATAAATATATATCATTTATACCCCAAAAATCCAAAAAAAAAAAAATTTAGCCCCCACTGACACGGATCCCTAGATCCGTCACTGCACCCAACCGACAAAAATCAAACCCATACCAATTTCTACCCATTTCACAAAACCCACAACAATCACAACCAGGGCAAGAAAATCCCCATTCAAGAAAACATATCCATGTTTTCTTTAGAAAACCTTAAAAAAAATAGGGATATAAAGAGAGACATTTTTTACTGTTTCGATGTTGGCACTGGAACGACGAGCAGCGTTGGCGGCTTTCTCGTCCTTGCGAGCGGCGACCGTCCGAGCCTTCTCCTCGATCACCACCGGCTCCACCCACCAAACCCTCATCTTTTCCTTCTCCCCCTTCACCCACCACCAATCCGCCGCCATACCCGCCATCGACTTGCTTCGCTTCCACCCTGAACCACCCACCACCAATCCCGCCGCTTGTATCCACTTTTATATATATATATGTATGTTTATATATAAATCGGATGAAGTTTAGAAAGAGGAAGTGAAGAGACGAAGTGGAGGGTTTTCTAGAGAGGAGAGGAAATGATGGGTCTGGTGATGGGTAGAGTTTTGGTTTTGGGGAATTTCAGTAACTTCACCCTCTAAATATTGGTCTCATGTAATAAGTGAGACGACTCAAGGGTATTCTGGACATTTCACCGTTTCAGGGGTGTCATTGCAAGGAAATTGAAAATTCAGGGGGCGGTTGGACTACAATAGCGCTGACCACTTTCTAAGTGGAATTGACCAAAAATTCAAGGGGCCTGAGTGCAAATAACCCATTTTTTTTTACATAGAAGGAGTATCTACAAATAAACAAAGAAAAAAAAAAGTTAACAATTAGCTGCTCTTATGGACATGAAATTCTTCATTGTTGTATATATTACTCCCCATGTCCCAATTTATTAGTCTCTTTTGGGGAATCCAACTTTTTAAGATGTTGTATTGGTCATGAATGAAATACCAACTTTACCCTTGGTCCCACTATAATTATGTGATGGTTTATTGTGGAGATGATTTATAATTTCAATATATGAAGAGTAAATTAGTAAAGTTGTATGATAAAGTGTTTTGACTTTTCAAATGGGACACTTATTTTGAGACGAAGAAAAGAGTAAAAGTAGATAATTATTCTGTGACGGAGGGAGTATAATTAATTTTAGGGATAATTACACAAACCTTTCTTGAACTAATGCATAATTGCATGCGGTTCCTCTAACGTTTTAATAATATTAGAAACCTCTCTTAGTATCATCGGAATATTGGTCCAACAAGAAATAATAATGAAATGACGTATATATCCTCTTATCTTTAGAGATATTTAGATAATATTCTAGAGAATAGTGAATTTACTACCTTGCCCTCAAAAATATTAGAGGGAATTATGTATACCAAGCAGTTGTCATTTCATATGCGCCTCTTATCTTTCTCAAGTCATGACAAAATGTTTGTAGAGATAAAATGAGTTATTTTTAGAGAGAGGTTAGATTTAAACAATCACTCAAATATATTTATATAGAATACATATGAGGGCAATTTGGTAAAAGAAGTTGGGATATTATAGTAATTTTGATTGCAAAAGTAAAGAATTGCAAGGATAACAAGGGTAAAATAAGGAGTTTGGTCCATAATATGAAATTTAATGCGTTGACTTTGAACAAAATGGGTTAAATATTATAATGGAAGTGCAATAAAGGGAGGTTTCAGATATTATTGAAACATTAGGGGAGCAACGTGCAATTATGTCATAGTTCAAGGGAAGTTTGTGTAATTATCCTTTAATTTTATTGTTAACTTAAAATTTGTTCACTCTGACCCCACTATTTAACTCAAAATATGATTGTGAATCTGGAATTAATCTATATAACAATTATTGAATAAAATATATATAACGAAACTCTATTTATTAAAACAAATCTAATAAAAAATTATCTGTGTGGATAATTATTATCCCTAAAAATATATTAATCAAGTGTGACTCACGCTCTACAATAGAGAGAGCGGTTGAAAACTAGAAAAGAATTGTGTGAGAAACACCCCTCTAGTATAGATATTGTGCGCATAATATTTATTAGTTTCAAAATGCGAGTATTAACACCAATTTTTTTTGATAAAAGTGCTTAAAACACTCATGTAATATGGATATAGTGCGTATAATACCCATTAATTTTAAAACGTGCATTTTGATACCTATATTTTTTGGATAAGTACTTAAAATACCCATGTAATATAAATATTGTGTGTATAACACCTATTAGTTTAAAAATGTGTATATATATTTTTTGAAGTAAGCTTTATATATAATATCAAATAAAATGACTAAACCATATAAATAAAAATGAGTGTATTGACACCTAAGTTATTATGAGTCACTCAAATTGTATATTTTTTTTTTTAGTTTCATGAGAACCTAAATTAAAACTAATTATCTATATTTTGTATTCATATGTTTTTATAAGGGGCAATCCTTGATTTTCAACATTAAAAATTCAAAAATACGATGTCAACAATTATTTTGGTATTAATTAAACAAACTTTTTTTTGTTTTTGTTTTTTTGGTAAATAAACCCACCTAGTTTCTCAAATAAGTTGATAAAAAATTATTTACTATCATTTTATTTTTTTGTTTCAACAATTTAAGAATGCATATACAAAAAAAAAATGGAGTCAATACAATCTATGGTGAAAATTATAAAAAAATAAGACAAAAACTAACTTCAATAAATATATATATATATATATATTTTAAAGTTAATTTTAATAAATATATTTTTTTTAAAATAAAAAAATAAATATGCAAATTTTCCATAAAATTATTCGAGTTTTTAACTCACTATACTATTCACGGAGTACATTTAACAAGGGCAATTCGCACTATATTACAAAATTTAGAGGGAAGAACCACATTGCGACAACAAAACAACACTCCACACAACAAACCACACCCAAAAAGCTTCACTTTGTTGCCCTTTCGTCTCTCTCAAGGTGTACGCAACTTAAACCCCCAAAAAGCACAAAAAGGAAAGCTCCTCCAGAAAAGCCACAACACTTTCTCTCTCTACTTTCTCTCTCTAGAAATTCACATATATATCTGTATTAGATCCACATCAAACACACCTAACAACTTCACTCGCTCAAACTGAATCTTCAAAATTGTAGTCAATGGCCTTCAAGTCTTCACTCCATCTCTGATTAATTAGGGTTCCTTTTGTTTTTTCCCAATCTATACATATACATATATATAGGCATATATATATATTGAGTGTATACGCATACAGGGATGCAATCGGCAAACTCGGAAGTGAACCAGCAGGTTCGATCGGTGGTGGGAGCGAGTGACACGCGAGGGAAGCATCGGATTTCGGCGGAGCTCAAGCGCCTAGAGCAAGAAGCTCGATTCTTGGAGGTTAGTTGTTCTGTGAATTTCATTGTTTTTGAGCTATTTTGTGATTTGAATTTGTTGTTGTGCTCAATTTGATACTGTTTCAGTGCCCTAATTGATATTGGGGTGAAATGTAGTGTTTTGAAGTGACATGTGTGTATTTGGAGTGGAATGAGAAATGATCATGAAGTGATTGTTTAACGATTTTGTACAATCGGAGTTGGGACTATATAATCTGAGTAATGGTTATGGGTATATAATTTGTGTTTGTATATATATTCCTAATTGAAGGTCTCATGAGGCAATAGAGTCTGTCTGGGTTAATTTATATTTCTTAGGGTCTGATCCTTGTTTTGGATCAAAAGTCGAGTTCACTAGTATTTTGGGTTTCAGCAGAGAATTAAAAATTTGGGTATTCAAGTTTCTTGTTTTTGACTGTAAATCTCTTGGAGGGGTTTAACTCTTTAGGTATTCAAGTTGTGTCTCAATAAATTAGTCATTGAGTCCCGATTTGTCATCTCCTCTAACAGTAATTTCAAGGACTCATCGAACTTTAGGTTGGGACAAGAGTACATTTTTACGCAGCGATATATTTCACACGTGATGGGTTATTTCTTGGTTTTGCCCAGTCAGCCTATTCATATTCACTTGTTGAAATTAAAGGGGTCAGCTCAATGCAATATTATTGTAGAAAGATCAGCCCAAGATGAAGTAATATAGTTAATATGATGAATGATTCAGCCCAAGTTATCGAGGATGCACCAAGTGACATTCTTTGCATAGAGTGTCTGCTGTTGGGATTCGGACCAAAATTCTCCCATTTGACACTTGAGCTTCTTATCACTCCACCCAGCAATGGCCCATGAGAAAATAATGAAACAAGTAGCCATAAGGAAGTACTATCTATTTACACTATATATCAAGATTTTACATTACATGCGTAACATGATTATATAAAGATATATATGAGATATTTCACATGTGTCAAGTGCGGGTATGGTTAATATAAACATTTTACTCGTTTGAAGCAATACTGTGCAAGAATTAGATATGTTTTTTAGGAGCATTTTGAACCAAAAAGGCAGACACATATCTCATATCCCATATTCATGTCCAATTAGTGTGTCCTTCACTAGTACTTCACCTAGTTTTGAAGAGTCCATATTACATAGGTTCAGATTTAATATTACCTATAGCTGACTTGCAATGGCAGCCAATAAAAAAAGAAGTGAAAAATATTATTTGACAATTAGTTGGTATAGGAGTCAAAGCTCGACTTCCAAGCATGAGGCAAAAAGTTATGTTTGTCCCTCATCGTCCTTCATAGTACCCTTAAAAAGGGCACACTAGGTAATGGCTCGCTCCAATCAAGAAAGGAATTACGCATTTTCTTGATGTTAGGCACTACAGTTAGTGCAGTAGTATCTAAACATGTAAAAGTGATGTTTTCGTACGGGTATGTGGGGCTTTTGGGTGAAAATAAAGACATTGTGGTCACGGAATGAGATAAAGTGTAGATCCCTTGACTTCCTATATGGAAGTCGTCTTTTAGTTGATTGTTTCCTTTATGCAAGCTAGTGTTGTAGACTTTTGGATAATATCTATTTTCCTTCTGCTTTTCTGGTGCAGAAAATTGCATTTACCCTGTCAAAAAGAAGATTTATGAAATCCAAATACAGTAGTTTAATTCTTCGGAAACTATATTATGGAATCAGGAGTTGCTTAAAAGTGCATGGTAAGAAGAGAAAAGTGCATTTTCTTTGGATGCTCTTCAACCTTGCCTTTCTGGGCCAGATTATGTCAATCTGTTGAGCTCCACCGCCTTTCAGATTTATTGCTCCGTAATGAGACTTGTATGCTCAAGTTTCAGTATTATGTATATGTTACTAAGACCCGAGAACGTTGCATATGATTGGGCTGTTTAGAATTGTGAAGGATCTTAAGGTGCTGACACAATTAATGTGGCATACATGCGTATCCTGTTTTAGGTAAGAATTTCAGTTCAGGGTATGGTGTTTATACAGCTGAAACAGGCTATTTATGTTTATTAGGTAGATGGAATGGAAGAGAAATTGTTAAGTTACATATATATCCCCGGATCAAAATCTCAGTCTTTTATGGAAGTAGTGTAGTTTTTCATTGGAGGGTCTTTGAGATTTGGGTTGGGGAGAGTGCAGTAGGTGTTCAAGAAAAAGGCCAAGTGGTGAACCAAGCAACACAAGTTAAGCCAAGTACTTTATTAGGATGATCAGGAGGCTGCTGTTTTGATTGGACTGTATACCTACCTGTACAAGCAATTCTACTTTCTACATCTTCAATGTACTAAAACGCATCAACTTACCATCAGTGATCAAATGCACATTGTCTTAAAAGTTTGTAGCAAATTTTAAACTTAGGAAATCAACTAAAATTTCCTTTACATGTGAAGAATGGATCCCTAGGTTATACGACTTGGAGTCAACCGATTAGCTACATGAGTTTGGGACCACCCTTTCACAAGTTACTTTTGGTTTGGGAATTAGTAAGAATACTAGAAGAATAAAAGGAATAGAAAATTTGACAGATTTTTTTTTATATTTTATATCATGCTTACATTAGATCAAAAGGTAAGAATAGAAAGCATTAAAAGAAATGGTTTAATTTTAAAAAAAAAAAACCTAAAAAATGGGGGAAATGTGATGTGTGAGCAGAGGTTGTGGGAAGGAAAAAAGGCATGTTACGTTAGATTTCCATCCTCAATATTTTCTTTCCCTTCGTACTTTCTGTTGTAATAAACCAAAATACGTGAACCAAAGCAAAGAATAAACTTTATGTATGAGAAGTGGTACTGTTTATTTCAACTAAAATTGTGTATGTACCTGGCCGCGACTTTACAAAAGTCTTTTCTTTGACTCATGTAAAGGTAATAAGGATTAATCTTACATGAGACTTACCAAATGCACTTCTCTCATCCTCGCACAGTTGAATTTTTGCTCTGATACATTCACAATTTCAACACCTTTTGGTATATATTGTATGCAGGAAGAGCTGGAACAACTTGAAAAATTGGACAAGGCCTCGGCTGCATGCAAGGAGTAAGTATGAGAAAGAATTAGATTTGTAATCACTTCTGTGTCAATGCATGCGAGGACTGAGTGTTAATCGATCTTTTGATATAATTTTATCTTGTGGTTCTAGATTGATGATCATTGTGGAAACAAAACCAGATCCGCTCCTTCCAAAGTAATATACCTCTTACTTGTTTCAGTTCTATACTTCCCTCCCGCCATCAACCTTATTCTAAATTGTTTATTTTTTTCTTTTTTGGCAGAACAAACGGCCCCACAAATCCATCTTGGGATCGATGGTTTGAAGGACCACAAGATAAATCAGGTTGCAGATGCTGGATACTATGATGATTGCTGTTAATTACAAGATTTTTGCCATTTGCAGAGAGGCTTTGAGAATTGGTAGCTAACAATGTGTCACATATATCACATATATATAGAGCAATTAGCAAATACGAGTTTCTTTGGAAAATGTTAAATCGAATTCTCCATTGTGCAGAAATTCGCTGGCAAATCAAAAATTGTAGACCTGTTATGAAATCCAATATTGTCCAGAAGATAATTTTTGAAATATACCAATTTGTGGTTTGCTGCTTCAACTAAATGGATGAGATGACATTATGATTTAGTGACTTGCAGTCTTTTTTTTAATTTTTTTATTTAACCATGGTGTCCGGGCTAGATTATGCCCAACTTGACTAATCCACATGGCCTTGAAGTTAACAATTGGCCCAACTTGACTAATCCATATGGCCCTGAAGTTGGCCCAACTTGACTAATCCATATGGCCCTGAAGTTAACAATTGGGTAATCCACATGGCCCTGAAGTTAACAATTGGGCGAATCGAACATGGTCTTAGACGGAGTGATACTTACTTAATGGATTTTTTCATTTAACAAATTTAGTGTTGTTAACTTGTTATCAATGGGTAATTAAGGAAATAGAATAAATAAAAAATAAAATGTACACCACAACGGGAAAAAAAATATAAAGAAATTGGGTTGAGAGTTTGTTTATAAATATCAACCAAATTTTGGATTTTGAACTTTAACACTCAGTTTGGAGGTCTGGTTGGGTTATTCTTACCTAAAGTAGAACCTCGATCCATGTTTAATTTGCACCAGACAAATCAATCAAAACAAAACAAGCCAATTTAACACACATCCACGTATCAATCAAAACAAAACAAGCTCGTATTTGTAAACAATACATATATCCATTATAGGCAAATTTTGTGAAACGTTCATGTTCAAGCAGAATTAAACGGGAACAACAGAAATCAAGTATACTCATCCACATCAGTGGGCATGTTAGATGGCACACAAAGAGAACCCCTCAAATCCCATAAACAATGTATTAATAACTGTTGAATTCTTTCTCCAGCCCTAGCTTGGCGCTTTTCCAGTAACTCGCTGTGCAATCCACCCCAAACCATCGTACAGGCCATCGCCAGTGAGGGCACAGCAGGCTTGGATGTGCCAATCATGATTCTTTATGCTGTGAAGCGAAAGGGCATCAGTTATCTCGGCAGGGGTCATGGCATCCTTGAGGTCCTGTTTGTTTGCAAAGACGAGTATAACTGCGCTTTGAAGATCATCGTGGGGGAGCAGCCTGAAAAGCTCGTCTTTCATAACAGAGATCCTGGCTCTATCAGTGCTGTCTATCACTGCAATGACAGCATGAGTTCCACGATAATATGTGGCCCATGATGTCCTCAGTCTGTCTTGTCCACCAAGATCCCAAACCTGATAACAACCATCAGCAAATTAGTTAATGTTGGAGAACCCAGAATGATAACAATGAATAAGAAGGCACCAAATGCCACACTTTAATGATGATGTTTCAGGTAGCGCAAGGAGTTCACCAACGCGAAGCAACTGAGACCTTCCAAAATCAAATTGCATCTATAAAAAGTAATGAAATTCGAAAGGAACTATAAATACAGGCAACCAATCAGAGCTGCAGTGTAAAACAATTTCCTTTGAAGAACATGTGATGGAAACACAGCAATCGTTAGAGGACCTAACATTTCTGTCATCAATCATATTGACGGAACCATCCAAGGGAACAAGAAACTCAGCAATCAGCATGCACAAAAGATGGCTCATTGCCATGTCAAAGTATCGCTAAATCGTTTCAAGCTTCACTAATCATTTAGTTCCTTGGGATTCATAAGAAGTGGGTACCTACAACTTGAGCCTTTCCCTCTTCATTCTGTCAATATGTTCACATTTATTTTAGTGTCCAAGGGGCCCTTCCTGCCTGCCCTGGTTCATGGGTGGTGGCACGTCAATTCAGGACAGGTTGAACCCATATACTAACATATAAAATTCAGTTGAATATCTCATGACATCCTTGATGCTTGGAGCCTACACGGTTTTGCTATTGGTTTTTATCCCAAAAGGATTCAATACCATTTGGAGACAACACTAACACATAGCACTTCACCTTTACCACCCCAGGAGATGTTTGATAGTGCAACATGTAACCTGCCAGTATGGTAGCTCGCCTTGAGTCTAGTACCCGCCCACAAGGGGGCCAACATCCTCGTTGGCACGTCCTCTGACCAGCCTCGGCCTCTGATACTATTTGTAACGGCCCGCTCTGCCACAAGGTACGATATTGTCTATTTTGGGCCCACACAGCACAGTTTTGCCCTTTGATTATAACCCCACAAGCCCGCATACCATTTTTAGGAAAAAACAACAACTAGGACTTATACACAATTCACCTTTACCGACCACGTGGGATTGTACAAACTAAAGCTTTTTAGTGAGGAAGCTCACCCAGTGTCTCGCACCCGCCCACAGGGTCATCACATTCAGACACTATTTAGTTGCTTAGTTCATGGAAACCCTTATAGGTTTCTATATTTAATTGCTCAGACTACGTGGGATTGTACAACCTAAAGCTTTTTAGTGAGAAAGCTCACCCAGTGTCTCGCACCCGCCCACAAGGTCATCACATTCAGACACTATTTAGTTGCTTAGTTCATGCAAACCCTTATCATTAGACATCAAGATACTTGAATCTTAATCAAATTGATGTGATACCATGGAAATTAACAAACAAGACAGCAGAATTCATAAAATTCAGCATGGAAAGGGCCTGAAGTATAGCATAGATGAACACCGCTACACGAGGTCATTAGAGTACTCGTCAACTACTTGTGTGTTTGATTACTCAAAATTCTCTGGTTCATCACAGTGGCCAGACTACAATTTACCTCTTATCGAATTTCCTTCAGGTTCAGCCAATCTTTGAAGTGTCAAATATCCCAAAACATCTGCATAACATGGACACTGATGAACCGGAGAATTTTGAGTAACCAACGTTACCTTATCTGTGACTCCCATATATATATTTTTTTCATGTAATCTTCTTCTCCTGGACAGATCCCTCTTTATTTTGATTTCAATGGGCTATGTTTCTTGTCGAACAATTCAACTGCCATAGAATGTTTCAAAATCTTAACCTTGCTAACAATCATTTATTTTTGGTGATTTTCCATGTTTGGCGTATGAGAAAATTGTAGGTGCATATTTCTTTGTTTGATATTGTTTATTTCACACTTCTTACTTAGTTAAATTTTATTTTTCTATCGTCACAATTTTAGAAAGTCTCAGATAACAAAAGCCAAAGTGGGATGAGATATTCAATTTAAAGAATTTTTTCCTGTTTATGAATTACTGTGACCATGTGTACTCAAATCTGTTATTTCACGGATCTGTTCGGTTCAGATTGGCTACTGACAGGAATCGATTCGCTTTCAGAACTACCAATCCGTTGGGACCAAATTGGTTAACATTTTACCCCTGATCCGACCTGTGGGCACCCCTATGTCAAATACATCTCTCTCATGTCCAATCTTTATCTTTGACTAACCGACCAAACAAAACTCCTTGGCACAACAAGTCAAGAATGAGATTTCATCTTCCACATGGATTAGACTGCTCAACTAGACATTTCACAAGCTTCCAGAAGAACAAAGAATACGGACATACCGAAAACAATACATCATTATTTTCCACTTATGAGATAAATATCTGCTAGAAGTCCACAAGTTGTTACTGAATGAAATATATACTCTATGTAAAGTCATAGTATACTGTTGCAAGTTTAACTAAAACTTCAATGTACAATTTCACTAACGAGGACCATAGGTTGCATACCCACTGTCCTATAGACTCACACGTAGCTTTACAAACTACAAACTGTTAACTTAGAATTACCATTTGCTGTAGTTTCTTAAACTCATAGTATAATGGTTGCAAGTAACATGCCCTATAGGAAGCCTTCTTCACAAATAGGTTCAATATGAACATTTATAGTTACAACAAGAAGGGTAAAAGGCGATAAAGTGAAAACGGATTGTCCATCCAATAATTGTGTTAGCCAACCACTCCTCAGATGTGTCCTTAATCATGTCTATTATATCACTTTGCCAATTCAATTTTAGAATATATCAAAGGATTTTTGGGGCGGCCTCCTCATGCTTCCTTCAGCCAAAAAAATGTCATCTACTTGGACCTAAGTATCTAACATCAACTGCATAACTCCATACATAACTCCAAGGTCTTACTTTCACACACATGACACGGAAGTAGCTATTTTAAGCCCTCAGATATCTGTTCACGTTTGCTCACGTAAATTTCCCATTTATTTCGTAGAACAAATTAAAGGCTCAGTACCAGGTCAGTAAGGCCATATTTAGATATTAATTCCGCTCATCTACATAAATAGTAGAGTATTTTCTAAATGCATTGTAAATTTTCCTGGTTGTTTCAATACCATTGTACATGTTTAGATCTAATGAACGGCAGAGCGACCCCTGACAGGTTATAGTACCCCAATCCTAGCCCAAACAGCAATAATGTCAAAGAAGCCTAAGGTCAAACGAAAAATCAATGAACCTTATGTTCTTCTTTTAATTTCTACTAAAGATAGAAAACCAAGCCCTTTAGAAACTGCACCACTACTACACAAATTATAATATTGGAAAATGGAACTTAATGAAAGCATATCATGAGAAGTTAAACAAGGTTAGGTAAATTAGAGAATGATCAGAAATTTACTTTCCATTCTTCCTTATCTATAACATAGCTCATTACTCCACTGAACCATACCATATTTGATATAGCAAACATACAATAACATAATAGTAAAGAATACATAAAAAATTCAAAAGTCAAAACCCACAAGCCCCTAAATCAATCATCAAGCTAGTAAGATAGTTATGTAAATCAATATACATAAAACCTTGAACCAAAGCCTCAGAGTTCATCAACAGAGTAATTCAATACTGAAAAAGTAATACAGATACATATATACAAATATACATATATATATATATATATATATATAAATACTCAAGATTTTATTTTTCGCACCTCAAACCGGATGTTTTTATACACAAGCTCCTCGACGTTGCTGCCCACAGTAGGATGCGTAGTGACAACCTCACCCAAGTGCAATTTGTAAAGCGTCGTCGTCTTGCCAGCGTTATCCAATCCCACAACAACGATCTTATACTCCTTTGCAGGAAACAACATGAACCAGAACCTCGATACTAGTGCCCCCATCTTCACCTACCTAAATCACAAAAAACTGGATCGACATATAAATCACACACACGGATAGATATACATATATAGAGAGAGAAACAGACACATACACGTTTATGTGTGTGTGGATCGGTAGAAGTTGATTAATTCAGATCTAAATCAAAGTTAAAGGTGAACCTGAGAGAGACCGAAATTGGAGATCGAGGGTTTGAATGGTGTGAAATCGAATTGGGGATATGTGTGTGTGAGAGCTCGAAGATGGGTGTGATTGGTTGGTTAAGGTTGAAGTCAAAGCAATTGATGAGAAACCCTAAATTGAGAGAGAGAGAGAGAGAGAAAGAGAGAGCAATTGTTAGAATTTCGTATTCCGAGAAGAGGAAGCAAGATGACGAGGAAGAAAAGATATTAGCAGAAGTCAGTGCCATTGTGGGTAGCACAATGGCAGGTGGAATCCCACGTGGAAAGAAATGGAATTGGATTTTAAATCAAGAAAAATAATTTTAAAATTTTGATAAATAACTCTTATCTTTCTTTTCTTTTCTTTTCTTTTTTGTAATTTTCTAAGGGAATAATGTTATATTAGGAATTAATTCTTGGTAGGAGAATTACATAAATTTAGGTCATGTTTGGTAATCGGTCTGGTCTGATCACTGAACTGAAAGTTTATTTGGTAAGCAGTTTGATCTGATGGTCTCGGTATGAGAAAAATGAAACCCGACCATTTATAAATATATTTAATTTAATTTATAAATATATTTTATTATTTATTCATTTATTTTTATTTTTATTTTATGTATTATTTAATTCATTTTGTTTATTATTCATTATTTTGTTTATTTTTTGTTCATTTATTTTTATTAATTTATAAATATATTTTATTAATTTATTAATTATTAATTAATATTTTTATTATTATTATTTTTATCTGTTATTTAATTCATTTTGTTTATTTTTTATTCATTTATTTTTATTAATTTATAAGTATAATTTATTTAATTTATTATTTATATTATTCATTTATTTTTATTAATTTATAAATATATTTTATTAATTTATTAATTATATTATTATTTATTTATTTATTTATTATTATTATGTATTATTTAATTCATTTTGTTTATTATTCATTATTTTGTTTATTTTTTATTCATTTATTTTTATTATTTTATAAATGTTTTTATTTTATTCATAAATATATTTAATTTATATTTAGTTTTTATTTTTATTAAATTATAAATATATTTTATTAATTATATTATTATTTATATGTATTATTTAATTCATTTTGTTTATTATTCATTATTTTATTTTATTTTTATTCATTTATTTTTGTGTTTTATTTTATGAAATTTAGACGAAAGACAAGACTAGGCCAATTGGACCCAACAATTTGTTGGATCCAAAGACATACAATTTTATTTTCTTTAGTCTCATTTGGTCTGAGTCCAAAAATTAAAATCATGTCAACACAAACATGATCTAGTCTCTAAATATTCAGATCAGACTAGTTACCAAACAAGGCCTTAGGCTATATAGGCCCTGGTTGGCAATGACAAACTTCTCCTTTTGTTTTTACAATGAAGAAAAAAAAAGAGTAAAAAATTATTTTAAGAAACTAGTATACCTAACCTTTTTAAAACTCTTTTTCAGAACTCATAAACTTAAATTTTGAAAATTCAATCCAAATATGGTCACAGTGTGAGTTGTCATGAATTATTTTTCCTCTCATTGTATATTAGGTGTTAATTTTTTTTTTAATAATTTATATTTTTGTGTCGGATAAGTGGTATAAAAAAATATTGAATCTAAAAGACTATTCATGTTAAACTGGTCAAACTGAGTTGACAATGTTGACACGTAGGTAAAGTTGATAATAGGGTCACGATTTTGTGTGTTAGATTCAAATGAGAAGGTATTGAGTATTATAAGTTTTAACTAAAAAATAAAAAAAATTGAGTAAACGCAATATGTTTTAATTTTACCTAACAGTTTAATTTTTTTTTATTGAATTACAAAAAATCCCGCTCACATCATTGGAAAAAAGAGTGACATCTAAAATGAAAATTTTGAAAAGTTAATTATTTTTAGGTGATAAATTTTTTTTCCTTGCTACTGTGTGATCGAAACCACAATATCATGGTTTTACTAATTTATTCCAAAGAGAGAAAATTTTAATGAAGAAGTTCTCACCAATTAAAAAACCTAGCTAGACTAAAATCATAACACGCTATATTGTCAGAATTTGACTAATCTGGCCATTTAGTTTAATAGTTTCTTTCAATGTTTTAACAAACGGTATACACTCTCATCTCCTTTTCTCTCTACTATCGGATAGCTAGTATTATATATTATCTTCTTTTTTTCACCTTAATTACTAAAGCGGTGATGAAGACGAAAGTATTAAATAGTTTAAATCTTCTCGTAGCAACTGTGTCAATTTAATTGAAAATACTACTTCTTAATTTGAATCCTATCCAGTCAAATTTCTTTTCTTTAGGACCGTTTGGAAAGTGGTTTTGTCTGGTTTTGTTTTGTCTGTCTGATCTAGTTTTATTTTGTCTGGTTTGGTTTGGTCTTGTCTTGAATCTAAAACTTTGTTTGGTAAGCGGTCTGGTTTTCTGGTCTGGTCTCAGAAAACAAAAATTTTATATATATTAGTTTATATATTATTTTATGTATATAACTTTATATATTATTAAATATATATTTATAATATATTATTAAATATATATTATATATATTTAAAAATATTTAATATATATATTTAATAAAATTATTAATTATATTATTATTATAAAATAATAATATATATTATTCTATATACTATTAATATATATTATTTTTGAATTTTATATATATATTATTTTTATATATATATTTAATATATATAAATTTAATAATATTATTTTATATATATTATTATAAAATAAAAAATATATATTATTCTATATATATTAATATATATTATTTTTTAATTTTATATATATTTAATAATAATATTTTATATAGATTATTATAAAATAAAAATATATATTATTCTATATATCTTAATATATATTATTTTTAATTTTATATATATATTTATATATATTATTTTTGAATTTATATATTATTTTTATATATATTTAATATATATATAATTAATAATATTATTTTATATATATTATTATAAAATATAAAATAAATATTATTCTATATATATTAATATATATTATTTTATATATATATTATTTTTGAATTTATATATATATTTAATAATATTATTTTATATATACTATTATAAAATAAAAATATATATTATTCTATATATATTAATATATATTATTTTTTATATATTATTTTTATATATATATATATATATATATTTAATAATATTATTTCTGTAAGGAGGGAGGATTCGCGAAATGGTATAACGACAAAATGACTCATTGGGATAATGGCCCAAAGATTAAATTATCTGGGATATGACCCAAACTTTAATTATCTAGGATATGGCCCAGGATTGGTATATTTGGGGAAACCGGCCCAAGTAAAAGATTATTTGGGAGATTGGCCCAAATAATTGATTACTTGGGGAATTAGCCCAAATATGGTTTTACGCGAGAGCTTGCATTACACAAAGGGAAGTATGAAGGGTTGATGTGTTTTATAGCTCGCATCAGTAACTCATAACCCTATATGTTGCTCGCGTAGCGAGTACTATGCGGAATCTAAGGGAAACGCTTGGGATGAGTAAATAGTGGGTCGCGACCTTATTTACACCGTCCTAAGTAAAAGTACCTTAGAGAGGCCACTAGTATTCAGGGACATGACCAAGGCATGCATGATTGGTCATGACCCAGCAAAGCTATAACGGCATCCTTGGCTAAGGATAAATCAGATCCGCGATGCAACAGGCGCGGATCACAGGCATGGTGCATATTATGATCCGCGAATTCGTTTCGCGGATGATATTCTGCAAGGTATTTATGACGCGCAGTACTATCCGCGCATAAGATTACGCGAATACGTTTTGTGTAGTCGAGGGCGTGACATAATACTGTGCAAGGTATTTATATCACGGATTAAGTACGCAGGGACCATGTCGCGAGACAGGTGCTGACGTGGCAATAGAATCCGCGAGGATGAAGTAACCATGTCGCGATACAAGTACTGACGTGGCAGTACAAACCGCAAGGATTACTGAACATTCATGTCTATAAATAGAGGTGCGAGAGCTCACTTGAGGAGGACTTTTTTTTTGGAGGAGGAGAGAATTTTTAGAGAGAGAAAGTATTTCTCAATTTCTTGTACTTGCTAGCTTTTCCTCCATTTCTCTGTAAAGCAAGTCAAAAGTAATAAGAGCATCAATACTGTTGTTTTAGCTTACGAACTTGTGTAAAAACTATCTTCACGTCACTTAAATCTTACGAACCCCTACATTAAAGGCGACTTCACTGGGGAGAAGATGTCTTCTGCACAAGTGGAGCCTCGTCAGCCTCGGTGGAGAGGTCGTCCACCGACCCGGCGCACTGAGAAAGTCGAAGAAGAAACGGTGGCACAAACACAAGGAGGGGAACCAGTCCAGCCAGCACGAAGACAACGTCGTCGCGCGAATGTTGGTGAGGATCAGGTAGAAACCCCTCTGATGGTAGAGCCAATACAGAATTCAACGGAATTGCCATCGGTTCTACTACAAACTCTTCTCAACATCCAAGAAACGCAAAAGGCCATTCTTCGCTTCATGGAGGCCTCGCGCGTTTCAGCACCAAGCACCGAATCACCTAGGAGGGACAATCAGACTTTGCCAGAGGATTCAGCACAAGAATTTTTTCGCGAGTCAGTAAGAATTGAACCCCTGGAAAAAGAGCCATACATCACAAAGGAACAACTGCGAGCTATCCTGAACGAAAAATCTGAAATAGAGGAAGTTGAAATTACCCCGCCATACCATCATAGTATCATGGCGTTGCCTTATCCAGAAAACTATGGGGCACCAAGCTTTCATCAGTTTGATGGCAAAAAATGGAATGCAAAAGAACACATTGCCAGGTTCGTGGATGCTCTGGGACCTCACAGAAACAATGAATATTTGAAACTTAGAGAGTTCTCCAAATCTTTAACTGGAACAGCATATACATGGTATACTGGCCTCGCTCCGGCTTCAGTAACCAATTGGACGAATATTGTGCTCAAATTCTACACCAAATTCTTCCAAGCTGATGAGGAGGTCTCAATGATTTCACTTACAAGGCAAAGACAACGCTTCGGGGAAGAGGCAGCGGCTTATGTCTGGAGATTTCGCGAGACTGCTTTACAATGTCATGAACCAATTTCTGAACTACAATTGATCAAAATTTGTATAGAAGGAATGTTGCGGGAATACAGAGTGCATCTGGTCAATAATGATGTCAAAACGTTTTCTGCACTTGTTGATAATGCCCGAAGGTTGGGAGAATTTTTGGCTCCCCCAACACAACCAAACATCAGTACTAGACGGATACCGATGGTAGCAGCTACGCAGAACGAAAAGTCCACGAAAGAGGGCACTAGGAGATCTGAACCACCCCGTTTACCTTTCAGTGAAAAAGAGGCAGTTGCTTTGTTGAATCAATGGGTCGCAGATCGTGTCATAACGCTACCTCCAGTACAAAAGGTGTCGTCAAGGGAGGAAAGGATGAAGAGCAACTTCTGTCCTTATCACAGGAGTATTCGACATTCGTTGATGAGCTGCTGGGCTTTTCGAAGTCTGGTACATCGAAAAATAGCATCGGGAGACTTGGAAGTGACAAAGAATGTAGTTCATGAGCCTTTCCCTGCACATGTGGCTGTGGTGGCCGCCAGAGATAGTACTGAGGACATGGCCAATGCCACCAAGTATGAATGCCCGCCAGTACATGAAGCCAGGGAGAATGCTAAGATAAACGTCTTTTTCAATGAGCTCCCAATACAGGAACACGTGAAAGAATTCTTGAAAGAGCAAACAGTTGCCGCACTCAATCATACCATTTTGATTCCGCAGCATGAGAGGGCCTCCAGTAAGATTACATTTTCTGAAGCAGACAGATAAGTACCTTTTCTCCACAATCGGCCTTTGTATGTACCAGCCATTATAAATGGTTGAGAGATGAAACGAGCTTTCTTGGATGAGGGAGCGTCAGTCAATTTGATCCAACTGACCACTTTGTGAATGATCAATTTTCCCGAAAGCAAGATCGTGAATCATGCTATTGCAGTTACTGGTTTCAATGGAGACCAGCAGGCCACTATGGGATTCGCGACACTAGATCTCAAAATCGGGAAAATAAGGGGGCCTACTAAGTTTCATGTCATTCAAGGGGAGCCCTCATATTAGTTGTTGCTGGGCAGACCATGGATCCATGCACATGGCGTATTGTCGTCATCCTATCATCAAATACTCCCTTATGCTATTTCTTTTTGCCTCATTTCACTATTTCCATATTTCTAAAACAAAGCAAATTATTCCTTTTACACCACTATATGCCCAAATTATCCTCAAAATTTCATTTTATCATTATCATTTGTATTAAAATTTAAACAAAATATATAAAATCAAAAACATATATATTAAATTTCAATTTTTTTTATAAAATTTGAAAATAATATATAAATTTCGAAAAAAAATATAAAATTCTTAAAAATATATATAAAATTCTAAAAATATATAAATTTCGAAAAAATATATATTAAATTTTGAAAAAATTCAAAAAAGGCATATAAAATTCGTAAATATATATATATATAATTCGAAAAATATATATAAATTTTGGGGAAAAATATATAAAATTCGGCGAACAAATTTTTCGAGTTTATATTTTTTTCGAATTTTATATATATATTTGAAAATTATATATGTTTTTTAAAATTTATATATATTTTTCGAATTTTATATTTTTTCAAAATTTAATATATATTTTTTGAATTTTATATGTCATTGGGGGTGTTTTGTGATCCCAATAGGACAATCAAAATGGATTGTTTTATTGGATATGTAAATTCACTCAGTACCATTGAGGGAACTGTAAACATGAGCCACTAGATAAAAGATAAAATTAATATTAAAACATGATTTTTATGGGGGTTTTCTTCACATTTTTCGTCTCTTCAAAGTAGAATCAACATGTCAACCTACATCATTTTTAAGTACAACATGCAGTAATACAGTTTCTTATATTTTTAGGTACATCATTTTTATTTCAATTTTTATATGTTTTTTTTGAATTTTATATTTATTTTTGAATTTTATAAAAAAAATTGAAATATAATGGCCCTGTTTACTAACAGGAAACATGAAATGTTTCCTGTTTTTACTTCCTGAAATAAAGAAGTAAAAGTAAAATCTTGTTTACCAATTTATTTTTACTTTTGCCCTTAAGGAAACGTTTCCTCTAATTGTAAGGAAAGATGAAACAAAAAAAATGGTACTTCCTCTTTTTGTTTACTCTCACCTTCAAAATGACCAAATTTTAAGTTATAAAACTGGGACTTTCATGTCTTTTGCACTAATAAATTTAAATATTATATATAAATAATAAATAATAATAAATAAATTAAATATTTTTATAAATTAAATAAAAATATAATAATTAAAAAATATTTATAAATAAAATAAAAATAAATGAATAAATAATAATAAACAAAATAAACAATAATAAAATAGATTAAATAATACATAATAATAATAATAAAATAATAATAACTATGATAAATAAGAAATACAAATAATAAATA
The DNA here is from genome assembly GCA_963922005.1 of Cornus suecica. Lineage (NCBI taxonomy): Eukaryota > Viridiplantae > Streptophyta > Magnoliopsida > Cornales > Cornaceae > Cornus > Cornus suecica. The sequence goes on from OY998246.1 coordinate 5,363,788, forward strand.
AATTAAATACTTTTATAAATTAAATAAAAATATAATAAATAAAAAATATTTATAAATAAAATAAAAATAAACGAATAAATAATAATAAACAATAATAAAGTAGATTAAATAATACATAATAATAATAATAATAAATAAATAAATAATAATTATGATAAATAAAAAATAAAAGTAATAAGAAATACAAATAATAAATAAATTAAATAAAAATATAATAAATAATAAATTAAACAAAATATATTTATAAATTAAATACAAATAATGAATTAATAATAATAAAAATAATAAATTAAATATATTTATAAATTAAATGAAAATAATTAAATAATAAATAATAAATTAAATAATATACAAAATTAATAATAAATAAATTAAACTTATGATAAATAATAAATATAAATAAAAAATATTAAGAAATACATATAATAAATAAATAAAAAGTAAGAACAAAATTGTTTTAGTAAATATAATTTCTGTTTTTTATTTTTGTTTCTGAAAAAAATTAAAATTTAGTAAACAAGATTTTACTTTCTGTTTTTCTTAAGGAATCAAAAATATAATTCTACTTCTTCAAGAAACGAAAACAGGAAATATTTCCAGTTAGTAAACATGCCCAATATAATTTTTTTCAAAATTTAATATATATTTTTACGAATTTTATATATTTGTTTCGAATTTCATATTTTTTTTTGAAATATATATATTATTTTTGAATTTTATAAAAAAAAATTGAAATTTAATATATATATATATTTGAAATTTATATATTTTATTTAAATTTTAATACAAATAATAATGATAAAATGAAATATTGAGGGTTATTTGGGCATATAGTGGTGTAAAGGGAGTAGTTTACCTGTTTTAGAAATGTGAGAGTAGTAAAATGGGGCAAAAAAAATATAAGAGGGTATTTTGCAATCCTTAAAATGCATAGCGGAATTTTATGCTCTTTTACCTATAGATAATAAGGGAGGATAAGATAAGATTATGCATGAACTAAAATTAGCAATAATTATTATGCTTATTAAGCAGCTCAAAATAATTATGACAGTTTATTAAAAAAAATAATGTGGATGTTGAATGAGTTATTAAACAACTTTATTGATTTTTTCTGAAAAAATAACAATAAATGTACTAAAATATATTTTTAAACAAGTATGAACACATAACTTCTTTAAAAAAAAAATTTTAAAAAAAAAACAAAAAAAAAACTGTATAATACACATGGGCTTTGTAGCAGTTGCAAAATCCACATGTGCTTTTTTTATCACCAATTCACTACCCTATGTTTTTTAAAGGTTGTAAAATACCCTCATGAGTTTTGCTTAGCTCCAAATCACTACCTTGTGTTTTTCAAAAGTTTCAAAATACCCCTTTGAATATGTTTTACACAAAAATATTGACCATTTTGCCCATTTGTCTTGTAATAACATTTTTTTTTCTTTCTATTTCAATAATATAATTAATAATTTAAATCTTCATACACATATATTTATTTCTAAATGTATCCAAAATCGGTTCGGTTCCTTAAAAATAGGAACCGGAATCGATAAAAAAAACTACCTAAAATATAAGTAAAAAAACTACAAAAAATATTTCGTGAAAGGCTACCATAAAAACATTTAATTTGTGAAAATATATATATAAATTTGTATATTTTTTATAAGAAAAAAATAATAATAAAGTGATAATAGGGGGTATTATGCATTTTTTCACGAAATTTTTTTAATTCTCGAAAAAATATATTTATATAAATTTGTATATTATTTTTATAAGAAAAAAGTGATAATAAAGTGATAATATGGGGTATTATGCATTTTTTTCATGAATTTATTTTTAATTCATGAAAATATATATATAAATCTATATATATTTATATATATAGATTTATATATAAATATATATATGTGTGTGAAATTTTGAATTTTGAATTATGTTATTGAAAGAGAAAGAAAAAAGTAAAAAAATACTAAAATTGGGTTAATACAAGATAACGTGGCAAAATAATTAATATTTTTATGTAAAATATATTTAATGGGGTATTTTATAATTTTTGAAAAATATAAATAAGTGATTTGGAGTTAAGTAAAACATATGAGAGTATTTTACTACCTTTACAAAATATAGGGCAGTGAATTGGGGTAAAAAAAAGACCCGGATATTTTGCAAATGCAAAGCCGGGTAGTATGCACTTTTGCCAAAAATTAAAAACAAAAAAAAAAATTCCAGGGCTAAAATGTATTGGGATAGTCCACGTGTCCTAATATAAACGAGAAACACACTAACACCAGGTTTCTCGAGCTCACAGCGCCTCACCAAATAAGTCAAACAGCTGATTGGTTAAAAATGACATAATTTCTCACTGCCCGGATCTTAACCAATCAATGCAGCCCAAGTACACAATCTTAGTAGACTCATCCACATCTGATCATTACCTCTTCAAATTACAACCTAGCCCCAAATTGCCAACTCTGTCTATCGTCAGCTCCTTCCTCCAGCGACAACTTCGAAGCTCCAACTCCACCTCGTTGCCTCCGCCCCAACCTATACTCTATCTCTACAATATATCTATATATATAGCTCAATATACACTACTCTCTCTTGTTAATCCCTCCCTCTCTCTCCCTATATAGACACATAGACACACAAACGCACTTACATACGTGAATGTAACGAAAGAAACTCACAGACTCCTTTGGTTGTATCGATTCCGTATAATTTCCCGCGAAACCTTCAAATTCACCGGTGAACATACAATTACCGTCGCCGGAAGCTCCAATTTGTCTCAAATCTCCGGCTACAATGGCGCAATCCCTCAATTTGTTCATTTCCACGTCCCGGTCACAGCACTGCCCCATTTCGAAGCCCTCCCATGTAAAACCCTACGTTCCTAGCTTCAATCTCCGGTTTCCGGTGCGGAAACGGATCGCTGCGTCGGCTTCAGATCTGGAGTCGTCGTCGCCGGTGATGGTATCAGATAACGGCAAGGGCGGAGGAGCGTTAGCGCGGGAGTACGCGTTGGGGGCGGCGGATTCGAGCTCGATCGAGGTGGATGCGGTGACGGAGGTGGAGCTGAAGGAGAACGGGTTCCGGAGCACGCGGCGGACGAAGCTGATTTGCACGGTGGGGCCGGCGACGTGCGGGTTCGAGCAGCTCGAGGCGTTGGCGGTGGGCGGGATGAACGTGGCGCGAATCAACATGTGCCATGGAACGCGGGAGTGGCACCGGAGTGTGATTGAGAGTGTGAGGAGGTTGAATGACGAGAAGGGGTATGCTGTTGCCATCATGATGGACACTGAGGGGAGTGAGATTCATATGGGGGACCTCGGTGGCGCTGCTTCGGCGAAAGCTGAGGTATATTCACTCAAAATTGCTCTATTTGGTGTTATTTGTTTGATTCTCAACATTGAATGAAATTAATCAAAAAAATTTAAGATATGAATTGCGTTACGTAATTTGATATGAATGTTTGTTGTCTTGTTTAGTTATGTGATTCTGGATATTAGTGGAAATGAGGTCATTTTGAAGAAAAATTGAGCTCAATTGGCTTTATTTAATGTTAGTTATTAGTTTGATGATCGACATTCAAGGATGATTTTATTCGACTTATTTGAAGTTGTGAATTGGTTTGATTAATCTGATTTGAATGTTCGTCTCCAGTTTAGTTAATTGTAGAACGAGGCCATTTTTTAGCAAAATTTTGCTCATTTTTTAATGTGAAAGGTTAAGTCTCTTTTGCTTAAGTGGCTGTGTGGCGAGTTGCTGTGATATGGAGAACTGTTTGATTGATTGGTTTTTATGGGGATAAGGTAAATAGTTGGTTGATACTGTGACTTTTGTTGCTTTTATTGGAATATGCTATTTGGTTTGTGAATATTCTCTGAATTTTTATTTATTTATGAAGAATATGCCTTTTTCCCCCTTGTTTTGTGATGCAATGGAGGTCAGTTTCTCTGTTTTCCTTTCTTTTAACCAGGAAAAGAAATTTGTCACTATGTAAATTTCATTGATCATTTGGCATCCGTAGGGAGCATTGTTCTGTAAGTTCATAGGTTAGACCATCAGAAAGGTCAAATTTTTTAGCTTCTTTGCCTGAATGATCAACTACCTGACATTAATAATTAGACAACTATATATCTTGCTCTATAGAAACCTGGTTTAGTGTGATCCAGTTAGATGAGGCGTGATGAATTTAGAAGTATCAATGCTAATAATTTTCTGTTACTTGGCTATGTAACAAGAAATTGGTAAAGTCACACACATCAGAGGTATTAATATGTATATATGTTGTCATTTTCGGGTGTGTTGATGTCGAAAAGGTAGAGGCGTATAAGACTTAATACAGTTTTATTCGAATTAAAACTGAAAAGTTCCCATGTGATGATCAAACTGTATTTCATGTACTAATAAGGCCTCTGTTTTGCCTTAAGGAGATTGATAGGCGTAACAGAACAGAAAACAGTAGACCCCGATCCATTGATGGTCTTTACTAAACAGTAAAAATTGGTATCAACATGATCTACAATGGCCTTTAAATGCAGTTATACTGACTTGACTAGAATGGTTAGGGAATGATCCTTCAGTTAATTGATTGAAAGAAATAACCCAGATCGCAAACTTAATGATTCTATGGAGGGGTTCTTAGCGAAACAAAGAAAAGGAAAGACATAATACCATGAAGAAGTGGAATCCTGTGATCACGTAATCACACAAACAACCTATGGGGGATGGAATCTCTCTCTCTCTAAAGAAACACAGACACATATATAGATCTGCATACTAACTGCTTTGACCTATTTTCAGTGATTGCGTTGAGGAGTTTTGACTAAAGTAAAAAAATAGTCTAACCGCTTTGATTTATGAGAAGCTAACAAAAGCATAGTTAAGGAGAAGGACAAAATCAATTCCTTTCACAGCTATTGGTTGGTCTGCTAGCAACTTCTGATGCACTTTGATCCATATATTTGTGTGTGCTTGTGTACGAGTATGAAAATAAATGTTGTTGTGGTGGTTGTTTGTGAGTTTGAGTGTCAGAGAAAATGGTGGTCCACTAGGGGCAGTGTTTGATCGCCATGAGAGAGAGAGAGAGAGAGAGACTGATGGGATTATTGATCTTGGTAATCCTGTCACAGGAAAAATGATATGTTGATTGAATATATATATGGTTTGCCATTAATTGACGGATAATCAAGAGACAATGCGTCCCAGGAAGATCTGCATTTCCAAGTGAGATATATCATATTCATACTAGGTTTTAGTTGGATTATTGAATGGACCAGGCTATTAAATGAAGGGTAGAATGACCACCTTTAGGATCCTTTTTCCCTGTAGAATATAACTTTAAGAGTGCAACTCTGGCTAAAAAAACTAGACTAGGTGCTGGACAAGTGAAGTATTGAAGTGCAAAGCTTACAATGAACATAATGAAAAGACACTGCATTAATTAAAGATAATTGAATTACACATGGTTTGAATACTACAGCCTACAGTCCTATTTATAAAAACCAGCGGTTTCGTTGGCAGATATGTTGCTCTGGTCAGAGTTTGTCAAATGTCCCATGTTGTCCTGATTCCTTTTATTCTTCTGCTACACATCTGTGCCCATGTCCTATATTTCTTGCTAATTGTGTGGATGACCTTCTGCCACCACATGCTTCCGCTGGAGATCTGCCACGTGTCCCATGTTCCTGGACTTTGGCTCAGATTGCAACCCGAGTTTGCCATCAGAATTCGCTGCGCTCACCATGTGTCAACTCCTGGTTGGTTGGCTGGCTGCAACTGCAATAAAGGTGTAAACGTGTCCACCTCTAAATGATCTCTTGTCGAAAGTGTCCGCAAGATACCAACTTTCAACTGGAAGTCCTAATCGACCATATATACACCAACTTTCAACTGGAAGTCCTAATCGACCATATATAAAGTGTCCTAATCAACTTTCAACTAATTAAGAGTCATACTATTCACTTCATGAGTGTATAATGATCATAAAGAAAAGATGTGATGTATGTGCATCCACGGGATACAGTTCTCTTTTTTATTTTTTGATAAGTAAGAATTTTATAAAAAAGCACCCAAACAGAGTGCGTCCCAAAAACAAAAGACCCCTAAGGGGCAAGAGAACCCAAAAAAATTATCTTCTCATCTAAAGATTTACAATTACGACCCTCCATCCAACTAAACAAACAAGAGATAAAAAAATCTTTGATCATCCCGGAGGGGGACTCTACACCCTCAAGAGGATAATTTTATGGTAACAGGTCTGCCAAGAGGATAATTGCAAACATTGAATGGTATGGAGTTATATGTCAAAAAACAGTTTAAAACCATCATGGTTCAAGGTTTTTTTATTTATTTAATTTTTTTTTTTGTGATTTACCTTTTCTTAATTTTGTTTTATTGCAGGATGGTGAAATCTGGACTTTTAGTGTTAGAGCGTATGATGTACCTCGGCCAGAACGCACCATAAATGTGAATTATGATGGCTTTGCTGAAGGTAAATAATCTTGTGGATTTTTGGTTCGTATGACTACCTTCTTTTTATCTTTTTTGGTGGTTTTGAAGCTATACATTTTATTGTTTTGTTGCATTTCATATCACCAATGTTCACTCCATATATATTCCCTATTACAGATGTCAAAGTGGGGGACGAACTCCTCGTGGATGGTGGAATGGTAAGATTTGAGGTCATTGAGAAGCTTGGTCCAGATGTCAAGTGTCTGTGTACTGACCCTGGACTTATGCTGCCTCGGGCTAACCTGACTTTCTGGCGGGATGGGAGTTTGGTAAGGGAACGGAATGCCATGCTCCCAACAATTTCCTCTAAGGTCGGTTCCTACTTCTCTTTCTTTTGTAAGTCCATTAAAATTGAGTTCTTTAGTTCCAAGTGTGTAGCTTTTTTTGCTAAAAGTGTGTTGGTCGCTACATGTAAGAAAGCCTGCTCTGAAGGTAACACTTAGAAAATAGCTCATCCTGATTTGACTTTTTCACTGGTACATAATAGTATTCAAGGTATGACTAATATCAAGTAAAATGTTGTTTTTCAGTATAAATATGCCACAGGCTAGGAGGGCATTACGAATCGGTAGTGTATATCCTGCCACTGTGAATGGATACCTATTTATTTACTATTTTCAGTTTTAACTATATTTTTTAAATGTTTTTTGGAAATTTCATCTTTCAACTGATTCTTCTTCCAACTGGACAAGTGATGTTATAATTGATTAACTTCAACATAACTTTCAAATAAATCTCGTACTTTTTGAAGTTATTGATGTTTTAGATACAAGGCTTTGGATATTTTTACGTATTAACAATCGTAATTTAAATAATATCTTAATATCAATTGCCAACTCTCTCTCTCTCACACACACACGCGCACAGAAGCAAAGACGAACATGCTCACACACTGACACACATATACAAAGCACACCAGGAGAACACGCCAGGTGGGAATGATGTACCCACCTTTAACTAACAAATTTCAAAGGTTCGATAAGTTTTTGGTTTATTTAAAAAGTTTTTCATTAGATTTCTTTTTGCTTTTTCATTTTCAAAATTAAATACAATTTTAATGTTTTGGTATCTAACTCTAAGCCCACTCTATTCAACAACTTCATCCTAATATATTTACAATTCTAGAACATAAAAACTGAATGTTAGACCTCTGTGTAGCATACATGTATTGATGGTTCTTGAGATGGGCAACTTTGGCACAAAGGATTGCTACAATCGAAATTTTGGTGTATTATGTCTCTGTTTTGCTTGCATGTACTATTTGTGGCCTTTGTGCTAAATTAATTTTTTAGCTCTAGCATTTTTCTTATGTGTACAGATATTTCTTAATGTCTCACCCTTGTAAGCACTTCAAATCTCAGGATTGGTTGGACATTGATTTTGGGATTGCAGAGGGTGTTGATTTCATTGCAATATCCTTCGTCAAGTCTGCTGAGGTGATTAATCATCTTAAAAGCTATATTAAAGCACGGTCTCGTGATAGGTAAGAATATCTGTTATTTTATTTATTTGTGTTTGTTTTTTTTCAAGTCATTCAGTGTGTTGTCATTGTATGGTCCCTTTTCATGCCAATTTTCTTCCATGGCTCCACCCCTTTCTGGCTATGGTGACAGAGATGGAAACTTGAAAACATGACCTCTCACTACTCATCTTGCTGCATGAATCAATCAAATAAGAAATTTTCACTTTCACTTTCAACTCCGGTTGGGCTATGCTCATTGCATAGTGAATCATTCATTGCCAGCTCACATAACCAATAGATCATGAATTTGATTTACTGGCTTACTGTAATATTAACTAACTGTTATTAGAATTGTTGCACTTTTATAACATTCCCCTGTTTCCGGAGCAGTTGAAGCATTTCCATCTTTTTTGGGAACTGTAATATGCCCTTTAGTTCTTGTTAAAGGATTAAATATTAAAATTACATGCTCTCTAATAACTTAAGCTGTTAGAGCATATGGGTAGTTAACATGGTATCAGAGCAGGAAACTTTTAGAGTAAAAGGGTAATTAACACTTCCAAATTTTAGGATGAGAACCTTGAGGTCCTCCATTTTTTATATTAATGTGAGTGGGTGGGTTTAACTGTTAGTGTGTTTTGTTGTGATGATGCAGTGATATTTCTGTAATTGCAAAGATAGAGAGTATTGATTCATTAAAGAACTTGGAAGAGATCATTCAAGCATCTGATGGAGCTATGGTAGCAAGAGGAGATCTGGGAGCTCAGATTCCATTAGAACAGGTGCCAGCGGCCCAGCAGAAGATTGTTCAAGTATGCCGACAGTTAAATAAGCCTGTCATTGTTGCCTCTCAGTTACTTGAATCAATGATTGAATATCCTACGCCCACAAGAGCGGAGGTGGCTGATGTTTCCGAGGCAGTAAGGCAACGATCGGATGCTTTAATGCTTTCTGGTGAGTCAGCCATGGGCCAGTTCCCTGAGAAATCATTGGCTGTTCTGAGAAGTGTTAGCTTGAGAATTGAGAGGTGGTGGAGGGAAGAGAAACGCCACGAAGCTATGATACTCTCAGCCATTGCATCTACATACTCAGACAGTATTTCAGAAGAGATTTGCAACTCTGCTGCCAAGATGGGTAAGATATTATTCAAGTTTAGATTTCTACTACTATATTTCAAATTTCCGGTGCAGGTCAGAATAAATGCTTATGCAATAAGGTACTCGTAAAGTTGAAGCATCATTAGTTATTGCAGATCATTTCTGATGAGGGCCTAACTTTCTGGCTAATTTCATTCATGGACATGCTATTTTATCACTAAAGGCATGAAGTGATCAGTGAAAGTATTTTAACTATAACAGTCCTATGGACTATTCAGTGGGGTGTCCTAGTGCTCCTTCATTCTACTTACTGGTTTTGCTTTTACGGGGTTGATTTCTTATGTTTTTTCTTGATCTTGTTATGTTGAATTTTTTATGTTCAGTTTTCTCCTTTTGGTAGGCATATCAATTGTGTTTGATCATCTAGTTCACCAAATCCCACCACCACCACCTGTCAACATCCCCCCTCCAACACACGCCCACACACACGTGATGAAAAAATTAAAGAAATAAACAAAATAGATAACACTGTATCAATCTTTTATTGGGCAAGATACAATTACTAACCCATTTTTTTCCTGCCTTTGATACTTATAAGTGATATACCAACTTTGTACATGTTTCCAGTTTCTTTTATATCCTGGTAGGGAGAGTAGAGTTCTTGAGGACTTCTTATGGATTCTAGTTTTGGTTGTGATTTGCAGCTAACAATTTGGAGGTCGACGCACTCTTTGTGTACACGAAGAATGGGCACATGGCATCTCTCCTGTCACGTTGTCGACCCGATTGCCCAATTTTTGCCTTTACAACCACAACATCTGTTCGGAGGCGTTTAAACTTGCAATGGGGCCTGATACCCTTCCGCCTGAGCTTTTCTGATGACATGGAAAGCAACCTAAACAAAACTTTCTCTTTGCTCAAGGCCAGAGGGATGATTAAATCAGGTGACCTAGTCATCGCTGTCTCTGACATGTTGCAATCGATTCAAGTTATGAACGTTCCATGAAATCATAAATCACGCTCTGTTTGCAATTGTCGTTAGATAGATGACATTTTCTGTCGAGATGCCTTTTAAATTACTAATAGCTGGAGAATTTAGTTTGTGCTTGAAGAGGTGAGTGAGGGGGGAAGAAGCAAGAAAATGAAAATGAAAATGACATCGTGTTGAGTGCTTCTATTCGACTTCAAAGGCCGTTTGTTTTGCCCAAATGACTGCAAGTGAACCTTCACTAGGGTTCTAATTGTATGTGCCCTTTGCTTATGATGGAGGATTATATGTTGCAAAATATGCTTTTGAAGGCTATTGTTGTAATTGTATGTTTTTTTTCCTTCTCCTTTTCTTTTTCCAAACTATGTAGCTTATGCACTTTGAGACATTATTGAATTTGAAGTTTCAGTTTTAACAAAGATGAGGACAGATAACCATCAACAATAATACACAACCTCTTTATGCTACCATCAAGGTTAAGCAGTGCCTTCTTTTTGTATTTATAATGTTGTCCCTTAATTCAGATATAGCTATCTCTCTGATTTGATGACCTCATTCTCCTAACAATTTTCATTAGATTGACAGTTCTTGGTTTGACAAAAGAGGCCCTATCATTTACAATGGTTAACGCATCTGATCTGACTCTTGAGTCCAGTCTAGAAGACTCTGACTTGGTGAGCAAGACATATTTGGCAGGCAGGTTCTGCATAAATCTTCTTGGTGTTTCTATACTTGATATATTTGAATATACATGTTTAAATTCCTTCATCAGATGCTAAATTTCAAATATCAAGTAGTCAAAAGGGTACTTATTTGACACATTTAGATGAATTGGTGAGGACTTTTGAAGAAGGCACTTTCTTTGAATTGGCACACCAAAATTCTATGTTGCTAGAAACTCACAAGGGTGCCACTGTCATTACAGGACTGTTATATTATGTGAAGCTCAATGAGAGAGCTTGCAGGGTTGATTTAACATTACACCTTATGTAAGTAGTAGCAGAAGAACTTATGCATATCCTGTAGTTTCAGAGACATTTGCAGAATCCGGTATATCGATATTTGCAGAATTCAGAATTCCGTTTATCAGACTGGTGTGGATATACCGGTGATTTGCAGAATCCGGTAAATCGATATTTTACCCGGTGAAATTGTTATTTGTAGAATTCGTAGTTCGGTATATCAGACCCGTAGTTATACGGGTGACATTTGCAGAATCCGGTATATCTGACGGGTCTTACTCTTTCGCTTAATGGCCTCTGTTTAGAACCTTGTACGTAGTTTCAAACATTTATTAAACAGTTAAGACTGAATTAATGATGTTCTCAGAGGATAACATTTGAAATTGGGGTTTGAATTATACCATAGACATTACTAAAGAGACTAATAAACTTTGAAAAGGACTAAGAAACTTTATAAAAGTCATTGTTCAATTGAGTCTTAGGATGGTATATGGAGGGTAAAAGCATATTTAATGCCTGAAAATTACACAAAACTGACTTTCAATAACACATTATATACTTTCAAAGGCTGACCCTCAAAACATGACTACATATAGTTATCCATCAAAATAAAGTTATGGTAAAAAGATAAAACACAAGTGTCATTTCTAACTCAATCAAATAGATGATGGGTTCGACTTATAAGTTTAAGTGATTTGGTGAAGGTAACATCCAATTCATTCAATCACTTCCCACTTGACCAGTAAAATCAAATGGTCCAAACTATTTCATCATTCTCATAAAGTTTTCTACAAAACTGTAGACTCTTTCATTTCAATCTAAAATAAACGAATAATAAAAAATAAAAATTGGGCAGTTAATCTAGAGTGGGACATGGGTTGGACCTAGATCTGTCAATGGATCGGATCAGTTAAATCCAAATTCAATTTGTTAAGAAATTATATTATCATATTTGAATCCTAGTTGGATTATTGAATTTTATTTTCAATTCATATCCGGTTAATATCAGATTCGGATCATAATCGGTTTATTGACAGGTCTATTGATAAGGATAACAAAAACTCCCGATCCGCGATCCAAATCCGATAATTCGACGGATTTTTACTTAGTTAATTCATATTCGAATTTCTTCATTATAGGATATCTGATCCGATTATCCAATTAAAAAAATACAAAAATCAATAAATACTGAAACACTAAAATTATTCATATTTTAAAAATTGTATTTATGATCAATCGTTATTAATAAATAATAAAATAATTAACAACTAACATTTATATACATGTACAGTATTAAATATATACACATAAAAATATCAAATATATATTTATATAAATATATTATATATCGGATCGGATTGACATAAATTCAAATTTAATTTATTAAAAAATTGAATTATCGAATTCGGATCCTAATCGGGTTATCAAATTTTACTTTCAATTCATATTCAGCTAATTAAATTGAATTTGGATCAAAATTCAATCCATTCACAGTCTAGTTGGGCCTGAAACAAAAGTAATGGTAATGACTCAAAATCACACACTTGTTTTCTCCAAAAAAAAACAAAACCAATAAATGGGATGCTTAAATTATCACACTTTAATTTTCATAATTCAGTGGGTACTCCTTGGCATTTACCCTATGCCCAAACAATCAGAGAAAGGTTTGGGTGGTGACTTGAAAGCCTATATGACACCTACTACACTGGCTCTTATTTGGAGATTTTGGTGCCATGTACTTAACACCTTGTACCATCAATTTTTGATGGACAACCCACTTCACCTCCGAAGTATAATCAATAATGGTGAGAAAATTATAAGATTTTATATGATTATAAAATAAATATTTTTTATCACAAAATTAAATTCTCCATTATATTATATTAAGGCATTGTTTAACCGAGTTTCTACTTTTACTTTTATAAAAATAAAAAATAAAATAAAAAAATCATTTTAAGAAACTGGTACCTAACTTGTTCACAAACACTCTTCAAACATTCAAAAAAATTTCTAAAAAATTTATGAAATATCATTCACTGCTCCAAAAAACTAAAAGCCTAAGTTGAATCATTTCATTGATGGATAAAAGAATTATGTTAATCAGTTTTCCTATGTGTTTTCTTCCTCCTTATTTTGTCTAAAATAGTTATAAAATAAATTCATTATAGTAGAGTAAAATTAAAGCGATTTTCTAAAATCTTTTTGACTATAGTATGAAATATAGCTTACTTACTCGAATACAATTTTTTATTTAATCTTTTATTACCAAAGATCTTAATACTAATCTTCTACTAATTCAATCCAAGACCATTTTTTAACATGGGTAATATATGTAATGGACTTGAAATCAATTATATGTGCTGATATTTGTCCTGTCAGCATCAGTGGGCCATAGTCTTGAAAGCCCACAAATGGGCCCACACCCATTTCATCAATATAGACTTCTTCAACCTACTTATTAAATCCCATCATAAAACAGTTAGCTATAAGTTTCTTTTAAGCAGTGGCCCCCACCCCATGGCCCCCACCAATTTCATCAAAATAGGCCTCTTCAACCCATATATTTTAGATTCCCTCAAAAATATTTATTTATTAATTTTTAATTATAAGCAGTGAGCTAAACCTCATTTGATAAGAAACAAATAAAGGGAACAATGTTAGAACAATATCTTGTTTGGCTTTGCTAAAGAAAAGAAGCAACCTAAAACTAGAATCCAAACACTATAATCCCCGTTGTGTAGGGGAAGGACAAATAAATTGCCATCATCTCATAGAACCCTCTTTATCAATCCACTTTATGTCCTCATCAGTCATCATCTACATTAAAGAAATTATACATATCATATATATGTTTCTATAATATATATATATATATTTTTTTAATGTTGGGACACCAACTTTGTTGTAATCGATGAAGACAAACAGTCCTATCATTTTAAATGCTGAACCACTACAAAGCATCAGCACCTTGCTATAAATGATGCAGTCTCACCCTTTCACTATGATTAATTTTGATAGTCCCACAAAAATGTGCAATCGAGTCGATCCGTTTAGGTCTGCTTAACAGAGAGTTGTGTTTGTGTTTAAATAAGTAAAAAATATATTTTTTATTTATTTATCTAAAAACATAAGTATGTTTGGTAGGAATATTTTTTGGGTTGAAATTGAAAAATTAAAAATCAATAATTAAAAATTAATAATATAATAAATAAAATATAATATAATAATAATAAAAAATGAATACAATAATAATAAAAATATATAATAAAAAAAATAGACTAAATAATAAATAATAATAATAAATTAATAAAATAAATAATAACTTACATAAAATATATTTAAAAATATAATAAAAATAATAAATAATAAACAAAATGAAATAAATAATAAATGACGGTTGATGATTTGATAATATTTGTCGTTGCTTTACCAAACTCCGGTCAACAAAATTTATAATACCTACAAATACTTTACTTAAAAATAGTATAGCAATAAGTAGGGTCGAACCACTCTCAACTTATAACTCGGTTTGAGACTCGGATCCAAAACTTTAATTTTCGAGAATAAAAATAAATTAGTTAAAAACAATTCTTGAATTTTTGAATAGTAAATTAAAATAACTAGATAATTATCAAATGGTGGAAGAAATCTCAAGGGAAGAGAATCCACCACCCGGACCTATATAAATAATATTATATATTTCTATTGCAAAATTCTCCTCCAACCTATTAAACATAAACATAGATATTGGTAGGCATTCCCCGTATTTCCATTAATTGGTAATCACGAAAAATCCTCCCTTTAATGTTTTGGTTTAAAAATAAATAAATATAAATAGTGGAAGGCATTCCCCGTATTTCCATTGATCGGTAATCACGAAGAATCTTTCCTCTATTTTCAACCTCTATTGTAGGTTTTGTCACTTGAAATAATTATTTCGGGAAGAAAATTAAACAATAAGAAATAAAATAAAATTATGTATATCTTACCCAAGGTGGCTTCATCACTCCCTTGAGAAGATGTTTAAGCTAGCATAATGATATAGAAATAAAACATGATAATAGAAGAAATTTTCATTAACTAAGAAAAAAATTACAACAAAATAAAAACTTGATACAAGACTAAATTCTCTCTAAAATTTCTCACTCTCTACCATCTAACTCCATACAATTTCCAACTACTCTCTTATTTATAGAGAAAATTGGAATATAATGACATATTGTAAAGTGAAGTTAGATCTACTTTTTTTTTTTTTTTCTTTGAATATTGATGTTTTCCAAGTAATTTTCTTCTTTATCCATGTGCATTATATTATTCATCTTCCATCCATATGCATTCCTTTCTTCACTTTAATATATTTTCATCTTTTCCAATTTAAACCTATAAAAAATAAAAAGATATATATAAGAACATTTATGCAATAAAATGGTGAATTAAAGATTTATTTTTGACATTTAAAATAGTGATTTTGTGAACTTATCAATAAATAAATATAATAATAAATAATAAGTAAATATAATAACAAATAAATATTTCATAATAATAATAAAAAATGAGTATAATAATATTAAATTAATAAAATATATATTTAAATAATTAAAAATGAATAAATAATTAATAAATAAAATGAATTAAATAATGAAATAATAATAAATAAATAAATAAAATATATTTATAAATTAATAAATAATAAATTAATAATATAAATAATAAATATAATATAATATAATAATAATAATAAATGAGTACAATAATAAAAAAAATGGACTAAATAATATATAATAATAATAAATTAATAAAATAAATAATAAATTACATAAAACATATTTAAACATATAATAATAAATAATAAATAATAAACAAAATGAAATAAATAATAATAATAAATAAATATAATAAATATAATAATAAATAATAAGTAAATATAATAACAAATAAATACTTCATAATAATAATAAAAAATGAGTATAATAATAATAAATTAATATTAAATTAATAAAATATATTTTTAAATAATTAAAAATGAATAAATAATTTATAAATAAAATGAATTAAATAATGAAATAATAATAAATAAATAAATAGAATATATTTATAAATTAATAAATAATAATTTAATAAAATATATTATAAAGTGAAGAAAGTGTAAGTGAGAAACACCCCAATAAACACCAAATTCATGTTTATTGGAGTATGCCTAAAATTTACCTAAGTGAAAAAGTGTTTTTTAACACACATATCCCAAAAACACTAATAAAACAAGTTTATAAACACAAAATACATAAACAGACACAAAATCACTGCTACCAAACAGGCCCTTAGTGATTACATCACTGAATTAAATGAAAAAAAATTAAAATGATGACGGATAATAAATACAGTATATGATAAGATTAGGGTGAGTTAAGATGAAGCCCCACCGACACTGATGCAGTTTTTCACATGGTACCATATCCTAGCCTTTTATATAGTGTAAATTAAAACATATAGTTTAGTGAATTTTATACACATCATATGATTCATATGTGTATATATATATGAGTATATATATATGAGTCTAATGATGATTAAAAAGATTATCACTGACGCTTTATCGATGGGCCTAAAGAGAATAAGCAATAACAAGGCAAAGCATGAATACGAGGTAAAAATGTCGACATTTATGGGGGCCACACCTATATGTATAACTTTACATGAGTATCTAAAGTAACATTAATATTATTTCCCAGCTTTATAGTAGGAAAAAGGTGGGTCTAAAAATTTGAAAACTTATTTTCATTACACTTAAAAAGTTCGTGTTTTTCCGAATGGCATCTTGTATTTATGAAAATATTTTTTTACTTTTTAAAAATTAAAAAATTAAAAATTTGCATGGTTTAGTTTTCTAAATAGATTTAAAAGAGTTCAGCTATAAAAATATCTGAGTTATATTAATACTAAGGGTATGTTTTGTTTGTATTTATAAAAGTTATAAACCAAACAAGCCCTAAAGATCTGTTTTCAAATAACTCATTTTTATTATTCTCAGAAAACTGTTTTCTATTATCAAAATTCTCAATAATAATTTTTAGATATACAAATCAAACAGACCCTTAGTATTCAACTAAATGAAAAATCGTTTTAGTGGTAAATTTTCACATTTTAAAATAAAACATCATGATTTATAAAGGACAATACTTAGGTCTTGCCTCATGAGGATCAAATTCGTCCTCCCCTATAATGTTGACCAATCCAAGTTAAATACGTGGCTAAATTTTTTTAAAAAAAATAATTGATCTTAATTTGTGTATTTATGATTTTTATGTCTTAACTTCTTTTTTTAAAAAAAATTAGCCATATGTTCATGCTATCTATATTGTAAACGTAACACTTAAGTAACCTTATTACGGTGTTGAAATGTTGGACATTTGACAATTATTATATTAAATTTTAATAAATTTAGTTAGGTTCTATATATTTTAACATTGACATTAATAATTTTCGGGTAAATAGCATTAAATCCCCCTCAACTATATTCTCTTTCCCAATTAACCCCCCTCAACTAAGTGATGGTCCCTCAAATTATGAAATTGTGACAATTCAGTCTCTCCCGTTATAACGCCGTTAGTTAAATTTAGGATAATTTGTACTCAGATTCCTTGAAGTTTCGATCAATTGCACTCACCCCCTGAGATTTTATTTTCCTTGCAATGACACCCCCTGAAGGGGTTAAGACCCCATGAAATGACTCTTGTGCCCTTGCTTTAGTGTAAAAGGCATCTTGGCTAAATTAATTGACCAAATAACCCTTGTATATTAAGCTCAATTTGAAAAACTTTTTAATTACTTTGGATACAAGGATTTTTAAAATAGAGATATCTACATATAGGTATGGCTGCAAATGAACCGAGCCGTTCGTGAGCAGACTCAGGTTCGGCTCGTTAAGAGCTCGGCTCGTGCTCGTTCGTTTAGTAAACGAACCGAGCCTAAGCACAATTTTTAGGCTTGTTTAGTAAACGAGCCGAGCTTGAACATTACTAAGCTCGGCTCGCCAAGCTCGTGAACAGACTCGTCTAAGTTAAATAGTAAAATTATATCATATTTGACAAAAGAAAGTGTTCAAATTGAACAAATTATGAAGATTATTGTGAAAAGATTATAGAAATTAGGCGGTCATAACATAAAATTCATTCATAAAAAATTATACTAGTGAAAATATGTTAAAACATGCATGCAACAACTCAATCCAGACAACTATTAGGAAGATTAATATATGTTGCACTGAAACGATTCGTTCGTGAACAAGCTTGGGTTCGTTCGTTAAGCAAATGAGCCGAGCTTAAACACATTTTCTAGGCTCGTTTAGTAAATGAACCGAGCTTGAACATTCCAAAGCTCGACTCGGCTCGATTCATTTGCAGCCCTACATATAGGGAGACATAAGGATCACTAATTACAAATAGGTAAACTTTTACCTTTCAATTACCAATACATCAACTTAACTAAGACTCAAATACCCCCAAAAAAACTCCAATCTTCTTTTTCTTCTTCTCTTCGATTCCAAAATCTCAAACACTCAAAAATAAAAATAAAATATTTTGGAAAAAATATAAATATTTTTAAAATATATATATATATATCTATCTATGGAAAAATAAAATATTTCGAAAACAAAATGATGAAAAAAATATTTTGGAAAAATAAAATATTTCGAAAATATAAAATATTTCGTGAAAAATAAAATATTTTGAAATATTTTTGTTTATTTCTTTTTCACTTTTTTCTTCTTCTTTTCAACGAAATGTGTTCAAGCCTTAGACCTCATGGTGATTACAATGCAATATTTTGGAGTGTCAAGAAGTATCAATAACAAGTTGATTGAGTTGAATTTGTTTTAAAATTTGGTGTCTTAAAAAGTAATAAATCTTAGGTGAGTTATATTTAGATAATTTATTTCAATATGACAGTAGACATAGTCTGAATCTTACTTGTTTAGTATGAATTGCTTTGAATGCATGTCATAAATATTTCGGGAAAAATATTTTATTTTTCCCGAAATATTTTATATTTTCAAAATATTTTATTTTCCAAAATATTTTATCTTTTCCATTTTTTTTTTATTTTTCCTGAAATATTTTATTTCCTAATTTTTTTTTGAAATATTTTATTTTACCCAAAATAGTTATTTTTCCCGAATAGTTTATTTTTTCAAAATATTTTATTTTTCCATAAATATTTTAAATTTTTCAAAATATTTATAATTTTTTCGAAATATTTTATTTTTATTTTTGAGTGTTTGAGAATTTTGGAATGGGAGAGAAGAATAAAAAGAAGATTGAAATTTTTTTGTGGGTATTTGAGTCTTTAAATAAAAAAGTTGACTCATTTGTAATTAGTTTAGTTAAGTTGATGTATTAGTAATTGAAAGGTAAAAGTTTACCTATTTATAATTAGTGATCCTTATGTCTACCTATATATAGATATCCCTATTTCAAAAATCTTTGTATCCAAAGTACTAAAGTTTTTCAAATTGAGCTTAATATACAAGGGTTGTTTGGTCCATTAATGTCTTTTACACTAAAGCAAGGGCATAAGAGTCATTTCATGGTATCTTAACCCTTCAGGGGTGTCATTGCAAAGAAAATGAAATCTAAGGGGGTGAGTGCAATTGATCAAAACTTCAGGGGATCTGAGTGCAAATTACCTTAAATTTAAAGGGAGGGACTGAATTGTAACAATCATGATAGTTTGGGGGGTTTACCGTCAAAAACATAGTTGAGGGGGTTAGTTGGGAGAGAGAGTATAGTGGAGGGGGTTTAATGCTATTTACCCATAATTTTCTGCTCTCATTTTAGAAAAGTAATATTAAGAGGAAAAGTGAGATTTCTATTTTCGATTGTTCTTTTTAAAAAAAAAAATGAAAAAAAAGCCTCAAGTTCATGACTCGTTTAGATTTTAAATTATACTTTAAATGCTCTGTTTTTCCCAAATTAAACATTAAAATATTGATATGAATTTTCACAGAAAATGACAGAACAAGAAATTAAAAAATGCATTACCAAACCCCCTTCCCTATTACATCAATGTTTTTCATATTAAATGCACTAAACTAACCAACAAAAATGATCTGATTCTATAATCATTTGATCAACTATAGAAATTAAATTATCGCAATAATTTAATTTCTAAAGTCACCAATAATTGAGCATCCCCAATTCGTCAATATGATGGGATGTTATTCTTATTTATTTTTTGAAAAGAAATATGATGGGATGTTCACTGTAACACAAGTGTCATCATTATTGCTGTGTTCTCCACTTGGATTTTGACGTCTCATCTAGGTTACGGTATTTTGGGCCGTTGGATGATATGGGTCCCTTGTAATTGCATCAGACGGAAAATGAATACTCCCGTCACATATTAATTATTTATTTTCTTAATTTTACTTATGCTAAAAATTAAAATTATATTATATCATTAAAGGATAAAATTAAAAATATAAAATAATCAAAAAAATATTAAAAAATCAAACTTGTATAACTAATTTGAAACAAACAGAAACCGATTTTTGAATATATATACATTTATAATTTAATTGTCTTCGAAAATAAAAAATAATTAGAAGAGATTGTTAGAGTTTGATAGATCACATATTTATACATTTAATTACTTTTTCAATGGAATAGGATGTAAGACAAGATCCTATATTTTTGCACATCCGAACTCGTACAATGTTGTTGTTGTTGCAATCACACCATCTAGCATATCCGATCTTGGATCGGACTCCCTTAGGGTAGGGCAAATCCAAGCGGGCGCTTGGTGTGATGATAGATTTAGGATTGAGTCTAATTTAAATATCAATTATAATAAGTCAGATATCTCACAATTCGGCTCAAAAATTTTATACACTCAATCACTTTCTCATCTGAATCCAAATGAAAACAAAAACCTCTAACATCAGTACTCAATATTGAAACTTGAAATCCCTTCCAGTTCTAGTAGTTGACTTAATAATTGTACAAAACTAAATGGGGGATTTTTTATTTACAAAATATTAAATTCTTCGGAAAGACTTGGATTCGCATACGTATTGATCAATAAGATGTGAATTTATTAAAAAAAACTATAGATGTTAATTAATCATATCAATGTTTATGTGTACACGCACATTGCACTCTAAGGATAAACTTAATTATACTTTATATTAAATTAAATTTAATGTCGTAAATTTCTAGATACAATGAATAAACAATATACAAACACGTACAAGCATAAGCAAACTTCCAGTCACAGTGGAGATCTGACATAATGCCACATTCAAGAAACTGATTTTCCATTGGCAAATACATTCATTTATTAGATTAAATGAGTTTATAGCCTCCACAATATCTCTCAAAAACAATATAAACTAAAACAAAAACATCCTGATGAATAAATACAATAGCTAGGGGAAATTATTTTATTTTATTTTGATGCTCCATTAGCACCTTTCAACAATATTTAATTGCATCTTCCCCTGTAGTTGAAGCAAAAAACCCACCAATGTTAGTAAATATGTTTGATGATTTAATATATTAAATGCTTAAATGTTTTTATATTAAAAAATATGCAAGAAAAGAAAAAAAAAACATAAGGTTAAGATCATGTATATTTTTTTAACATCATTTAAGATTGTCTCCTAAATTTATTATATGGTGGCACTCTTAGATATTGCTAGAAGTGTCCTGAGTTTTTTTTAAAAATTCTGTAAAATGTTTACTTTTAGTTTACAAAATAAATTTTGGTGTAATTTAAAATCTCTGATATATTATTGAAAACATAATATAAATTTAAGAATACAAAAATGCCAAACATCTAGCTACACAATATTAGTTAGTGATTTCATTCACAATTGTATGGAAAAAATTAATATATATATATATATATATATATTTTGTGTCGCTATAGCATTATAAATGTTTTAGTAGGTGCAAATACAAACTAGCCACCACCTTTCTGATCGATATTGGAATATTTGGGCTTCTTGCTTATCTCTTTACTTCAAGTTAATTTGGATTTTATTGTTTGATGTTGTCTCGTTCTTGTTTCTATTGTATTGTGAGGCGAATTTTTTTTTTTACAAATTTAGCTCCAAATGTAGCCTATACCCATATAAATTTAAATTTTACACGATGGCACTTTAGATACATACATTTCACTAAAGTAGATCATTTGCCTAAAAAAAAGTGAAGGACAGGTTTCTTGGGATTAGGTCTAAGTACAAAGCATTGAGATTAGGGTTTTTCACAAAACTTGATTCTCGCATATCAAATTACAAAATTTGGACCCACTAATGAAATTCTTAGTCAATGTTTGTTTACTGGTTATGGTCTTATATTTTTGGTCTTGTCATGATTTTTTGAGATCAGATCATGTTTATTTTATCTTGATCTCAAAAAATATAACCAAATTAAGTTGGATTAAATTGAACCAAAATGACATTTTTTAGGACCACAATTTTGGTGGTTCTATCTAGTCTGGTTATAAAATCTATCCAAAATCTAACAAAAATGTCCTCCAATAATTGAACCACATATAACCAATATATAACCAAAACACAAAAATAAAATAATAAATAAAATATATTTAGACATTAATAAAAATAAATGAATAAATAAAAATAAAAAATATTTATGAACAAAATAATAATATAAATGATAAATTAAATAAAATATATTTAAAAATTAATATAAATAAATGAATAAAAAATAAACAAAATAATGAATAATAAAATATATTTATAATAAATATATATAATAATAAATAATAATATAAATAAAAAATTAATAAAATATATTTATAAATTAATTAAACAAATAAATAAATGATAAATTAATAATATAAATAATAAATTAAATAAAGCATATTTATAAATAAAATAAAATGAATTAAATAGTGTATAAAAAATAATAAATAAATAAATAATAAGCAAAATGAATTAAAAATTAAACAATAATAATAATATATGATTAAATATAATAATAATAATAATAAAATAATATAAATAATAAATGAATAAAATATATTTATAAATTAATTAAAATAAATGAATAAATAATAATACAAATAATGAATTATATTTATAAAAAGAATGAATAATAAACAAAATGAAATAAATAATACATAATAATAATTAAATGAATTAAATAATAATAATAATAAATTAATAAAAATAATTTTAGAGACAAATAAAAATAAATGAATAAATAGTAATAAATAATAAACAAAATAAATTAAATAATATATAAAAATAAGAATAAATAAATAAATAATAAGAAAATTGAATTAAATAATACATAAAAATAATAATAAATGAATAAATAATAAGCAAAATGAATTAAATAATACATAAAAATAATAATAAATGAATAAATATAATAATAAAAAATAAATAAATGAATAAATAATAATATAAATAATAAATGAATAAAATATATTTATAAATTAATTAAAATAAACCAATAAATAATAATAAAAATGAATTATATTTATAAAAAAATGAATAATAAACAAAATTTAAGACCAGACCAGTTTGCCAAATAGGGTTTGGTTCAAAAAAGTTTGGAACCAGATCACTTATCAAACAGAATTTCAAAACATCACCTAGACCAGATCAGATGAGACCGATTACCAAACCGGCCTTAAACTTTGCAACTTTCTCTCAACTCACAAAAAGTAAATTTATGCTAAAATCAAAAGCATTTGAGTCTTAAAAGCTGATAACAAAACCATGTTCCCAAAAGCCTCAAAAGAGGAGATAATGAATGCTAAAGAGAATCAATGATTTCAAGAGAAATATGATCATGAACATAAAAAGAAATTACTTAAATAAAGTATCATCAACCCCATTTGTCTAATTAAAGTTGTAACATAAAACGAAAGAAAATCAACGGATTGGTGACAACTTTTGCATTAGTTTTACAAATTGTTGAGTTTCAGCTTTTCATCATTATGAACATAAAAGTGGGAAAAAACACTCATGGCGGTAGATGAAAACAAATACTTATGCCCCATATGGTAATTAAGAAAAGTAACATCCTACGGAGTGATATTTTTTTTCGTCTTTGATGTTTTTATAAATGTGTTCATTATTATAAAAAATATATTTATTTATTTTATACTTCCATTTTTAATACTTTAACTGTTTGCGCAAATGATACTTGGATACTCCATAATGCTGATATTTAGATACCTCATAACACGTTTTTTTTAAATCAAATTTAAAGATTTTAAATGTAAATTTTTTAACGGGTTCATGTGGTTTAACCCCCTTTAGTATGCATATAGTGCATATAACATATACTTTTTTGCAAAAAAATATTTTTCGAAAATAAATTAAATATTTTGGAACAAAATATGATTTTTTTTTGAAATTTTTTTTTTTACAAAAAGTATATATTATTTTTTCCGAAATAATTTACTAAACCCCCCTATACTATTAATTTCACTAAATTCCCTTATACTATTGACGATAGTTTAGGCATTTTGAGAGGTGAGGGGGCATATTGATGAAATTAAATAGTATAGGGGATAAAATGAACACAGTAGTGATTAGTTGATTAAATTGGGTAGTATAGGTGGTTTACTGAAATTAATCCTAATAATATTCATGCTAAAAGTGTAATTGGATAGATCGCATGATCAAGTCGTTCAATGTTTATACGTGTCGAAGCCGAATCGCATGGCTTTTAATACAACATTTATTTATCATATATGGACCATATAGATACAGACTTACAGTGTCAAAGGACTTGTTGACTTAGGCCTAAACTCATTTATAACCATTATTGTCTAGCTCTTCCAATTGCTTAATTTACTTTTATGGGTAAATTATTCTGACGTTCCTGAAGTTTTATATAATTACTCTCAGATTAAAATTTGTATAAATTTACTTTGACATTCCTTGTAAGATTAATATTATATTAACATTTTTGTGCATATTGTAAACTATCATTAACTTAAGTTTTCAAATTAAAATAATTTATAATTTGCATATCTAATGACCTCTTATCATTTAAAATACTAAAATACCCCTCATTTGACACAATTCAAAACATCATTTTTTCTTCCCGTCCAAGATGGTTAGGTTATTTTAACATAAATTACTCAATTTAAAACACTAAAGTTATGTAAATTTTAGTAAATGCATAAACATATTAGTGTAATATTAATCTTATAGGGAATATCAGAATAAATTTACACAAATTTTAACCTGAGAGTAATTATGCAAAACCTCAAAAGAGGTCAAAATAATTTACCCTACTTTTATTCACATATCCTTATTTTCCAAATATTTATATAAACTTATCCCCTCTTTATACCAACTTTCATCTTGATAAATATTTTTTATGAATTAAAGATTAATAATTAGTATTTTTTTTTCATAAAATTTTTAGGAATTATTTATATTTTTCATATGCAAATTAGTCCGTCGAATCATAAATTGCTTTTAGAATAGAAAAGAAACAAATAAACAAACATCCTATAGTATTTTTCAAGTTAGGCTCTAGTCTCTAATCTAATTATATTATCGATTCACCAAATACGAGTTTGCTATATTTTTTAAAATATTGATTCTGACCAATCATAGTAAGTAAAAAAAGAAGAGAAAATGATATATTTATTTGCTTGTTAGCTACTAATTACATTGAAATTAATATTTCCGAGACCATTTAAAAATTTTCCTTCAATAACTAGTTACAAGGATATAACATTAATCTGTGAACCAAATTTGTTAGCATATTTAATAATGGAGTCTTCAAGTGAGATACTACTACATTATTCCAATAGTTGATGGTGTTTAAGCTCTAGTAAAATTTTATTGTATTAATTTTAGCATCATATTGATTTCAAAGCATTTAGATTATATTTTTTCTCAAATTCCAAAACTACTTCCAAATTCAAAATTTGAGCACTCACTAGACGACGGTTTTGAATTATCCCCGGAAAACGAGGTACGTTTCAGGGCATTCTAGTAACTTCATACCAACCCAATCCATTGTCACCAACCACGATCCCCCTCCTGAACACGTGTACTCCATCCATGGGCCCACTAAAGTAACAGGGTGGGACCGTTGCCACGTGACGAAAACCCCATTTGTGAAATTATCCGAGCCAGGTCATCTCCAGCGTGGCACATCTCTCCTAGTCAGCAACATCCTCTCCTCAGGTGCTCCTACAAAAGCCCAACTCACCCCTCATTCGTACCAAGACCTCTGCTCTCTCTCTAAGAAACAGCACTTTCTCTCTCTAAAATTCCATTTCCGGCGCCGGAAAATGAATATTCCGGCTATTGAACACTCAGTTATTGAACGTAATGTCATCGTCTCCGTTCACCACCGCCACGTCTTCCACGAATAACCCTAAGCGCGCGAAAAGCAATTATCATTCTCTGAGTTTCGAATAGCTTCGAAACTTCGTCACTACGATAAAGGTAACGGTTGATTTCTGTGTGTGATCTGTGTGACGAAATACGATCATTGTAATTAATGGTTTTAGCCTTTAAAGCTGACGCAGATGTATGTGAAGTTGTTCAACCTAACCTCATTGCATTGATTTTGCGTTTCAATGCTCTCTGATCGATACCCATATATTTCTGTAGAATTTGTAAAATTAGGTTTATCTGTGTCATTGATTTGAGACACAGTTTTGATCTGAAGAGTCAGAGTGAACTGACAGAGTAGTTAGAGTTAGGGTTCATCAAAATCAGAGAGAAGAATTGATAGCAATGCCTTTTCCGATGAAGATTCAACCGATCGATTCTCCGACGTACCGAGAATCGATTCTCCGGAACGATTCATCCAAGCTCGTGGTGAAATCGCGTCTCCGGAGGCTCTTTGATCGGCAGTTCCCGCGGATTTCGTCGGCCGACAAGCCGAGTGTCGGAGACGCTCAGTGCGGTAAAGATGGAGGCACTGAGTTCGAGCCGAGCTCGGTTTGTTTGGCGAAAATGGTTCAGAATTTCATGGAGGAGAGCAACGAGAAGCAGTCGGCGGTGAAATGTAGTCGCAATCGCTGCAATTGCTTCAACGGAAACGGAAATGAGAGCTCCGATGACGAATTCGATTTCTCTAATTGCTTCGGAGACTCGATCCACACAGCCTCTTCTGGTGATTCTTTCGATACTCTCAAGGTAAACCTTACTCAATTCCTATTAACATATACAAATACCTATACATATATACGCAATTCATATCAATTTGAAAATAGGTATTTTGTTCTGCAGAGTTTAATCCCTTGCGATAGTGTTGCCGAGAGAAACCTCTTAGCAGACACCTCCAAGATCATGGAGAAAAACAAAAATTGCAAACGGAAGGACGAATTGAGAAAAATTGTCACGGACGGCCTGTTAATTCTCAGTTACGATGCTTCAATCTGCAAATCAAGATGGGAAAAATCTTCATCTTATCCAGCTGGTAACTTTCTCTCTCTATATATGCTTATATATATATATATATATGTATTTGCTTATATTTTGTTCAATTTCTTATATGTGTGATTTTACAGGGGATTATGAGTTTATTGATGTGATTGTGAACGGAGAGAGACTATTGATCGACATAGACTTCAGATCGGAGTTCGAGATAGCTCGATCAACATCAAGCTACAAAGCAATTCTTCAATATTTGCCGAATATCTTCGTCGGCAAGGCCGATCGGCTTCAACAGATGGTGTCGATCGTGTCGGAGGCGGCGAGACAGAGCTTGAAGAAGAAGGACATGCACATTCCTCCGTGGAGAAAAGCCGAGTACATGCGCGCCAAATGGCTCTCTCCTTACACCAGAACCACTCCGCCGCCACCAAACAATGCCGTCCAGCCCACCACCGAACCACCGACCGAAACCGAAACCGAAACCGAAAACCACCAGCTCTCTGTTGCAGACGAAAGCGATTGCGGAGAGCTTGAACTGATTTTCGGTGAGGAGTCGCCGGAGACCGAAGTGGGCCACGAGATAATCGAAACCGAAACAGTAACCGAACAATTATTATCGCCGGCGATGAATGCCGGGAAAATTGAGAAGAAAAAGGTGGTATCGACCTGGCAATTGCCGGCGATCAAACCGAGGAGTTGCGACAGAGGAGCCAAAGTGGTCACCGGATTGGCTTCACTCCTCAAAGAAAAACCTTGATAAATTTTGTTTTTTTTTTTAATTTTCATTTCTTCAAAAAATTAAAATATATACTGAAAATATAAGCAATTTTGGATAACCAATCGTATATCCTCTCCCATCTCCCAAATTTTGTATATTCTTTATCTTTCTCTTTTGTCAAGGATATGTAAGAACTCAAATTTTACGCTGAATATTGTACCGAAAACTGTTGGTTAAAGAACTTATTGAGCCCTATATAATTTGTAATTAAAATTAATTCAGAATCTTTGTTCATGGATGAAATATATATATATATATGTGTGTGTGTGTGTGTGTGTGTGTGTGTGTGTGTGTGGAGGAGAGAATGAGGGTCGTGGGGTTTCGGTGGGCGTGAAGAGGAAGGAAAGGTGTGTGTGGAGGAGAGAATGAGGGTCGTGGGGTTTCGGTGGGCGTGAAGAGGAAGGAAAGGTTCATTGGAATAACGTGGGGGTATTAACGTGGGGTATTCTGATTCTCTCTCTCTCTTGGTTGGAGTGCTGAAATTTGCCTCTTTTTGCGATGAAGTGAACTCGTGAAGCCCATTTTCACTCGTCATTTCAAGGCCATTGGGGCTGGGTTAATCTTCAATTCTGAGCCTTTTTCTTTCACTTTGACCAGACACTGGGTTCTGTGAAATGTTGCTTTGGATAAGCTTGAACACGTGGGGCAATATTATTGGTTTCAACAATATGAGTTCCCTAAGCAAAGAATAGTGGCTTTCTTGGCTCTTAACTCAAACCAATTTTGGCAATTAATTGACATAGTATTTTTTTTATTTTTTATAACCATGATATCTGGATCAAGTTAATTATTTTAGACTTAATAAAAATTAAATATGAGGTATCATGCTTTTTGAGATACCAAATTTTAAATTTTTTTCAACTAGGCCAACCTCATTAATATATTTTGATTACACAAAATCTTGGCTTAGAGTTGTAATATTTTTTAAAAAATATTGAGATTGTTATATAGCATTCATACAGGGATTTCAAAATAAATTTCGTCCCATTTTACAATGGTGAATTGTGGGATTAATTTTTCTCGTAGTCAGGGCAAGTCTTGTTCATGTAATTTACTAATTTTCATTGTCGGAGAGATAGACAAATTAAGATGGTACTTAGTATACATTTTTTTTTTTTTTATCTACGGCAGATGCAAAATAATTCTCAAAAAATAGTATTCACCATTGGCATTTTTCTTTGAAGACATTAAGACTATATAAAAATTTAATAATTATATTATTTTTTCATAAACCTCCTCTATGCGCGATACTAAACCAAGCTCTCTTTTATGATATAGGAAATAAAGTAATAAAATTTATGTTTTGATTAGCCTTTAACATAAGATTGAATTAGAGAAGCCGGACAACCAGCAAATTAACCCACTTTTGGCAAATTCAAACATAAAACAGACTGTTGACTTGTTTATGATTTTACTTGCTTTATCCATTAGAGTATAATAGCCAAATATGACTCTTCTAATATTGTTGAAATAATTACTTTTAACGATTTCCATTTTAAGGGTAATTAATATTTTCGAGAATTACTATACATACTATTTTCTTGGGACAATACTCAGGTCCTACCCAAGAAAATTAAGTTCGTCCTCCCCATGATGTGGTCCAATACAAATTGAACACGTAGTTAAAATCTTTTTTAAAACGAAGTTGGACATAATATCCAAAAAATACACAAATTAAGGTCAATTCCTTTTAAAAAAGATTTTGGCCACGTGTCTAACTTGTATTAGACCACATCATGGGGGAGGACGAACTTGGTCATCATGGGACAGTACCTAAGTATTGTCCATTTTCTTGTATATATAAGGGTATGTTTATTAACCAGAAACGTTTTCTGTTTTCTGTTTTTACTTTCTGAAATAAAGAAATAAAAGTAAAATCTTGTTTCCCAATTTATTTATACTTTTTTCTTTAAGAAAAAGTTTCCTCTAGTTATAAAGAAAAGAGGAAACAAAAAAAATGGTATTTCCTCTTTTTGTTTCTTCTCATCTTCAAAATGACCAAATTTCAAAGTTGTAAAATTGAGACTTTCATGTCTTTTGCATTAATAAATTTAAATATTATATATAAATAATAATAAATAAATAAATTAAATAAAAAATATTTATAAATTAAATAAAAATAAATGAATAAATAATAATAAATAATATATTAAATAATACATAAAAATAATAAAAAATAAATAAAAAATATGATAAATAAAAAATAAAAAATAATAAGAAATACAAAAAATATTAAAATAATATTTTTATAAATTAAATAAAAATATAATAAATAATAAATAAAATAAAATATATTTATAAATGAAATAAAAATAATGAATGAATAATATAAATAATAAATTAAATAATATACAATAATAATAATAAATGAGAAATAATAAGAAATACATAGAATAAATAAATAAAATATTTTTATTTTTCTTACTGCAAAAATATCAGTATCAAACATGTTTCTCGTTCATACTAAAAGTATGCTATTGTTTATGTAATATTAAGATAGTTGATTTAATTAGAAAAATAAAAAGAAAGAACAAATTTTTTTAGTAAATGTATTTTCTATTTTTTATTTTTGTTTATGAAAAAAATCAAAATTTAGTAAATAAAATTTTACTTTATATTTTTTTTAGAGGAATCAAAATCATAATTCTATTTCTTCAAAAAATAAAAAAATAAAATGTTTTTAGTTAGTAAACATGGTCGTATAGCTAACAATCATTGGTGGTGGGGTTTTCCTAATCCATTATGTTGTGTATATCATAATGTGTGTGTATATATATATATATATATATATATATATATATATATATATATATATATATATCATCTCTCATTACAAATACAAAGTGGGTAGGAGGGTAGGGTCGGTTACAAAGTTCTTAGGAGCTGTGGGGACACTTTCCTTAATTGTTTATTTAATTTATTGAGTGACAGTGGGGTCTCTTTCCTATACAAAGCAAATAATAAAAGCAATTGTCCCAAAGTTTGACAATAATAATACCCTTTCCGAAAGCAACCCACCACCTACTACTCTATTTCTCTCTCTAAAAAGGATTGATACTGGAATGGAGATTGCTTGCTGGGTGTAAATTTGATTTTAACAGAGATTGCCAATGCCACACGAAATCACACCCATTCAATTATATTCAATATATATACATGTTGTATGTGACACCTTCATGTTACAAGAATGGTGGACCATTTCACTATATCCAAAATTTTAATTGTTTTTATAGCATGAAATTTTAGAATTAATCATCAATCAAGAACTCTGAGAGGATATTGGAATTATGGTTGTTACGGTGTCAAATTATTATAAGAGATTAGGAGATTATTGATTTTAAAAATAAATATTAAATGAGTGTTAATATGATAAAACGGTATTAATACTCTTTTCAAAAATATGTATAGACTGATATAACGAACCACGTTTGAAATTGATTTTCGTAAACTTTATCTTGACTTTGGAGGTGTTTTCATATATGCAATGTCACTTAACATATTTATGTTTGATCATGGTCAGGACATTGAATTTTACTTCACCTATTTTAAGGATGAGTTATTACGATGATTCAAATCAAATTGAATAACTTCTCATAACAAAAAGTCATTCTCAAGAAATAGTGTGAGTTTCGAACTTTTTGAACATCCGCAAGAATGTTGAAAAATTCTTAGAAATCTATGTCAAATTACAGATATATATATAATTTAGATTGTGTCTTTCCAATTTATAAGTCATAGGGAAATCTCTCGTGAAATACTCTAAGGAATGAAAAGTTTATTCCGAATAATGCTGATAATTGACACTTTAGCCCGAATTTGTCCCAGACTTGAATTATCAAAGAAATATACCAAAACAAACTTTACTCCCAAAACATGATAAAAATGGATATTTTAGACCCTGGTCAAAGTTCATTACTTCCTTCTGACATACCAAATTCGAAAAATACAAACCAGCTTTCACAATTTTGACCGTTACAATGTTTTGTGGTACCCTCTCTTGCAAACACAAAACCCATTGCAATAACATTTGGAATTCAATGTATAATCTCACAAATATAATACTATCCAATGTATCCGACTTTCAAATTATTTTTTATTTTTATGACTTGATTGTAAATTTAAAATTTACAAAACCTCATTACACTCAACTATATATGATAATTGCATAATGTTAAATAAAACATTTGATTCGTACTTCCATCATAGTATTAGGTTCATGTTCACCGTATCATCCGATACGTTATATATCGTTCGGTTCGTAATATTTTTGGAATGTGCCGATACCGTTATTTTGTACCATTACTCATCCGATACTTATTTTTAAGATTGATATTATTTGAGTGTCTTACACGAGTACCATAACCATTACCGAGACCGATACCGTGATGGTCAACCTTGATACACAAATAAATTCGGTTAGCTTAATTTAATTTGCAGTAGAGTTTGGCAAGTGGGTTTGATTGGTTATTTAGGTACACAAATTATTGTAGAAGCAACTACTTCAAATGAATTTTTTTAGTTTCTTATGCTTTGATTGGTTAATTAGGTATCAAAATTAGATAGCCATCAACATACAAGTCTTCATATAATTTGTATAATCCGGAAATAAATTATTAAGTGAATAACAAGTCGAAGAATAGTTATTGAATATTATGTCTCTCTAATTTCAAAATAACATAACTTGTTTAAACTCCTATTATACTATACCTAAAGATTATGATACGTCAAGCAATCTCTCTACAATTCCGTGAAGTACATTAATATAGGATTAATAAGATGGTAGGTACACTAATATTCAAATTATAGCCTAATTCACGAGCTACTATTATTACAGAGATATAATTAATTATCGATCATCAGTACTAAATGATAGTTTTTGGGTGGGTTAGGGTTTGTCGTCGAATCTGTAACAATGATTAAGGTGGTAACGAAATTTCATGTTTCATAGCTGGGTTGTTGAGGAGAGGGTTAAAACTTAAAAGAGCAAAACTTTTACAGCCTTTTTACTTGGAAAATACTACTTTCTAGGCTACCAAACAAACACAGGTATAAGATAATCAGTGTACTTTATTAATCAAGATTGCATGATTCGAGTTATTGTTCAATACATTACGTATTTCTTTATTTATAACGTGTTTGAAAGATATCGATTCTGTTATGAAATATCAATATTCATGCAATATTTATTTATAAAATTAAAATTATTCAATTCGGTTATACCGTTATCACAATTGCGATAAAAATCGATACGATAACAACATATTATAGTTAGAGGAAGATTAAACTGACTATGTACCTAACATTTGTTGAGGCCTTGATCGATCGACGCACACAAATATTTTTTTTGAAGCTCAAAAGGTAATAGTTATGTTTATTTTTTATACAATGAAAAGATTATTAATTTCTATTTCAAATTTAAGTACAATTATAATAGTCAATCAAGCAGTTCCTCATGAGAGATATATTTCTTGCCAACATAATTAGCAAATACAGTGTGCTCATTACATTTGGTTACACACCCAAAAATATATGAGTATCGGTAATGTGAGGATAAAATGGCTAGGCAATTCACTTGTGCTAGCTAGCCATATTATTATTTTTTGTATAATTTAATCAGTTAAATTTTGTATCAATTTTAGAGCTGGTATGGTGTAGACAACATGTTAGTTATTGCTTTAATTAAATATTTTTTCTTTCCTACAAAGTGTTGCCCACTTACGTGAAATGATAATTAAATATTTTCTCTCTCCTAGAATGTATTACCCACATCTACATGAAATGATAGTTAAATTAATAAATACTTTTTTTTTCCACATCAACACAACCTCGCCAAGCAAATCGCCAAATATGGTTCTAACTAGTCAAATTATCCACATCAACTTTAGCGAGCCCCATACCAACATATAGATATATTATATATGTTGATACATCTTACAGAAAGCCTTAACAAACTTCAATGAATTTTGAAAACTTGAGGCTGATGATTTGAAGATCTCTATGGTTTGTCCAATAAGCACATCATCTATCTTGAAATGTGCAACTCTTTTTAACGAGTTCCTCATATTAAATTTTGATGTTGTTTTCCATGGTTTTTCAAATCATAATGGTGGAGGTTTCATTTTGAGATATGACAAAAGAGACCTATTTGTGTGACATTTTGTTTTATGACTAATGTGAAGTCTATTTTTATGGCAGAATCCCTTATATTGCATGAATGTATCAAGTTACTTATTAATTAGAGTTATTCAAAAGTGATTATTGAAAGAGATTGTCAAGAAACAATGTCTCTGTCTCTTAATGACAGTCTTAGCGTCGTGATTTTTGAGAATATTAAGGCTCTTCTTTGCTACAACTATAGAAGGTTCTCTCTGCAATGAGCTCCTAGACATTGTAATAAAATAGCTCGTAATTTAGGGAGATATGTTATTAATTATAATCAAAGCGACTACGAATGAGATGTGTGACCTAAATGACTTCTTAATCTTATGGCCCGTTTGATTTCTGGTTTTGTCTGGCTATATTGGTTTTGTTTGGTCTTGTGTGGTTTTGTAAAGAGTAGTGGTCAGCGGGGCCCACCATGAATTATATATATAAGGGTAATTTGCACTAACACCCCCTGAGGTTTGGTTTTGTTTGCCATGACACCCCAAATGACCAAAATACCCTTCATAAAATTCGAAAATATTAAGGATAATGTGAAATGACCTTTATGCCCCAACCCCAAATATATTAAATTTTGAAAAACATATATATAAATTCGAAAAAATATATAAAATTTGAAAAAAAATATTTAAAATTTGAAAAAATATATAAAATTAGAATAAAATATATAAATTTCGAAATATATATATAAATTTCAAAAAATATATAAAATTAGAATAAAATATATAAATTTCAAAAAATATATATAAAATAAAAAATATATATAAAATTCGAAAATATATATATAAATTGAAAAATATTTAAATTCGAATATATATATTTCAAAAAATATATATATTCAAAAACAAAATTCAAAACATTATATAATTTCGAAAAACATATATAAATTTAAAAATATATATAAAAAATTAAAATATATATATATAATTCGAAAATATATATATAAAATTTGAAATATATATAAATTCGAATATATATATTTCAAAAAAAATAAATTCAAAATATATATATTTTCTAAAACAAATTCAAAAAATTATATAATTTTGAAAAACATATATAAATTTCAAAAAATATATAAAATTTGAAATATATATAAATTCGAAAATATACATATTTTTTGAAATGATTATATGTTTTTCGAAATTATATAATATTTTGAATTTTGTTTTTGAAAATATATATATTTTGAATTTATTTTTTTTGAAATATATATATATCCGAATTTATATATTTTTCAAATTTTATATATATATTTTCTAATTCAACATGAATTATATATATATATATATAGAAAGAGAGAGAGAGAAAAGATGATGTGTAGTGAAATGCGGGGCCCATCTAGGAAAAATATTTGGTCTTAAATTGTAAAAACCAAAATCCATTTGATTTTTAAAAAAAAAACAAAAACAAGACAAAACTAAACCAAACTAAAAGTCAAACACAACAATGACTTCTTAATCTTATTGAAGTCGAACTTGTTTCTTCTCTGTTTAGTTTGTTATATATATATATATATATATATATGTTGATACAGAAGACATAATATTCTCTCAATTATTGGAAGGTTGAATTTGGCGCATTGATCTTTTATAAATTCCCTGCAGGACTTGGTTGCCACTTTCTACCACACATAACTTTTATCCGGACTGTTAATTATATCAACAAGTTTTCTCAAAACTTTTTGTAAAAAAAGTGTTGATCAAAATTAGCGCTCTAAACTTGCACTAAAATGACTATTAACAAACTTTTACCATTATATACTGCTTCCGTTCAAAATAAGTGTCCATTTTTTTTTTCTTGTCCCAAAATAAGTGATCATTCTTGAAAAGTCAAATTACTTTATTTGGTCAATTTACCAATTTAACTTTTAACTATTAAAATTATAAGACATATACACTATAAATCATCACATTACTATGATGAGACCATGGGTAAAGTTGGTATTTCAGTCACTAATATTACAATAAAAGTCATCTTCTTAAAAAATTGGATTCCCCAAAATAGACATATAATTTGGGACGGAGGGAGT